>OY282558.1:120428927-121628927 GCA_958295665.1 Tipula vernalis
TGCCGCCCAAAAACTTGTGGGCTATAGCACAGTTGATTTTCAATAAAATTGAATTTTCTAAGAAATGTTTAGAAATAATCGAGCAATCAAAATGAAAATTGTCACAGCAATTACAGGTCCCGAAACCTATTGATAGCAGTATCAACCATCGTAATCGGACCATTTTAGATTTTTGCCGCCCAAAAACTTGTGGGCTATAGCACAGTTGATTTTCAATAAAATTGAATTTTCTAAGAAATGTTTAGAAATAATCGAGCAATCAAAATGAAAATTGTCACAGCAATTACAGGTCCCGAAACCTATTGATAGCAGTATCAACCATCGTAATCGGACCATTTTAGATTTTTGCCGCCCAAAAACTTGTGGGCTATAGCACAGTTGATTTTCAATAAAATTGAATTTTCTAAGAAATGTTTAGAAATAATCGAGCAATCAAAATGAAAATTGTCAGAGCAATTACAGGTCCCGAAACCTATTGATAGCAGTATCAACCATCGTAATCGGACCATTTTAGATTTTTGCCGCCCAAAAACTTGTGGGCTATAGCACAGTTGATTTTCAATAAAATTGAATTTTCTAAGAAATGTTTAGAAATAATCGAGCAATCAAAATGAAAATTGTCACAGCAATTACAGGTCCCGAAACCTATTGATAGCAGTATCAACCATCGTAATCGGAACATTTTAGATTTTTGCCGCCCAAAAACTTGTGGGCTATAGCACAGTTGATTTTCAATAAAATTGAATTTTCTAAGAAATGTTTAAAAATAATCGAGCAATCAAAATGAAAATTGTCACAGCAATTACAGCTCCCGAAACCTATTGATATAAGTATCAACCATCGTAATCGGACCATTTTAGATTTTTGCCGCCCAAAAAATTGTCGGCTATAGCACAGTTGATTTTCAATGAAATTGAATTTTCTAAGAAATGTTTAGAAATAATCGAGCAATCAAAATGAAAATTGTCACAGCAATAACAGATCCCGAAACCTATTGATAGAGGTATCAACCATCGTAATCGGACTATTTTAGATTTTTGTCGCCCAAAAACTTGTGGGCTTATAACACAGTTGATTTTCAATAAAATTTAATTTTCTAAGAAATGTTTAGAAATAATCGAGCAATCAAAATGAAAATTGTCACAGCAATTACAGGTCCCGAAACCTATTGATAGAGGTATCAACCATCGTAATCGGACCATTTTAGATTTTTGCCGCCCAAAAACTTGTGGGCTATAGCACAGTTGATTTTCAATAAAATTGAATTTTCTAAGAAATGTTTAAAAATAATCGAGCAATCAAAATGAAAATTGTCACGGCAATTACAGGTCTCGAAACCTATTGATAGAGGTATCAACCATCGTAATCGGACCATTTTAGATTTTTGCCGCCCAAAAACTTGTGGGCTATAGCACAGTTGATTTTCAATAAAATTGAATTTTCTAAGAAATGTTTAGAAATAATCGAGCAATCAAAATGAAAATTGTCACAGCAATAACAGGTCCCGAAACCTATTGATAGAGGTATCAACCATCGTAATCAGACCATTTTAGATTTTTTCCGCCCAAAAACTTGTGAGCTATAGCACAGTTGATTTTCAATGAAATTGAATTTTCTAAGAAATGTTTAGAAATAATCGAGCAATCAAAATGAAAATTGTCACAGCAATTACAGGTCCCGAAACCTATTGATAGAGGTATCAACCATCGTAATCGGACCATTTTAGATTTTTGCCGCCCAAAAACTTGTGGGCTATAGCACAGTTGATTTTCAATAAAATTGAATTTTCTAAGAAATGTTTAGAAATAATCGAGCAATCAAAATGAAAATTGTCACAGCAATAACAGGTCCCGAAACCTATTGATAGAGGTATCAACCATCGTAATCAGACCATTTTAGATTTTTGCCGCCCAAAAACTTGTGGGCTATAGCACAGTTGATTTTCAATAAAATTGAATTTTCTAAGAAATGTTTAGAAATAATCGAGCAATCAAAATGAAAATTGTCACAGCAATTACAGGTCCCGAAACCTATTGATAGAGGTATCAACCATCGTAATCGGGCCATTTTAGATTTTTGCCGCCCAAAAACTTGTGAGCTATAGCACAGTTGATTTTCAATAAAATTGAATTTTCTAAGAAATGTTTAGAAATAATCGAGCAATCAAAATGAAAATTGTCACAGCAATAACAGGTCCCGAAACCTATTGATAGAGGTATCAACCATCGTAATCAGACCATTTTAGATTTTTGCCGCCCAAAAACTTGTGAGCTATAGCACAGTTGATTTTCAATAAAATTGAATTTTCTAAGAAATGTTTAGAAATAATCGAGCAATCAAAATGAAAATTGTCACAGCAATTACAGGTCCCGAAACCTATTGATAGAGGTATCAACCATCGTAATCGGACCATTTTAGATTTTTGCCGCCCAAAAACTTGTGAGCTATAGCACAATTGATTTTCAATAAAATTGAATTTTCTAAGAAATGTTTAGAAATAATCGAGCAATCAAAATGAAAATTGTCACAGCAATTACAGGTCCCGAAACCTATTGATAGAGGTATCAACCATCGTCATTGGATCATTTTAGATTTTTGCCGCCCAAAAACTTGTGGGCTATAGCACATTTGATTTTCAATGAAATTGAATTTTCTAAGAAATGTTTAGAAATAATCGAGCAATCAAAATGAAAATTGTCACAGCAATAACAGGTCCCGAAACCTACTGATAGAGGTATTAACTATCGTAATTGGACCATTTTAGATTTTTGCCGCCCAAAAACTTGTGGGCTATAGCACAGTTGATTTTCAATGAAATTGAATTTTCTAAGAAATGTTTAGAAATAATCGAGCAATCAAAATGAAAATTGTCAGAGCAATTACAGGTCCCGAAACCTATTGATAGCAGTATCAACCATCGTAATCGGACCATTTTAGATTTTTGCCGCCCAAAAACTTGTGGGCTATAACACAGTTGATTTTCAATAAAATTTAATTTTCTAAGAAATGTTTAGAAATAATCGAGCAATCAAAATGAAAATTGTCACGGCAATTACAGGTCTCGAAACCTATTGATAGAGGTATCAACCATCGTAATCGGACCATTTTAGATTTTTGCCGCCCAAAAACTTGTGGGCTATAGCACAGTTGATTTTCAATAAAATTGAATTTTCTAAGAAATGTTTAGAAATAATCGAGCAATCAAAATGAAAATTGTCACAGCAATTACAGGTCCCGAAACCTATTGATAGAGGTATCAACCATCGTAATCGGACCATTTTAGATTTTTGCCGCCCAAAAACTTGTGAGCTATAGCACAGTTGATTTTCAATGAAATTGAATTTTCTAAGAAATGTTTAGAAATAATCGAGCAATCAAAATGAAAATTGTCACAGCAATTACAGCTCCCGAAACCTATTGATAGAGGTATCAACCATCGTAATCGGACCATTTTAGATTTTTGCCGCCCAAAAACTTGTGGGCTATAGCACAGTTGATTTTCAATGAAATTGAATTTTCTAAGAAATGTTTAGAAATAATCGAGCAATCAAAATGAAAATTGTCAGAGCAATTACAGGTCCCGAAACCTATTGATAGCAGTATCAACCATCGTAATCGGACCATTTTAGATTTTTGCCGCCCAAAAACTTGTGGGCTATAACACAGTTGATTTTCAATAAAATTTAATTTTCTAAGAAATGTTTAGAAATAATCGAGCAATCAAAATGAAAATTGTCACAGCAATTACAGGTCCCGAAACCTATTGATAGAGGTATCAACCATCGTAATCGGACCATTTTAGATTTTTGCCGCCCAAAAACTTGTGAGCTATAGCACAGTTGATTTTCAATGAAATTGAATTTTCTAAGAAATGTTTAGAAATAATCGAGCAATCAAAATGAAAATTGTCACAGCAATTACAGGTCCCGAAACCTATTGATAGAGGTATCAACCATCGTAATCGGACCATTTTAGATTTTTGCCGCCCAAAAACTTGTGGGCTATAGCACAGTTGATTTTCAATGAAATTGAATTTTCTAAGAAATGTTTAGAAATAATCGAGCAATCAAAATGAAAATTGTCAGAGCAATTACAGGTCCCGAAACCTATTGATAGCAGTATCAACCATCGTAATCGGACCATTTTAGATTTTTGCCGCCCAAAAACTTGTGGGCTATAGCACAGTTGATTTTCAATAAAATTGAATTTTCTAAGAAATGTTTAGAAATAATCGAGCAATCAAAATGAAAATTGTCACAGCAATTACAGGTCCCGAAACCTATTGATAGAGGTATCAACCATCGTAATCGGGCCATTTTAGATTTTTGCCGCCCAAAAACTTGTGAGCTATAGCACAGTTGATTTTCAATAAAATTGAATTTTCTAAGAAATGTTTAGAAATAATCGAGCAATCAAAATGAAAATTGTCACAGCAATAACAGGTCCCGAAACCTATTGATAGAGGTATCAACCATCGTAATCAGACCATTTTAGATTTTTGCCGCCCAAAAACTTGTGAGCTATAGCACAGTTGATTTTCAATAAAATTGAATTTTCTAAGAAATGTTTAGAAATAATCGAGCAATCAAAATGAAAATTGTCACAGCAATTACAGGTCCCGAAACCTATTGATAGAGGTATCAACCATCGTAATCGGACCATTTTAGATTTTTGCCGCCCAAAAACTTGTGAGCTATAGCACAATTGATTTTCAATAAAATTGAATTTTCTAAGAAATGTTTAGAAATAATCGAGCAATCAAAATGAAAATTGTCACAGCAATTACAGGTCCCGAAACCTATTGATAGAGGTATCAACCATCGTCATTGGATCATTTTAGATTTTTGCCGCCCAAAAACTTGTGGGCTATAGCACAGTTGATTTTCAATGAAATTGAATTTTCTAAGAAATGTTTAGAAATAATCGAGCAATCAAAATGAAAATTGTCACAGCAATAACAGGTCCCGAAACCTACTGATAGAGGTATTAACTATCGTAATTGGACCATTTTAGATTTTTGCCGCCCAAAAACTTGTGGGCTATAGCACAGTTGATTTTCAATGAAATTGAATTTTCTAAGAAATGTTTAGAAATAATCGAGCAATCAAAATGAAAATTGTCACAGCAATAACAGATCCCGAAACCTATTGATAGAGGTATCAACCATCGTAATCGGACCATTTTAGATTTTTGCCGCCCAAAAACTTGTGAGCTATAGCACAGTTGATTTTCAATAAAATTGAATTTTCTAAGAAATGTTTAGAAATAATCGAGCAATCAAAATGAAAATTGTCACAGCAATTACAGGTCCCGAAACCTATTGATAGAGGTATCAACCATCGTAATCGGACCATTTTAGATTTTTGCCGCCCAAAAACTTGTGGGCTATAGCACAGTTGATTTTCAATAAAATTGAATTTTCTAAGAAATGTTTAGAAATAATCGAGCAATCAAAATGAAAATTGTCACAGCAATTACAGGTCCCGAAACCTATTGATAGAGGTATCAACCATCGTAATCGGACCATTTTAGATTTTTGCCGCCCAAAAACTTGTGAGCTATAGCACAGTTGATTTTCAATGAAATTGAATTTTCTAAGAAATGTTTAGAAATAATCGAGCAATCAAAATGAAAATTGTCACGGCAATTACAGGTCTCGAAACCTATTGATAGAGGTATCAACCATCGTAATCGGACCATTTTAGATTTTTGCCGCCCAAAAACTTGTGGGCTATAGCACAGTTGATTTTCAATAAAATTGAATTTTCTAAGAAATGTTTAGAAATAATCGAGCAATCAAAATGAAAATTGTCACAGCAATTACAGGTCCCGAAACCTATTGATAGAGGTATCAACCATCGTAATCGGACCATTTTAGATTTTTGCCGCCCAAAAACTTGTGAGCTATAGCACAGTTGATTTTCAATGAAATTGAATTTTCTAAGAAATGTTTAGAAATAATCGAGCAATCAAAATGAAAATTGTCACAGCAATTACAGGTCCCGAAACCTATTGATAGAGGTATCAACCATCGTAATCGGACCATTTTAGATTTTTGCCGCCCAAAAACTTGTGAGCTATAGCACAGTTGATTTTCAATGAAATTGAATTTTCTAAGAAATGTTTAGAAATAATCGAGCAATCAAAATGAAAATTGTCACGGCAATTACAGGTCTCGAAACCTATTGATAGAGGTATCAACCATCGTAATCGGACCATTTTAGATTTTTGCCGCCCAAAAACTTGTGGGCTATAGCACAGTTGATTTTCAATAAAATTGAATTTTCTAAGAAATGTTTAGAAATAATCGAGCAATCAAAATGAAAATTGTCACAGCAATTACAGGTCCCGAAACCTATTGATAGAGGTATCAACCATCGTAATCGGACCATTTTAGATTTTTGCCGCCCAAAAACTTGTGAGCTATAGCACAGTTGATTTTCAATGAAATTGAATTTTCTAAGAAATGTTTAGAAATAATCGAGCAATCAAAATGAAAATTGTCACAGCAATTACAGGTCCCGAAACCTATTGATAGAGGTATCAACCATCGTAATCGGACCATTTTAGATTTTTGCCGCCCAAAAACTTGTGGGCTATAGCACAGTTGATTTTCAATGAAATTGAATTTTCTAAGAAATGTTTAGAAATAATCGAGCAATCAAAATGAAAATTGTCAGAGCAATTACAGGTCCCGAAACCTATTGATAGCAGTATCAACCATCGTAATCGGACCATTTTAGATTTTTGCCGCCCAAAAACTTGTGGGCTATAGCACAGTTGATTTTCAATAAAATTGAATTTTCTAAGAAATGTTTAGAAATAATCGAGCAATCAAAATGAAAATTGTCACAGCAATTACAGGTCCCGAAACCTATTGATAGAGGTATCAACCATCGTAATCGGACCATTTTAGATTTTTGCCGCCCAAAAACTTGTGGGCTATAGCACAGTTGATTTTCAATGAAATTGAATTTTCTAAGAAATGTTTAGAAATAATCGAGCAATCAAAATGAAAATTGTCAGAGCAATTACAGGTCCCGAAACCTATTGATAGCAGTATCAACCATCGTAATCGGACCATTTTAGATTTTTGCCGCCCAAAAACTTGTGGGCTATAGCACAGTTGATTTTCAATAAAATTGAATTTTCTAAGAAATGTTTAGAAATAATCGAGCAATCAAAATGAAAATTGTCACAGCAATTACAGGTCCCGAAACCTATTGATAGAGGTATCAACCATCGTAATCGGACCATTTTAGATTTTTGCCGCCCAAAAACTTGTGGGCTATAGCACAGTTGATTTTCAATGAAATTGAATTTTCTAAGAAATGTTTAGAAATAATCGAGCAATCAAAATGAAAATTGTCAGAGCAATTACAGGTCCCGAAACCTATTGATAGCAGTATCAACCATCGTAATCGGACCATTTTAGATTTTTGCCGCCCAAAAACTTGTGGGCTATAGCACAGTTGATTTTCAATAAAATTGAATTTTCTAAGAAATGTTTAGAAATAATCGAGCAATCAAAATGAAAATTGTCACAGCAATTACAGGTCCCGAAACCTATTGATAGAGGTATCAACCATCGTAATCGGACCATTTTAGATTTTTGCCGCCCAAAAACTTGTGAGCTATAGCACAGTTGATTTTCAATGAAATTGAATTTTCTAAGAAATGTTTAGAAATAATCGAGCAATCAAAATGAAAATTGTCACGGCAATTACAGGTCTCGAAACCTATTGATAGAGGTATCAACCATCGTAATCGGACCATTTTAGATTTTTGCCGCCCAAAAACTTGTGGGCTATAGCACAGTTGATTTTCAATAAAATTGAATTTTCTAAGAAATGTTTAGAAATAATCGAGCAATCAAAATGAAAATTGTCACAGCAATAACAGGTCCCGAAACCTATTGATAGAGGTATCAACCATCGTAATCGGACCATTTTAGATTTTTGCCGCCCAAAAACTTGTGAGCTATAGCACAGTTGATTTTCAATAAAATTGAATTTTCTAAGAAATGTTTAGAAATAATCGAGCAATCAAAATGAAAATTGTCACAGCAATAACCGGTCCCGAAACCTACTGATAGAGGTATCAACTATCGTAATTGGACCATTTTAGATTTTTGCCGCCCAAAAACTTGTGGGCTATAGCACAGTTGATTTTCAATGAAATTGAATTTTCTAAGAAATGTTTAGAAATAATCGAGCAATCAAAATGAAAATTGTCAGAGCAATTACAGGTCCCGAAACCTATTGATAGCAGTATCAACCATCGTAATCGGACCATTTTAGATTTTTGCCGCCCAAAAACTTGTGGGCTATAGCACAGTTGATTTTCAATAAAATTGAATTTTCTAAGAAATGTTTAGAAATAATCGAGCAATCAAAATGAAAATTGTCACAGCAATTACAGGTCCCGAAACCTATTGATAGAGGTATCAACCATCGTAATCGGACCATTTTAGATTCTTGCCGCCCAAAAACTTGTGGGCTATAGCACAGTTGATTTTCAATGAAATTGAATTTTCTAAGAAATGTTTAGAAATAATCGAGCAATCAAAATGAAAATTGTCAGAGCAATTACAGGTCCCGAAACCTATTGATAGCAGTATCAACCATCGTAATCGGACCATTTTAGATTTTTGCCGCCCAAAAACTTGTGGGCTATATATAGCACAGTTGATTTTCAATAAAATTGAATTTTCTAAGAAATGTTTAGAAATAATCGAGCAATCAAAATGAAAATTGTCACAGCAATTACAGGTCCCGAAACCTATTGATAGAGGTATCAACCATCGTAATCGGACCATTTTAGATTTTTGCCGCCCAAAAACTTGTGAGCTATAGCACAGTTGATTTTCAATAAAATTGAATTTTCTAAGAAATGTTTAGAAATAAACGAGCAATCAAAATGAAAATTGTCACAGCAATAACAGGTCCCGAAACCTATTGATAGAGGTATCAACCATCGTAATCGGACCATTTTAGATTTTTGCCGCCCAAAAACTTGTGAGCTATAGCACAGTTGATTTTCAATGAAATTGAATTTTCTAAGAAATGTTTAGAAATAATCGAGCAATCAAAATGAAAATTGTCACGGCAATTACAGGTCTCGAAACCTATTGATAGAGGTATCAACCATCGTAATCGGACCATTTTAGATTTTTGCCGCCCAAAAACTTGTGGGCTATAGCACAGTTGATTTTCAATGAAATTGAATTTTCTAAGAAATGTTTAGAAATAATCGAGCAATCAAAATGAAAATTGTCAGAGCAATTACAGGTCCCGAAACCTATTGATAGCAGTATCAACCATCGTAATCGGACCATTTTAGATTTTTGCCGCCCAAAAACTTGTGAGCTATAGCACAGTTGATTTTCAATAAAATTGAATTTTCTAAGAAATGTTTAGAAATAAACGAGCAATCAAAATGAAAATTGTCACAGCAATAACAGGTCCCGAAACCTATTGATAGAGGTATCAACCATCGTAATCGGACCATTTTAGATTTTTGCCGCCCAAAAACTTGTGAGCTATAGCACAGTTGATTTTCAATAAAATTGAATTTTCTAAGAAATGTTTAGAAATAATCGAGCAATCAAAATGAAAATTGTCACAGCAATAACCGGTCCCGAAACCTACTGATAGAGGTATCAACTATCGTAATTGGACCATTTTAGATTTTTGCCGCCCAAAAACTTGTGGGCTATAGCACAGTTGATTTTCAATGAAATTGAATTTTCTAAGAAATGTTTAGAAATAATCGAGCAATCAAAATGAAAATTGTCACGGCAATTACAGGTCTCGAAACCTATTGATAGAGGTATCAACCATCGTAATCGGACCATTTTAGATTTTTGCCGCCCAAAAACTTGTGGGCTATAGCACAGTTGATTTTCAATAAAATTGAATTTTCTAAGAAATGTTTAGAAATAATCGAGCGACAGCTCCCGAAACCTATTGATAGAGGTATCAACCATCGTAATCGGACCATTTTAGATTTTTGCCGCCCAAAAACTTGTGGGCTATAGCACAGTTGATTTTCAAAAAAATTGAATTTTCTAAGAAATGTTTAGAAATAATCGAGCAATCAAAATGAAAATTGTCACAGCAATTACAGCTCCCGAAACCTATTGATAGAGGTATCAACCATCGTAATCGGACCATTTTAGATTTTTGCCGCCCAAAAAATTGTCGGCTATAGCACAGTTGATTTTCAATGAAATTGAATTTTCTAAGAAATGTTTAGAAATAATCGAGCAATCAAAATGAAAATTGTCAGAGCAATTACAGGTCCCGAAACCTATTGATATCAGTATCAACCATCGTAATCGGACCATTTTAGATTTTTGCCGCCCAAAAAATTGTGGGCTATAGCACAGTTGATTTTCAATAAAATTGAATTTTCTAAGAAATGTTTAGAAATAATCGAGCAATCAAAATGAAAATTGTCACAGCAATTACAGGTCCCGAAACCTATTGATAGAGGTATCAACCATCGTAATCGGACCATTTTAGATTTTTGCTGCCCAAAAACTTGTGGGCTATAGCACAGTTGATTTTCAATGAAATTGAATTTTCTAAGAAATGTTTAGAAATAATCGAGCAATCAAAATGAAAATTGTCACGGCAATTACAGGTCTCGAAACCTATTGATAGAGGTATCAACCATCGTAATCGGACCATTTTAGATTTTTGCCGCCCAAAAACTTGTGGGCTATAGCACAGTTGATTTTCAATAAAATTGAATTTTCTAAGAAATGTTTAGAAATAATCGAGCAATCAAAATGAAAATTGTCACAGCAATTACAGGTCCCGAAACCTATTGATAGAGGTATCAACCATCGTAATCGGACCATTTTAGATTTTTGCCGCCCAAAAACTTGTGGGCTATAGCACAGTTGATTTTCAATGGAATTGAATTTTCTAAGAAATGTTTAGAAATAATCGAGCAATCAAAATGAAAATTGTCAGAGCAATTACAGGTCCCGAAACCTATTGATAGCAGTATCAACCATCGTAATCGGACCATTTTAGATTTTTGCCGCCCAAAAACTTGTGGGCTATAGCACAGTTGATTTTCAATAAAATTGAATTTTCTAAGAAATGTTTAGAAATAATCGAGCAATCAAAATGAAAATTGTCACAGCAATAACAGGTCCCGAAACCTATTGATAGAGGTATCAACCATCGTAATCGGACCATTTTAGATTTTTGCCGCCCAAAAACTTGTGAGCTATAGCACAGTTGATTTTCAATAAAATTGAATTTTCTAAGAAATGTTTAGAAATAATCGAGCAATCAAAATGAAAATTGTCACAGCAATTACAGGTCCCGAAACCTATTGATAGAGGTATCAACCATCGTAATCGGACCATTTTAGATTTTTGCCGCCCAAAAACTTGTGAGCTATAGCACAGTTGATTTTCAATAAAATTGAATTTTCTAAGAAATGTTTAGAAATAATCGAGCAATCAAAATGAAAATTGTCACAGCAATTACAGGTCCCGAAACCTATTGATAGAGGTATCAACCATCGTCATTGGATCATTTTAGATTTTTGCCGCCCAAAAACTTGTGGGCTATACCACAGTTGATTTTCAATAAAATTGAATTTTCTAAGAAATGTTTAGAAATAATCGAGCAATCAAAATGAAAATTGTCACAGCAATAACAGGTCCCGAAACCTACTGATAGAGGTATCAACTATCGTAATTGGACCATTTTAGATTTTTGCCGCCCAAAAACTTGTGGGCTATAGCACAGTTGATTTTCAATGAAATTGAATTTTCTAAGAAATGTTTAGAAATAATCGAGCAATCAAAATGAAAATTGTCACAGCAATAACAGATCCCGAAACCTATTGATAGAGGTATCAACCATCGTAATCGGACTATTTTAGATTTTTGTCGCCCAAAAACTTGTGGGCTTATAACACAGTTGATTTTCAATAAAATTTAATTTTCTAAGAAATGTTTAGAAATAATCGAGCAATCAAAATGAAAATTGTCACAGCAATTACAGGTCCCGAAACCTATTGATAGAGGTATCAACCATCGTAATCGGACCATTTTAGATTTTTGCCGCCCAAAAACTTGTGGGCTATAGCACAGTTGATTTTCAATAAAATTGAATTTTCTAAGAAATGTTTAAAAATAATCGAGCAATCAAAATGAAAATTGTCACAGCAATTACAGGTCCCGAAACCTATTGATAGAGGTATCAACCATCGTACTCGGACCATTTTAGATTTTTGCCGCCCAAAAAATTGTGGGCTATAGCACAGTTGATTTTCAATAAAATTGAATTTTCTAAGAAATGTTTAGAAATAATCGAGCAATCAAAATGAAAATTGTCACAGCAATTACAGGTCCCGAAACCTATTGATAGAAGTATCAACCATCGTAATCGGACCATTTTAGATTTTTGCCGCCCAAAAACTTGTGGGCTGTAGCACAGTTGATTTTCAATAAAATTGAATTTTCTAAGAAATGTTTAGAAATAATCGAGCAATCAAAATGAAAATTGTCACAGCAATTACAGGTCCCGAAACCTATTGATAGAGGTATCAACCATCGTAATCGGACCATTTTAGATTTTTGCCGCCCAAAAACTTGTGGGCTGTAGCACAGTTGATTTTCAATAAAATTGAATTTTCTAAGAAATGTTTAGAAATAATCGAGCAATCAAAATGAAAATTGTCACAGCAATTACAGGTCCCGAAACCTATTGATAGAGGTATCAACCATCGTAATCGGACCATTTTAGATTTTTGCCGCCCAAAAACTTGTGGGCTATAGCACAGTTGATTTTCAATGGAATTGAATTTTCTAAGAAATGTTTAGAAATAATCGAGCAATCAAAATGAAAATTGTCAGAGCAATTACAGGTCCCGAAACCTATTGATAGCAGTATCAACCATCGTAATCGGACCATTTTAGATTTTTGCCGCCCAAAAACTTGTGGGCTATAGCACAGTTGATTTTCAATAAAATTGAATTTTCTAAGAAATGTTTAGAAATAATCGAGCAATCAAAATGAAAATTGTCACAGCAATAACAGGTCCCGAAACCTATTGATAGAGGTATCAACCATCGTAATCGGACCATTTTAGATTTTTGCCGCCCAAAAACTTGTGAGCTATAGCACAGTTGATTTTCAATAAAATTGAATTTTCTAAGAAATGTTTAGAAATAATCGAGCAATCAAAATGAAAATTGTCACATCAATTACAGGTCCCGAAACCTATTGATAGAGGTATCAACCATCGTAATCGGACCATTTTAGATTTTTGCCGCCCAAAAACTTGTGAGCTATAGCACAGTTGATTTTCAATAAAATTGAATTTTCTAAGAAATGTTTAGAAATAATCGAGCAATCAAAATGAAAATTGTCACAGCAATTACAGGTCCCGAAACCTATTGATAGAGGTATCAACCATCGTCATTGGATCATTTTAGATTTTTGCCGCCCAAAAACTTGTGGGCTATAGCACAGTTGATTTTCAATAAAATTGAATTTTCTAAGAAATGTTTAGAAATAATCGAGCAATCAAAATGAAAATTGTCACAGCAATAACAGGTCCCGAAACCTACTGATAGAGGTATCAACTATCGTAATTGGACCATTTTAGATTTTTGCCGCCCAAAAACTTGTGGGCTATAGCACAGTTGATTTTCAATGAAATTGAATTTTCTAAGAAATGTTTAGAAATAATCGAGCAATCAAAATGAAAATTGTCACAGCAATAACAGATCCCGAAACCTATTGATAGAGGTATCAACCATCGTAATCGGACTATTTTAGATTTTTGTCGCCCAAAAACTTGTGGGCTTATAACACAGTTGATTTTCAATAAAATTTAATTTTCTAAGAAATGTTTAGAAATAATCGAGCAATCAAAATGAAAATTGTCACAGCAATTACAGGTCCCGAAACCTATTGATAGAGGTATCAACCATCGTAATCGGACCATTTTAGATTTTTGCCGCCCAAAAACTTGTGGGCTATAGCACAGTTGATTTTCAATAAAATTGAATTTTCTAAGAAATGTTTAAAAATAATCGAGCAATCAAAATGAAAATTGTCACAGCAATTACAGGTCCCGAAACCTATTGATAGAGGTATCAACCATCGTAATCGGACCATTTTAGATTTTTGCCGCCCAAATAATTGTGGGCTATAGCACAGTTGATTTTCAATAAAATTGAATTTTCTAAGAAATGTTTAGAAATAATCGAGCAATCAAAATGAAAATTGTCACAGCAATTACAGGTCCCGAAACCTATTGATAGAAGTATCAACCATCGTAATCGGACCATTTTAGATTTTTGCCGCCCAAAAACTTGTGGGCTGTAGCACAGTTGATTTTCAATAAAATTGAATTTTCTAAGAAATGTTTAGAAATAATCGAGCAATCAAAATGAAAATTGTCACAGCAATTACAGGTCCCGAAACCTATTGATAGAGGTATCAACCATCGTAATCGGACCATTTTAGATTTTTGCCGCCCAAAAAATTGTGGGCTATAGCACATTTGATTTTCAATAAAATTGAATTTTCTAAGAAATGTTTAGAAATAATCGAGCAATCAAAATGAAAATTGTCACAGCAATTACAGGTCCCGAAACCTATTGATAGAGGTATCAACCATCGTAATCGGACCATTTTAGATTTTTGCCGCCCAAAAAATTGTGGGCTATAGCACAGTTGATTTTCAATAAAATTGAATTTTCTAAGAAATGTTTAGAAATAATCGAGCAATCAAAATGAAAATTGTCACAGCAATTACAGGTCCCGAAACCTATTGATAGAGGTATCAACCATCGTAATCGGACCACTTTAGATTTTTGCCGCCCAAAAACTTGTGGGCTATAGCACAGTTGATTTTCAATAAAATTGAATTTTCTAAGAAATGTTTAGAAATAATCGAGCAATCAAAATGAAAATTGTCACAGCAATTACAGGTCCCGAAACCTATTGATAGAGGTATCAACCATCGTAATCGGACCATTTTAGATTTTTGCCGCCCAAAAACTTGTGGGCTGTAGCACAGTTGATTTTCAATAAAATTGAATTTTCTAAGAAATGTTTAGAAATAATCGAGCAATCAAAATGAAAATTGTCACAGCAATTACAGGTCCCGAAACCTATTGATAGAGGTATCAACCATCGTAATCGGACCATTTTAGATTTTTGCCGCCCAAAAACTTATGGGCTATAGCACAGTAAATTTTCAATAAAATTGAATTTTCTAAGAAATGTTTAGAAATAATCGAGCAATCAAAATGAAAATTGTCACAGCAATTACAGGTCCCGAAACCTATTGATAGAGGTATCAACCATCGTAATCGGACCATTTTAGATTTTTGCCGCCCAAAAACTTGTGGGCTATAGCACAGTTGATTTTCAATAAAATTGAATTTTCTAAGAAATGTTTAGAAATAATCGAGCAATCAAAATGAAAATTGTCACAGCAATTACAGGTCCCGAAACCTATTGATAGAGGTATCAACCATCGTAATCGGACCATTTTAGATTTTTGCCGCCCAAAAACTTGTGGGCTATAATGTTGATTTTCAATAAAATTGAATTTTCTAAGAAATGTTTAGAAATAATCGAGCAATCAAAATGAAAATTGTCACAGCAATTACAGGTCCCGAAACCTATTGATAGAGGTATCAACCATCGTAATCGGACCATTTTAGATTTTTGCCGCCCAAAAACTTGTGGGCTATAGCACAGTTGATTTTCAATAAAATTGAATTTTCTAAGAAATGTTTAGAAATAATCGAGCAATCAAAATGAAAATTGTCACAGAAATTACAGGTCCCGAAACCTATTGATAGAGGTATCAACCATCGTAATCGGACCATTTTAGATTTTTGCCGCCCAAAAAATTGTGGGCTATAGCACAGTTGATTTTCAATAAAATTGAATTTTCTAAGAAATGTTTAGAAATAATCGAGCAATCAAAATGAAAATTGTCACAGCAATTACAGGTCCCGAAACCTATTGATAGAGGTATCAACCATCGTAATCGGACCATTTTAGATTTTTGCCGCCCAAAAAATTGTGGGCTATAGCACAGTTGATTTTCAATAAAATTGAATTTTCTAAGAAATGTTTAGAAATAATCGAGCAATCAAAATGAAAATTGTCACAGCAATTACAGGTCCCGAAACCTATTGATAGAGGTATCAACCATCGTAATCGGACCATTTTAGATTTTTGCCGCCCAAAAACTTGTGGGCTATAGCACAGTAAATTTTCAATAAAATTGAATTTTCTAAGAAATGTTTAGAAATAATCGAGCAATCAAAATGAAAATTGTCACAGCAATTACAGGTCCCGAAACCTATTGATAGAGGTATCAACCATCGTAATCGGACCATTTTAGATTTTTGCCGCCCAAAAACTTGTGGGCTGTAGCACAGTTTATTTTCAATAAAATTGAATTTTCTAAGAAATGTTTAGAAATAATCGAGCAATCAAAATGAAAATTGTCACAGCAATTACAGGTCCCGAAACCTATTGATAGGGGTATCAACCATCGTAATCGGACCATTTTAGATTTTTGCCGCCCAAAAACTTGTGGGCTGTAGCACAGTTGATTTTCAATAAAATTGAATTTTCTAAGAAATGTTTAGAAATAATCGAGCAATCAAAATGAAAATTGTCACAGCAATTACAGGTCCCGAAACCTATTGATAGAGGTATCAACCATCGTAATCGGACCATTTTAGATTTTTGCCGCCCAAAAAATTGTGGGCTATAGCACAGTTGATTTTCAATAAAATTGAATTTTCTAAGAAATGTTTAGAAATAATCGAGCAATCAAAATGAAAATTGTCACAGCAATTACAGGTCCCGAAACCTATTGATAGAGGTATCAACCATCGTAATCGGACCATTTTAGATTTTTGCCGCCCAAAAAATTGTGGGCTATAGCACAGTTGATTTTCAATAAAATTGAATTTTCTAAGAAATGTTTAGAAATAATCGAGCAATCAAAATGAAAATTGTCACAGCAATTACAGGTCCCGAAACCTATTTATAGAAGTATCAACCATCGTAATCGGACCATTTTAGATTTTTGCCGCCCAAAAACTTGTGGGCTATAGCACAGTAAATTTTCAATAAAATTGAATTTTCTAAGAAATGTTTAGAAATAATCGAGCAATCAAAATGAAAATTGTCACAGCAATTACAGGTCCCGAAACCTATTGATAGAGGTATCAACCATCGTAATCGGACCATTTTAGATTTTTGCCGCCCAAAAACTTGTGGGCTGTAGCACAGTTTATTTTCAATAAAATTGAATTTTCTAAGAAATGTTTAGAAATAATCGAGCAATCAAAATGAAAATTGTCACAGCAATTACAGGTCCCGAAACCTATTGATAGGGGTATCAACCATCGTAATCGGACCATTTTAGATTTTTGCCGCCCAAAAACTTGTGGGCTGTAGCACAGTTGATTTTCAATAAAATTGAATTTTCTAAGAAATGTTTAGAAATAATCGAGCAATCAAAATGAAAATTGTCACAGCAATTACAGGTCCCGAAACCTATTGATAGAGGTATCAACCATCGTAATCGGACCATTTTAGATTTTTGCCGCCCAAAAAATTGTGGGCTATAGCACATTTGATTTTCAATAAAATTGAATTTTCTAAGAAATGTTTAGAAATAATCGAGCAATCAAAATGAAAATTGTCACAGCAATTACAGGTCCCGAAACCTATTGATAGAGGTATCAACCATCGTAATCGGACCATTTTAGATTTTTGCCGCCCAAAAAATTGTGGGCTATAGCACAGTTGATTTTCAATAAAATTGAATTTTCTAAGAAATGTTTAGAAATAATCGAGCAATCAAAATGAAAATTGTCACAGCAATTACAGGTCCCGAAACCTATTGATAGAGGTATCAACCATCGTAATCGGACCACTTTAGATTTTTGCCGCCCAAAAACTTGTGGGCTATAGCACAGTTGATTTTCAATAAAATTGAATTTTCTAAGAAATGTTTAGAAATAATCGAGCAATCAAAATGAAAATTGTCACAGCAATTACAGGTCCCGAAACCTATTGATAGAGGTATCAACCATCGTAATCGGACCATTTTAGATTTTTGCCGCCCAAAAACTTGTGGGCTGTAGCACAGTTGATTTTCAATAAAATTGAATTTTCTAAGAAATGTTTAGAAATAATCGAGCAATCAAAATGAAAATTGTCACAGCAATTACAGGTCCCGAAACCTATTGATAGAGGTATCAACCATCGTAATCGGACCATTTTAGATTTTTGCCGCCCAAAAACTTATGGGCTATAGCACAGTAAATTTTCAATAAAATTGAATTTTCTAAGAAATGTTTAGAAATAATCGAGCAATCAAAATGAAAATTGTCACAGCAATTACAGGTCCCGAAACCTATTGATAGAGGTATCAACCATCGTAATCGGACCATTTTAGATTTTTGCCGCCCAAAAACTTGTGGGCTATAGCACAGTTGATTTTCAATAAAATTGAATTTTCTAAGAAATGTTTAGAAATAATCGAGCAATCAAAATGAAAATTGTCACAGCAATTACAGGTCCCGAAACCTATTGATAGAGGTATCAACCATCGTAATCGGACCATTTTAGATTTTTGCCGCCCAAAAACTTGTGGGCTATAATGTTGATTTTCAATAAAATTGAATTTTCTAAGAAATGTTTAGAAATAATCGAGCAATCAAAATGAAAATTGTCACAGCAATTACAGGTCCCGAAACCTATTGATAGAGGTATCAACCATCGTAATCGGACCATTTTAGATTTTTGCCGCCCAAAAACTTGTGGGCTATAGCACAGTTGATTTTCAATAAAATTGAATTTTCTAAGAAATGTTTAGAAATAATCGAGCAATCAAAATGAAAATTGTCACAGCAATTACAGGTCCCGAAACCTATTGATAGAGGTATCAACCATCGTAATCGGACCATTTTAGATTTTTGCCGCCCAAAAACTTGTGGGCTGTAGCACAGTTGATTTTCAATAAAATTGAATTTTCTAAGAAATGTTTAGAAATAATCGAGCAATCAAAATGAAAATTGTCACAGCAATTACAGGTCCCGAAACCTATTGATAGAGGTATCAACCATCGTAATCGGACCATTTTAGATTTTTGCCGCCCAAAAACTTGTGGGCTGTAGCACAGTTGAATTTCAATAAAATTGAATTTTCTAAGAAATGTTTAGGGTCCCGAAACCTATTGATAGGGGTATCAACCATCGTAATCGGACCATTTTAGATTTTTGCCGCCCAAAAAATTGTGGGCTATAGCACAGTTGATTTTCAATAAAATTGAATTTTCTAAGAAATGATTATAAATAATCGAGCAATCAAAATGAAAATTGTCACAGAAATTACAGGTCCCGAAACCTATTGATAGAGGTATCAACCATCGTAATCGGACCATTTTAGATTTTTGCCGCCCAAAAAATTGTGGGCTATAGCACAGTTGATTTTCAATAAAATTGAATTTTCTAAGAAATGTTTAGAAATAATCGAGCAATCAAAATGAAAATTGTCACAGCAATTACAGGTCCCGAAACCTATTGATAGAGGTATCAACCATCGTAATCGGACCATTTTAGATTTTTGCCGCCCAAAAAATTGTGGGCTATAGCACAGTTGATTTTCAATAAAATTGAATTTTCTAAGAAATGTTTAGAAATAATCGAGCAATCAAAATGAAAATTGTCACAGCAATTACAGGTCCCGAAACCTATTGATAGAGGTATCAACCATCGTAATCGGACCATTTTAGATTTTTGCCGCCCAAAAACTTGTGGGCTATAGCACAGTAAATTTTCAATAAAATTGAATTTTCTAAGAAATGTTTAGAAATAATCGAGCAATCAAAATGAAAATTGTCACAGCAATTACAGGTCCCGAAACCTATTGATAGAGGTATCAACCATCGTAATCGGACCATTTTAGATTTTTGCCGCCCAAAAACTTGTGGGCTGTAGCACAGTTTATTTTCAATAAAATTGAATTTTCTAAGAAATGTTTAGAAATAATCGAGCAATCAAAATGAAAATTGTCACAGCAATTACAGGTCCCGAAACCTATTGATAGGGGTATCAACCATCGTAATCGGACCATTTTAGATTTTTGCCGCCCAAAAACTTGTGGGCTGTAGCACAGTTGATTTTCAATAAAATTGAATTTTCTAAGAAATGTTTAGAAATAATCGAGCAATCAAAATGAAAATTGTCACAGCAATTACAGGTCCCGAAACCTATTGATAGAGGTATCAACCATCGTAATCGGACCATTTTAGATTTTTGCCGCCCAAAAAATTGTGGGCTATAGCACAGTTGATTTTCAATAAAATTGAATTTTCTAAGAAATGTTTAGAAATAATCGAGCAATCAAAATGAAAATTGTCACAGCAATTACAGGTCCCGAAACCTATTGATAGAGGTATCAACCATCGTAATCGGACCATTTTAGATTTTTGCCGCCCAAAAAATTGTGGGCTATAGCACAGTTGATTTTCAATAAAATTGAATTTTCTAAGAAATGTTTAGAAATAATCGAGCAATCAAAATGAAAATTGTCACAGCAATTACAGGTCCCGAAACCTATTTATAGAAGTATCAACCATCGTAATCGGACCATTTTAGATTTTTGCCGCCCAAAAACTTGTGGGCTATAGCACAGTAAATTTTCAATAAAATTGAATTTTCTAAGAAATGTTTAGAAATAATCGAGCAATCAAAATGAAAATTGTCACAGCAATTACAGGTCCCGAAACCTATTGATAGAGGTATCAACCATCGTAATCGGACCATTTTAGATTTTTGCCGCCCAAAAACTTGTGGGCTGTAGCACAGTTTATTTTCAATAAAATTGAATTTTCTAAGAAATGTTTAGAAATAATCGAGCAATCAAAATGAAAATTGTCACAGCAATTACAGGTCCCGAAACCTATTGATAGGGGTATCAACCATCGTAATCGGACCATTTTAGATTTTTGCCGCCCAAAAACTTGTGGGCTGTAGCACAGTTGATTTTCAATAAAATTGAATTTTCTAAGAAATGTTTAGAAATAATCGAGCAATCAAAATGAAAATTGTCACAGCAATTACAGGTCCCGAAACCTATTGATAGAGGTATCAACCATCGTAATCGGACCATTTTAGATTTTTGCCGCCCAAAAACTTGTGGGCTATAGCACAGTTGATTTTCAATAAAATTGAATTTTCTAAGAAATGTTTAGAAATAATCGAGCAATCAAAATGAAAATTGTCACAGCAATTACAGGTCCCGAAACCTATTTATAGAAGTATCAACCATCGTAATCGGACCATTTTAGATTTTTGCCGCCCAAAAACTTGTGGGCTATAGCACAGTAAATTTTCAATAAAATTGAATTTTCTAAGAAATGTTTAGAAATAATCGAGCAATCAAAATGAAAATTGTCACAGCAATTACAGGTCCCGAAACCTATTTATAGAAGTATCAACCATCGTAATCGGACCATTTTAGATTTTTGCCGCCCAAAAACTTGTGGGCTATAGCACAGTTGATTTTCAATGAAATTGAATTTTCTAAGAAATGTTTAGAAATAATCGAGCAATCAAAATGAAAATTGTCACAGCAATAACAGATCCCGAAACCTATTGATAGAGGTATCAACCATCGTAATCGGACTATTTTAGATTTTTGTCGCCCAAAAACTTGTGGGCTTATAACACAGTTGATTTTTAATAAAATTGAATTTTCTAAGAAATGTTTAGAAATAATCGAGCAATCAAAATGAAAATTGTCACAGCAATTACAGGTCCCGAAACCTATTGATAGAGGTATCAACCATCGTAATCGGACCATTTTAGATTTTTGCCGCCCAAAAACTTGTGGGCTATAGCACAGTTGATTTTCAATAAAATTGAATTTTCTAAGAAATGTTTAAAAATAATCGAGCAATCAAAATGAAAATTGTCACAGCAATTACAGGTCCCGAAACCTATTGATAGAGGTATCAACCATCGTAATCGGACCATTTTAGATTTTTGCCGCCCAAAAAATTGTGGGCTATAGCACAGTTGATTTTCAATAAAATTGAATTTTCTAAGAAATGTTTAGAAATAATCGAGCAATCAAAATGAAAATTGTCACAGCAATTACAGGTCCCGAAACCTATTGATAGAAGTATCAACCATCGTAATCGGACCATTTTAGATTTTTGCCGCCCAAAAACTTGTGGGCTGTAGCACAGTTGATTTTCAATAAAATTGAATTTTCTAAGAAATGTTTAGAAATAATCGAGCAATCAAAATGAAAATTGTCACAGCAATTACAGGTCCCGAAACCTATTGATAGAGGTATCAACCATCGTAATCGGACCATTTTAGATTTTTGCCGCCCAAAAAATTGTGGGCTATAGCACATTTGATTTTCAATAAAATTGAATTTTCTAAGAAATGTTTAGAAATAATCGAGCAATCAAAATGAAAATTGTCACAGCAATTACAGGTCCCGAAACCTATTGATAGAGGTATCAACCATCGTAATCGGACCATTTTAGATTTTTGCCGCCCAAAAAATTGTGGGCTATAGCACATTTGATTTTCAATAAAATTGAATTTTCTAAGAAATGTTTAGAAATAATCGAGCAATCAAAATGAAAATTGTCACAGCAATTACAGGTCCCGAAACCTATTGATAGAGGTATCAACCATCGTAATCGGACCACTTTAGATTTTTGCCGCCCAAAAACTTGTGGGCTATAGCACAGTTGATTTTCAATAAAATTGAATTTTCTAAGAAATGTTTAGAAATAATCGAGCAATCAAAATGAAAATTGTCACAGCAATTACAGGTCCCGAAACCTATTGATAGAGGTATCAACCATCGTAATCGGACCATTTTAGATTTTTGCCGCCCAAAAACTTGTGGGCTGTAGCACAGTTGATTTTCAATAAAATTGAATTTTCTAAGAAATGTTTAGAAATAATCGAGCAATCAAAATGAAAATTGTCACAGCAATTACAGGTCCCGAAACCTATTGATAGAGGTATCAACCATCGTAATCGGACCATTTTAGATTTTTGCCGCCCAAAAACTTGTGAGCTATAGCACAGTTGATTTTCAATAAAATTGAATTTTCTAAGAAATGTTTAGAAATAATCGAGCAATCAAAATGAAAATTGTCACAGCAATTACAGGTCCCGAAACCTATTGATAGAGGTATCAACCATCGTCATTGGATCATTTTAGATTTTTGCCGCCCAAAAACTTGTGGGCTATAGCACAGTTGATTTTCAATAAAATTGAATTTTCTAAGAAATGTTTAGAAATAATCGAGCAATCAAAATGAAAATTGTCACAGCAATAACAGGTCCCGAAACCTACTGATAGAGGTATCAACTATCGTAATTGGACCATTTTAGATTTTTGCCGCCCAAAAACTTGTGGGCTATAGCACAGTTGATTTTCAATGAAATTGAATTTTCTAAGAAATGTTTAGAAATAATCGAGCAATCAAAATGAAAATTGTCACAGCAATAACAGATCCCGAAACCTATTGATAGAGGTATCAACCATCGTAATCGGACTATTTTAGATTTTTGTCGCCCAAAAACTTGTGGGCTTATAACACAGTTGATTTTCAATAAAATTTAATTTTCTAAGAAATGTTTAGAAATAATCGAGCAATCAAAATGAAAATTGTCACAGCAATTACAGGTCCCGAAACCTATTGATAGAGGTATCAACCATCGTAATCGGACCATTTTAGATTTTTGCCGCCCAAAAACTTGTGGGCTATAGCACAGTTGATTTTCAATAAAATTGAATTTTCTAAGAAATGTTTAAAAATAATCGAGCAATCAAAATAAAAATTGTCACAGCAATTACAGGTCCCGAAACCTATTGATAGAGGTATCAACCATCGTAATCGGACCATTTTAGATTTTTGCCGCCCAAATAATTGTGGGCTATAGCACAGTTGATTTTCAATAAAATTGAATTTTCTAAGAAATGTTTAGAAATAATCGAGCAATCAAAATGAAAATTGTCACAGCAATTACAGGTCCCGAAACCTATTGATAGAAGTATCAACCATCGTAATAGGACCATTTTAGATTTTTGCCGCCCAAAAACTTGTGGGCTGTAGCACAGTAAATTTTCAATAAAATTGAATTTTCTAAGAAATGTTTAGAAATAATCGAGCAATCAAAATGAAAATTGTCACAGCAATTACAGGTCCCGAAACCTATTTATAGAAGTATCAACCATCGTAATCGGACCATTTTAGATTTTTGCCGCCCAAAAACTTGTGGGCTATAGCACAGTTGATTTTCAATGAAATTGAATTTTCTAAGAAATGTTTAGAAATAATCGAGCAATCAAAATGAAAATTGTCACAGCAATAACAGATCCCGAAACCTATTGATAGAGGTATCAACCATCGTAATCGGACTATTTTAGATTTTTGTCGCCCAAAAACTTGTGGGCTTATAACACAGTTGATTTTTAATAAAATTGAATTTTCTAAGAAATGTTTAGAAATAATCGAGCAATCAAAATGAAAATTGTCACAGCAATTACAGGTCCCGAAACCTATTGATAGAGGTATCAACCATCGTAATCGGACCATTTTAGATTTTTGCCGCCCAAAAACTTGTGGGCTATAGCACAGTTGATTTTCAATAAAATTGAATTTTCTAAGAAATGTTTAAAAATAATCGAGCAATCAAAATGAAAATTGTCACAGCAATTACAGGTCCCGAAACCTATTGATAGAGGTATCAACCATCGTAATCGGACCATTTTAGATTTTTGCCGCCCAAAAAATTGTGGGCTATAGCACAGTTGATTTTCAATAAAATTGAATTTTCTAAGAAATGTTTAGAAATAATCGAGCAATCAAAATGAAAATTGTCACAGCAATTACAGGTCCCGAAACCTATTGATAGAAGTATCAACCATCGTAATCGGACCATTTTAGATTTTTGCCGCCCAAAAACTTGTGGGCTGTAGCACAGTTGATTTTCAATAAAATTGAATTTTCTAAGAAATGTTTAGAAATAATCGAGCAATCAAAATGAAAATTGTCACAGCAATTACAGGTCCCGAAACCTATTGATAGAGGTATCAACCATCGTAATCGGACCATTTTAGATTTTTGCCGCCCAAAAAATTGTGGGCTATAGCACATTTGATTTTCAATAAAATTGAATTTTCTAAGAAATGTTTAGAAATAATCGAGCAATCAAAATGAAAATTGTCACAGCAATTACAGGTCCCGAAACCTATTGATAGAGGTATCAACCATCGTAATCGGACCATTTTAGATTTTTGCCGCCCAAAAAATTGTGGGCTATAGCACATTTGATTTTCAATAAAATTGAATTTTCTAAGAAATGTTTAGAAATAATCGAGCAATCAAAATGAAAATTGTCACAGCAATTACAGGTCCCGAAACCTATTGATAGAGGTATCAACCATCGTAATCGGACCACTTTAGATTTTTGCCGCCCAAAAACTTGTGGGCTATAGCACAGTTGATTTTCAATAAAATTGAATTTTCTAAGAAATGTTTAGAAATAATCGAGCAATCAAAATGAAAATTGTCACAGCAATTACAGGTCCCGAAACCTATTGATAGAGGTATCAACCATCGTAATCGGACCATTTTAGATTTTTGCCGCCCAAAAACTTGTGGGCTGTAGCACAGTTGATTTTCAATAAAATTGAATTTTCTAAGAAATGTTTAGAAATAATCGAGCAATCAAAATGAAAATTGTCACAGCAATTACAGGTCCCGAAACCTATTGATAGAGGTATCAACCATCGTAATCGGACCATTTTAGATTTTTGCCGCCCAAAAACTTGTGAGCTATAGCACAGTTGATTTTCAATAAAATTGAATTTTCTAAGAAATGTTTAGAAATAATCGAGCAATCAAAATGAAAATTGTCACAGCAATTACAGGTCCCGAAACCTATTGATAGAGGTATCAACCATCGTCATTGGATCATTTTAGATTTTTGCCGCCCAAAAACTTGTGGGCTATAGCACAGTTGATTTTCAATAAAATTGAATTTTCTAAGAAATGTTTAGAAATAATCGAGCAATCAAAATGAAAATTGTCACAGCAATAACAGGTCCCGAAACCTACTGATAGAGGTATCAACTATCGTAATTGGACCATTTTAGATTTTTGCCGCCCAAAAACTTGTGGGCTATAGCACAGTTGATTTTCAATGAAATTGAATTTTCTAAGAAATGTTTAGAAATAATCGAGCAATCAAAATGAAAATTGTCACAGCAATAACAGATCCCGAAACCTATTGATAGAGGTATCAACCATCGTAATCGGACTATTTTAGATTTTTGTCGCCCAAAAACTTGTGGGCTTATAACACAGTTGATTTTCAATAAAATTTAATTTTCTAAGAAATGTTTAGAAATAATCGAGCAATCAAAATGAAAATTGTCACAGCAATTACAGGTCCCGAAACCTATTGATAGAGGTATCAACCATCGTAATCGGACCATTTTAGATTTTTGCCGCCCAAAAACTTGTGGGCTATAGCACAGTTGATTTTCAATAAAATTGAATTTTCTAAGAAATGTTTAAAAATAATCGAGCAATCAAAATAAAAATTGTCACAGCAATTACAGGTCCCGAAACCTATTGATAGAGGTATCAACCATCGTAATCGGACCATTTTAGATTTTTGCCGCCCAAATAATTGTGGGCTATAGCACAGTTGATTTTCAATAAAATTGAATTTTCTAAGAAATGTTTAGAAATAATCGAGCAATCAAAATGAAAATTGTCACAGCAATTACAGGTCCCGAAACCTATTGATAGAAGTATCAACCATCGTAATAGGACCATTTTAGATTTTTGCCGCCCAAAAACTTGTGGGCTGTAGCACAGTTGATTTTCAATAAAATTGAATTTTCTAAGAAATGTTTAGAAATAATCGAGCAATCAAAATGAAAATTGTCACAGCAATTACAGGTCCCGAAACCTATTGATAGAGGTATCAACCATCGTAATCGGACCATTTTAGATTTTTGCCGCCCAAAAAATTGTGGGCTATAGCACATTTGATTTTCAATAAAATTGAATTTTCTAAGAAATGTTTAGAAATAATCGAGCAATCAAAATGAAAATTGTCACAGCAATTACAGGTCCCGAAACCTATTGATAGAGGTATCAACCATCGTAATCGGACCATTTTAGATTTTTGCCGCCCAAAAAATTGTGGGCTATAGCACATTTGATTTTCAATAAAATTGAATTTTCTAAGAAATGTTTAGAAATAATCGAGCAATCAAAATGAAAATTGTCACAGCAATTACAGGTCCCGAAACCTATTGATAGAGGTATCAACCATCGTAATCGGACCACTTTAGATTTTTGCCGCCCAAAAACTTGTGGGCTATAGCACAGTTGATTTTCAATAAAATTGAATTTTCTAAGAAATGTTTAGAAATAATCGAGCAATCAAAATGAAAATTGTCACAGCAATTACAGGTCCCGAAACCTATTGATAGAGGTATCAACCATCGTAATCGGACCATTTTAGATTTTTGCCGCCCAAAAACTTGTGGGCTGTAGCACAGTTGATTTTCAATAAAATTGAATTTTCTAAGAAATGTTTAGAAATAATCGAGCAATCAAAATGAAAATTGTCACAGCAATTACAGGTCCCGAAACCTATTGATAGAGGTATCAACCATCGTAATCGGACCATTTTAGATTTTTGCCGCCCAAAAACTTGTGGGCTATAGCACAGTAAATTTTCAATAAAATTGAATTTTCTAAGAAATGTTTAGAAATAATCGAGCAATCAAAATGAAAATTGTCACAGCAATTACAGGTCCCGAAACCTATTGATAGAGGTATCAACCATCGTAATCGGACCATTTTAGATTTTTGCCGCCCAAAAACTTGTGGGCTATAGCACAGTTGATTTTCAATAAAATTGAATTTTCTAAGAAATGTTTAGAAATAATCGAGCAATCAAAATGAAAATTGTCACAGCAATTACAGGTCCCGAAACCTATTGATAGAGGTATCAACCATCGTAATCGGACCATTTTAGATTTTTGCCGCCCAAAAACTTGTGGGCTATGATGTTGATTTTCAATAAAATTGAATTTTCTAAGAAATGTTTAGAAATAATCGAGCAATCAAAATGAAAATTGTCACAGCAATTACAGGTCCCGAAACCTATTGATAGAGGTATCAACCATCGTAATCGGACCATTTTAGATTTTTGCCGCCCAAAAACTTGTGGGCTATAGCACAGTTGATTTTCAATAAAATTGAATTTTCTAAGAAATGTTTAGAAATAATCGAGCAATCAAAATGAAAATTGTCACAGCAATTACAGGTCCCGAAACCTATTGATAGAGGTATCAACCATCGTAATCGGACCATTTTAGATTTTTGCCGCCCAAAAACTTCTGGGCTGTAGCACAGTTGATTTTCAATAAAATTGAATTTTCTAAGAAATGTTTAGAAATAATCGAGCAATCAAAATGAAAATTGTCACAGCAATTACAGGTCCCGAAACCTATTGATAGAGGTATCAACCATCGTAATCGGACCATTTTAGATTTTTGCCGCCCAAAAACTTGTGGGCTGTAGCACAGTTGAATTTCAATAAAATTGAATTTTCTAAGAAATGTTTAGGGTCCCGAAACCTATTGATAGGGGTATCAACCATCGTAATCGGACCATTTTAGATTTTTGCCGCCCAAAAAATTGTGGGCTATAGCACAGTTGATTTTCAATAAAATTGAATTTTCTAAGAAATGTTTAGAAATAATCGAGCAATCAAAATGAAAATTGTCACAGCAATTACAGGTCCCGAAACCTATTGATAGAGGTATCAACCATCGTAATCGGACCATTTTAGATTTTTGCCGCCCAAAAAATTGTGGGCTATAGCACAGTTGATTTTCAATAAAATTGAATTTTCTAAGAAATGTTTAGAAATAATCGAGCAATCAAAATGAAAATTGTCACAGCAATTACAGGTCCCGAAACCTATTGATAGAGGTATCAACCATCGTAATCGGACCATTTTAGATTTTTGCCGCCCAAAAACTTGTGGGCTATAGCACAGTAAATTTTCAATAAAATTGAATTTTCTAAGAAATGTTTAGAAATAATCGAGCAATCAAAATGAAAATTGTCACAGCAATTACAGGTCCCGAAACCTATTGATAGAGGTATCAACCATCGTAATCGGACCATTTTAGATTTTTGCCGCCCAAAAACTTGTGGGCTGTAGCACAGTTTATTTTCAATAAAATTGAATTTTCTAAGAAATGTTTATAAATAATCGAGCAATCAAAATGAAAATTGTCACAGCAATTACAGGTCCCGAAACCTATTGATAGGGGTATCAACCATCGTAATCGGACCATTTTAGATTTTTGCCGCCCAAAAACTTGTGGGCTGTAGCACAGTTGATTTTCAATAAAATTGAATTTTCTAAGAAATGTTTAGAAATAATCGAGCAATCAAAATGAAAATTGTCACAGCAATTACAGGTCCCGAAACCTATTGATAGAGGTATCAACCATCGTAATCGGACCATTTTAGATTTTTGCCGCCCAAAAAATTGTGGGCTATAGCACAGTTGATTTTCAATAAAATTGAATTTTCTAAGAAATGTTTAGAAATAATCGAGCAATCAAAATGAAAATTGTCACAGCAATTACAGGTCCCGAAACCTATTGATAGAGGTATCAACCATCGTAATCGGACCATTTTAGATTTTTGCCGCCCAAAAAATTGTGGGCTATAGCACAGTTGATTTTCAATAAAATTGAATTTTCTAAGAAATGTTTAGAAATAATCGAGCAATCAAAATGAAAATTGTCACAGCAATTACAGGTCCCGAAACCTATTTATAGAAGTATCAACCATCGTAATCGGACCATTTTAGATTTTTGCCGCCCAAAAACTTGTGGGCTATAGCACAGTAAATTTTCAATAAAATTGAATTTTCTAAGAAATGTTTAGAAATAATCGAGCAATCAAAATGAAAATTGTCACAGCAATTACAGGTCCCGAAACCTATTGATAGAGGTATCAACCATCGTAATCGGACCATTTTAGATTTTTGCCGCCCAAAAACTTGTGGGCTATAGCACAGTTGATTTTCAATAAAATTGAATTTTCTAAGAAATGTTTAGAAATAATCGAGCAATCAAAATGAAAATTGTCACAGCAATTACAGGTCCCGAAACCTATTTATAGAAGAAGTATCAACCATCGTAATCGGACCATTTTAGATTTTTGCCGCCCAAAAACTTGTGGGCTATAGCACAGTAAATTTTCAATAAAATTGAATTTTCTAAGAAATGTTTAGAAATAATCGAGCAATCAAAATGAAAATTGTCACAGCAATTACAGGTCCCGAAACCTATTTATAGAAGTATCAACCATCGTAATCGGACCATTTTAGATTTTTGCCGCCCAAAAACTTGTGGGCTATAGCACAGTAAATTTTCAATAAAATTGAATTTTCTAAGAAATGTTTAGAAATAATCGAGCAATCAAAATGAAAATTGTCACAGCAATTACAGGTCCCGAAACCTATTGATAGAGGTATCAACCATCGTAATCGGACCATTTTAGATTTTTGCCGCCCAAAAACTTGTGGGCTATAGCACAGTTGATTTTCAATAAAATTGAATTTTCTAAGAAATGTTTAGAAATAATCGAGCAATCAAAATGAAAATTGTCACAGCAATTACAGGTCCCGAAACCTATTGATAGAGGTATCAACCATCGTAATCGGACCATTTTAGATTTTTGCCGCCCAAAAACTTGTGGGCTATAGCACAGTTGATTTTCAATAAAATTGAATTTTCTAAGAAATGTTTAGAAATAATCGAGCAATCAAAATGAAAATTGTCACAGCAATTACAGGTCCCGAAACCTATTGATAGAGGTATCAACCATCGTAATCGGACCATTTTAGATTTTTGCCGCCCAAAAACTTGTGGGCTATAGCACAGTTGATTTTCAATAAAATTGAATTTTCTAAGAAATGTTTAGAAATAATCGAACAATCAAAATGAAAATTGTCACAGCAATTACAGGTCCCGAAACCTATTGATAGAGGTATCAACCATCGTAATCGGACCATTTTAGATTTTTGCCGCCCAAAAACTTGTGGGCTATAGCACAGTTGATTTTCAATAAAATTGAATTTTCTAAGAAATGTTTAGAAATAATCGAGCAATCAAAATGAAAATTGTCACAGCAATTACAGGTCCCGAAACCTATTGATAGAGGTATCAACCATCGTAATCGGACCATTTTAGATTTTTGCCGCCCAAAAACTTGTGGGCTATAGCACAGTTGATTTTCAATGAAATTGAATTTTCTAAGAAATGTTTAGAAATAATCGAGCAATCAAAATGAAAATTGTCACAGCAATAACAGATCCCGAAACCTATTGATAGAGGTATCAACCATCGTAATCGGACCATTTTAGATTTTTGCCGCCCAAAAACTTGTGGGCTATAGCACAGTTGATTTTCAATGAAATTGAATTTTCTAAGAAATGTTTAGAAATAATCGAGCAATCAAAATGAAAATTGTCACAGCAATAACAGGTCCCGAAACCTACTGATAGAGGTATCAACTATCGTAATTGGACCATTTTAGATTTTTGCCGCCCAAAAACTTGTGGGCTATAGCACAGTTGATTTTCAATGAAATTGAATTTTCTAAGAAATGTTTAGAAATAATCGAGCAATCAAAATGAAAATTGTCACAGCAATAACAGATCCCGAAACCTATTGATAGAGGTATCAACCATCGTAATCGGACTATTTTAGATTTTTGTCGCCCAAAAACTTGTGGGCTTATAGCACAGTTGATTTTCAATAAAATTTAATTTTCTAAGAAATGTTTAGAAATAATCGAGCAATCAAAATGAAAATTGTCACAGCAATTACAGGTCCCGAAACCTATTGATAGAGGTATCAACCATCGTAATCGGACCATTTTAGATTTTTGCCGCCCAAAAACTTGTGGGCTATAGCACAGTTGATTTTCAATAAAATTGAATTTTCTAAGAAATGTTTAAAAATAATCGAGCAATCAAAATGAAAATTGTCACAGCAATTACAGGTCCCGAAACCTATTGATAGAGGTATCAACCATCGTAATCGGACCATTTTAGATTTTTGCCGCCCAAAAACTTGTGGGCTATAGCACAGTTGATTTTCAATAAAATTGAATTTTCTAAGAAATGTTTAGAAATAATCGAGCAATCAAAATGAAAATTGTCACAGCAATTACAGGTCCCGAAACCTATTGATAGAGGTATCAACCATCGTAATCGGACCATTTTAGATTTTTGCCGCCCAAAAACTTGTGGGCTGTAGCACAGTTGATTTTCAATAAAATTGAATTTTCTAAGAAATGTTTAGAAATAATCGAGCAATCAAAATGAAAATTGTCACAGCAATTACAGGTCCCGAAACCTATTGATAGAGGTATCAACCATCGTAATCGGACCATTTTAGATTTTTGCCGCCCAAAAAATTGTGGGCTATAGCACATTTGATTTTCAATAAAATTGAATTTTCTAAGAAATGTTTAGAAATAATCGAGCAATCAAAATGAAAATTGTCACAGCAATTACAGGTCCCGAAACCTATTGATAGAGGTATCAACCATCGTAATCGGACCATTTTAGATTTTTGCCGCCCAAAAAATTGTGGGCTATAGCACATTTGATTTTTAATAAAATTGAATTTTCTAAGAAATGTTTAGAAATAATCGAGCAATCAAAATGAAAATTGTCACAGCAATTACAGGTCCCGAAACCTATTTAAAGAGGTATCAACCATCGTAATCGGACCATTTTAGATTTTTGCCGCCCAAAAACTTGTGGGCTATAGCACAGTTGATTTTCAATAAAATTGAATTTTCTAAGAAATGTTTAGAAATAATCGAGCAATCAAAATGAAAATTGTCACAGCAATTACAGGTCCCGAAACTTATTGATAGAGGTATCAACCATCGTAATCGGACCATTTTAGATTTTTGCCGCTCAAAAACTTGTGGGCTATAGCACAGTTGATTTTCAATAAAATTGAATTTTATAAGAAATGTTTAGAAATAATCGAGCAATCAAAATGAAAATTGTCACAGCAATTACAGGTCCCGAAACCTATTGATAGAGGTATCAACCATCGTAATCGGACCATTTTAGATTTTTGCCGCCCAAAAACTTGTGGGCTATAGCACAGTTGATTTTCAATAAAATTGAATTTTCTAAGAAATGTTTAGAAATAATCGAGCAATCAAAATGAAAATTGTCACAGCAATTACAGGTCCCGAAACCTATTGATAGAGGTATCAACCATCGTAATCGGACCATTTTAGATTTTTGCCGCCCAAAAACTTCTGGGCTGTAGCACAGTTGATTTTCAATAAAATTGAATTTTCTAAGAAATGTTTAGAAATAATCGAGCAATCAAAATGAAAATTGTCACAGCAATTACAGGTCCCGAAACCTATTGATAGAGGTATCAACCATCGTAATCGGACCATTTTAGATTTTAGCCGCCCAAAAACTTGTGGGCTGTAGCACAGTTGAATTTCAATAAAATTGAATTTTCTAAGAAATGTTTAGGGTCCCGAAACCTATTGATAGAGGTATCAACCATCGTAATCGGACCATTTTAGATTTTTGCCGCCCAAAAAATTGTGGACTATAGCACAGTTGATTTTCAATAAAATTGAATTTTCTAAGAAATGTTTAGAAATAATCGAGCAATCAAAATGAAAATTGTCACAGCAATTACAGGTCCCGAAACCTATTCATAGAGGTATCAACCATCGTAATCGGACCATTTTAGATTTTTGCCGCCCAAAAACTTGTGAGCTATAGCACAGTTGATTTTCAATAAAATTGAATTTTCTAAGAAATGTTTAGAAATAATCGAGCAATCAAAATGAAAATTGTCACAGCAATTACAGGTCCCTAAACCTATTTATAGAAGTATCAACCATCGTAATCGGACCATTTTAGATTTTTGTCGCCCAAAAACTTGTGGGCTATAGCACAGTAAATTTTCAATAAAATTGAATTTTCTAAGAAATGTTTAGAAATAATCGAGCAATCAAAATGAAAATTGTCACAGCAATTACAGGTCCCGAAACCTATTGATAGAGGTATCAACCATCGTAATCGGACCATTTTAGATTTTTGCCGCCCAAAAACTTGTGGGCTGTAGCACAGTTTATTTTCAATAAAATTGAATTTTCTAAGAAATGTTTAGAAATAATCGAGCAATCAAAATGAAAATTGTCACAGCAATTACAGGTCCCGAAACCTATTGATAGAGGTATCAACCATCGTAATCGGACCATTTTAGATTTTTGCCGCCCAAAAACTTGTGGGCTGTAGCACAGTTTATTTTCAATAAAATTGAATTTTCTAAGAAATGTTTAGAAATAATCGAGCAATCAAAATGAAAATTGTCACAGCAATTACAGGTCCCGAAACCTATTGATAGAGGTATCAACCATCGTAATCGGACCATTTTAGATTTTTGCCGCCCAAAAACTTGTGGGCTGTAGCACAGTTTATTTTCAATAAAATTGAATTTTCTAAGAAATGTTTAGAAATAATCGAGCAATCAAAATGAAAATTGTCACAGCAATTACAGGTCCCGAAACCTATTGATAGAGGTATCAACCATCGTAATCGGACCATTTTAGATTTTTGCCGCCCAAAAAATTGTGGGCTATAGCACAGTTGATTTTCAATAAAATTTAATTTTCTAAGAAATGTTTAGAAATAATCGAGCAATCAAAATGAAAATTGTCACAGCAATTACAGGTCCCGAAACCTATTGATAGAGGTATCAACCATCGTAATCGGACCATTTTAGATTTTTGCCGCCAAAAAACTTGTGGGCTATAGCACAGTTGATTTTCAATGAAATTGAATTTTCTAAGAAATGTTTAGAAATAATCGAGCAATCAAAATGAAAATTGTCACAGCAATTACAGGTCCCGAAACCTATTGATAGAGATATCAACCATCGTAATCGGACCATTTTAGATTTTTGCCGCCCAAAAACTTCTGGGCTGTAGCACAGTTGATTTTCAATAAAATTGAATTTTCTAAGAAATGTTTAGAAATAATCGAGCAATCAAAATGAAAATTGTCACAGCAATTACAGGTCCCGAAACCTATTGATAGAGGTATCAACCATCGTAATCGGACCATTTTAGATTTTAGCCGCCCAAAAATTGTGTGCTATAGCACAGTTGATTTTCAATAAAATTGAATTTTCTAAGAAATGTTTAGAAATAATCGAGCAATCAAAATGAAAATTGTCACAGCAATTACAGGTCCCGAAACCTATTGATAGAGGTATCAACCATCGTAATCGGACCATTTTAGATTTTTACCGCCCAAAAACTTGTGGGCTATAGCACAGTTGATTTTCAATAAAATTGAATTTTCTAAGAAATGTTTAGAAATAATCGAGCAATCAAAATGAAAATTGTGACAGCAATTACAGGTCCCGAAACCTATTGATAGAGGTATCAACCATCGTAATCGGACCATTTTAGATTTTTGCCGCCCAAAAACTTGTGGGCTGTAGCACAGTTGATTTTCAATAAAATTGAATTTTCTAAGAAATGTTTAGGGTCCCGAAACCTATTGATAGGGGTATCAACCATCGTAATCGGACCATTTTAGATTTTTGCCGCCCAAAAACTTGTGGGCTGTAGCACAGTTGATTTTCAATAAAATTGAATTTTCTAAGAAATGTTTAGAAATAATCGAGCAATCAAAATGAAAATTGTCACAGCAATTACAGGTCCCGAAACCTATTGATAGAGGTATCAACCATCGTAATCGGACCATTTTAGATTTTTACCGCCCAAAAACTTGTGGGCTATAGCACAGTTGATTTTCAATAAAATTGAATTTTCTAAGAAATGTTTAGAAATAATCGAGCAATCAAAATGAAAATTGTCACGGCAATTACAGGTCCCGAAACCTATTGATAGAGGTATCAACCATCGTAATCGGACCATTTTAGATTTTTGCTGCCCAAAAAATTGTGGGCTATAGCACAGTTGATTTTCAATAAAATTGAATTTTCTAAGAAATGTTTAGAAATAATCGAGCAATCAAAATGAAAATTGTCACATCAATTACAGGTCCCGAAACCTATTGATAGAGGTATCAACCATCGTAATCGGACCATTTTAGATTTTTGCCGCCCAAAAACTTGTGGGCTATAGCACAGTTGATTTTCAATGAAATTGAATTTTCTAAGAAATGTTTAGAAATAATCGAGCAATCAAAATGAAAATTGTCACAGCAATTACAGGTCCCGAAACCTATTGATAGAGGTATCAACCATCGTAATCGGACCATTTTAGATTTTTGCCGCCCAAAAATTTGTATGCTATAGCACAGTTGATTTTCAATAAAATTGAATTTTCTAAGAAATGTTTAGAAATAATCGAGCAATCAAAATGAAAATTGTCACAGCAATTACAGGTCCCGAAACCTATTGATAGAGGTATCAACCATCGTAATCGGACCATTTTAGATTTTTGCCGCCCAAAAACTTGTGGGCTATAGCACAGTTGATTTTCAATAAAATTGAATTTTCTAAGAAATGTTTAGAAATAATCGAGCAATCAAAATGAAAATTGTCACAGCAATTACAGGTCCCGAAACCTATTGATAGAGGTATCAACCATCGTAATCGGACCATTTTAGATTTTTGCCGCCCAAAAACTTGTGAGCTATAGCACAGTTGATTTTCAATAAAATTGAATTTTCTAAGAAATGTTTAGAAATAATCGAGCAATCAAAATGAAAATTGTCACAGCAATTATAGGTCCCGAAACCTATTTATAGAAGTATCAACCATCGTAATCGGACCATTTTAGATTTTTGCCGCCCAAAAAATTGTGGGTTATAGCACAGTTGATTTTCAATAAAATTGAATTTTCTAAGAAATGTTTAGAAATAATCGAGCAATCAAAATGAAAATTGTCACAGCAATTACAGGTCCCGAAACCTATTGATAGAGGTATCAACCATCGTAATCGGACCATTTTAGATTTTTGCCGCCCAAAAACTTGTGGGCTATAGCCACAGTTGATTTTCAATAAAATTGAATTTTCTAAGAAATGTTTAGAAATAATCGAGCAATCAAAATGAAAATAGTCACAGCAATTACAGGTCGCGAAACCTATTGATAGAGGTATCAACCATCGTAATCGGACCATTTTAGATTTTTGCCGCCCAAAAACTTGTGGGCTATAGCACAGTTGATTTTCAATAAAATTGAATTTTCTAAGAAATGTTTAGAAATAATCGAGCAATCAAAATGAAAATTGTCACAGCAATTACAGGTCCCGAAACCTATTGATAGAGGTATCAACCATCGTAATCGGACCATTTTAGATTTTAGCCGCCCAAAAATTGTGTGCTATAGCACAGTTGATTTTCAATAAAATTGAATTTTCTAAGAAATGTTTAGAAATAATCGAGCAATCAAAATGAAAATTGTCACAGCAATTACAGGTCCCGAAACCTATTGATAGAGGTATCAACCATCGTAATCGGACCATTTTAGATTTTTACCGCCCAAAAACTTGTGGGCTATAGCACAGTTGATTTTCAATAAAATTGAATTTTCTAAGAAATGTTTAGAAATAATCGAGCAATCAAAATGAAAATTGTGACAGCAATTACAGGTCCCGAAACCTATTGATAGAGGTATCAACCATCGTAATCGGACCATTGTAGATTTTTGCCGCCCAAAAACTTGTGGGCTGTAGCACAGTTGATTTTCAATAAAATTGAATTTTCTAAGAAATGTTTAGGGTCCCGAAACCTATTGATAGGGGTATCAACCATCGTAATCGGACCATTTTAGATTTTTGCCGCCCAAAAACTTGTGGGCTGTAGCACAGTTGATTTTCAATAAAATTGAATTTTCTAAGAAATGTTTAGAAATAATCGAGCAATCAAAATGAAAATTGTCACAGCAATTACAGGCCCCGAAACCTATTGATAGAGGTATCAACCATCGTAATCGGACCATTTTAGATTTTTGCCGCCCAAAAACTTGTGGGCTATAGCACAGTTGATTTTCAATAAAATTGAATTTTCTAAGAAATGTTTAGAAATAATCGAGCAATCAAAATGAAAATTGTCACGGCAATTACAGGTCCCGAAACCTATTGATAGAGGTATCAACCATCGTAATCGGACCATTTTAGATTTTTGCTGCCCAAAAAATTGTGGGCTATAGCACAGTTGATTTTCAATAAAATTGAATTTTCTAAGAAATGTTTAGAAATAATCGAGCAATCAAAATGAAAATTGTCACAGCAATTACAGGTCCCGAAACCTATTGATAGAGGTATCAACCATCGTAATCGGACCATTTTAGATTTTTGCCGCCCAAAAACTTGTGGGCTATAGCACAGTTGATTTTCAATGAAATTGAATTTTCTAAGAAATGTTTAGAAATAATCGAGCAATCAAAATGAAAATTGTCACAGCAATTACAGGTCCCGAAACCTATTGATAGAGGTATCAACCATCGTAATCGGACCATTTTAGATTTTTGCCGCCCAAAAATTTGTATGCTATAGCACAGTTGATTTTCAATAAAATTGAATTTTCTAAGAAATGTTTAGAAATAATCGAGCAATCAAAATGAAAATTGTCACAGCAATTACAGGTCCCGAAACCTATTGATAGAGGTATCAACCATCGTAATCGGACCATTTTAGATTTTTGCCGCCCAAAAACTTGTGGGCTATAGCACAGTTGATTTTCAATAAAATTGAATTTTCTAAGAAATGTTTAGAAATAATCGAGCAATCAAAATGAAAATTGTCACAGCAATTACAGGTCCCGAAACCTATTGATAGAAGTATCAACCATCGTAATAGGACCATTTTAGATTTTTGCCGCCCAAAAACTTGTGGGCTGTAGCACAGTTGATTTTCAATAAAATTGAATTTTCTAAGAAATGTTTAGAAATAATCGAGCAATCAAAATGAAAATTGTCACAGCAATTACAGGTCCCGAAACCTATTGATAGAGGTATCAACCATCGTAATCGGACCATTTTAGATTTTTGCCGCCCAAAAACTTGTGGGCTATAACACAGTTGATTTTCAATAAAATTGAATTTTCTAAGAAATGTTTAGAAATAATCGAGCAATCAAAATGAAAATTGTCACAGCAATTACAGGTCCCGAAACCTATTCATAGAGGTATCAACCATCGTAATCGGACCATTTTAGATTTTTGCCGCCCAAAAACTTGTGAGCTATAGCACAGTTGATTTTCAATAAAATTGAATTTTCTAAGAAATGTTTAGAAATAATCGAGCAATCAAAATGAAAATTGTCACAGCAATTACAGGTCCCTAAACCTATTTATAGAAGTATCAACCATCGTAATCGGACCATTTTAGATTTTTGTCGCCCAAAAACTTGTGGGCTATAGCACAGTAAATTTTCAATAAAATTGAATTTTCTAAGAAATGTTTAGAAATAATCGAGCAATCAAAATGAAAATTGTCACAGCAATTACAGGTCCCGAAACCTATTGATAGAGGTATCAACCATCGTAATCGGACCATTTTAGATTTTTGCCGCCCAAAAACTTGTGGGCTGTAGCACAGTTTATTTTCAATAAAATTGAATTTTCTAAGAAATGTTTAGAAATAATCGAGCAATCAAAATGAAAATTGTCACAGCAATTACAGGTCCCGAAACCTATTGATAGAGGTATCAACCATCGTAATCGGACCATTTTAGATTTTTGCCGCCCAAAAACTTGTGGGCTGTAGCACAGTTTATTTTCAATAAAATTGAATTTTCTAAGAAATGTTTAGAAATAATCGAGCAATCAAAATGAAAATTGTCACAGCAATTACAGGTCCCGAAACCTATTGATAGAGGTATCAACCATCGTAATCGGACCATTTTAGATTTTTGCCGCCCAAAAACTTGTGGGCTATAGCACAGTTGATTTTCAATAAAATTGAATTTTCTAAGAAATGTTTAGAAATAATCGAGCAATCAAAATGAAAATTGTCACAGCAATTACAGGTCCCGAAACCTATTGATAGAGGTATCAACCATCGTAATCGGACCATTTTAGATTTTTGCCGCCCAAAAACTTGTGGGCTATAGCACAGTTGATTTTCAATAAAATTGAATTTTCTAAGAAATGTTTAGAAATAATCGAGCAATCAAAATGAAAATTGTCACAGCAATTACAGGTCCCGAAACCTATTGATAGAGGTATCAACCATCGTAATCGGACCATTTTAGATTTTTGCCGCCCAAAAACTTGTGGGCTATAGCACAGTTGATTTTCAATGAAATTGAATTTTCTAAGAAATGTTTAGAAATAATCGAGCAATCAAAATGAAAATTGTCACAGCAATAACAGATCCCGAAACCTATTGATAGAGGTATCAACCATCGTAATCGGACCATTTTAGATTTTTGCCGCCCAAAAACTTGTGGGCTATAGCACAGTTGATTTTCAATGAAATTGAATTTTCTAAGAAATGTTTAGAAATAATCGAGCAATCAAAATGAAAATTGTCACAGCAATAACAGGTCCCGAAACCTACTGATAGAGGTATCAACTATCGTAATTGGACCATTTTAGATTTTTGCCGCCCAAAAACTTGTGGGCTATAGCACAGTTGATTTTCAATGAAATTGAATTTTCTAAGAAATGTTTAGAAATAATCGAGCAATCAAAATGAAAATTGTCACAGCAATAACAGATCCCGAAACCTATTGATAGAGGTATCAACCATCGTAATCGGACTATTTTAGATTTTTGTCGCCCAAAAACTTGTGGGCTTATAGCACAGTTGATTTTCAATAAAATTTAATTTTCTAAGAAATGTTTAGAAATAATCGAGCAATCAAAATGAAAATTGTCACAGCAATTACAGGTCCCGAAACCTATTGATAGAGGTATCAACCATCGTAATCGGACCATTTTAGATTTTTGCCGCCCAAAAACTTGTGGGCTATAGCACAGTTGATTTTCAATAAAATTGAATTTTCTAAGAAATGTTTAAAAATAATCGAGCAATCAAAATGAAAATTGTCACAGCAATTACAGGTCCCGAAACCTATTGATAGAGGTATCAACCATCGTAATCGGACCATTTTAGATTTTTGCCGCCCAAAAACTTGTGGGCTATAGCACAGTTGATTTTCAATAAAATTGAATTTTCTAAGAAATGTTTAGAAATAATCGAGCAATCAAAATGAAAATTGTCACAGCAATTACAGGTCCCGAAACCTATTGATAGAGGTATCAACCATCGTAATCGGACCATTTTAGATTTTTGCCGCCCAAAAACTTGTGGGCTGTAGCACAGTTGATTTTCAATAAAATTGAATTTTCTAAGAAATGTTTAGAAATAATCGAGCAATCAAAATGAAAATTGTCACAGCAATTACAGGTCCCGAAACCTATTGATAGAGGTATCAACCATCGTAATCGGACCATTTTAGATTTTTGCCGCCCAAAAAATTGTGGGCTATAGCACATTTGATTTTCAATAAAATTGAATTTTCTAAGAAATGTTTAGAAATAATCGAGCAATCAAAATGAAAATTGTCACAGCAATTACAGGTCCCGAAACCTATTGATAGAGGTATCAACCATCGTAATCGGACCATTTTAGATTTTTGCCGCCCAAAAAATTGTGGGCTATAGCACATTTGATTTTTAATAAAATTGAATTTTCTAAGAAATGTTTAGAAATAATCGAGCAATCAAAATGAAAATTGTCACAGCAATTACAGGTCCCGAAACCTATTTAAAGAGGTATCAACCATCGTAATCGGACCATTTTAGATTTTTGCCGCCCAAAAACTTGTGGGCTATAGCACAGTTGATTTTCAATAAAATTGAATTTTCTAAGAAATGTTTAGAAATAATCGAGCAATCAAAATGAAAATTGTCACAGCAATTACAGGTCCCGAAACTTATTGATAGAGGTATCAACCATCGTAATCGGACCATTTTAGATTTTTGCCGCTCAAAAACTTGTGGGCTATAGCACAGTTGATTTTCAATAAAATTGAATTTTATAAGAAATGTTTAGAAATAATCGAGCAATCAAAATGAAAATTGTCACAGCAATTACAGGTCCCGAAACCTATTGATAGAGGTATCAACCATCGTAATCGGACCATTTTAGATTTTTGCCGCCCAAAAACTTGTGGGCTATAGCACAGTTGATTTTCAATAAAATTGAATTTTCTAAGAAATGTTTAGAAATAATCGAGCAATCAAAATGAAAATTGTCACAGCAATTACAGGTCCCGAAACCTATTGATAGAGGTATCAACCATCGTAATCGGACCATTTTAGATTTTTGCCGCCCAAAAACTTCTGGGCTGTAGCACAGTTGATTTTCAATAAAATTGAATTTTCTAAGAAATGTTTAGAAATAATCGAGCAATCAAAATGAAAATTGTCACAGCAATTACAGGTCCCGAAACCTATTGATAGAGGTATCAACCATCGTAATCGGACCATTTTAGATTTTAGCCGCCCAAAAACTTGTGGGCTGTAGCACAGTTGAATTTCAATAAAATTGAATTTTCTAAGAAATGTTTAGGGTCCCGAAACCTATTGATAGAGGTATCAACCATCGTAATCGGACCATTTTAGATTTTTGCCGCCCAAAAAATTGTGGACTATAGCACAGTTGATTTTCAATAAAATTGAATTTTCTAAGAAATGTTTAGAAATAATCGAGCAATCAAAATGAAAATTGTCACAGCAATTACAGGTCCCGAAACCTATTCATAGAGGTATCAACCATCGTAATCGGACCATTTTAGATTTTTGCCGCCCAAAAACTTGTGAGCTATAGCACAGTTGATTTTCAATAAAATTGAATTTTCTAAGAAATGTTTAGAAATAATCGAGCAATCAAAATGAAAATTGTCACAGCAATTACAGGTCCCTAAACCTATTTATAGAAGTATCAACCATCGTAATCGGACCATTTTAGATTTTTGTCGCCCAAAAACTTGTGGGCTATAGCACAGTAAATTTTCAATAAAATTGAATTTTCTAAGAAATGTTTAGAAATAATCGAGCAATCAAAATGAAAATTGTCACAGCAATTACAGGTCCCGAAACCTATTGATAGAGGTATCAACCATCGTAATCGGACCATTTTAGATTTTTGCCGCCCAAAAACTTGTGGGCTGTAGCACAGTTTATTTTCAATAAAATTGAATTTTCTAAGAAATGTTTAGAAATAATCGAGCAATCAAAATGAAAATTGTCACAGCAATTACAGGTCCCGAAACCTATTGATAGAGGTATCAACCATCGTAATCGGACCATTTTAGATTTTTGCCGCCCAAAAACTTGTGGGCTGTAGCACAGTTTATTTTCAATAAAATTGAATTTTCTAAGAAATGTTTAGAAATAATCGAGCAATCAAAATGAAAATTGTCACAGCAATTACAGGTCCCGAAACCTATTGATAGAGGTATCAACCATCGTAATCGGACCATTTTAGATTTTTGCCGCCCAAAAACTTGTGGGCTGTAGCACAGTTTATTTTCAATAAAATTGAATTTTCTAAGAAATGTTTAGAAATAATCGAGCAATCAAAATGAAAATTGTCACAGCAATTACAGGTCCCGAAACCTATTGATAGAGGTATCAACCATCGTAATCGGACCATTTTAGATTTTTGCCGCCCAAAAAATTGTGGGCTATAGCACAGTTGATTTTCAATAAAATTTAATTTTCTAAGAAATGTTTAGAAATAATCGAGCAATCAAAATGAAAATTGTCACAGCAATTACAGGTCCCGAAACCTATTGATAGAGGTATCAACCATCGTAATCGGACCATTTTAGATTTTTGCCGCCAAAAAACTTGTGGGCTATAGCACAGTTGATTTTCAATGAAATTGAATTTTCTAAGAAATGTTTAGAAATAATCGAGCAATCAAAATGAAAATTGTCACAGCAATTACAGGTCCCGAAACCTATTGATAGAGATATCAACCATCGTAATCGGACCATTTTAGATTTTTGCCGCCCAAAAACTTCTGGGCTGTAGCACAGTTGATTTTCAATAAAATTGAATTTTCTAAGAAATGTTTAGAAATAATCGAGCAATCAAAATGAAAATTGTCACAGCAATTACAGGTCCCGAAACCTATTCATAGAGGTATCAACCATCGTAATCGGACCATTTTAGATTTTTGCCGCCCAAAAACTTGTGAGCTATAGCACAGTTGATTTTCAATAAAATTGAATTTTCTAAGAAATGTTTAGAAATAATCGAGCAATCAAAATGAAAATTGTCACAGCAATTACAGGTCCCTAAACCTATTTATAGAAGTATCAACCATCGTAATCGGACCATTTTAGATTTTTGTCGCCCAAAAACTTGTGGGCTATAGCACAGTAAATTTTCAATAAAATTGAATTTTCTAAGAAATGTTTAGAAATAATCGAGCAATCAAAATGAAAATTGTCACAGCAATTACAGGTCCCGAAACCTATTGATAGAGGTATCAACCATCGTAATCGGACCATTTTAGATTTTTGCCGCCCAAAAACTTCTGGGCTGTAGCACAGTTGATTTTCAATAAAATTGAATTTTCTAAGAAATGTTTAGAAATAATCGAGCAATCAAAATGAAAATTGTCACAGCAATTACAGGTCCCGAAACCTATTCATAGAGGTATCAACCATCGTAATCGGACCATTTTAGATTTTTGCCGCCCAAAAACTTGTGAGCTATAGCACAGTTGATTTTCAATAAAATTGAATTTTCTAAGAAATGTTTAGAAATAATCGAGCAATCAAAATGAAAATTGTCACAGCAATTACAGGTCCCTAAACCTATTTATAGAAGTATCAACCATCGTAATCGGACCATTTTAGATTTTTGTCGCCCAAAAACTTGTGGGCTATAGCACAGTAAATTTTCAATAAAATTGAATTTTCTAAGAAATGTTTAGAAATAATCGAGCAATCAAAATGAAAATTGTCACAGCAATTACAGGTCCCGAAACCTATTGATAGAGGTATCAACCATCGTAATCGGACCATTTTAGATTTTTGCCGCCCAAAAACTTGTGGGCTGTAGCACAGTTTATTTTCAATAAAATTGAATTTTCTAAGAAATGTTTAGAAATAATCGAGCAATCAAAATGAAAATTGTCACAGCAATTACAGGTCCCGAAACCTATTGATAGAGGTATCAACCATCGTAATCGGACCATTTTAGATTTTTGCCGCCCAAAAACTTGTGGGCTATAGCACAGTTGATTTTCAATAAAATTGAATTTTCTAAGAAATGTTTAAAAATAATCGAGCAATCAAAATGAAAATTGTCACAGCAATTACAGGTCCCGAAACCTATTGATAGAGGTATCAACCATCGTAATCGGACCATTTTAGATTTTTGCCGCCCAAAAACTTGTGGGCTATAGCACAGTTGATTTTCAATAAAATTGAATTTTCTAAGAAATGTTTAGAAATAATCGAGCAATCAAAATGAAAATTGTCACAGCAATTACAGGTCCCGAAACCTATTGATAGAGGTATCAACCATCGTAATCGGACCATTTTAGATTTTTGCCGCCCAAAAACTTGTGGGCTGTAGCACAGTTGATTTTCAATAAAATTGAATTTTCTAAGAAATGTTTAGAAATAATCGAGCAATCAAAATGAAAATTGTCACAGCAATTACAGGTCCCGAAACCTATTGATAGAGGTATCAACCATCGTAATCGGACCATTTTAGATTTTTGCCGCCCAAAAAATTGTGGGCTATAGCACATTTGATTTTCAATAAAATTGAATTTTCTAAGAAATGTTTAGAAATAATCGAGCAATCAAAATGAAAATTGTCACAGCAATTACAGGTCCCGAAACCTATTGATAGAGGTATCAACCATCGTAATCGGACCATTTTAGATTTTTGCCGCCCAAAAAATTGTGGGCTATAGCACATTTGATTTTTAATAAAATTGAATTTTCTAAGAAATGTTTAGAAATAATCGAGCAATCAAAATGAAAATTGTCACAGCAATTACAGGTCCCGAAACCTATTTAAAGAGGTATCAACCATCGTAATCGGACCATTTTAGATTTTTGCCGCCCAAAAACTTGTGGGCTATAGCACAGTTGATTTTCAATAAAATTGAATTTTCTAAGAAATGTTTAGAAATAATCGAGCAATCAAAATGAAAATTGTCACAGCAATTACAGGTCCCGAAACTTATTGATAGAGGTATCAACCATCGTAATCGGACCATTTTAGATTTTTGCCGCTCAAAAACTTGTGGGCTATAGCACAGTTGATTTTCAATGAAATTGAATTTTCTAAGAAATGTTTAGAAATAATCGAGCAATCAAAATGAAAATTGTCACAGCAATTACAGGTCCCGAAACCTATTGATAGAGATATCAACCATCGTAATCGGACCATTTTAGATTTTTGCCGCCCAAAAACTTCTGGGCTGTAGCACAGTTGATTTTCAATAAAATTGAATTTTCTAAGAAATGTTTAGAAATAATCGAGCAATCAAAATGAAAATTGTCACAGCAATTACAGGTCCCGAAACCTATTCATAGAGGTATCAACCATCGTAATCGGACCATTTTAGATTTTTGCCGCCCAAAAACTTGTGAGCTATAGCACAGTTGATTTTCAATAAAATTGAATTTTCTAAGAAATGTTTAGAAATAATCGAGCAATCAAAATGAAAATTGTCACAGCAATTACAGGTCCCTAAACCTATTTATAGAAGTATCAACCATCGTAATCGGACCATTTTAGATTTTTGTCGCCCAAAAACTTGTGGGCTATAGCACAGTAAATTTTCAATAAAATTGAATTTTCTAAGAAATGTTTAGAAATAATCGAGCAATCAAAATGAAAATTGTCACAGCAATTACAGGTCCCGAAACCTATTGATAGAGATATCAACCATCGTAATCGGACCATTTTAGATTTTTGCCGCCCAAAAACTTCTGGGCTGTAGCACAGTTGATTTTCAATAAAATTGAATTTTCTAAGAAATGTTTAGAAATAATCGAGCAATCAAAATGAAAATTGTCACAGCAATTACAGGTCCCGAAACCTATTCATAGAGGTATCAACCATCGTAATCGGACCATTTTAGATTTTTGCCGCCCAAAAACTTGTGAGCTATAGCACAGTTGATTTTCAATAAAATTGAATTTTCTAAGAAATGTTTAGAAATAATCGAGCAATCAAAATGAAAATTGTCACAGCAATTACAGGTCCCTAAACCTATTTATAGAAGTATCAACCATCGTAATCGGACCATTTTAGATTTTTGTCGCCCAAAAACTTGTGGGCTATAGCACAGTAAATTTTCAATAAAATTGAATTTTCTAAGAAATGTTTAGAAATAATCGAGCAATCAAAATGAAAATTGTCACAGCAATTACAGGTCCCGAAACCTATTGATAGAGGTATCAACCATCGTAATCGGACCATTTTAGATTTTTGCCGCCCAAAAACTTGTGGGCTGTAGCACAGTTTATTTTCAATAAAATTGAATTTTCTAAGAAATGTTTAGAAATAATCGAGCAATCAAAATGAAAATTGTCACAGCAATTACAGGTCCCGAAACCTATTGATAGAGGTATCAACCATCGTAATCGGACCATTTTAGATTTTTGCCGCCCAAAAACTTGTGGGCTGTAGCACAGTTTATTTTCAATAAAATTGAATTTTCTAAGAAATGTTTAGAAATAATCGAGCAATCAAAATGAAAATTGTCACAGCAATTACAGGTCCCGAAACCTATTGATAGAGGTATCAACCATCGTAATCGGACCATTTTAGATTTTTGCCGCGCCCAAAAACTTGTGGGCTGTAGCACAGTTTATTTTCAATAAAATTGAATTTTCTAAGAAATGTTTAGAAATAATCGAGCAATCAAAATGAAAATTGTCACAGCAATTACAGGTCCCGAAACCTATTGATAGAGGTATCAACCATCGTAATCGGACCATTTTAGATTTTTGCCGCCCAAAAAATTGTGGGCTATAGCACAGTTGATTTTCAATAAAATTTAATTTTCTAAGAAATGTTTAGAAATAATCGAGCAATCAAAATGAAAATTGTCACAGCAATTACAGGTCCCGAAACCTATTGATAGAGGTATCAACCATCGTAATCGGACCATTTTAGATTTTTGCCGCCAAAAAACTTGTGGGCTATAGCACAGTTGATTTTCAATGAAATTGAATTTTCTAAGAAATGTTTAGAAATAATCGAGCAATCAAAATGAAAATTGTCACAGCAATTACAGGTCCCGAAACCTATTGATAGAGATATCAACCATCGTAATCGGACCATTTTAGATTTTTGCCGCCCAAAAACTTCTGGGCTGTAGCACAGTTGATTTTCAATAAAATTGAATTTTCTAAGAAATGTTTAGAAATAATCGAGCAATCAAAATGAAAATTGTCACAGCAATTACAGGTCCCGAAACCTATTGATAGAGGTATCAACCATCGTAATCGGACCATTTTAGATTTTAGCCGCCCAAAAATTGTGTGCTATAGCACAGTTGATTTTCAATAAAATTGAATTTTCTAAGAAATGTTTAGAAATAATCGAGCAATCAAAATGAAAATTGTCACAGCAATTACAGGTCCCGAAACCTATTGATAGAGGTATCAACCATCGTAATCGGACCATTTTAGATTTTTACCGCCCAAAAACTTGTGGGCTATAGCACAGTTGATTTTCAATAAAATTGAATTTTCTAAGAAATGTTTAGAAATAATCGAGCAATCAAAATGAAAATTGTGACAGCAATTACAGGTCCCGAAACCTATTGATAGAGGTATCAACCATCGTAATCGGACCATTTTAGATTTTTGCCGCCCAAAAACTTGTGGGCTGTAGCACAGTTGATTTTCAATAAAATTGAATTTTCTAAGAAATGTTTAGGGTCCCGAAACCTATTGATAGGGGTATCAACCATCGTAATCGGACCATTTTAGATTTTTGCCGCCCAAAAACTTGTGGGCTGTAGCACAGTTGATTTTCAATAAAATTGAATTTTCTAAGAAATGTTTAGAAATAATCGAGCAATCAAAATGAAAATTGTCACAGCAATTACAGGTCCCGAAACCTATTGATAGAGGTATCAACCATCGTAATCGGACCATTTTAGATTTTTACCGCCCAAAAACTTGTGGGCTATAGCACAGTTGATTTTCAATAAAATTGAATTTTCTAAGAAATGTTTAGAAATAATCGAGCAATCAAAATGAAAATTGTCACGGCAATTACAGGTCCCGAAACCTATTGATAGAGGTATCAACCATCGTAATCGGACCATTTTAGATTTTTGCTGCCCAAAAAATTGTGGGCTATAGCACAGTTGATTTTCAATAAAATTGAATTTTCTAAGAAATGTTTAGAAATAATCGAGCAATCAAAATGAAAATTGTCACATCAATTACAGGTCCCGAAACCTATTGATAGAGGTATCAACCATCGTAATCGGACCATTTTAGATTTTTGCCGCCCAAAAACTTGTGGGCTATAGCACAGTTGATTTTCAATGAAATTGAATTTTCTAAGAAATGTTTAGAAATAATCGAGCAATCAAAATGAAAATTGTCACAGCAATTACAGGTCCCGAAACCTATTGATAGAGGTATCAACCATCGTAATCGGACCATTTTAGATTTTTGCCGCCCAAAAATTTGTATGCTATAGCACAGTTGATTTTCAATAAAATTGAATTTTCTAAGAAATGTTTAGAAATAATCGAGCAATCAAAATGAAAATTGTCACAGCAATTACAGGTCCCGAAACCTATTGATAGAGGTATCAACCATCGTAATCGGACCATTTTAGATTTTTGCCGCCCAAAAACTTGTGGGCTATAGCACAGTTGATTTTCAATAAAATTGAATTTTCTAAGAAATGTTTAGAAATAATCGAGCAATCAAAATGAAAATTGTCACAGCAATTACAGGTCCCGAAACCTATTGATAGAGGTATCAACCATCGTAATCGGACCATTTTAGATTTTTGCCGCCCAAAAACTTGTGAGCTATAGCACAGTTGATTTTCAATAAAATTGAATTTTCTAAGAAATGTTTAGAAATAATCGAGCAATCAAAATGAAAATTGTCACAGCAATTATAGGTCCCGAAACCTATTTATAGAAGTATCAACCATCGTAATCGGACCATTTTAGATTTTTGCCGCCCAAAAAATTGTGGGTTATAGCACAGTTGATTTTCAATAAAATTGAATTTTCTAAGAAATGTTTAGAAATAATCGAGCAATCAAAATGAAAATTGTCACAGCAATTACAGGTCCCGAAACCTATTGATAGAGGTATCAACCATCGTAATCGGACCATTTTAGATTTTTGCCGCCCAAAAACTTGTGGGCTATAGCCACAGTTGATTTTCAATAAAATTGAATTTTCTAAGAAATGTTTAGAAATAATCGAGCAATCAAAATGAAAATAGTCACAGCAATTACAGGTCGCGAAACCTATTGATAGAGGTATCAACCATCGTAATCGGACCATTTTAGATTTTTGCCGCCCAAAAACTTGTGGGCTATAGCACAGTTGATTTTCAATAAAATTGAATTTTCTAAGAAATGTTTAGAAATAATCGAGCAATCAAAATGAAAATTGTCACAGCAATTACAGGTCCCGAAACCTATTGATAGAGGTATCAACCATCGTAATCGGACCATTTTAGATTTTAGCCGCCCAAAAATTGTGTGCTATAGCACAGTTGATTTTCAATAAAATTGAATTTTCTAAGAAATGTTTAGAAATAATCGAGCAATCAAAATGAAAATTGTCACAGCAATTACAGGTCCCGAAACCTATTGATAGAGGTATCAACCATCGTAATCGGACCATTTTAGATTTTTACCGCCCAAAAACTTGTGGGCTATAGCACAGTTGATTTTCAATAAAATTGAATTTTCTAAGAAATGTTTAGAAATAATCGAGCAATCAAAATGAAAATTGTGACAGCAATTACAGGTCCCGAAACCTATTGATAGAGGTATCAACCATCGTAATCGGACCATTGTAGATTTTTGCCGCCCAAAAACTTGTGGGCTGTAGCACAGTTGATTTTCAATAAAATTGAATTTTCTAAGAAATGTTTAGAAATAATCGAGCAATCAAAATGAAAATTGTCACAGCAATTACAGGTCCCGAAACCTATTGATAGAGGTATCAACCATCGTAATCGGACCATTTTAGATTTTTGCCGCCCAAAAAATTGTGGGCTATAGCACAGTTGATTTTCAATAAAATTTAATTTTCTAAGAAATGTTTAGAAATAATCGAGCAATCAAAATGAAAATTGTCACAGCAATTACAGGTCCCGAAACCTATTGATAGAGGTATCAACCATCGTAATCGGACCATTTTAGATTTTTGCCGCCAAAAAACTTGTGGGCTATAGCACAGTTGATTTTCAATGAAATTGAATTTTCTAAGAAATGTTTAGAAATAATCGAGCAATCAAAATGAAAATTGTCACAGCAATTACAGGTCCCGAAACCTATTGATAGAGATATCAACCATCGTAATCGGACCATTTTAGATTTTTGCCGCCCAAAAACTTCTGGGCTGTAGCACAGTTGATTTTCAATAAAATTGAATTTTCTAAGAAATGTTTAGAAATAATCGAGCAATCAAAATGAAAATTGTCACAGCAATTACAGGTCCCGAAACCTATTGATAGAGGTATCAACCATCGTAATCGGACCATTTTAGATTTTAGCCGCCCAAAAATTGTGTGCTATAGCACAGTTGATTTTCAATAAAATTGAATTTTCTAAGAAATGTTTAGAAATAATCGAGCAATCAAAATGAAAATTGTCACAGCAATTACAGGTCCCGAAACCTATTGATAGAGGTATCAACCATCGTAATCGGACCATTTTAGATTTTTACCGCCCAAAAACTTGTGGGCTATAGCACAGTTGATTTTCAATAAAATTGAATTTTCTAAGAAATGTTTAGAAATAATCGAGCAATCAAAATGAAAATTGTGACAGCAATTACAGGTCCCGAAACCTATTGATAGAGGTATCAACCATCGTAATCGGACCATTTTAGATTTTTGCCGCCCAAAAACTTGTGGGCTGTAGCACAGTTGATTTTCAATAAAATTGAATTTTCTAAGAAATGTTTAGGGTCCCGAAACCTATTGATAGGGGTATCAACCATCGTAATCGGACCATTTTAGATTTTTGCCGCCCAAAAACTTGTGGGCTGTAGCACAGTTGATTTTCAATAAAATTGAATTTTCTAAGAAATGTTTAGAAATAATCGAGCAATCAAAATGAAAATTGTCACAGCAATTACAGGTCCCGAAACCTATTGATAGAGGTATCAACCATCGTAATCGGACCATTTTAGATTTTTACCGCCCAAAAACTTGTGGGCTATAGCACAGTTGATTTTCAATAAAATTGAATTTTCTAAGAAATGTTTAGAAATAATCGAGCAATCAAAATGAAAATTGTCACGGCAATTACAGGTCCCGAAACCTATTGATAGAGGTATCAACCATCGTAATCGGACCATTTTAGATTTTTGCTGCCCAAAAAATTGTGGGCTATAGCACAGTTGATTTTCAATAAAATTGAATTTTCTAAGAAATGTTTAGAAATAATCGAGCAATCAAAATGAAAATTGTCACATCAATTACAGGTCCCGAAACCTATTGATAGAGGTATCAACCATCGTAATCGGACCATTTTAGATTTTTGCCGCCCAAAAACTTGTGGGCTATAGCACAGTTGATTTTCAATGAAATTGAATTTTCTAAGAAATGTTTAGAAATAATCGAGCAATCAAAATGAAAATTGTCACAGCAATTACAGGTCCCGAAACCTATTGATAGAGGTATCAACCATCGTAATCGGACCATTTTAGATTTTTGCCGCCCAAAAATTTGTATGCTATAGCACAGTTGATTTTCAATAAAATTGAATTTTCTAAGAAATGTTTAGAAATAATCGAGCAATCAAAATGAAAATTGTCACAGCAATTACAGGTCCCGAAACCTATTGATAGAGGTATCAACCATCGTAATCGGACCATTTTAGATTTTTGCCGCCCAAAAACTTGTGGGCTATAGCACAGTTGATTTTCAATAAAATTGAATTTTCTAAGAAATGTTTAGAAATAATCGAGCAATCAAAATGAAAATTGTCACAGCAATTACAGGTCCCGAAACCTATTGATAGAGGTATCAACCATCGTAATCGGACCATTTTAGATTTTTGCCGCCCAAAAACTTGTGAGCTATAGCACAGTTGATTTTCAATAAAATTGAATTTTCTAAGAAATGTTTAGAAATAATCGAGCAATCAAAATGAAAATTGTCACAGCAATTATAGGTCCCGAAACCTATTTATAGAAGTATCAACCATCGTAATCGGACCATTTTAGATTTTTGCCGCCCAAAAAATTGTGGGTTATAGCACAGTTGATTTTCAATAAAATTGAATTTTCTAAGAAATGTTTAGAAATAATCGAGCAATCAAAATGAAAATTGTCACAGCAATTACAGGTCCCGAAACCTATTGATAGAGGTATCAACCATCGTAATCGGACCATTTTAGATTTTTGCCGCCCAAAAACTTGTGGGCTATAGCCACAGTTGATTTTCAATAAAATTGAATTTTCTAAGAAATGTTTAGAAATAATCGAGCAATCAAAATGAAAATAGTCACAGCAATTACAGGTCGCGAAACCTATTGATAGAGGTATCAACCATCGTAATCGGACCATTTTAGATTTTTGCCGCCCAAAAACTTGTGGGCTATAGCACAGTTGATTTTCAATAAAATTGAATTTTCTAAGAAATGTTTAGAAATAATCGAGCAATCAAAATGAAAATTGTCACAGCAATTACAGGTCCCGAAACCTATTGATAGAGGTATCAACCATCGTAATCGGACCATTTTAGATTTTAGCCGCCCAAAAATTGTGTGCTATAGCACAGTTGATTTTCAATAAAATTGAATTTTCTAAGAAATGTTTAGAAATAATCGAGCAATCAAAATGAAAATTGTCACAGCAATTACAGGTCCCGAAACCTATTGATAGAGGTATCAACCATCGTAATCGGACCATTTTAGATTTTTACCGCCCAAAAACTTGTGGGCTATAGCACAGTTGATTTTCAATAAAATTGAATTTTCTAAGAAATGTTTAGAAATAATCGAGCAATCAAAATGAAAATTGTGACAGCAATTACAGGTCCCGAAACCTATTGATAGAGGTATCAACCATCGTAATCGGACCATTGTAGATTTTTGCCGCCCAAAAACTTGTGGGCTGTAGCACAGTTGATTTTCAATAAAATTGAATTTTCTAAGAAATGTTTAGGGTCCCGAAACCTATTGATAGGGGTATCAACCATCGTAATCGGACCATTTTAGATTTTTGCCGCCCAAAAACTTGTGGGCTGTAGCACAGTTGATTTTCAATAAAATTGAATTTTCTAAGAAATGTTTAGAAATAATCGAGCAATCAAAATGAAAATTGTCACAGCAATTACAGGCCCCGAAACCTATTGATAGAGGTATCAACCATCGTAATCGGACCATTTTAGATTTTTGCCGCCCAAAAACTTGTGGGCTATAGCACAGTTGATTTTCAATAAAATTGAATTTTCTAAGAAATGTTTAGAAATAATCGAGCAATCAAAATGAAAATTGTCACGGCAATTACAGGTCCCGAAACCTATTGATAGAGGTATCAACCATCGTAATCGGACCATTTTAGATTTTTGCTGCCCAAAAAATTGTGGGCTATAGCACAGTTGATTTTCAATAAAATTGAATTTTCTAAGAAATGTTTAGAAATAATCGAGCAATCAAAATGAAAATTGTCACAGCAATTACAGGTCCCGAAACCTATTGATAGAGGTATCAACCATCGTAATCGGACCATTTTAGATTTTTGCCGCCCAAAAACTTGTGGGCTATAGCACAGTTGATTTTCAATGAAATTGAATTTTCTAAGAAATGTTTAGAAATAATCGAGCAATCAAAATGAAAATTGTCACAGCAATTACAGGTCCCGAAACCTATTGATAGAGGTATCAACCATCGTAATCGGACCATTTTAGATTTTTGCCGCCCAAAAACTTGTGGGCTATAGCACAGTTGATTTTCAATAAAATTGAATTTTCTAAGAAATGTTTAGAAATAATCGAGCAATCAAAATGAAAATTGTCACAGCAATTACAGGTCCCGAAACCTATTGATAGAGGTATCAACCATCGTAATCGGACCATTTTAGATTTTTGCCGCCCAAAAACTTGTGAGCTATAGCACAGTTGATTTTCAATAAAATTGAATTTTCTAAGAAATGTTTAGAAATAATCGAGCAATCAAAATGAAAATTGTCACAGCAATTATAGGTCCCGAAACCTATTTATAGAAGTATCAACCATCGTAATCGGACCATTTTAGATTTTTGCCGCCCAAAAAATTGTGGGCTATAGCACAGTTGATTTTCAATAAAATTGAATTTTCTAAGAAATGTTTAGAAATAATCGAGCAATCAAAATGAAAATTGTCACAGCAATTACAGGTCCCGAAACCTATTGATAGAGGTATCAACCATCGTAATCGGACCATTTTAGATTTTTGCCGCCCAAAAACTTGTGTGCTATAGCCACAGTTGATTTTCAATAAAATTGAATTTTCTAAGAAATGTTTAGAAATAATCGAGCAATCAAAATGAAAATAGTCACAGCAATTACAGGTCGCGAAACCTATTGATAGAGGTATCAACCATCGTAATCGGACCATTTTAGATTTTTGCCGCCCAAAAACTTGTGGGCTATAGCACAGTTGATTTTCAATAAAATTGAATTTTCTAAGAAATGTTTAGAAATAATCGAGCAATCAAAATGAAAATTGTCACAGCAATTACAGGTCCCGAAACCTATTTATAGAAGTATCAACCATCGTAATCGGACCATTTTAGATTTTTGCCGCCCAAAAACTTGTGGGCTATAGCACAGTAAATTTTCAATGAAATTGAATTTTCTAAGAAATGTTTAGAAATAATCGAGCAATCAAAATGAAAATTGTCACAGCAATTACAGGTCCCGAAACCTATTGATAGAGGTATCAACCATCGTAATCGGACCATTTTAGATTTTTGCCGCCCAAAAACTTGTGGGCTATAGCACAGTTGATTTTCAATAAAATTGAATTTTCTAAGAAATGTTTAGAAATAATCGAGCAATCAAAATGAAAATTGTCACTGCAATTACAGGTCCCGAAACCTATTTATAGAAGTATCAACCATCGTAATCGGACCATTTTAGATTTTTGCCGCCCAAAAACTTGTGGGCTATAGCACAGTAAATTTTCAATAAAATTGAATTTTCTAAGAAATGTTTAGAAATAATCGAGCAATCAAAATGAAAATTGTCACAGCAATTACAGGTCCCGAAACCTATTGATAGAAGTATCAACCATCGTAATCGGACCATTTTAGATTTTTGCCGCCCAAAAACTTGTGGGCTATAGCACAGTAAATTTTCAATAAAATTGAATTTTCTAAGAAATGTTTAGAAATAATCGAGCAATCAAAATGAAAATTGTCACAGCAATTACAGGTCCCGAAACCTATTGATAGAGGTATCAACCATCGTAATCGGACCATTTTAGATTTTTGCCGCCCAAAAACTTGTGGGCTATAGCACAGTTGATTTTCAATAAAATTGAATTTTCTAAGAAATGTTTAGAAATAATCGAGCAATCAAAATGAAAATTGTCAGAGCAATTACAGGTCCCGAAACCTATTGATAGAGGTATCAACCATCGTAATCGGACCATTTTAGATTTTTGCCGCCCAAAAACTTGTGGGCTATAGCACAGTTGATTTTCAATAAAATTGAATTTTCTAAGAAATGTTTAGAAATAATCGAGCGACAGCTCCCGAAACCTATTGATAGAGGTATCAACTATCGTAATCGGACCATTTTAGATTTTTGCCGCCCAAAAACTTGTGGGCTATAGCACAGTTGATTTTCAATAAAATTGAATTTTCTAAGAAATGTTTAGAAATAATCGAGCAATCAAAATGAAAATTGTCACAGCAATTACAGGTCCCGAAACCTATTGATAGAGGTATCAACCATCGTAATCGGACCATTTTAGATTTTTGCCGCCCAAAAACTGATGGGCTATAGCACAGTTGATTTTCAATAAAATTGAATTTTCTAAGAAATGTTTAGAAATAATCGAGCAATCAAAATGAAAATTGTCACAGCAATTACAGGTCCCGAAACCTATTTATAGAAGTATCAACTATCGTAATCGGACCATTTTAGATTTTTGCCGCCCAAAAACTTCTGGGCTATAGCACAGTAAATTTTCAATAAAATTGAATTTTCTAAGAAATGTTTAGAAATAATCGAGCAATCAAAATGAAAATTGTCACAGCAATTACAGGTCCCGAAACCTATTGATAGAGGTATCAACCATCGTAATCGGACCATTTTAGATTTTTGCCGCCCAAAAACTTGTGGGCTATAGCACAGTTGATTTTCAATAAAATTGAATTTTCTAAGAAATGTTTAGAAATAATCGAGCAATCAAAATGAAAATTGTCACAGCAATTACAGGTCCCGAAACCTATTGATAGAGGTATCAACCATCGTAATCGGACCATTTTAGATTTTTGCCGCCCAAAAACTTGTGGGCTATAGCACAGTTGATTTTCAATAAAACTGAATTTTCTAAGAAATGTTTAGAAATAATCGAGCAATCAAAATGAAAATTGTCACAGCAATTACAGGTCCCGAAACCTATTGATAGAGGTATCAACCATCGTAATCGGACCATTTTAGATTTTTGCCGCCAAAAACTTGTGGGCTATAGCACAGTTGATTTTCAATAAAATTGAATTTTCTAATAAATGTTTAGAAATAATCGAGCAATCAAAATGAAAATTGTCACAGCAATTACAGGTCCCGAAACCTATTTATAGAAGTATCAACCATCGTAATCGGACCATTTTAGATTTTTGCCGCCCAAAAACTTGTGGGCTATAGCACAGTTGATTTTCAATAAAATTGAATTTTCTAAGAAATGTTTAGAAATAATCGAGCAATCAAAATGAAAATTGTCACAGCAATTACAGGTCCCGAAACCTATTGATAGAAGTATCAACCATCGTAATCGGACCATTTTAGATTTTTGCCGCCCAAAAACTTGTGGGCTATAGCACAGTAAATTTTCAATAAAATTGAATTTTCTAAGAAATGTTTAGAAATAATCGAGCAATCAAAATGAAAATTGTCACAGCAATTACAGGTCCCGAAACCTATTGATAGAGGTATCAACCATCGTAATCGGACCATTTTAGATTTTTGCCGCCCAAAAACTTGTGGGCTATAGCACAGTTGATTTTCAATAAAATTGAATTTTCTAAGAAATGTTTAGAAATAATCGAGCAATCAAAATGAAAATTGTCACAGCAATTACAGGTCCCGAAACCTATTGATAGAGGTATCAACCATCGTAATCGGACCATTTTAGATTTTTGCCGCCCAAAAACTTGTGGACTATAGCACAGTTGATTTTCAATAAAATTGAATTTTCTAAGAAATGTTTAGAAATAATCGAGCAATCAAAATGAAAATTGTCACAGCAATTACAGGTCCCGAAACCTATTGATAGAGGTATCAACCATCGTAATCGGACCATTTTAGATTTTTGCCGCCCAAAAACTTGTGGGCTATAGCACAGTTGATTTTCAATAAAATTGAATTTTCTAAGAAATGTTTAGAAATAATCGAGCAATCAAAATGAAAATTGTCACAGCAATTACAGGTCCCGAAACCTATTGATAGAGGTATCAACCATCGTAATCGGACCATTTTAGATTTTTGCCGCCCAAAAACTTGTGGGCTATAGCACAGTTGATTTTCAATAAAATTGAATTTTCTAAGAAATGTTTAGAAATAATCGAGCAATGAAAATGAAAATTGTCACAGCAATTACAGGTCCCGAAACCTATTTATAGAAGTATCAACTATCGTAATCGGACCATTTTAGATTTTTGCTGCCCAAAAACTTGTGGGCTATATAGCACAGTAAATTTTCAATAAAATTGAATTTTCTAAGAAATGTTTAGAAATAATCGAGCAATCAAAATGAAAATTGTCACAGCAATTACAGGTCCCGAAACCTATTGATAGAGGTATCAACCATCGTAATCGGACCATTTTAGATTTTTGCCGCCCAAAAACTTGTGGGCTATAGCACAGTTGATTTTCAATAAAATTGAATTTTCTAAGAAATAATCGAGCAATCAAAATGAAAATTGTCACAGCAATTACAGGTCCCGAAACCTATTGATAGAGGTATCAACCATCGTAATCGGACCATTTTAGATTTTTGCCGCCCAAAAACTTGTGGGCTATAGCACAGTTGATTTTCAATAAAATTGAATTTTCTAAGAAATGTTTAGAAATAATCGAGCAATCAAAATGAAAATTGTCACAGCAATTACAGCTCCCGAAACCTATTGATAGAGGTATCAACCATCGTAATCGGACCATTTTAGATTTTTGCCGCCCAAAAACTTGTGGGCTATAGCACAGTTGATTTTCAATAAAATTGAATTTTCTAAGAAATGTTTAAAAATAATCGAGCAATCAAAATGAAAATTGTCACAGCAATTACAGGTCCCGAAACCTATTGATAGAGGTATCAACCATCGTAATCGGACCATTTTAGATTTTTGCCGCCCAAAAACTTGTGGGTTGGGCACGGTTGATTTTCAATGAAATTGAATTTTCTAAGAAATGTTTAGAAATAATCGAGCAATCAAAATGAAAATTGTCACAGCAATTACAGGTCCCGAAACCTATTGATAGAGGTATCAACCATCGTAATCGGACCATTTTAGATTTTTGCCGCCCAAAAACTTGTGGACTATAGCACAGTTGATTTTCAATAAAATTGAATTTTCTAAGAAATGTTTAGAAATAATCGAGCAATCAAAATGAAAATTGTCACAGCAATTACAGGTCCCGAAACCTATTGATAGAGGTATCAACCATCGTAATCGGACCATGAACGGACCAAATGAAAATTGTCACAGCAATTACAGGTCCCGAAACCTATTGATAGAGGTATCAACCATCGTAATCGGACCATTTTAGATTTTTGCCGCCCAAAAACTTGTGGGCTATAGCACAGTTGATTTTCAATAAAATTGAATTTTCTAAGAAATGTTTAGAAATAATCGAGCAATCAAAATGAAAATTGTCACAGCAATTACAGGTCCCGAAACCTATTGATAGAGGTATCAACCATCGTAATCGGACCATTTTAGATTTTTGCCGCCCAAAAACTTGTGGGCTATAGCACAGTTGATTTTCAATAAAATTGAATTTTCTAAGAAATGTTTAGAAATAATCGAGCGACAGCTCCCGAAACCTATTGATAGAGGTATCAACTATCGTAATCGGACCATTTTAGATTTTTGCCGCCCAAAAACTTGTGGGCTATAGCACAGTTGATTTTCAATAAAATTGAATTTTCTAAGAAATGTTTAGAAATAATCGAGCAATCAAAATGAAAATTGTCACAGCAATTACAGGTCCCGAAACCTATTGATAGAGGTATCAACCATCGTAATCGGACCATTTTAGATTTTTGCCGCCCAAAAACTGATGGGCTATAGCACAGTTGATTTTCAATAAAATTGAATTTTCTAAGAAATGTTTAGAAATAATCGAGCAATCAAAATGAAAATTGTCACAGCAATTACAGGTCCCGAAACCTATTTATAGAAGTATCAACTATCGTAATCGGACCATTTTAGATTTTTGCCGCCCAAAAACTTGTGGGCTATAGCACAGTAAATTTTCAATAAAATTGAATTTTCTAAGAAATGTTTAGAAATAATCGAGCAATCAAAATGAAAATTGTCACAGCAATTACAGGTCCCGAAACCTATTGATAGAGGTATCAACCATCGTAATCGGACCATTTTAGATTTTTGCCGCCCAAAAACTTGTGGGCTATAGCACAGTTGATTTTCAATAAAATTGAATTTTCTAAGAAATGTTTAGAAATAATCGAGCAATCAAAATGAAAATTGTCACAGCAATTACAGGTCCCGAAACCTATTGATAGAGGTATCAACCATCGTAATCGGACCATTTTAGATTTTTGCCGCCCAAAAACTTGTGGGCTATAGCACAGTTGATTTTCAATAAAATTGAATTTTCTAAGAAATGTTTAGAAATAATCGAGCAATCAAAATGAAAATTGTCACAGCAATTACAGGTCCCGAAACCTATTGATAGAGGTATCAACCATCGTAATCGGACCATTTTAGATTTTTGCCGCCCAAAAACTTGTGGGCTATAGCACAGTTGATTTTCAATAAAATTGAATTTTCTAATAAATGTTTAGAAATAATCGAGCAATCAAAATGAAAATTGTCACAGCAATTACAGGTCCCGAAACCTATTTATAGAAGTATCAACCATCGTAATCGGACCATTTTAGATTTTTGCCGCCCAAAAACTTGTGGGCTATAGCACAGTTGATTTTCAATAAAATTGAATTTTCTAAGAAATGTTTAGAAATAATCGAGCAATCAAAATGAAAATTGTCACAGCAATTACAGGTCCCGAAACCTATTGATAGAAGTATCAACCATCGTAATCGGACCATTTTAGATTTTTGCCGCCCAAAAACTTGTGGGCTATAGCACAGTAAATTTTCAATAAAATTGAATTTTCTAAGAAATGTTTAGAAATAATCGAGCAATCAAAATGAAAATTGTCACAGCAATTACAGGTCCCGAAACCTATTGATAGAGGTATCAACCATCGTAATCGGACCATTTTAGATTTTTGCCGCCCAAAAACTTGTGGGCTATAGCACAGTTGATTTTCAATAAAATTGAATTTTCTAAGAAATGTTTAGAAATAATCGAGCAATCAAAATGAAAATTGTCACAGCAATTACAGGTCCCGAAACCTATTGATAGAGGTATCAACCATCGTAATCGGACCATTTTAGATTTTTGCCGCCCAAAAACTTGTGGGCTATAGCACAGTTGATTTTCAATAAAATTGAATTTTCTAAGAAATGTTTAGAAATAATCGAGCAATCAAAATGAAAATTGTCACAGCAATTACAGGTCCCGAAACCTATTTATAGAAGTATCAACTATCGTAATCGGACCATTTTAGATTTTTGCCGCCCAAAAACTTGTGGGCTATATAGCACAGTAAATTTTCAATAAAATTGAATTTTCTAAGAAATGTTTAGAAATAATCGAGCAATCAAAATGAAAATTGTCACAGCAATTACAGGTCCCGAAACCTATTGATAGAGGTATCAACCATCGTAATCGGACCATTTTAGATTTTTGCCGCCCAAAAACTTGTGGGCTATAGCACAGTTGATTTTCAATAAAATTGAATTTTCTAAGAAATGTTTAGAAATAATCGAGCAATCAAAATGAAAATTGTCACAGCAATTACAGGTCCCGAAACCTATTGATAGAAGTATCAACCATCGTAATCGGACCATTTTAGATTTTTGCCGCCCAAAAACTTGTGGGCTATAGCACAGTAAATTTTCAATAAAATTGAATTTTCTAAGAAATGTTTAGAAATAATCGAGCAATCAAAATGAAAATTGTCACAGCAATTACAGGTCCCGAAACCTATTGATAGAGGTATCAACCATCGTAATCGGACCATTTTAGATTTTTGCCGCCCAAAAACTTGTGGGCTATAGCACAGTTGATTTTCAATAAAATTGAATTTTCTAAGAAATAATCGAGCAATCAAAATGAAAATTGTCACAGCAATTACAGGTCCCGAAACCTATTGATAGAGATATCAACCATCGTAATCGGACCATTTTAGATTTTTGCCGCCCAAAAACTTGTGGGCTATAGCACAGTTGATTTTCAATAAAATTGAATTTTCTAAGAAATGTTTAGAAATAATCGAGCAATCAAAATGAAAATTGTCACAGCAATTACAGCTCCCGAAACCTATTGATAGAGGTATCAACCATCGTAATCGGACCATTTTAGATTTTTGCCGCCCAAAAACTTGTGGGCTATAGCACAGTTGATTTTCAATAAAATTGAATTTTCTAAGAAATGTTTAAAAATAATCGAGCAATCAAAATGAAAATTGTCACAGCAATTACAGGTCCCGAAACCTATTGATAGAGGTATCAACCATCGTAATCGGACCATTTTAGATTTTTGCCGCCCAAAAACTTGTGGGTTGGGCACGGTTGATTTTCAATGAAATTGAATTTTCTAAGAAATGTTTAGAAATAATCGAGCAATCAAAATGAAAATTGTCACAGCAATTACAGGTCCCGAAACCTATTGATAGAGGTATCAACCATCGTAATCGGACCATTTTAGATTTTTGCCGCCCAAAAACTTGTGGACTATAGCACAGTTGATTTTCAATAAAATTGAATTTTCTAAGAAATGTTTAGAAATAATCGAGCAATCAAAATGAAAATTGTCACAGCAATTACAGGTCCCGAAACCTATTGATAGAGGTATCAACCATCGTAATCGGACCATTTTAGATTTTTGCCGCCCAAAAACTTGTGGGCTATAGCACAGTTGATTTTCAATAAAATTGAATTTTCTAAGAAATGTTTAGAAATAATCGAGCAATCAAAATGAAAATTGTCACAGCAATTACAGGTCCCGAAACCTATTGATAGAGGTATCAACCATCGTAATCGGACCATTTTAGATTTTTGCCGCCCAAAAACTTGTGGGCTATAGCACAGTTGATTTTCAATAAAATTGAATTTTCTAATAAATGTTTAGAAATAATCGAGCAATCAAAATGAAAATTGTCACAGCAATTACAGGTCCCGAAACCTATTTATAGAAGTATCAACCATCGTAATCGGACCATTTTAGATTTTTGCCGCCCAAAAACTTGTGGGCTATAGCACAGTAAATTTTCAATAAAATTGAATTTTCTAAGAAATGTTTAGAAATAATCGAGCAATCAAAATGAAAATTGTCACAGCAATTACAGGTCCCGAAACCTATTGATAGAAGTATCAACCATCGTAATCGGACCATTTTAGATTTTTGCCGCCCAAAAACTTGTGGGCTATAGCACAGTTGATTTTCAATAAAATTGAATTTTCTAAGAAATGTTTAGAAATAATCGAGCAATCAAAATGAAAATTGTCACAGCAATTACAGGTCCCGAAACCTATTGATAGAGGTATCAACCATCGTAATCGGACCATTTTAGATTTTTGCCGCCCAAAAACTTGTGGGCTATAGCACAGTTGATTTTCAATAAAATTGAATTTTCTAAGAAATGTTTAGAAATAATCGAGCAATCAAAATGAAAATTGTCACAGCAATTACAGGTCCCGAAACCTATTGATAGAGGTATCAACCATCGTAATCGGACCATTTTAGATTTTTGCCGCCCAAAAACTTGTGGGCTATAACACAGTTGATTTTCAATAAAATTGAATTTTCTAAGAAATGTTTAGAAATAATCGAGCAATCAAAATGAAAATTGTCACAGCAATTACAGATCCCGAAACCTATTTATAGAAGTATCAACCATCGTAATCGGACCATTTTAGATTTTTGTCGCCCAAAAACTTGTGGGCTATAGCACAGTAAATTTTCAATAAAATTGAATTTTCTAAGAAATGTTTAGAAATAATCGAGCAATCAAAATGAAAATTGTCACAGCAATTACAGGTCCCGAAACCTATTGATAGAGGTATCAACCATCGTAATCGGACCATTTTAGATTTTTGCCGCCCAAAAACTTGTGGGCTATAGCACAGTAAATTTTCAATAAAATTGAATTTTCTAAGAAACGTTATGAAATAATCGAGCAATCAAAATGAAAATTGTCACAGCAATTACAGGTCCCGAAACCTATTGATAGAGGTATCAACCATCGTAATCGGACCATTTTAGATTTTTGCCGCCCAAAAACTTGTGGGCTATAGCACAGTTGATTTTCAATAAAATTGAATTTTCTAAGAAATGTTTAGAAATAATCGAGCAATCAAAATGAAAATTGTCACAGCAATTACAGGTCCCGAAACCTATTGATAGAGGTATCAACCATCGTAATCGGACCATTTTAGATTTTTGCCGCCCAAAAACTTGTGGGCTATAGCACAGTAAATTTTCAATAAAATTGAATTTTCTAAGAAACGTTATGAAATAATCGAGCAATCAAAATGAAAATTGTCACAGCAATTACAGGTCCCGAAACCTATTGATAGAGGTATCAACCATCGTAATCGGACCATTTTAGATTTTTGCCGCCCAAAAACTTGTGGGCTATAGCACAGTAAATTTTCAATAAAATTGAATTTTCTAAGAAATGTTTAGAAATAATCGAGCAATCAAAATGAAAATTGTCACAGCAATTACAGGTCCCGAAACCTATTGATAGAGGTATCAACCATCGTAATCGGACCATTTTAGATTTTTGCCGCCCAAAAACTTGTGGGCTATAGCACAGTAAATTTTCAATAAAATTGAATTTTCTAAGAAATGTTTAGAAATAATCGAGCAATCAAAATGAGAATTGTCACAGCAATTACAGGTCCCGAAACCTATTGATAGAGGTATCAACCATCGTAATCGGACCATTTTAGATTTTTGCCGCCCAAAAACTTGTGGGCTATAGCACAGTAAATTTTCAATAAAATTGAATTTTCTAAGAAATGTTTAGAAATAATCGAGCAATCAAAATGAAAATTGTCACAGCAATTACAGGTCCCGAAACCTATTGATAGAGGTATCAACCATCGTAATCGGACCATTTTAGATTTTTGCCGCCCAAAAACTTGTGGGCTATAGCACAGTTGATTTTCAATAAAATTGAATTTTCTAATAAATGTTTAGAAATAATCGAGCAATCAAAATGAAAATTGTCACAGCAATTACAGGTCCCGAAACCTATTTATAGAAGTATCAACCATCGTAATCGGACCATTTTAGATTTTTGCCGCCCAAAAACTTGTGGGCTATAGCACAGTAAATTTTCAATAAAATTGAATTTTCTAAGAAATGTTTAGAAATAATCGAGCAATCAAAATGAAAATTGTCACAGCAATTACAGGTCCCGAAACCTATTGATAGAAGTATCAACCATCGTAATCGGACCATTTTAGATTTTTGCCGCCCAAAAACTTGTGGGCTATAGCACAGTTGATTTTCAATAAAATTGAATTTTCTAAGAAATGTTTAGAAATAATCGAGCAATCAAAATGAAAATTGTCACAGCAATTACAGGTCCCGAAACCTATTGATAGAGGTATCAACCATCGTAATCGGACCATTTTAGATTTTTGCCGCCCAAAAACTTGTGGGCTATAGCACAGTTGATTTTCAATAAAATTGAATTTTCTAAGAAATGTTTAGAAATAATCGAGCAATCAAAATGAAAATTGTCACAGCAATTACAGGTCCCGAAACCTATTGATAGAGGTATCAACCATCGTAATCGGACCATTTTAGATTTTTGCCGCCCAAAAACTTGTGGGCTATAACACAGTTGATTTTCAATAAAATTGAATTTTCTAAGAAATGTTTAGAAATAATCGAGCAATCAAAATGAAAATTGTCACAGCAATTACAGATCCCGAAACCTATTTATAGAAGTATCAACCATCGTAATCGGACCATTTTAGATTTTTGTCGCCCAAAAACTTGTGGGCTATAGCACAGTAAATTTTCAATAAAATTGAATTTTCTAAGAAATGTTTAGAAATAATCGAGCAATCAAAATGAAAATTGTCACAGCAATTACAGGTCCCGACACCTATTGATAGAAGTATCAACCATCGTAATCGGACCATTTTAGATTTTTGCCGCCCAAAAACTTGTGGGCTATAGCACAGTAAATTTTCAATAAAATTGAATTTTCTAAGAAACGTTATGAAATAATCGAGCAATCAAAATGAAAATTGTCACAGCAATTACAGGTCCCGAAACCTATTGATAGAGGTATCAACCATCGTAATCGGACCATTTTAGATTTTTGCCGCCCAAAAACTTGTGGGCTATAGCACAGTTGATTTTCAATAAAATTGAATTTTCTAAGAAATGTTTAGAAATAATCGAGCAATCAAAATGAAAATTGTCACAGCAATTACAGGTCCCGAAACCTATTGATAGAGGTATCAACCATCGTAATCGGACCATTTTAGATTTTTGCCGCCCAAAAACTTGTGGGCTATAGCACAGTAAATTTTCAATAAAATTGAATTTTCTAAGAAACGTTATGAAATAATCGAGCAATCAAAATGAAAATTGTCACAGCAATTACAGGTCCCGAAACCTATTGATAGAGGTATCAACCATCGTAATCGGACCATTTTAGATTTTTGCCGCCCAAAAACTTGTGGGCTATAGCACAGTAAATTTTCAATAAAATTGAATTTTCTAAGAAATGTTTAGAAATAATCGAGCAATCAAAATGAAAATTGTCACAGCAATTACAGGTCCCGAAACCTATTGATAGAGGTATCAACCATCGTAATCGGACCATTTTAGATTTTTGCCGCCCAAAAACTTGTGGGCTATAGCACAGTAAATTTTCAATAAAATTGAATTTTCTAAGAAATGTTTAGAAATAATCGAGCAATCAAAATGAAAATTGTCACAGCAATTACAGGTCCCGAAACCTATTGATAGAGGTATCAACCATCGTAATCGGACCATTTTAGATTTTTGCCGCCCAAAAACTTGTGGGTTGGGCACGGTTGATTTTCAATGAAATTGAATTTTCTAAGAAATGTTTAGAAATAATCGAGCAATCAAAATGAAAATTGTCACAGCAATTACAGGTCCCGAAACCTATTGATAGAAGTATCAACCATCGTAATCGGACCATTTTAGATTTTTGCCGCCCAAAAACTTGTGGGCTATAGCACAGTTGATTTTCAATAAAATTGAATTTTCTAAGAAATGTTTAGAAATAATCGAGCAATCAAAATGAAAATTGTCACAGCAATTACAGGTCCCGAAACCTATTTATAGAAGTATCAACTATCGTAATCGGACCATTTTAGATTTTTGCCGCCCAAAAACTTGTGGGCTATATAGCACAGTAAATTTTCAATAAAATTGAATTTTCTAAGAAATGTTTAGAAATAATCGAGCAATCAAAATGAAAATTGTAACAGCAATTACAGGTCCCGAAACCTATTGATAGAGGTATCAACCATCGTAATCGGACCATTTTAGATTTTTGCCGCCCAAAAACTTGTGGGCTATAGCACAGTTGATTTTCAATAAAATTGAATTTTCTAAGAAATGTTTAGAAATAATCGAGCAATCAAAATGAAAATTGTCACAGCAATTACAGGTCCCGAAACCTATTGATAGAAGTATCAACCATCGTAATCGGACCATTTTAGATTTTTGCCGCCCAAAAACTTGTGGGCTATAGCACAGTAAATTTTCAATAAAATTGAATTTTCTAAGAAATGTTTAGAAATAATCGAGCAATCAAAATGAAAATTGTCACAGCAATTACAGGTCCCGAAACCTATTGATAGAGGTATCAACCATCGTAATCGGACCATTTTAGATTTTTGCCGCCCAAAAACTTGTGGGCTATAGCACAGTTGATTTTCAATAAAATTGAATTTTCTAAGAAATAATCGAGCAATCAAAATGAAAATTGTCACAGCAATTACAGGTCCCGAAACCTATTGATAGAGGTATCAACCATCGTAATCGGACCATTTTAGATTTTTGCCGCCCAAAAACTTGTGGGCTATAGCACAGTTGATTTTCAATAAAATTGAATTTTCTAAGAAATGTTTAGAAATAATCGAGCAATCAAAATGAAAATTGTCACAGCAATTACAGCTCCCGAAACCTATTGATAGAGGTATCAACCATCGTAATCGGACCATTTTAGATTTTTGCCGCCCAAAAACTTGTGGGCTATAGCACAGTTGATTTTCAATAAAATTGAATTTTCTAAGAAATGTTTAAAAATAATCGAGCAATCAAAATGAAAATTGTCACAGCAATTACAGGTCCCGAAACCTATTGATAGAGGTATCAACCATCGTAATCGGACCATTTTAGATTTTTGCCGCCCAAAAACTTGTGGGTTGGGCACGGTTGATTTTCAATGAAATTGAATTTTCTAAGAAATGTTTAGAAATAATCGAGCAATCAAAATGAAAATTGTCACAGCAATTACAGGTCCCGAAACCTATTGATAGAGGTATCAACCATCGTAATCGGACCATTTTAGATTTTTGCCGCCCAAAAACTTGTGGACTATAGCACAGTTGATTTTCAATAAAATTGAATTTTCTAAGAAATGTTTAGAAATAATCGAGCAATCAAAATGAAAATTGTCACAGCAATTACAGGTCCCGAAACCTATTGATAGAGGTATCAACCATCGTAATCGGACCATTTTAGATTTTTGCCGCCCAAAAACTTGTGGGCTATAGCACAGTTGATTTTCAATAAAATTGAATTTTCTAATAAATGTTTAGAAATAATCGAGCAATCAAAATGAAAATTGTCACAGCAATTACAGGTCCCGAAACCTATTTATAGAAGTATCAACCATCGTAATCGGACCATTTTAGATTTTTGCCGCCCAAAAACTTGTGGGCTATAGCACAGTAAATTTTCAATAAAATTGAATTTTCTAAGAAATGTTTAGAAATAATCGAGCAATCAAAATGAAAATTGTCACAGCAATTACAGGTCCCGAAACCTATTGATAGAAGTATCAACCATCGTAATCGGACCATTTTAGATTTTTGCCGCCCAAAAACTTGTGGGCTATAGCACAGTTGATTTTCAATAAAATTGAATTTTCTAAGAAATGTTTAGAAATAATCGAGCAATCAAAATGAAAATTGTCACAGCAATTACAGGTCCCGAAACCTATTGATAGAGGTATCAACCATCGTAATCGGACCATTTTAGATTTTTGCCGCCCAAAAACTTGTGGGCTATAGCACAGTTGATTTTCAATAAAATTGAATTTTCTAAGAAATGTTTAGAAATAATCGAGCAATCAAAATGAAAATTGTCACAGCAATTACAGGTCCCGAAACCTATTGATAGAGGTATCAACCATCGTAATCGGACTATTTTAGATTTTTGCCGCCCAAAAACTTGTGGGCTATAACACAGTTGATTTTCAATAAAATTGAATTTTCTAAGAAATGTTTAGAAATAATCGAGCAATCAAAATGAAAATTGTCACAGCAATTACAGATCCCGAAACCTATTGATAGAAGTATCAACCATCGTAATCGGACCATTTTAGATTTTTGTCGCCCAAAAACTTGTGGGCTATAGCACAGTAAATTTTCAATAAAATTGAATTTTCTAAGAAATGTTTAGAAATAATCGAGCAATCAAAATGAAAATTGTCACAGCAATTACAGGTCCCGAAACCTATTGATAGAGGTATCAACCATCGTAATCGGACCATTTTAGATTTTTGCCGCCCAAAAACTTGTGGGCTATAGCACAGTAAATTTTCAATAAAATTGAATTTTCTAAGAAACGTTATGAAATAATCGAGCAATCAAAATGAAAATTGTCACAGCAATTACAGGTCCCGAAACCTATTGATAGAGGTATCAACCATCGTAATCGGACCATTTTAGATTTTTGCCGCCCAAAAACTTGTGGGCTATAGCACAGTTGATTTTCAATAAAATTGAATTTTCTAAGAAATGTTTAGAAATAATCGAGCAATCAAAATGAAAATTGTCACAGCAATTACAGGTCCCGAAACCTATTGATAGAGGTATCAACCATCGTAATCGGACCATTTTAGATTTTTGCCGCCCAAAAACTTGTGGGCTATAGCACAGTAAATTTTCAATAAAATTGAATTTTCTAAGAAACGTTATGAAATAATCGAGCAATCAAAATGAAAATTGTCACAGCAATTACAGGTCCCGAAACCTATTGATAGAGGTATCAACCATCGTAATCGGACCATTTTAGATTTTTGCCGCCCAAAAACTTGTGGGCTATAGCACAGTAAATTTTCAATAAAATTGAATTTTCTAAGAAATGTTTAGAAATAATCGAGCAATCAAAATGAAAATTGTCACAGCAATTACAGGTCCCGAAACCTATTGATAGAGGTATCAACCATCGTAATCGGACCATTTTAGATTTTTGCCGCCCAAAAACTTGTGGGCTATAGCACAGTAAATTTTCAATAAAATTGAATTTTCTAAGAAATGTTTAGAAATAATCGAGCAATCAAAATGAAAATTGTCACAGCAATTACAGGTCCCGAAACCTATTGATAGAGGTATCAACCATCGTAATCGGACCATTTTAGATTTTTGCCGCCCAAAAACTTGTGGGCTATAGCACAGTAAATTTTCAATAAAATTGAATTTTCTAAGAAATGTTTAGAAATAATCGAGCAATCAAAATGAAAATTGTCACAGCAATTACAGGTCCCGAAACCTATTGATAGAGGTATCAACCATCGTAATCGGACCATTTTAGATTTTTGCCGCCCAAAAACTGATGGGCTATAGCACAGTTGATTTTCAATAAAATTGAATTTTCTAAGAAATGTTTAGAAATAATCGAGCAATCAAAATGAAAATTGTCACAGCAATTACAGGTCCCGAAACCTATTTATAGAAGTATCAACCATCGTAATCGGACCATTTTAGATTTTTGCCGCCCAAAAACTTGTGAGCTATAGCACAGTTGATTTTCAATAAAATTGAATTTTCTAAGAAATGTTTAGAAATAATCGAGCAATCAAAATGAAAATTGTCACAGCAATTACAGGTCCCGAAACCTATTTATAGAAGTATCAACCATCGTAATCGGACCATTTTAGATTTTTGCCGCCCAAAAACTTGTGGGCTATAGCACAGTAAATTTTCAATAAAATTGAATTTTCTAAGAAACGTTTAGAAATAATCGAGCAATCAAAATGAAAATTGTCACAGCAATTACAGGTCCCGAAACCTATTGATAGAGGTATCAACCATCGTAATCGGACCATTTTAGATTTTTGCCGCCCAAAAACTTGTGGGCTATAGCACAGTTGATTTTCAATAAAATTGAATTTTCTAAGAAATGTTTAGAAATAATCGAGCAATCAAAATGAAAATTGTCACAGCAATTACAGGTCCCGAAACCTATTTATAGAAGTATCAACCATCGTAATCGGACCATTTTAGATTTTTGCCGCCCAAAAACTTGTGGGCTATAGCACAGTAAATTTTCAATAAAATTGAATTTTCTAAGAAATGTTTAGAAATAATCGAGCAATCAAAATGAAAATTGTCACAGCAATTACAGGTCCCGAAACCTATTGATAGAGGTATCAACCATCGTAATCGGACCATTTTAGATTTTTGCCGCCCAAAAACTTGTGGGCTATAGCACAGTTGATTTTCAATAAAATTGAATTTTCTAAGAAATGTTTAGAAATAATCGAGCAATCAAAATGAAAATTGTCACAGCAATTACAGGTCCCGAAACCTATTGATAGAGGTATCAACCATCGTAATCGGACCATTTTAGATTTTTGCCGCCCAAAAACTTGTGGGCTATAGCACAGTTGATTTTCAATAAAATTGAATTTTCTAAGAAATGTTTAGAAATAATCGAGCAATCAAAATGAAAATTGTCACAGCAATTACAGGTCCCGAAACCTATTGATAGAGGTATCAACCATCGTAATCGGACCATTTTAGATTTTTGCCGCCCAAAAACTTGTGGGCTATAGCACAGTTGATTTTCAATAAAATTGAATTTTCTAAGAAATGTTTAGAAATAATCGAGCAATCAAAATGAAAATTGTCACAGCAATTACAGGTCCCGAAACCTATTTATAGAAGTATCAACCATCGTAATCGGACCATTTTAGATTTTTGCCGCCCAAAAACTTGTGGGCTATAGCACAGTAAATTTTCAATAAAATTGAATTTTCTAAGAAATGTTTAGAAATAATCGAGCAATCAAAATGAAAATTGTCACAGCAATTACAGGTCCCGAAACCTATTGATAGAAGTATCAACCATCGTAATCGGACCATTTTAGATTTTTGCCGCCCAAAAACTTGTGGGCTATAGCACAGTAAATTTTCAATAAAATTGAATTTTCTAAGAAATGTTTAGAAATAATCGAGCAATCAAAATGAAAATTGTCACAGCAATTATAGGTCCCGAAACCTATTGATAGAGGTATCAACCATCGTAATCGGACCATTTTAGATTTTTGCCGCCCAAAAACTTGTGGGCTATAGCACAGTTGATTTTCAATAAAATTGAATTTTCTAAGAAATGTTTAGAAATAATCGAGCAATCAAAATGAAAATTGTCACAGCAATTACAGGTCCCGAAACCTATTGATAAAGGTATCAACAATCGTAATCGGACCATTTTAGATTTTTGCCGCCCAAAAACTTGTGGGCTATAGCACAGTTGATTTTCAATAAAATTGAATTTTCTAAGAAATGTTTAGAAATAATCGAGCAATCAAAATGAAAATTGTCTCAGCAATTACAGGTCCCGAAACCTATTGATAGAGGTATCAACCATCGTATTCGGACCATTTTAGATTTTTGCCGCCCAAAAACTTGTGGGCTATATATAGCACAGTTGATTTTCAATAAAATTGATTTTTCTAAGAAATGTTTAGAAATAATCGAGCAATCAAACTGAAAATATACTGTTTCTCACATATGGCCAGGTACGATGGAACTTGCATATTTCTCATTCGACTGCGATGAGCGCCGACATTCGCGATGAAAATGGGATTCTAGAAACATTTTTAGATGAAGTTTAAGATTATAACAAGGTACTACGGAACTGGGCTATTTCTCAACCAATTATGATGAAACCCGACAACTACGATCGAAATGTGATTCTAGATAGATTTTTAGTTGAAATTCTGGAATAAGAACAAGTACAATGGAACTTGGCTATTTCTTAACCGATTATGGTGAAACCCGACAATTACGATGGAAATAGGATTCTAGAAAGAATTTTAGATAAATATCTGTATTATGGGGAAGTCGATATAACTGGTTTAAGGATAATGGAACTTTGCTGTTTCTCTCATATGGTCAGGTACGATGGAACTTGCATATTTCCCATTCGACTGCGATGAGCCCCGACATTCACGAAGAAAATGGGATTCTAGAAACATTTTTAGATGAAGTTTAAGATTATAACAAGGTACTACGGAACTGGGCTATTTCTCAACCAATTATGATGAAACCCGACAACTACGATCGAAATGTGATTCTAGATAGATTTTTAGTTGAAGTTCTGGAATAAGAACAAGTAAGATGGAGCTTGGCTATTTCTCAACCGATTATGGTGAAACCCGACAATTAAGATGGAAATAGGATTCTAGAAAGAATTTTAGATAAATATCTGAAATATGGGCAAGTCGATATAACTGGTTTAAGTATAATGGAACTTTGCTGTTTCTTACATAAGGCCAGGTACGATGGAACTTGCATATTTTTCATTCGACTTCGATGAGCCCCGACATTCACGATGAAAATGGGATTCTAGAAACATTTTTAAATAAAGTGTAAAATTATGACAAGGTACTACGGAACTGGGCTATTTCTCAACCAATTATGATGAAACCCGACAACTACGATCGAAATGTGATTCTAGATAGATTTTTAGTTGAAGTTCTGGAATAAGAACAAGTACGATGGAACTTGGCTATTTCTCAACCGATTATGGTGAAACCCGACAATTACGATGGAAATAGGATTCTAGAAAGAATTTTAGATAAATATCTGAAATATGGGCAAGTCGATATAACTGGTTTAAGTATAATGGAACTTTGCTGTTTCTCACATATGGCCAGGTACGATGGAACTTGCATATTTCTCATTCGACTGCGATGAGCCCCGACATTCACGATGAAAATGGGATTCTAGAAACATTTTTAGATGAAGTTTAAGATTATAACAAGGTACTACGGAACTGGGCTATTTCTCAACCAATTATGATGAAACCCGACAACTACGATCGAAATGTGATTCTAGATAGATTTTTAGTTGAAGTTCTGGAATAAGAACAAGTACGATGGAACTTGGCTATTTCTCAACCGATTATGATGAAACCCGACAATTACGATGGAAATAGGATTCTAGAAAGAATTTTAGATACATATCTAAAATATGGACAAGTCGATATAACTGGTTTAAGTATAATGGAACTTTGCTGTTTCTTACATATGGCCAGGTACGATGGAACTTGCATATTTCTCATTCGACTGGGATAAGCCCCGACATTTACGATGAAAATGGGATTCTAGAAACATTTTTAGATGAAGTTTAAAATTATGACAAGGTACTATTGAACTGGGCTATTTCTCAACCAATTATGATGAAACCCGACAACTACGATCGAAATGTGATTCTAGATAGATTTTTAGTTGAAGTTCTGGAATAAGAACAAGTACGATGGAACTTGGCTATTTCTCAACCGATTATGGTGAAACCTGACAATTACGATGGAAATAGGATTCTAGAAAGAATTTTAGATAAATATCTGAAATATGGGCAATTCGATATAACTGGTTTAAGTATAATGGAACTTTGCTGTTTCTCACATATGGCCAGGTACGATGGAACTTGCATATTTCTCATTCGACTGCGATGAGCCCCGACATTCACGATGAAAATGGTATTCTAGAAACATTTTTAGATGAAGTTTAAGATTATAACAAGGTACTACGGAACTGGGCTATTTCTCAACCAATTATGATGAAACCCGACATCTACGATCGAAATGTGATTCTAGATAGATTTTTAGTTGAAGTTCTGGAATAAGAACAAGTACGATGGAACTTGGCTATTTCTCAACCGATTATGGTGAAACCCGACAATTACGATGGAAATAGGATTCTAGAAAGAATTTTAGATAAATATCTGAAATATGGGCAAGTCGATATAACTGGTTTAAGTATAATGGAACTTTGCTGTTTCTCACATATGGCCAGGTACGATGGAACTTGCATATTTCTCATTCGACTGCGATTAGCCCCGACATTTACGATGAAAATGAAATTCTAGAAACATTTTTAGATGAAGTTTAAGATTATGACAAGGTACTACGGAACTGGGCTATTTCTCAACCAATTATGATGAAACCCGACAACTACGATCGAAATGTGATTCTAGATAGATTTTTAGGTGAAGTTCTGGAATAAGAACAAGTACGATGGAACTTGGCTATTTTTAAACCGATTATGGTGAAACCTGACAATTACGATGGAAATAGGATTCTAGAAAGAATTTTAGATAAATATCTGAAATATGGGCAAGTCGATATAACTGGTTTAAGTATAATGGAACTTTGCTGTTTCTCACATATGGCCAGGTACGATGGAACTTGCATATTTCTCATTCGACTGCGATGAGCCCCGACATTCACGATGAAAATGGGATTCTAGAAACATTTTTAGATGAAGTTTAAGATTATGACAAGGTACTACGGAACTGGGCTATTTCTCAACCAATTATGATGAAACCCGACAACTACGATCGAAATGTGATTCTAGATAGATTTTTAGTTGAAGTTCTGGAATAAGAACAAGTACGATGGAACTTGGCTATTTCTCAACCGATTATGGTGAAACCCGACAATTACGATGGAAATAGGATTCTAGAAAGAATTTTAGATAAATATCTGAAATATGGGGAAGTCGATATAACTGGTTTAAGGATAATGGAACTTTGCTGTTTCTCACATATGGCCAGGTACGATGGAACTTGCATATTTCTCATTCGACTCCGATGAGCCCCGACATTCACGATGAAAATGGGATTCTAGAAACATTTTTAGATGAAGTTTAAGATTATGACAAGGTACTACGGAACTGGGCTATTTCTCAACCAATTATGATGAAACCCGACAACTACGATCGAAATGTGATTCTAGATAGATTTTTAGTTGAAGTTCTGGAATAAGAACAAGTACGATGGAACTTGGCTATTTCTCAACCGATTATGGTGAAACCCGACAATTACGATGGAAATAGGATTCTAGAAAGAATTTTAGATAAATATCTGAAATATGGGCAAGTCGATATAACTGGTTTAAGTATAATGGAACTTTGCTGTTTCTCACATATGGCCAGGTACGATGGAACTTGCATATTTCTCATTCGACTGCGATGAGCCCCGACATTCACGATGAAAATGGGATTCTAGAAACATTTTTAGATGAAGTTTAAGATTATAACAAGGTACTACGGAACTGGGCTATTTCTCAACCAATTATGATGAAACCCGACAACTACGATCGAAATGTGATTCTAGATAGATTTTTAGTTGAAATTCTGGAATAAGAACAAGTACAATGGAACTTGGCTATTTCTCAACCGATTATGGTGAAATCCGACAATTACGATGGAAATAGGATTCTAGAGAGAATTTTAGATAAATATCTGAAATATGGGGAAGTCGATATAACTGGTTTAAGGATAATGGAACTTTGCTGTTTCTCACATATGGCCAGGTACGATGGAACTTGCATATTTCTCATTTGACTGCGATGAGCCCCGATATTTACGATGAAAATGGGATTCTAGAAACATTTTTAGATGAAGTTTAAGATTATGACAAGGTACTACGGAACTGGGCTATTTCTCAACCAATTATGATGAAACCCGACAACTACGATCGAAATGTGATTCTAGATAGATTCTTAGTTGAAGTTCTGGAATAAGAACAAGTACGATGGAACTTGGCTATTTCTCAACCGATTATGGTGAAACCCGACAATTACGATGGAAATAGGATTCTAGAAAGAATTTTAGATAAATATCTGAAATATGGACAAGTCGATATAACTGGTTTAAGTATAATGGAACTTTGTTGTTTCTCACATATGGCCAGGTACGATGGAACTTGCATATTTCTCATTTGACTGCGATGAGCCCCGACATTCACGATGAAAATGGGATTCTGGAAACATTTTTAGATGAAGTTTAAGATTATAACAAGGTACTACGGAACTGGGCTATTTCTCAACCAATTATGATGAAATCCGACAACTACGATCGAAATGTGATTCTAGATAGATTCTTAGTTGAAGTTCTGGAATAATAACAAGTACGATGGAACTTGGCTATTTCTCAAACGATTATGGTGAAACCTGACATTTACGATGGAAATAGGATTCTAGGAAGAATTTTAGATAAATATCTGAAATATGGGCAAGTCGATATAACTGGTTTAAGTATAATGGAACTTTGCTGTTTCTCACATATGGCCAGGTACGATGGAACTTGCATATTTCTCATTCGACTGCGATGAGCCCCGACATTTACGATGAAAATGGGATTCTAGAAACATTTTTAGATGAAGTTTAAGATTATGACAAGGTACTACGGAACTGGGCTATTTCTCAACCAATTATGATGAAACCCGACAACTACGATCGAAATGTGATTCTAGATAGATTTTTAGTTGGAGTTCTGGAATAAGAACAAGTACGATGGAACTTGGCTATTTCTCAACCGATTATGGTGAAACCCGACAATTACGATGGAAATAGGATTCTAGAAAGAATTTTAGATAAATATCTGAAATATGGGCAAGTCGATATAACTGGTTTAAGGATAATGGAACTTTGCTGTTTCTCACATATGGCCAGGTACGATGGAACTTGCATATTTCTCATTCGACTCCGATGAGCCCCGACATTCACGATGAAAATGGGATTCTAGAAACATTTTTAGATGAAGTGTAAGATTATGACAAGGTTCTACGGAACTGGGCTATTTCTCAACCAATTATGATGAAACCCGACAACTACGATCGAAATGTGATTCTAGATAGATTTTTAGTTGAAGTTCTGGAATAAGAACAAGTACGATGGAACTTGGATATTTCTCAACCGATTATGGTGAAACCTGACAATTACGATGGAAATAGGATTCTAGAAAGAATTTTAGAAAAATATCTGAAATATAGACAAGTCGATATAACTGGTTTAAGTATAATGGAACTTTGCTGTTTCTCACATATGGCCAGGTACGATGGAACTTGCATATTCTCATTCGACTGGAATGAGCCCCGACATTCACGATGAAAATGGGATTCTAGAAACATTTTTAGATGAAGTTTAAGATTATAACAAGGTACTACGGAACTGGGATATTTCTCAACCAATTATGATGAAACCCGACAACTGCGATCGAAATGTGATTCTAGATAGATTTTTAGTTTAAGTTCTGGAATAAGAACAAGTACGATGGAACTTGGCTATTTCTCAACCGATTATGGTGAAACCCGACAATTACGATAGAAAAAGGATTCTAGAAAGAATTTTAGATAAATATCTGAAATATGGGAAAGTCGATATAACTGGTTTAAGTTTAATGGAACTTTGCTGTTTCTCACATATGGCCAGGTACGATGGAACTTGCATATTTCTCATTCGACTCCGATGAGCCCCGACATTCACGATGAAAATGGGATTCTAGAAACATTTTTAGATGAAGTTTAAAATTATGACAAGGTACTACGGACCTGGGCTATTTCTCAACCAATTATGATGAAACCCGACAACTACGATCGAAATGTGATTCTAGATAGATTTTTAGTTGAAGTTCTGGAATAACAACAAGTATGATGGAACTTGGCTATTTCTCAACCGATTACGGTGAAACCCGACAATTACGATGGAAATAGAATTCTAGAAAGAATTTTAGATAAATATCTAAAATATGGACAAGTCGATATAACTGGTTTAAGTATAATGGAACTTTGCTGTTTCTTACATATGGCCAGGTACGATGGAACTTGCATATTTCTCATTCGACTCCGATGAGCCCCGACATTCACGATTAAAATAATATTCTAGAAACATTTTTAGATGTAGTTTAAAATTATGACAAGGTACTACGGAACTGGGCTACTTCTCAACCAATTATGATGACACCCCACAACTACGATCGAAATGTGATTCTAGATAGATTATAAGTTGGAGTTCTGGAATAAGAACAAGTACGATAAAAATTGGCTATTTCTCAACCGATTATGGTGAAACCCGACAATTACGATGGAAATAGGATTCTAGAAAGAATTTTAGATAAATATCTGAAATATGGGCAAGTCGATATAACTGGTTTAAGTATAATGGAACTTTGTTGTTTCTCACATATGGCCAGGTACGATGGAACTTGCATATTTCTCATTCGACTTCGATGAACCCCGACATTCACGATTAAAATAATATTCTAGAAACATTTTTAGATGAAGTTTAAAATTATAACAAGGTACTACGGAACTGGGCTATTTCTCAACCAATTATGATGAAATCCGACAACTACGATCGAAATGTGATTCTAGATAGATTTTTAGTTGAAGTTCTGGAATAAGAACAAGTACGATGGAACTTGGCTATTTCTCAACCGATTATGGTGAAACCCGAGAGTTACGATGGAAATAGGATTCTAGAAAGAATTGTAGATAAATATCTGAAATATATACAAGTCGATATAACTGGTTTAAGTATAATGGAACTTTGCTGTTTCTTACATATGGCCAGGTACGATGGAACTTGCATATTTCTCATTCGACTCCGATGAGCCCCGACATTCACGATGAAAATGGGATTCTAGAAACATTTTTAGATGAAGTGTAAGATTATGACAAGGTACTACGGAACTGGGCTATTTCTCAACCAATTATGATACAACCAGACAACTACGATCGAAATGTGATTCTAGATAGATTTTTAGTTGAAGTTCTGGAATAAGAACAAGTACGATGGAACTTGGCTATTTCTCAACCGATTATGGTGAAACCCGACAATTACGATGGAAATAGGATTCTAGAAAGAATTTTAGATAAATATCTGAAATATGGGCAAATACGATATAACTGGTTTAAGTATAATGGAACTTTGCTGTTTCTCACATATGGCCAGGTACGATGGAACTTGCATATTTCTCATTCGACTGCGATGATCCCCGACATTTACGATGAAAATGGGATTCTAAAAACATTTTTAGATGAAGTTTAAAATTATGACAAGGTACTACGGAACTGGGCGATGGAAGTTCCTCATTGGTAAACCGAATATGAAGAACCCCGACATTTACGATGTAAATGGCATTCTAGAAAGATTTTTAGATGAAGTTTTTTAATTTGGCCAAGTACTGCGGAACTGGCCTATTTCTCAACCGATTATAATGAAACTTGACATTTACGATGGAATTGGGATTCTAGAAAGAGTTTTAGATGTAATTTTGCAATATGACCAAATTCTATATAATTTGTATACTTGTCAACCGATTATAATGAATTTTGACCTTTAGAATTGAAATGGGATTATAGAAAGATTTTTGGTAAAAGTTCTGAAAAATGAACAAATACGATGATACTTGGCTATTTCTCAAACACATATGATGAAATCCGATAGATGAATTTCTGAAATACGGCTAAGTCTAAAGGAACTTGGATATTTCTCAAATATGGATAATTATGTTCGAAATAGGATTCTAGAAAGATTTTTAGATTTAATTTCTGGAATATGGCCAAGTAGTACAGAACTTTGCTTTTTCTCAAGCGATTAGGATGATACCAGATATTTACGATGGAAATAGGATTCTAAATAGAATTTTAGATGGAGTTTTGCAATATGGCCAAGTACGATGGAACTCGGCTGTTTCTCAAATACATACGACCAAGTTCTGTGCAACTTGGCTTTTTCTCTACTAATTATGATAAAACTTGACATTTACGATGGAAATGGGATTCTAGAAAGATTTTCAGATGAAATTCGGGAATATGGCAAAGTTCGATGGAACTTGGATGTTATTGATATTGAAGCGATTATGATGAAACCAGTCGTTTTCGATGGAAATGGTATTATAATAGTATTATGAATTTTGCTACTTCTCAAACGAAAGTGATGAAACCCTACAGTTACAATGGAAATAGAATTCTAGAAAGATGTTTAGATGAAGCTGGAATGGACCGACACTTGGAATGCAAATGGAATTCTAGAATGATTTTTATTCGAAGTTCTGGAAAAGAGTCAAGTGCGATTAAACTTTGCTATTTCTCAAACGAATATGATGATACGGTCCATTTGAGGATTTAGACGTTTTTTAATAATTTTTCTTAGGGTTAGCAGATCAATGGATATGGGAGAGGGGAGGGGTACTTGTCTCCAATAATTGGTATCCGAACAAACAAACACGTGTGAACTCATAAACAAATATAATATAGTCATCACTTCGATTAACAACAACAATTATCGATAATCATAACGCCATACTTAGTAAAAAGAATTAGTTTTGCATTTTTTTTTTTTTTGTATAAGTTAAAATGATGGAATATAATTCCGTGTGAATTTCTCAACGTACAATTAATGAATCCATATGTACGTAAAATCAATTTTTGATATTCCATTAGCAATGTAAACAAATCCCATAATTGTAAATCAATTTTTCATCAAGTTCAGCTTTCCGGAACATTATGACGGGCATCAATTTGTGACTAATGAAAAATGCATAAAATGGTGTAGTTAAATGTTTTTCGTGTGAAAACACATAAATAATTTATTTTCACCAAAATACATCAATCACACAGAACACATAGACTAATTATTTTTTCCAAATTTATCATTTACATATATATGTACAAAACTTCAAAATTTAATTACACCAATTCAACATGATTATTTTTAGATATCATTAAACAAACAATATACCAATACTACGGTTTAAGCTTTGAGTTGTCGTTAAAATTTTAATCGCTTCAATAATGTTAAACCTATTGGTCTACTTGAATTTGACCGTTGACTTGTTAAATTATTTTTCCGCAAAAAATCTATTCGTAATCTATTCCTCGATACAATTAAATAGTGCAAATGTAAAAATATTTAATCGAGAGATCCAGGAAAATTATCCGGTGACGTCATACTATCATGATGTAGCAATTAATCGGAATAATTTAACACAGATTTTACTTGGTGACAATTATAATCCAAATACAAGTTACATATTTGTACAGCCCTTGTTTTTGATTTATCTATTCGATGAGGATTTGCGAAATTTTAATTTTCATTTAGCCAACGAATTGAGTTCCTCAAAGTGGATGATATTCGTGAATGAGTCGAGAGTGAATGGTTTATTTGATGAAGTGTATAATCGGCCGGATTTTCGTAGTGAAGTGTTTTTTATTAGTACGCATGAGGAATCATTTGAGACCGAAATCAATGAAATATATTACAAGGATATTAAAGTTGATGATTATCTGTTGAGCCAATTTGCAACTTGGGATAATCGGACTGGTTTACAAGTTGTACAAGGTGGATCGATATTTGCAAGGCGGAAAGAAATGAGGTAAAAAAAATTAGAAATAGTCCGTCTCCTTATATTGAAATTATTTTTATTTTAGCAATATAACTTTCACCGTCTCAACCCTAGGCAATTATCCATTAACTGTTTTGTTAAAAAGTGACAACAGCAAAATACTTGGTGGATATTTCGGTGATACTTGGAATGCGCTAAAAGGTCATTTAAAATTCACAACTGTGGTGATTCGACCAAAGGATAATACTTGGGGTAAACCAGATGAAAAGGGAAACTGGGATGGTATGATCGGTCAAGTAATGTACAATGAAGCTGATATCGCTCTTATGGATCTACTCATGATACCTGAGCGCAGAGCCGTAGTCCATTTTTTCAACCCAATTGTTTCGACGCGCCAACTAATAATACTGAAAATGGAGGAAATTGATCATATCCAATGGTTAAGCTTTTTACGACCGCTGCACTATAAAATTTGGATCGGTTTGTTTTCACTGACAGTTGGCCTACCAATATTTATGTTTCTATTCAATTACAAAAATGATGAAAAGAAAAATTTTAGCGAATGCTGTTTGGACACGCTACGAATTTTATGCCAACAAAGCGGAATCAAGCGGTTTCCTAAATCGAGTTCAGGTTTCGTATTTTATACGTTACTATTTTATGTCGGCTATGTCATTCTGATCGGATATTCTGCCGCATTAATAAGCTTTCTGACAGTCGTTATATTTATTTTCCCGTTTAGCAAAATTAATGACATCTATAAAACGAGCTATAATTTAATTATGTACGCAGGATCCGGCCTCCTTTCAACAATAATTCGTTCAACAGACAAAACATATCAATACATCATAAAAAATCAAATCGATCTTTCGAGACTACCGTCGAGTCGTTATGAGGATGCTCTCGATATGGTATGTAATTCCACAAACAAACGGTATGTTCTGTATGCACAGAAATATCCTATCGAGTATGTCCTCATAAATTACCAAAAAAAAATGCGGGAGACCGCCTGTCCTCTTGTCAGTAGAATTGCGGGAACTACGTTTAAATTAGGTTTCGCTGGATCATACAACTCTCCGTACATAGACCTAATGAATTATTGTTTGATACGATTTCAAGAATACGGGATCATCCATCGCTTACGAAATTATGGGCAGCCACACAAATTGATTAACGTTTACAATGGAATAAAAAGTGTTAAAATAACATCTGTATTTCCAATGGTTCTGATCTTAATCATTGGTATAGTTCTGTCATTTCTTATTTTCATGGTTGAAATATTTTATTCCCGTTTCGAGAAAAGAAAATTATTGAAACAGCACCGAAAACAATACCCAAAATATTTACATTAGTTTTAGATGTGCTCTTGGTTTTAAATAGTACACTAGTTTTATGAACACAATCGAAACGTTTGCCTTGATTCAAATGCACAATTTTGACACACTATAAAATAAAATAAAAATACATTTTATGATTATGCTCGCAGCCTATCTAGTGGCCTTTGTCACGAACAATAAATTACGAAAAAGATGGCTAAAATATTTCCAAAAAATATTAAAGCCGTCTTAGTTGATATATGTGGAACAATGTGTGTTGAAAATGCACCCACACCGCATGCCGTCGAAGCATTGGAGAAATTACGCACAATTCCCAACTTATTCATAAAATTGGTTACAAATTGTGTGAAGGAATCACACAATGATATATTCTATGGTCTCCGGAATATGGGATTTAATGTGAACGAGCCCGAAATTTACAGCTCACTAACAGCTGTGTCGTATTTTGTGAAAGAAAAAAATCTGAATCCATTGTATATATTACCAGATTCAGTGTCCCATGAATTTGCAAGCAGCGATAAAAATAAAGAATACGACGCAGTTGTTGTTGGTTTGGCACCATATAAGGGATATTACGAGTTCCGGAATACCGCAATTAAGTATTGGCCGATCAATCTTACTTTTATGTCTGATTTCCAACTATTTTTGGTTTTAAATGTTTTTTTCAATTTTTCAGCATTTTAAATAAGAAACATCCTCTCATCTCGATTCATTCTAAGACCTACTATAAACAGAAGGACGCCAGAAAGGTACGGATGGCAGGATATTTCATTAAAGGCCTAGAAAATGTCGCACTACAGGAAGCCCTTATGTTTGGCAAACCAAGTCCATTATTCTATATAAGAGCGATACCAGATGAAATCAAGCCTGAAGAATGCATTATGATTGGTGATGTAAGTAAAATTTGACTTGTAACTTACTAAGATTTGAAAATTTAAATAATTTACTTTCAACTTTAGAATATCTACGATGATGTAAGAGGTTCAATGAAGGTTGGCATGCATGGATTTTTAGTTCAAACGGGTAAATATTCTGGCACTGAAGTTATAAAACCACCACCAACGCAGGTCTTTAAAAATTTTGCCGAAGCTGTAGACTGGATTGCTACAAATAAATAGAATAATTTAAAACAAAATTGTATCTGTTGAATTTCCACAAACGCTTTTGGTGAATTTTCCTAGTCGACATGAAAAATTTCCATATTATTTTCTATCCAATTTCATTCATGTTTCATCATTTATTGTTTCGTCAACAATGCTACGACATATGTAAGGGCAAATTCATTGATAGATATCCACTCACAAACGAGAATAATTTCGGCTCTCTCAGTAAAAAAAATCAACTGAAGAAATGAATGACATTAGAGTGTTAGGTAAAATCATAAAAGACGCAAGAAGTGTTTTAAGCAATTTGTAAAAACGAACTTATTTCCGATTCGATCAAATAACTTAAGTGTGAACGTACAACGTTAACATATATCCAATCACTCCAGTTGTCGCGTTTTTTTCCGGAATGGTTTATAAAGCATCTGCTGCTTCACCTTTAAGAACTATTTATTACTAACGCTGCGGCACGATGTTCATCGTTTCAATGATTTTGATCGGCCGCCGTTTCAAATTGAAAAAATGCCGCTAGATGTTATTCCATCAAATGTTGGTGGCTTTAACTTAATTGAGTTCTGAACCACTCGCGCCATTATTTTGAACGTGAAGAAAAATGTCAAATTACATGCGTTTTTTTGATTGCTGTTCACCTTTAACTCTAGTTTCAATGTCGTCCACCAGATGCCAGCTACTTTGCGTTTAAAAGCGAATAGGTAGAGGAAAGAAACGAGAAAAAAATCTGATTCATGAATACTCGTGCAAATAGGATATTAGCATTAGTAGTGGCTTTCCAATCGAGCATGAGCAAAACATGAGCAATGACATGAGCAAAACATAACCTATACATTTTTAATTCACATTATTCCAAAAATAATGCGATTGTGGTTTAATTTTTCAAATTTATGGTAATAAAATATTAAAACAAATATTTAAAAATAAATTTTAGCTTTATTGTTGTAATTATGTATTATCAAATATCACCTAGCGGAGAATGTTGACGTAACTGCTACACATGAAAAAATAGTGGTTTTCCAATCGACCACCGCAAGTACTTTATAAGTTATAGACGCTTATAAGTGCGAAAAATATGTCTCGGCTAAATGTCGATTGGCACACAAAAAATTATGACATGAGCAAAACATAACCTCTAAATTTTTAATTCACATAATACCAAAAAATAATGCGATTCTGATTTAATTTTTTAAACGTATTATAATAAAATATTAAAATAAATATGTATTTACAAAATAAATTTTAGCTTTATTGTTGTAAATTATTATCAAGCGGAGAATGTTGACGTAACTGCTTGTAGCTGCTTGTGCAAAAATAGGTAGAGTAGTTGCGAGTAGATGACTTAGCAAGGACATAAACCATAAGTGCTTTTATAAGTACATAGTTGCAGTGGTCGATTGGAAAACCATGGTTTTCATTAGTGCACTAATGTTCGTTTTGTGTAATAATTATATAACTCGGTTTTAAATTATGCTGTCAAAACAAAACTTGTCAAAAAATTTCATTAACTACACTGTTAAGGATTCTTAATTTTTATTATTTCAAATCAAAACCAGTAAATTAAAGAATACATAACCCAACTTTCTCTTACCTTCTGCAAATCAAGATCAAAAAAATGAGTCCAAATTTTTCCATACAAAAACAGCGTTATGTCTCTTCTGGTTGTATTCTGTCCTTGTAGATTATTATAATTTATTTGTCCTAAAGTTGTTTCGGCAAAAGTTGACTCAGTTTGATTCAACCTAACCGATGTAAACAAGTTTATAATTTTTACACTGTTAAATTAATCTCTGCCAAAGTCACAGCTGTCAAAGCTAGGATTTGTTATGATTTTTTTTTTATATAAAATTGACAAACCTATGAATTCTCGTTTAAAATTTTCCTTTTCCAACTTTAAAACAATGAATATAAAGGTAATTCTTATAGATTTAAGTGGTACGCTCCATGTTGAAGATTCTCCAACACCAAATGCACCCGCAGCATTAGAAAAGTGTGGTCCAAATTAGTATAAATTTCTTCAATAGTTTAATAAAATTCACTTATTTTCATTTTAGGTTACGCACCGTCGAGGGGTTCACTATTAAATTCGTCACAAATACAACTAAAGAATCCAGCAAGACACTTTACGATCGTTTAATAAAAATTGGATTCAATGTGAAACAGGAAGAAATCTTTAGTTCACTTTCAGCTGCCTCGAAATATGTCACCAAATCCCAGTTGAATCCATTTTATTTAGTTTCCAAAGATGCACGATCCGACTTCCCTGAAATCGATTCCAGCAAAGAATTGGATTCGGTCGTTGTTGGACTTGCACCGGATGAGTTCCATTATAATAATATGAATAAAGCCTTCCGAATTTTAATGAAAAAGAATCCGCTAATTGCGATACACTCAGGAAAGTATTATAAAAAAAACGATGGAATGGCTCTTGGGCCTGGATGTTTTGTCAAAGGACTTGAGTATTCTGCACAAACTGAGGCTCTGTTGATCGGGAAGCCAAGTAAAAATTTCTTTATGAGCGCAATCCCGGAAGGCGTGAATCCAAAAGAGTGTGTTATGATTGGTGATGTATGCAATTTTTTCAGGCTAGTCGAAGTTTTCTGCTTTAATTATTGTATAATTTTTGTAGGACATAAACGATGATGTGAAGGGCGCCATGAATGCTGGTCTGAAAGGATTTTTAGTGAAAACTGGAAAATATTTACCAACGGTTAAAATCGATCCACCACCCAGTCAAATATTTGAAAATTTTGCTGAAGCAGTAGAGTGGCTTGTTAAAAACCGATAAAAAGCTCGAATAAGACACTGCTTTTAGGTTAGATAAATATATTTGTAATTAATTAAAAGCTACCACAATTTGTCATTAAATATTATTTCACGGAATACATTATCTTGCTTATCGATATTGACTTTTGAAGTTTTCGATTTGATAGCATCTTGATATTTTTCCTTCACCTCATTCGCCTTTATATCATTACGGAAATAGAACAGACGTATCAACTGCTCCTCTGTGATTGACGGATAATTTCCAAGTAGAGTGGTCAAATCGAGCACCACCATTTCAAAATCGCACGTAATAATTTCGGCTAGTTTCGGGATTAAATCAATTGGAGAATCGGCACGCGAAATATTTGGAGCAACTTTTTCGAAAAAGGATTTTACCTGATCTGACTCCTTTTTAATTTTTCGTGAAATTACTTCACATTCTCGTTTAGTTTTCGTCAAACGTTTCGAGAGCATTGCTTTAATGTATCGTTTAACGACCATACGTTGAGCCCCATTGATTACATGCTCGAAATTTAAATCACGCAAATGATTGTAATCTTGGAAATAATCTTCCAGAGTTACACAAATTGTGTCCATTGAAATGGAACTGGTTACCCATTTAATAGTGAAAAGTTCATTGAATTGAATTTCCAAATCGAGGAAAGCTTCATCAAGAAGGAATGAGATTGCCTCTTCTTTTAGATTTTGATAAGTTTTTAGTAGCCTATCGAAATCTTCGTAATGATCGGATTTGGTTTTGGGCCAATAAAGTTGCTTCATTTGCTGCGCCAAATCTACAATCTGCTGACAATTATTCACTATCGTTATCATATGCTGGGTGAAAAATAAAATTTGGCTCCGATCACGGAAGTGTCTCTCTTTGAACTCTGTGATACCATGCCGATAATTTAGGCCATACTTCACCACTTGCTGTATACTGAGGACAAGTGCGTTGAATGTGATTTCTGAATGAATGGTATTCGTTACTTGTAAATTTTGATCGATCATCTGGAATATAATCACCGGAGCCGATGTGTGATAGTATTTTTCTGTATCATCCTCTTCCGGTGGTGATCCATTGAACCACTCCTGCTTTTCAGTTTCTAACGTTTTTGTCATCCAATCCTCGTAATTCTTTTCAATCCTTTTCAAATATTCATTCTCTAGCTCCTTGAGCAGCTCAACTTTGAGAAGTGAACCAATTTTTATCAAATCTACTTTTAAATCTGGATGGCCCATCAATTCTTGGCCTGGATACGTGTTCATTACCCAACTTAATATTGTAACATACTCGTTACCTTCTAATCCGGTTGCCGCGATTTCTTCGATATATCTTGCCAATGCATTATGGTACATCTTGACATACTCGTTAAATATATCGTAATGCGGTGGGAAACAAGGAACACATAAAGATTTCACTACACGCAAATCCTCCAGTATAAATTGGCGTAATATTTCTAGATTCCGAATTAACCAGGCCTTATTATCTGAACGCTCTTCAAGCGTAGATCCTTCTATCCTCTCGATTACAGCTTTATTCAATACATCAAATAATTGCTGCCTCCATCGCTTTGGCCGTCCGGGTGGCATAAATCCAGTCTGTTTCTGTTGCTGCAACGCAAACTGGTCGGATTTCTCTTCACGCTCTATTATACGCAATGCGGTCACAATAACGGTTGGTTCCTTTCGTACCGTATTCAATGTTCGTTTCAAAATCAATGTAATTTTCTTCTCCAAATCAGCCGAAACCGATGTAACCTTTTCAAAATATCGCTTCAATGTTATGGTATCATTCGACTCTTGTTTGGTAAGCTTATGAAGCTCAAATAGTAAATCATCCCGCGAATTTTCCAAGTCGGATAGGCATTGGTGTGCATGTAACAATTTATCTTCTTCGATCCATTGCTTTGCCTTTGTGACACTCGTTTGAACTGTTAATATATGTTTTAAATTCTCCATGGCCGTTTCATATTGGGAATGTTTTGTGTTCTCATCCCGAATTTGTTCGAGTGAATCATAAATTTGGGGCACGTTCGACATTAGGGTGTCGACATCTTTGATTCTAATTTAAAAAAGAAAGATTACAATTATTTTCATATGATATTTTGTTTCACATAATAAATACTTAGAATCAACATCTTTAATATCAGTGAGGCATGTTTCCAATTGTTTAAGGCCCACTCGAACCCCATCTAGTTGATTTTGCATTGCAGTCTTCAACATCGCTTCGACTGATGCCTTTTTACGACTGACACGATGTTTATATTGATCCACCTTTTCCAGTTGTCCAGGGCGTTGCAACATATTCTTAACATCTTTAATTGCAGCTTGTTTTGCTTCTAACTCTAATTGTTTTAACTCCATTGTGTCCAAGGAAATCTTTCCGCCCACTGGCACTGACACAAATAAATTTTGTATAAAACAAATGTCAAAATGACGTTCCGAATGACGTCGCAATGAGTGCGTTTTATACTTCCATTGATTTTTTGTCTTAATTCATTTATGTTTAAAACAAGATGTCACTAGATACTTCGAGATGTAGTCATTTAGGTGTTCAAATATTTTGTATGATACGAGATTAACGAGATAATTTCGAATTTATTATTAAAAAACAAATATAAAAGATAACAAAATTTACTTTTTTCTTAAAAAATTTGCTTGATAAAAATGTATTGCAAAGTCTATAAAATCAAGAGAGTTTTGTTTTAAAAATAGACACATAAAAATTATTCCATTATAATAAAATAGTTTACGCTCATTACTTAGTCCGAGGTTAGAAGATCGGGTAATCAGTTGATTAATTTATTGTGCTTAGAACGTAATATAATAAGCTATGTCGTCAGGTATTGAATTTAAAAGTTTGGAAGAGTGTTTAGAAAAGCATTTGCCAAGTGATGAGCTTAAAGAGGTGAAACGCATATTGTATGGGAAAGGTGAAGAGTAAGTAAACAAAATTGTATATGTGTAAAAAATGTAAAGTAGAGATCGAGAGAACCGATTTTTTTAAATTTAATTTTACATTAAATACAGTCAGCCAATTGATTTACCTCAAGAAGCTTTGAAACTCGGTGCAGCAAATAATTTCGAGATAAAGGGATACCGTATGCCTGCCTTGTCCGAAGAACTACGCAAACCACGAAATGTTCGAATAGCTGCAGTTCAAAATTCGATTTGTTTACCTACTTCAGCTCCAATTGGCCAGCAACGAGATGCTTTACACAAAAAAATTAAGCACATTATTGAGGCAGCTTCATTATGTTCTGTTAACGTTATTTGTTTGCAAGAAGCTTGGAGTAAGTGTATTCCTTGTTTTATGTAAAAAATTTGTTTACTGATTAGACGCATAATTTCTAGCTATGCCATTCGCTTTTTGTACCAGAGAAAAATTTCCGTGGTGCGAATTCGCTGAAGATATAGAAAATGGTGCTACGACTACTCTTATCAAGGAATTAGCACGCAAATATAATATGGTTATTATTTCGCCGATTCTTGAACGGGATGAGATTCATGGTGATACTATTTGGAATACTGCGGTTGTAATCTCAAACACAGGCAACTTCTTGGGGAAGCATCGTAAAAATCATATTCCACGTGTAGGGGATTTTAATGAATCTACCTATTATTTCGAAGGCGATACTGGGCATCCTGTTTTTGAAGTAAGATTACAACATTCATATGATTTTTTGTATCTCCATAAGGGGTGCGATTGGGTATCTATCTTATTACGAGTTACGATTTTTGAGAACTCGAAATATGTTGACAAATTTTCTTTAAAAAGAAACTTTTAATCATTACGAGTTATCTGTCGTACTTAAAAAGTTGTACGAGTAAAACAACAACCACAAGTCGCAATTTCGAGAACTCGTAATGTCTACACATAATCGTGTTTTGTCGCAATTTCTCATAACTCGAAACTCGCAATGCTTACATAATCGCACTCAAGATAACAATTTTTTGTTTTAAATTTTAGACTCAATTTGGTAAAATTGCCATCAACATTTGCTACGGACGTCATCATCCACAAAATTGGATGATGTTTGGAATTAACGGTGCTGAAATTGTCTTCAATCCATCTGCTACGGTAAGTAATTGGAATTGTTAAACATTTCTGTCGTTAAACATTTACATTCATCGGACAGTTTCTTAATTTTATGTAGACAGTATTTGTGTATAAATAATTTTAATTAATTTTACAGATTGGAGCTTTAAGTGAACCACTCTGGGGGATAGAAGCCCGAAATGCGGCGATCGCAAATAGTTACTTTACTGTTGCTGTAAATCGAGTTGGTACAGAATCGTTTCCAAATGAGTTTACGTCAGGCAATGGAAAACCGGCTCACAAAGATTTTGGGCCATTTTACGGATCATCGTATATAGCTGCACCCGATGGTTCCCGGACACCCGGTTTATCACGTACGGGCGATGGTTTACTAATAGCCGAAATTGATTTAAACTTATGTCGCCAAACAAAGGACAGCTGGGGTTTCCGAATGACCCAAAGGCTACCATTGTACGCTGCATCACTAAATGAGGCCATCAAATCAGATTACAAATCACAGTTAATTAAAGAAAACTAATTAACTTACGAAATTTACATAAAAAATAACTAAAATAAATTAAATAATGCCGCGCGAAATATAACTTTGATTAAACAAACACTGACCATTGAAATTATTAGCCGACTCAGTCGAGTTGCAGCCGAAATGGACAAGAATTATCGTTAAACTTGTTTGACTTTTTACTTTTTCCACTATAAGGACGTTATATTGGGTAAGTATTGTAATCGCGAAAAAATTTTGTACCTAATCTTCACGTTTCCCTATGAATTAGGTTACCAGGACTCCAAAACATCGATTTAAAAAATGTCGTGTCCGTTCTTTCGTCCTTCCAGTCATACATTTTTATTATTTTTGTTTTGCCTTCCATTTATAGAAATATTATAGTAAAGATAGATTTTAGTAATAAGCAGTTTGTGTTAACTTTTCGATCCATTCTAGTATAGGAATAGAAGGGGTTGCAGTGGAGGAAAAAACGCAAATTTTCTCAAAAACGGGACCGACGATTTTTTTTTATGTTGATGATAAATAACAATCCATCATCTACATGGGACACTGTTCTCGAATTCCACAACCATTTTCCACATGTGGACTTCTGTTAAAATCTATGTAATTATTGACGTTTTCGTATGTAGGGGGAATAGTTTTCACCTGCCATTCGGAAATATTCCCTTAGTACCGAAGAAATTCCATAGCGAATTCAAGAATACAGGAATTTAAATTTCCGAACGTTTTTATGAATTTTGACAGATGTCCAGATGTGGAAAATGGATGTGGAATTCGAGAATAGGGCCCCTGTTCACAAAATTTGAATTGCGTGGGGGCCATTTTAACAAAAAGGTGTAATATAAATTTGTTGATCTGTCTTCCGAGGTAATATCAAAGGCAAATGAATAGGTAAGTGAATAGGGGTAACCTTGCAATATGGAATTTAAATTTCTAAATTTACATAAAATACTTCGCTGGTGGCAAATAATATCGTCAACATTTAAAAACAAAATATATCTAGTAAGCTATTAAATATATAATAGCAAGCCATTCCCATTTCTGTAACGTTTTATTGACATTTTAATGATTGAAATTTCAACATGCTGATTGATGATACATTATTTGTGAATTGCTTTAATAAAATCGCATTTAAACGTATTATTTTGGAGTAATAAATTATTTTGGTATTAAATGTCGTATATAAATCTTAATACCAAATTACTAGAAGACGCCTTTAAAATAATATCACGCCATTAGTGTGGAGCAGGTTTAGGAGAAAGGCGCTGGGAGATATAGCAAATAAAATTCTATGTGACAAGAGGGTGTAGGTAACAAAAGATATTAGATAATTAACGTTAATTCTGAGTTTGTATTTTATTATTTTGTATTCTCGAAGCACTGAGAAAAGAGGGTGTATCAGCCAATTCTCACGTTGCTCACATAATATTGTGATATGAACAAACGGCACAAATTTTCAGAAAATAAATTTTGAATATTGTGGATGCCCTCTGAATGGAGTAATTTAAATTCTTAAGAATTTTCAACAGTATACTAGAGATGTATAACTGGATCTAATTGTTAAAGGTCGAAGATGAAAAATGGCAAATGCGACTTTGACTGCTGTTCAACACGTTTCAGTTCTAAATAATCTTTCATTAATTGTGAGTCTGTGATTTGGTTGCATGAGAATAGAAGATTTATATTATCGTGAGTGGCTTGACCAATTGTGATATTGGGGAAGGGATCTTCAAATTTAAGAAAAGCCGTGGCGGCAAGGTCTTTTACTTGCCCAATATAACGGACAATTTTTGTAAAATATAAATGGTTAGTTTGGTGATCTGTAATGGAGGCTTTGTGGGAAAGGTGTCATTCGAGGAGTCCGACAGACCCAAATTTTTTAAATTTACGATTATTTAGTTTCCATCCCTTTTATAATTATATAATTTCATTCAGGAAACTCAAATTTTATACTTTGCCAGTCATCAAGCTCATCCATCTATTCGTAAATGCAATAAGAAACAGTAAATGTTTGATGCGGTTGCGCTTGCGTTCCGATTAATAATTTTTTATTGTTAAACGAATTAAGAAAAGGTAAGTAGAAACAAGCGTTGTATTTAACACAAAACACGGATGCTTTAGTTACGGACGCTACAATTGACCCGCAGCCAAGACCTCAATGCATGCATAAAATAACAGTGACTTGTGCTGACATATTGTTTAGCCATTACTTTTTCGTTTCGGTACGTAGTATTTTAGTACTTAGGGTTGTTTTAAATTTTGATATTTTTTCAAAGAAATACAGTTATTATATCGCAGCTAAAATACGTAATCACTGGTTAAAGCTTCATGAACCAAAAAAATTATTCCGTTTAATCAAATTGTTTGTTCAATTTATTTTTTTGGGCGTAAAAAAAATTTTGTTATATTATCTGAACTGAACTGCAGAAAATCTTTGAATATTAAAGTAAATTTTTGTTTTATAAGCAAAAAAATATTTACCTAAATTTTACCGATTTCCACATTTCTCGGACAATGGTATTATTTGAATTGCCAATAATAATGCTGCTAACTGTTACCCTAATCATATTTAGGGTTTCTATTTGTTGAAATCAGTCGGATTTATTTTTTCATTAATTCACAATCACTTATTGACGACTTTCACCGTGCATCTAGCGGAAGGAATTGTAAACGAGAAATTGATGTAAATAAAATTTCGCCTTAGTAGGTAGTTATAAGAAAATATTATTCAAATTTAATTAATTTAATTTAGTGTAAGGTACCGGTTTTCTGTATTTGATTGATTTATTTCAATTTTAATATTAAAGGCGCCATAAAATAGTTTTCAAATTTGCTTAAATTTGATTAGCGCCATTCATCGTTATTTTATTTTTGTTACACTAAATATATTTACTACTATAATTATAACATATTTATTAAAACAAAAAAAACAAACCAAAGTGTAACATTATGTACAAACATATCATGTTGTATTCAATGATGCTAAATTAATATCAAATTAGTCAATTTTGAACATTTTTTTTTGGTACTTTTAATATTAAAATTGAACTAAATCAATCAAATACAGAAAATCCGTACTTTACATTATATATGACAATATTTCCATATAACTACTACTGCGAAAATTTGTTTTACATTAATTTCAAACTTATAAACCCGCCACTAGAGGCGTTTTTTATACTTTCCATTCATCAATTCGCACGAATTATTTAAAATGTCATTGTCTTTATAACTTCTGTCGTATGATGACGCTACTTGCAGTTTCAGCAATGTTATAGCAATTTTTTTTTTAGTTTAACGAAGAGACATAATTCGGTTATCATTTTAATTCTGACGGGGAAAAAATGACAGACCGATGCTCACAGCGAATATGACCATTGAGTGTGATAGAGCATGGAATTTGAAGTCAAACATCATTAAAATACTTTTACGAGATCTGCAAACTTCTTTCATTAATAAGTGAAGGTAACTTCAAAACGTCCTCCTGAAAGTTAATAAAATGAGATAAGCATTATTCCTAGTGTTCAGTCGGGCAAAAGTGATTAAAAATATCACAATATTTTTTATTACCCTAACTTCACTTCTTTGTATTTTATGTCATGCCCGACAAAACCAAAATGAAAAAAGTGGTTTTACACGTCAAATTAGAGCATCTTTATTTGGGCAACATCAAAATCAAATTATCGCGATTTTTTATAAAATAATAAACAATACCCTTTCTCAATAACATTAAAAATATCGCACTATAATCAAAAGCTAAATATTTTATTTTTAAATATGTATTTATTTTGACAGCTAAAACCAAACAAAAAACCTGTTTTTTTTTGTGATAAATGAGTGCGTTTTATGGCAAAACGTGATAAAAAATATCATGATATTTTTTATCAATTTGTCCGATTGAACACGACCATTGTCAAGAAATATCTTCAATTTGTTTGTAGAAATATTGATCAATTTTACTTTTTGCGTAAAATCAGAATCCAATAACAATTTGTGCACTGCCTGGGGGCTATTCTCGAATTCCACATCCATTTTCCACATGTGGACATCTGTAAAAACTCATAAAAATTGAATTTTTTCGGTACTAAGGGAATATTTCCGAATGGGTATAAGCATGTGGAAAAATTCCCCATATAGGAAAATGTCAATGCCGCATGTGTTTTATATACGAATTACAATTTTCGAACCATTTTTTGACAACTTTGACAGATGTCCACATGTGGAAAATGGATGTGAAATTCGAGAATAGGCCCCCTGGTTCCAAATTCGTGCTGATTGTGAATATGGCTGTCCGTTGCTGTTCACTCACTTTTCGAATATAATTTAAACTGTTTATTTTCGTATTCACATTTAGATGCACTTCGATGTTGCCCTGAAACGTAATCTCATAATTGACTTAATCACCCGTTCCTTAGCATTTGCTGTGATCTTCTCGTAGTATACTTGCAATGCTACTCACGCACCCTTTGCCGAAGTAGCAATACTAATATCAATCAATTGTTGACTGGCATTTGTGAGTCTTTCCTGTTCCATTTATCTACTTTCGAATCCGGTGGCTTAGGAGGATCCTCAGCAAACAACACAAGCGGAAAATCTGGAAAACCATTAATTAGATAAATCTCTAAAGATTTTCTAAAAATATGCTTTGGGTTTACAGGATCGCGCTACTTCTCTAGAAAAAGTACTGTCTCGCAAGAATTTTTTCGTGCTTTCGTGTATTTGGCCTAACGTACACAGTTGTTGATATACATATTTAACTGAATAAAAAACTATTTAATACTTAATAAAATATAATTAAATACTTAAGTATGGTTGTATAATATGTTATGCACATAATTGAAAAATTGAAAGGAACGAGCAATATAAGGTGAGTGGATCCTCCAGAGTACCAGATCTTTAAGAGTTATCTGTGTGGTAAGTATGGTTGAGAAGTTCTTTAAAATGTTGTCAGAAAAAAAATCGGTTTACATGCAATACGGAAATTTGAGAATGGCTAAATAGATAGCAACGAGGCAATCATTTAATTTAATTTTAAAGTCTCGTTTTAAAAAATCAAAAAATCAATTTAATTTTAAAGTCTCGTTTATCGGTTTCGGTTATTTTACAGCGGTTCTGTTATTTATGGTTTTGATTAGTTCTGATGTTCAAATGGCTGGCTTTCACAAGTCGAATGGAACCGGATTTTCTACGTTGAACACAGCGATTAATAATCACTACTTCATACTTACCTCGACAACTCAGTGCAGACACCATATAAATTCCAATCAATTTTTTATTAAATTATTATCTATAAATTTAAATTTATGGTTTTTTATTTATATAATTATTATACAGAATTTCTAAAACTAATTAACAAACAACAATTTTGTATAATCATTTTTATGTTCTTATTTAATTATTATTTATTTAAATTCATAAATTTAATTAAAAATTGAATAAAAAATAATTACTTAGATGAGTATATGTGTGTATAAATATAAATATATGTAAGTTTTAAAATCAAAATGCAGTTTTTTTTATTAAACTTTAAATAGTGTTTGTTATATTATGTACGAGTAAATGTAAATGAATGAAATAGGAAGAGGGTTGTATTTTTTAAAAAGGGTTTTACATATAAGGATGATTGTCGATGATCGAATCTTTAAAACAAATGTTCATTATTCTGCTAATGTGGCATTGAGAGACTATAGAATTATTATGTTAATTATTGATTTAAAAACAATATGTGAAATCCACGGCTGCGGTAAAATCTTGGATCAAATGTAGTAGTTTAAAAATGTTTATATGTACGAATAATATATTATACATTTATTAATTAATTATACTTACAAATGGTATACTAATTTTTAAGCCACAGGATTATTTCACAGTATGATGTTAATATATATTATAAATGAGTTTTCAGGTAATAAAGGTAATTTTTAATTTTTTATAAATGTTACACTAAAATATTTTTTTTTTGTTTTATACAATTATTCCATTATTTATTATTTAATTATTTTTATATGCATTATTGTTTAAAAAGATTAAAAATAAAATAATAGAAATTCATAATGGCAGTGAATAAATTTGTGGATTTTATTTTGTGCTTTGATGGGAAACCGCAAATTTCCACTAATTTATTTGTAATATAAAATTAACATAAAAATAAAGAGAGTAGTAAAGACAGGAAAGTCAACAATATTTTTAATTAGTTTAAATTCATAACGATATAAATTTCATTAATAATTTACTATTTATTATGTAAGCACCATTACAACACTTTTAACTTTAAAATGAATTTTATTATATTAAATTTATTCTGGGGATGGTGGTTGTTGGTTGGTGTAGATTTATTAAAATATATTCAAGAAATATTTTTTGACAAAAAAATAAATAATAATCAAATGGAAATATTACACATTAATTTATTTATTTATCTTAAATGTATATAATAAAATATACAAATTTTATTTTATTTTGATTTTATAAATTTTTTGAGATTAGAATAAATATTTTTATATATTGCCATTCAACTTTTGGAAAAAATATATAATTTTGTTTAATATTTTTGAATAAATAATTTATTTATTGTCAATTAATATTAAATTATTTTGAACGGAATTTATTATTTTCATATAACTGTAAGACAACAAATATACATTAAATATAAATCTTATTTTACCAGAAAAGGATACACATTTAACAATATAAGAATTGTCTGATGCTTCTGACGAATAAGGATTTCTTAAAACAAGGACACCGGACGGACATAATATTATACAATAGGTATAATTTTTAATCAGTTCGGAAATTTTATTCTTTTTGGAAAATCTACAAACATCAAATTATTGGATATTATTTTCTTATTTAATTAATTCTTTTATTACACCAAAAGTTAAATGACATAAAATTATTTAATTAACTAGGTAACGGTTACTTTTTTCGAAAAATATATTTTATTTATTTAAATTTATATATAATTTACGTGGAAAATTGTACTAAAAATTTTGTTTTTATTTATTTTGAAAGCACAAAAGCGGGAAGCGTTTAATTTTCGTTTTTCACTTTTTGTTTATCTAATAAATTTCATAAAAAAAATAAATATGAAGTTGTTACATGGTTTAAAGTTTTATTAAATGTGTTTTATATTAGATTTAACATAATAAATAAATTTATATAAGTATTTGCTACAGTGTCTCCTTTATGTGTCTATTTTATCAACTGAGTAGAATGTTTCTTCTGAAATTTAAATCACTTGTAGCTTCAGTGGTAGATTAGTAAGTACTGTGTGTAAACTATAAAATGATGGTAAGTGAGATTTGTGTAATATCGATGAAAGGCTCTTTAGGCAAATGCAAGATGATCAAAAACTAACTGGAGTTGAAAGGAAACAGGTTTGATTCTTACAGTGAAATTCTAAAATTACTAAATCACCTAACTCCTAGAATATTTGTTGAACTAGAAAAAAAAACGAAATTTAATTCGTTAGAGAAGCATTTCGTGAGAAAAGGCTGTAGTGTCATCTGCTATCGATGCGGATTTTTTAGTTTATCGATTGGGGTTATGATGTTCGGTTGATTTGTTTGGAACGGCTGAAGTGACATAATGATGAGCAAGATTGTGAATTAAAATGATTATAATATATTTGGAAGACGAAAGTGAATTGGAATACCGCGTCTCAATCGCAAAAAACCGCATCATTATTAAAAAAAATAATCAATACTTATGTAATATTGTAGATTTAAACAAAAACAATACTTTTCGCCAGTTTAACATTTAATTTAAACTTATTTACAAACAAAATAACAAAAATATTTATTCTACTGATCTGTTGTTGGCGCCTTACTGAACCCATGACGATGGAGTCCATAGAGGTTCAGTCTCAGCACGTATTGCACTTAAGACTAATTTTTCAAGCGCTCCTAGTAAATCACCATTTTCAATTTCCTCATCAAAGAAATGGCCGTAGAGGAAATTTATACGTTCGGCTGATTTTAACATATCCTGGAATTCTTCATCCTGTGAAATATCAAAAAGCTTCTCTATATTAATACCATATTTAACCATAAAATAACATGTTAATTACCGTAAATCCTCTAGAATTTGTCTCATCAAAAGTTGATTTGGCTCGAGCAGCTTCTCTTGTCGCTTTTAAAATTTCAAATGCAGGTGGCTTAACATGAATTATATATGGCTTTAATTGTTGTGTTCGTAACAATTTAATAGCCTGATAGTGTGGACTTAAAATGCAAACACATCCCGAATTTACTATACTCTTTACACTTTCGCCCGATGTTCCATACAAATGGCCTTTGTATTCACCTTGCTCTATAAATTTACCGGCCTGAATATCTGCCTCCATTTTATCCCGGGCGACAAATATATATTCGCGACCAGGCACCTCACCAGGCCGGATTGGTCGTGTTGTATCTATAATTATTCATAATCAAATTATTTTGTATATCACATAAAAATAATCACACTTACATGGCACTGGACTTCTGTATTTTTCGGGGTCTCGAGATATTAATCGCCGTTTTAATTCATTCCGTCCAACACCAGGCGCACCAATCAAAACGATTGGTCGATATATACCAGGCCTTGGATATAATTTTGCTACTTCCTCATATGTGGCAATCATTTCACGATCAAAATCATCGTTCTCGGCTAAGTCGTACATAATTTTTTTAGTTTTAGGTCCACGACAAGAACTAGTGGTATTAGGAGAATCGGGAGGGGTGGAACATATAGATGCACATGAACCTTCTAATTTTTTGGAAAATTTTGAGGATTTTTTAGTATCATTCAGATCGAATTATAATATGAAACGATAGAAAGAGTGAGAAAGAAAGAAAAAAACAAAAAAAACATAGCAGTTTAATAGTGGATTTGGAATGAGATGCTATTACAGAAATCTCATGCAATTAAAAAATGATTAACATTGTACATACTTTTTGAATCGTCACCACCATTTTCTTTCTGTGTCCGTTCATGAATAATTCTTCGTTCCTGTAATGCCCTACTTGGGATTAGGCCGGCCCGGGCTGTACGTTCCGTTTCTTTGCGTGCTTGCCACCAATATGTATCGTCCTGCGACACAATATGTAAAATATCACCTCTATCAAATGCAAGGCCAGCTTCTTTACACGGAATATACGGATCATTGTCTGGATCATAACAAAAATGCGCTCTAACTCGAACTTTACTTTCTCTCTGTCCAAATTTACCATCTGATGGTACTAGTTTAAATGTTATAGTACCTTCTGAATTTTGCTGAATATATAAATATTATTTTATAGTATTCAAATAATCGAGAATCATATTATACCATAAACTTACAAGGATTAATAAAACATCACCAGGAGTTTTACCTTCAACATTAATGCCATTCACTTCGATAACTTCATCACCTACGTGGATTAAACCGGAACGATCGGCAGCTCCACCATGCATAATACGAGCAATAACAATTTTACCCGTCTCTTCGTCGGTTTTAATTGTAGCGCCCTGCAATAGAAGCAAATTGTAAGCTAAACCAGTCTATAAATTAGAATCGAATGGAAAATTTTATAAAATACAAAGCTCATAATTTAAGAGAAAACAACACATTTTCCAATTTTTTATTTTTCTCTTATAAGACAATGATTGTTCATTCCATTAAAAAATTTAAGGACATATTACATTACTTATTAATTTTTTTTTTTTTTTTTTTTCTTAAAAATTATAAGAAAAATACTTACTACAATTGGTTCCGCACTTTGTACTCCACTCTTAAGATTTTTTTTTTTATTTATTTATTATTTTTTAGTATAGTGGTTTTTATATTTTTTTAGTTTTTCATTGCACATTTGCAGCAAAGTAAATTAATAAGGAAAATAAATAAATAATTTTTTCATTTTGGTTTTCCAAAAAAAAAAAAAAATAAATTTAAAGAAAATTGATAAATTAAATTACAAAGTTATCCATAGTAAAATAATATAGTACATAGTTTCCTTGCCTATCGTGGTAATTGGATGGATAAGGTAATCAAATATCGATTTAGAATGAATTTTATGTTTTGTTTTTTATTGTTTAATTGGCCATCATAGGTTGTGTAATGATTTTAAGAGAATGGACTGAATTCACAGGAGTGCGGGATTTCGGAATTTATCTGTGAATTTTTAGGAAAGTTGCGAAATACGATTTAGGATTAAATTAGAAGCGATCTTCTGAAAATGAAAACAAGTAAATAGCTTCTAGAGAATCGTGTTCTGATCCATTGTATCAGATAAAATTCAAAATCTAACTCAAATATTTGATTCCCTCTCACCTCCTTATTTCTAATGAGTTGAAAATATTTTTAAAAACTAAAAATTACTTACAATATGAATTTTGGAAAATGAGCTAATGAAAAAATTGGGTAATTTAAAAAATCTGAGTGGATATTTTTTAGATGATTAATGGAGAGCAGAATAAAACAAAAAAAAAAAATTGAACAAAAAATTAAAAATCGTTATGAAATAACAAGGCGGAACAAATACAAGAAATAAAATATAGTTTTATGTGATGTTTCTTTTTTTTTTTTTAGAAATATTGGACGTTGATGATTTATACACATTTAATTACAAACTATGAAATACTATTACTTACCAATGGTTCATTACTTTTAACTAGTTGAACAATTTTTATTGTTTCTTCATCTTCATCTACTTCAATTGGTATTTCGGGTAAATGCGGATAAAAATCTTTTTGTGCAATTGCATCATGGGCGCATAATATACTCTGGAAATAAATGCAATAATTTTAAGAAATTTTAGGATTAGGAATGCTGTTTTCATGACATAATATTCAGTTGGGAGCCGGCACACCCCTAATTTTGAAATTGTTAATTTTTACAACAGATGGAAGAAGGAAAGATTTTTATTCGTTCATTTATTCGTTTGTAATAAGTTGATCGGTATCAGACTATTGCTATCGACTAATCGAACATCGATTTCAGTGGATGAAAAAGATTAATATTTAATAACGTAACAAAAGTGAATATAAGACGTTACCATTTTTTTGTAACCAATAATATTCAATTGTTTAGAACTGGAAGGCAGTTTGATGCTTTGTATTATAAAACGTTCAAAGAGGGATTCAGGTAAACTGGTACTAGTTATAGAATTAATATCTGAGGTGGCTCATTTTCATTCCGTATTTAATTTTATCAATCTTGATTGTACTAAGTTTTTGGTTGGAATTTTTTATACAACAATTAAAAGGAAACCTTAAAGTATTTGCAGAGTTGGTCTTTTATTTATTAATTTTAAAAACGATAGTTTAACACATTATTACCACATATCAAATTTTTCCAAACTTGATGAAATTAGGATCGGAAATAACTTTGAGAATTACGGATGGAACAACTATGGCTTATATTTTGAGACGGTCAGTTCTTTTAAACAGTTTCAAATATAGTTTTATACAATATTTAACTGTTTCTTTTGTGTGAATTATCAAACATTTTTTGAAATACTTTCAACGTACTTAGGCTGAACTTCCACTGATGTATTTAATGTATTTTAGTATTATCTTTTACCAACCGTTACGTATTATTCGAAAAGTTTGTTTAATATTAAAGAATGCGGCAGTATTCTTTAGCCCAAAATCTGATAAATATGGGGTTGTTTGATACAATTTGAAATAGGGTTATACTATGTTTCATTTGACGTTAAGTTAAATTTCTTTTTGAGCCCGGTAATAGAGCCTGTTTTTTTACATTAGAAAATATACGTTCATCTTGTAATGAGAAGGATATTGAAATTATGACTAACCGGTTTTACGAAATTTTGTATGCGGGGATGGATCTATTTATTCAAAAAATTGTCAACAAACATAATTCGTATCGTGAAAAGTGGATTAACAAAAAACTTGTTAATTTATACAACCGTAAAACCAAGGCACACAAACTGTATAAAAAGACGAACACATCAGCTGATTATGCATTGTATTCTCACCTTCGGTATGAGCCTATCAAGTCGAATCCATTGTGTTTCTGGCATTATATTAACTCTAAAAGAAAATCTGTTGCTTATCCTTTACCCATGACTTATAATGAAAGGCAAGCTCATAATCTAAATCCTGTTTGTGAATTATTTGCAACGTTTTTCAAATCCATTTATTCAGTCGAAAATGTTTTAACATTTTTCAAAAACGACTTTGCTTGGACTTAATACTAAAATGTCTACGGGCCCTCATGGTATTCCCTCATTACTCTTAAATAATTCCGCCGAAGCCTTAAGTGGCCATTTAGTACATTTATTTAATTACAGCCTTAGGCAAAGTATTTGTAAAAATTTGTGCTGTGTTGTTACTAAGAAAGCTGATCAGTTTATGGATTTAGAAGTTGAACTTACTCCTCTGTCATCGTGCGGTGTATCTGACATGAATGGGATTAAATCTGCGTTAGATAAACTTACTACAGTTGTGCTCGAAAAGTACATAAATCGCAAAAAAAATTTTCCTAATAAATATAATGAAACTCAAAAACAATTTGAACAAATTATTGGTGGGGGGGTAAGGGGCGCCGGTTTAGATGGTCTTAATATACTAGCCCAAATGTCAACCTCACCTGCACGTGGTACTTCCTGCTAATTAACTAACGAGGCTCTGGCGACCGAGATACGGCGGAGTAACCGACCACCGAGAACATAGCAAATGGTTCTCTTCAATGACCCACTACCAACTTGTACTGGTTAGGTTGGTAGTTGATACATAACCAGTTTTAAAGCAATGAATACAACACAAAAAGGAAATAATACCCCAGGTGGTAAAACAACTACCCAGTTGGCTAATCCACCCTCTTACGAGGCTGGCTCAATGTATTCTGGGGTGAGCCCATCATTGCTAAGCACATTCGAAAGAAGTTCAATGTTGTTAAGATCACCAAACAATCATACTAACTCTGCAAATCAGCAGAAAGACGAAAACGCTGAACTCTGTCGAAAACTCATTGAAGTAGATGTACTTTTAACCCAACTAAGAAGTGAAATTGAAAAACTAAAAAAAGAAAATTAAGAATTAAAGAAGCCCAAACCAATGGAGATTTCTGAAAACCCGCTAACTTGTTATAATGAAACAAGTACTCACACCAGTTATAACAATGAGTTTCATACTGATGAAGAGGATCTCATGAGAGAAACAGATTGGGTACTGAAAAGGAAGAAAAGACCTACCAAAACACGAAAAGCAGAATTCTCGCTAAAAACTAATGTATTAGTAACTGGTGATACTAATACCAAACCAGCTCACCAGCAACAAAATCGGCAACAAAAGGTTGTACCGAAAGAAAAAGCTCCTCCGCCAATTAATGTAATCGGCATAACAGAATTTGCTAGTATACAATCTATAATGAAATCAGTGACAGCTAAGGAATATAGAGTAGTGTCACTAAACAATAACGTGTGGAAAATCAATACGGAAGGTAAAGAATGGTTCACATACGAAGATAAAAACGAACGCGCAATTAAGGTTATGGCCAGAGGCCTTAATCCAACGTGTAAGAAGGAGGACATAATTGAGGACCTAAAGGCAAAAAGATCTGCAAATAGAAGATGCAGTAAACATCCTAAAATGAGAGAGAGGTGGGAACAATCAAGTCAAAAAAAAGGGAGCTTCCACTCTTCATGCTTACGTTTAACAAAAAGGAGAAAGTTGAAAACATCTTCAATATCAAAGCAATTCTCAATATGAGGGTTAAAATAGAACCGCTAAAGAAAAACACGAGGCTAATACCTCAATGCAAAAAATGCCAAGGTTTCAACCACACGCAAAAATATTGCAGACAGGAGTCAAGATGCGTAAAATGTGCTGGAAAACACAACGCGAAAGAGTGTACGGAAAGTAAAAACACCCCTGCAAAATGTATAAACTGTAAAGGGCATCATCCTGCAAATTATAGAGGCTGTGAAGTAGCCAAAGAACTTCAAAGGCTAAGAAACAAAATGCATCAGTTTCCTCAAAACCCTAAGGTTACCAGAGAGAAACCAACTAAAACCCAAGCGGAGCCAAAACCACCAGTTATAGGTACAGAGCGGAAAAGTTATTCACAAATCATACAGCAATCATCTAATGCTATGAATGATAACCCCTTTGAAAGGATATGTCGAAGCATAGAAGCCATAAATATAATGCTAGCCAAGCAAGAACGTGGTCTAGAAGCTTTATATAAGCGTCTAGAAATGCATCAAACCATGAACGAGGCAACAGCCCTCATATACTAAAATGAGCAGAACATTAAGAATTGTTATCTGGAACGCGAACGGACTAGCGCAGCATGCTCCAGAGTTAGAAATTTTTCTAAATTTAAAAAAAATAGATAAATGCCTTATATCGGAGAGCCATTTGATAAAAACATCATTTATTAAAATACGTGATTATGAATGCTGTTCCCCAAGAGGAAAACCCAGAGGACGATCAACAGTAATAGTGAAAAAGAATCTCAAACACTATGAAGAACCTAGTGTAGAAGAAGAAAGTATGCAAGTTAAAACCATAAAAGTTGAAACTAACAATAATAATGAATACATTATTTCCTCTATATACTGCCCTCCACGCTATAATCTAAACAAAGAAGATTATAATAGACTCTATAGATCACTAGGATCCAATTTTATTATTGGTGTTGACTTTAATGCAAAAAACACCTATTGGGATCAAGACTTACAACCCATAAAGGAAAAGAGCTACTCGAAGCCGGACGAATAAATAACTGCGAGTTCCACTCTGGAGGTAAATCAACATACTGGCCTGCTGATATAAATAAAATACCAGATCTCATTGATTTCTATGTAACGGAAGGGATCTTCGAGGATTACATGTGCATCGAAAACAGCGAAGGGATATATTCCGATCATACACCTGTTATCATGACTCTCAGCACAATGATAATTAATAAGGATAACCTGCCTAAATTAACAAATAATAGAACTAACTGGGACCTATTCCAAGAACTAATTGAAATGCAAATAAATATACGAGTGCCGATTAAAACACCGGTACTGTTGGAAGACGAACTAGAGATATTTAACAGTACTATTCTACAAGCAGCATGGGAAAGTTCTCCTGCTAGTCACACCGAATCCCGTAGGAATCAAAATTATCCTGTTGAGGCCAGGGAGTTAGTTAGAGAGAAACGGAAGGCAAGAAAGACCTGGCAAAGAACACGCGCCCCGGAAAACAAAAAAAATCCTCAATTTCCTATGCAATAAACTAAAACAACTTATAAAAGAAATTAAGAACGAAACTATTAACAAGTACTTAAATGGTCTCACCGAACATAAAGATACTGATTACTTTGCCTTTGGGCCAAAAGCGACAAGCAAAAAAATATTTTATTTGCGGCTCACTTGGAAGACACCTTTCAACCGTTAGAGCTAGGCAAACATCAGATGAAAACATAATAACAGTTAAACTGAACTACTACTTCCTGTAATTTCAAAATTATTGATAATCATAAAAAATTGACCGTTAGGATTAATAAACTGGAAGCTGAAAACCAAATTATCGGCAAACGATTGCTTGATCTTAGCATTAATAATGGTGTAACTAGTAATAATGATAGTTCAATTTTAATAACTGGGTTACCCGTTACGTCAAATTTATCCAGTCAAATCGATAGCGTGTTCAAAAATATTGAATTCGTCGTTCCTCATGACGGTATTGTTGAATACAGTAAAATGATTACAAAATCGGAGAAAAATTTAATTGTTGTTAAACTTAAGTCAGCTGATCTAAAAAATAAATTATTAGAGTGTAAAAGAAAGAAGAAATTTATTAACCCAACCGATTTGGGCCTATCTGAAGGAAGTAATATTTTTATTCGTGAATTAGTTGCTAGATCTAAAATGGGACTATTCAACGAGTGCCAAAAATTTAAATTTGACAACAAATGGAAGTATTGCTGATATAGAGATTTTTTTTTTTTTTTTTTTTTTTAATTTAAAATAAATTTTATTTATTTATTTTATGTAATTACAATCTAGTCTCCTGGACTAATTAGCAATTTGTTTCTGACTTAATTTACTAACTTAAATTAATCTATGGCTTCTTCCCATTGGCATTCCATAGTGTTTGGTAAATTGATGTAAACCACATCTTTGTTGTGGATTTTAGATCAGCATAATGCTGCTTAAACTGACAATCACACCAGCTCAAAAGGGCTGATATAGAGATAACACAATTTTTTTGAAAATGGATGACAACTTGAAGTCGATTTTCGTAAATACTTACTTTGATTTAGATAAGCTTAAATTAAATGTCATTTCTAGCAAGTAGTTTTATTAAGCTTTTAATATTATTTTTTGTTCTTTTCTAGATTATAGAAGTTTAAATTTTTTAATGTTAAATAGTGAAATTTATTTTATTCAACAAAATAATCTAATTTTTGTGTTGTTTATCAACATTTTATATTGTTTATATTTTAATTTTATTATTATTATTATTTTGGTGCTTTTGACATTTTGTTTATTTTTTGTCATTTTTACCTTCAGGGTTGATTTATTTTTTAGAGTACATTTTTTTATTGTAACGACCATCATTTTTGGTTGGAATATTAACTTTAGTAATTTTCATTATATTGTGATTTTATGTAACAGCTACAACATTTCAGATAATTTATGGTTAATATTTTAATGAATTCAAGCTACACTTTTAATTTCAAAAATTTTTCATCAGAACATTCGTATAGTTTACGTGAGAATTTTGATAAATTTAATGATCTTCCTTCGATTATATTTTTATCTGAGATATGGATTTATGATTACGAATTAAGTTTTTATAATATCCCTAATTATACGAATTTTGGGTGTTGCAATAATAACTATAGGGCGAATGGTGCATGTGTTTGTTATAATAGCAGACTAAATTGTTCGTGTGAATCCGTTTCATTAAATTCGGCGGACGTAATTAAATTATCGTTATTTATTAATAATGTGAACGTGAACTATGTTTTTATTTGTGTATATCGTTTGCAATTCGTTCCAGTTTCAATTTTTGTTAGTGAATTTTCTGATTTTATTAAGAATATTAGAAACAAAAATTTTATTATTGTGGGAGATTTTAATATAGATATTCTAAATTTTCCTCCTTCGAGTGATGAATATATGTTTTTAATGTCCTCAAATGGCCTACATTCGTTAATTAATAAACTTACTAGAATAACAAACCATTCTTCGTCATGTATAGATCATTGTTTTGTGCGTATTGATTATTCTTGTAGTGTTTCTACATCCTTATAGAATTTGCTGTTATCGGATCATCATTTAATCAATGTAGTGTTAGAAGTAAATGGCACTGCTAGTGTCTTAAGGAAAAATGCTGTGTCCGCGAATGCTCGTAGGTTTGATAATTTTGTGTTTTCTAATAAAATCTCTTCGTTTGATTTTTCTAGTTTAATCGATGAAAGTGATCCGGTTGTCATTTTGTCACGATTTCTTTCTTTGGTTAACTCCATATCTGATTCATGTTTTTCTAATGTCATTCAACATAAATCTAAACATAAATTGAAACCCTGGATCTCATTCCATTTGATAAATTTAATGGCTAAGAAAAAGAAAATTAGTAAAAAGTGTAAGAAGCATCCCACAGATAAAGGGCTTCAGAAATATTTTCTTAAACTACGCCAAAAAGTCGATGATAAAATTCTTTCTGACAAGTTCACATGTTACCACAATAAATTTCAACACTATGGTAAGGATAGTAAGAAGACATGGTCGGTTGTTAATCAACTTTTAGGTGACAGGGTTGTTAATTATGTTGATAAAATTATGTCTAGTGATTCAGTAATTCTTACGGATTGTAAATCTATTGCTGATCATTTTGGTTTGAATTTTTCTAATATTGTAGATTTTTGCATATATGCTCCTAGCAGTGTGAGGCCTAGCTTTGTCATTTAGTAGCAGTACTTGTCGTCGATTAATCAACGCTGGATGCTTCTCAATAAGTTTTTCTTGCACTTGTTGCAGCTGTTGAATATACACTTCTGTTGTAACTGTTTCATTGCGATTGATCTGTTCAAAGTGAATAATACCGTGTCGATCCCACCATACACAGAATAAAATTTTCCTTCCGCCAACACTAGCTTTAGGATCAGGTGACGGGATCGTATCCTTGTCCAGCCACTGTCTTTTCCTGACAACACTTTCATATATTATCCACTTTTCATCACCAGTAACAATATTGGGCATGTGAAAGGCTGATTTCTTTGTCGTGAGAGATTATTAACGGCACCTGTTCACCTTGTTGTTTTCAGTGAGTGTATGGTACCCATACCTCAAATATTAACAATTCTCCTAATTTCGCAAGGTGACGCCACACAGTTGGTTGAGATGTTCTTTGCTGATTCTCGCGTTTCAACATTTTCATTCTCTTTGTCGTCCGCATCAAAAGACCGGTGCGGCCTTGGTTCATCTTGAAGATAGGAATTTAGTGAACCATTTTTTTTCTGTTCTTTCACTTATTACTGCACTACCATAAACACTACATATTTTTTCAGCTGTTGCGCCAGCATTGTTTCCAAGCTAAAACTCCCCAATAGAATACGTTTAAAATGCGAATCCGACTTCTAAATTTAGAATTACTAATCCATACCTAACCTACTCTTTACAAATAAAATAATCACCGCGTATTTATGAATCATACCAATACATGTTGATTCGAAAATGTCCATTTTCTCTCTTGACCATCTGCCCATCAACCCTACTCATCATGTTCTTTATATTTTTTCACCAACAGACTAATATAGACTAAATTAGTATCCGCTATTAAAAAAAAACTTAGTTTAGTCTGTTTTTAGTCAGACTAGGCACACACCCTTAGAGTTTATTAAAACTCTCAAACCATGTTTTCCATTTTTGTGTAAGAAAAACTACAGAAAAGTTCGATTGGTAACTCAAAATTATTTGGCGTGCGGGGTAAATTTATAACTTGAAGTGTGCCACGTATTTGCGATCATTGCTCTATATGCTTTTGGGTCATTTTGATCTCATTCACCGCCTTTCCCAATGATAATGACTTTGCCATTCTTCCATGGTGGTTTACCTCTTTTCATTGACGTAACTGCCAACACTGTTTCATCGCTATTAAATAGTTTCATATCGGGTGTGACTAATGCAGTCGATCTGTGGGCCCAGACAAGCCCTTTCGAAACTGTTTAGTTTATCTCAATATTATCAGGCAGGAGGTGATAAGAAAGCAATGAGTGGTGTCGTTTCAACAAGAAATCGGAATGTCATCGTTACCTACCATCTACCAAAGTACTAAGTACCCACAAAATTTTAAACTCCCCTGTACTGAAATTATTTACGAAAGTCAAGGGTTCCGAATTCCATGATCGGTTATGCAATGTTCTAGACTGCGCTGGCGTGCTTCATTGGTAGTCTAGGAAGGGCTTATTAGTTGATTTTATTTCTGGGTCCACTTCTCTTTGATATATGTAACTCTCTTAGTTGATGAACTTGTTTCCTTTTGGTGGTTAGGCCTTAGTCCACCAATGCACATTTCCGTTATATGAACGTTTGATTGGAATACTTTCGTTTCATATTTTTATTAGCAAGCTTGTTATTTTATGTTGAACTCTTTACCATTATTAGTGGGGGCAACAGTAATTTTTCCCAATTAAAGGCAATTACTTTGTGATCGCTGGTAGCCCAATTTTTATTTACTGATCAATTTAATTCATTTCTCAATAGAGCATTTTTCGTTAAAGTTAAGTCAATATTCGGTTCCCCATTATCTCAAACTCTTCAATGAGAGCTCTCCTCTCATTTGTATACTTGTTATGTCAGATTCTGGATTTAGCATTGAGCTAGCCGGTTATGACAATGGGAAGGTTAACCTCGCTTAAGAGTTAAGCTAAAGCACCTTGAAACTCTGATGAAATCATTGATTTTGCATGATAACCAGCCTATGTAAACCCTACGGACAGTTATATAACCCAACGTACCGTTTAAGCACCTTTTGTTGATATCCTTAATGTATTCGGCAGTATTAGAGGATAATTGTTAAAATGAATTCTTTTATTGTTTTCGCCTTAATTTACAAATCCGATTTCACAACACCATCTGCACCTATGGAATCGAGAGCCTTTCCCATCTAAGTACTCACGAAGAGAGACGTTTCAGTTATACCTAGGTACGATTTAACAGTGGAAGGTTAAATTTATTTTAGTTTAGTAAATGAAACCAATCTTTTAGTTTAATAATAATTAATACTTTGGTTGTACAATTAATTTTTCTTTACGTTTTTCTCATCGAACAAAAAATAATTGTTTTGTGAAACGACATCAATGTAAATTCTAAATTGGCTATTATGTATTGAATTGATTCCGAATATTACAATCATTCGCTGTATGTACTTTTATTCTATAAGCTTTCTTCATTGCTCATAGAACTTTTATTTTTGGAAAAAAATATTTTGCGGTAGACATTTTTATGTTGTCTGTCTATTTTTATACGATCAATATATGGCTCTAACTCTAATATTGATGTTTGTTTAAATATTCATATAAGGTTACCATATATATCCGATTTGATGGTTTATCAAACAATCTAACATACTTGGGCAAACAACACACCTAATCATTTACTTTTATTATATATGATAAACCGAGAGGCACAACCTTAATAAATATTTCATGTTTTTTGGTGTGCTACTTTTCGATAATCCAAACACACTTATATAACATAATCTTTTTACTTGAACAAAATGTATACCTTCAGAATATCACAAAATAAGAAAAAATATACAAAAAAAAAAAAACACAGACCTGTAGATGTGGTGTTTGTAATGAATGAAATAATTCTTTACATATAGGCGACAGATGACATCTTGGCGCTAATTGCTCTAATACTTCTAGGGTCACCTAAATGAAATAAAAGTATCGTTAAACTAAAATTATTACAAGCAATAAGCAATTTACTAAATACCTGCATTGATGAGGACAGCAATGGAGCAAGCCGATCATCTTTACATATTTTTGCAACTTTACTATGCACATTGACAAGAGCATTTAATTCTTTTGATTCTAATAGAGTTTGTAAAAATCCTAATTCTTGTTCACCCGATAGTACTTCGGTGTCTTTTAGCGATGTTAAAAGTCGTGTTAATGCTGCGGAAGAAAAATAATTAAAAATCGTAAAATGGTTGCAACCCGGTAGAATTTAATAAATATAGAAAAATTCGTTGTATTTAATTCTGTTATGGTAATTTAAATGTTTAAAAAATCATAAATATTTACACTTAAATTGAAACGAGATTTAAATAATAAAATTAAACAATTTAGAGTAGTTTGGGTTGTGCTTTTTTTACGAAAGCAACTTTTTTTGAATAAATGATAACTATAATTCAATTTTACAAACATTTTAAGCTATACAACAGCAAATGAAAGTTAGTCAATTCAATCTCTAAGGAATATGCCATATTCGAATATATTACAACAAATATTGAATAGTAGTTTGATTTTTTTTTCAAAATTCTATTTTACATTTACTCAAAGAAAGAATTTTACTGCTCGTTTATTCCAAAGAAAATTTGAAGGAATAAAATAGGAAGAAAACTACGTTTTTTATTATAAGTGGAAATTTGTTTAGATCATATTGATCAAAATAATTAGGGCTATTTTAAGATTTTCTAAAATACCACACTGATTAGACACGAAAACTCTCACTCCATAACATAAAGATAACATATAACATCATAATAACATTAACACAAAAATTATTTTCTTTTTTCACATCCATATTTAATGTATTTATGTTTTTGATACATATCCATTAGGAAGAAATCATAAAAAAAACATTTTTACAATAGTTTCTAACATACTGTTTTTGGTTTAATAAATGGAAACATGACATTTTGAAAAAATATTAAAACCACTTTCAAAAAATCTTTTTATTTACACACATGAAAAGTAAACTAAAATGCATTTGGTTGGTTTTACACATAATTAATACTTGAAAATATAGCTAAAAGCTTTTTCCTAGGTTTTCATATTTGCGATGTGTAATAACTTGCTTATAACGATAGATGCAAGCAGTAGTTTTAATGATGCAATCTTTACAACATCACTCATAAATATACAAACAAACACAATACTCTGCTTAGATAAACTTATCCTTTTGAGTAAAACTAAAACCATACAGAGTTTTGTTTTTATCTTTAAAAAAGTTTTATACAAACAAAACAAAGAAAAATAACTCTTTTAAAGCTTGTTGCTGAAGAATTTTAAATTTGCAACAAAAGCACATCGAAAATTTTACTATTTGAACTTGGGATTGAGAATTTTATTTTTCCAAACCGAACTTTTGTGTACATTTTTGAAACTGAACCTCTTTTCTTTACTAACCCAAAATATGATTTTTTAAAATACTTAATAATCCCGAGAGTAAAACTTTCTTTTTATTATAATTTAGAATCAAAATTGTGTTTAAAATTAATCTTGGGAAATAAACGAACCAAGATAATAAATCGTTGTTCGCGGGACTTTAAAAATGAAAGATACCATTTTAATATAATGTATCCCAATTATTGGTGTTTTTCAGTTATAGAATGAAAACTTTTGTTGATTAAAAAAAAAAAAAAATGGAAAATAGGCTAATAGGCTAGGTAGACACAACAATGCCAATAAAATCGAAGTAGACCACAACTTCCGGTAAATTTCAAAATTCTTCACAGTCTGTACAATTTTTCATTGGAACATTTCCGGTACTCAATTGAGGACTAAATGATACTCGATTAAATTTATATCTTTGCCAAAAAAATAAATCTATGGTTTAGAGACCGAAATCGAACCACAGTTATTACGTACTGATGAACGTTCCAGGTGTTCAGCCAAATGAATACATTTAAATTTTTTGATCAACGGCGAAAATCGAACTCAGAACCGGCACTTGATGATAAGAAAGTCTCTTAATCAATGCTCTACATTCGATGGCTACCTAAAGGAATCATAAATGTAGTCATATCATAAATGTGTTAACTTTTGGTTATCCAATTCTATTTGCCAAAACCTGTCGTGGTTTCCGGTAAGCTTACCCAATCCAGAAAATATGAATACTTTGGAATCTTCTATAGGACGATTAGAAATGTATATGAAAGCGAGATGCTACATTTACAAGAAGAAGTGATTGTGAATTGGAACAATATGGTGGCAATGTTACAGAATCAAAGATTAGAAACGAATTAAATGATTTTACGGTGCATTCGAAGAATGTTACTGATGAGCGAAATTCAACGGAACTTGAACGGCGAAAAGATCTTTTAGAGCGACAGAAAGTGCTTATTGAGCGTGAGCACATGCTTAATGGTGAATTATCAGAATTGTCGCGATACAAAGCAAATAACCATATACATACATATGTACGTGCTGCATTCCCCGAAAGAGAAACTAATCTTCGTAATACTCAAAATCGATTTAACCTTACATCTCGTGATGTGGTCGATTAACTTCCCAATTCCAAGTTAACGAATATTTACGAAACAAATGAACGAATTATTTATTATGTTTACAGTCGGCGATCAACTAAAAGGATCGGCTAAACTATGGTTTAATTCAGTACAATGTATGTCTACTAAGTGGAGAGTATTTGCGGACGGATTGATGATACATTTTAAATCACATACATATGAGCGAAGCAGAGTTACACGACAAGTTACGATCAAAGATTCGCAAATGAGACCAATCGTTGGTAGAATATTATTACGAAATGTGTACCATTGGCCACCGTAAAGTTTCTGATGAAGCTTTAATAAAATATATAATTATGAGTCTGAAAGATTATCAGTTTAGTACATCGTAACTTGGGTAGGACATACGAATGGTTTAATTATTCAAAAGCAGGGCATTTGTCTATAAATTGCTTTAAACCACAGAGATCGCTGTAGAAAATGTTCGGGTGTCCATGCGAGGGGACAACCAAAATGTTCTTCTATGACTGACATTCAGAAACCTTCAATGGAAGAATAACAATTGATGGGTGCGTGTTCCTATAACAAAACTGTAATTTTGAATGGTAACGTGAAACTGTTGGGATTCATTGATTGTGGAAGCCAATGCTCGATGATACGAGAAAATAACGTGTGGCTTGAAATAGAACCCCGTATAAATGTAATGTGTTTCTCAAAGGGTTTGCAGGTGGGGCTATTGTCGCAATCAAAGATAAGAGAACGGTTCGAATCGATCAAGTTGCCGCAGAAATTTATTGATAAACCAACTGTAATAATGATCAGAGAAACCAATACGGTACGTACAGTACTAAGCCTACTTTGAAATTTAAATGTTTGAATTTTATCAAGAAGTAAAGCCGATATTCCATGAGAAAAATTGACTCACACCCAAAAAAAAAAGATGAAAAGAGACAAATAATCCGATGCCCATTTAAGGGACAAATACAAGATTTTTATTTTTATTTTTCATTTTATAGCAAAATTGTTTTGTTATAAAATGAAAAATGAAAGAAAACGTTGTCTTTCTCTCTTATATGGAGCATCAGATTATTTTTCTCTTTTCGTTTTCTTTGAGTGTAAGTCAATTTTTCTCATGGAATATCGGCTTAAAGAAAGGAAAAATAATTATTTATTATGCTAGGTCAAAGCATTCCTAGATATACAAGCCGTCAGAATAAAATTCCAACTTAATATAAGGGGGATAGAAAGACAAAAAAAAAAGTGGAGTTTTCGTTTTTCTTAAATGAAAAATCTTACAAAAATCAATTTTGATTTCTACGTTATCAAGAAGAATAATTGATTAATATATGAATTGAAAACCAATTAATAAAATCTTGTTTATATATATTTAATTAATGTTTTATTAAATCGTTCATGTTTTTTTTTATAATAAAAAAATTTCGATAAATAGCAAAGAGTTTAAACTTTAAACTAAAGAGGAGAAATAAACTTGTTTTTCTTACATGTAGAAAACCCATTTAGTTTTTATTGTTGTTAAAGAGTGGTTTTGCGTAATTTGTTTATTTCTGGTCTATTATATTTTAAAGTCTTTGATAAATAGTAAGTAAAATCTTACGTCATTTATTTCGTTTTTATAATTTTATACTGTATTTTTCAAATAGCCATACAAAGAAAAAGTAAATTTGTACAATTTTATTTTAATTATATTAATCAAATTACTAAATTTAAGTTATTGGTTTTAAAATATGTTATACTCAAAGGTTTGATTTAAATATAAACCTAAAAATATTTTCTGTTACGAGTATTTTTCATTCATAAAATTTTAATCAAAAATGTTCAATTTTAAATGGGAAATCGTAAAATGTATCCCCTTAAATTAAGCTTCTTTTAAAATTGGTCTTATGCTGACGGCTTGTATATTTAGGAATGCTTTGTTTATACTGATACCCACTTATTTTGCTAGTGCGTTTATACACACAGTATGTTCTTTTTGCTTCTCTCAATACAAACATTGTAAAAGATTTTGTATAGTTTGCGAGAAATGAGTAATGTGTCAAAATATTTTTGAAGATTGATTTCAAAAAGTTTGATTTGATCGAATTAGAGCGGGAATGTAAAAAGAACCAGGGTAACGAAACCTTTCTCGTAAACCAACCTTTGTGTTGTCGTTCGGTTTGGAGTCGACATTAAATTCGGTTTAAATTACGCAACCCGATACTTTGAAATTACTTCGGTCTAAAAAGACCAAAATATTGAAATCCTGTCAAAAATGATCAAAAATTTGGTTGGTCCAAAACCACTTTTCTCGATGTTTTAAAAGTCCCTGAGTCTAAGAAATAGTGATGGGCTAAATCGATCTTTTTTGTTAAAAATCATATGAGAAAAACGGAACTAAAAAGATCAATTTAGAACATCATTACTAAAAAAGCAAAAAAAAAAAAATGTCTGTCCGTCCGTCTTTCTGGATGTTTCCATGTCTGTACCCATGGTATCTCGAGAACGGCTTGTTCGATTTATATTTTTTTTTGCCAATCTGTTTCTATGGTCAAAGCCGAGATTTGAAAAGCTTCTGGAACCTGTGCGTCAAGAGGGTCGGGTACCTGCCATACGAATTGACCCAAAATACCTGGTTATAAAAATAATTACGAATTTTTTATGTATACTGGTTTGATCATTGAATTGGGCATTGAATTTGGGGTTGATTTGAAGGTTAAGTTAGGGATCAATTTGCGGGTTGAGCTACAGACGCCGGCTTGTTGGCATAGACCAATGATTTAACGTAGCCCCATTAGAAAAAGTCTAGAGATGTTAAATCACACGATCTAGGCGGCCAATCGACAAGACCATTTCTGGATATAACACGTTCATCGAATTTAGATTTCAATAAGTCGATTTTAAGACCCGCTGTGTGGCATGTCGCACCGTTTTGTTGAAATACCATATCATTAATGCCTAGCTCATGCAATTGACCAAAGAAATAACGTTGCAACAGTTTTCTGTAGCAGCAAATCGATTGTTTTGGTTCGTTTGCGACGGACGCTTGAACGGCAGCAATATTCTCGGCACTTCGACCAACCAGTTGTCTCACTGGCACCGGAACATCCGACAGCGAATATTTAGACTCAAATTTTTTCACTAGATTATGAATTGCTTATCTACTGGGACAATAATTACGACCAAAAAATTGGAATTAACGCTCTTGAAGTTGCAGTCACCGACTTGTAGTAAATTTTAATTATTTGTAAACGTTGTTCATTCGTGTACTTCATCATGATGAAAAAGTTGTCTTTACTGAATGTTTTGACACTGACAGTTTGGTTATTGGTTTAAGCGTGCGTTCACAGTGAATGTTCAAAGTTGTCAAGTCCTTATTGGAAAACCCTTTATATACACATAAAGCGAAATCTCACTACAACGGAAATCGACGGGACCAAAAACGTTGTCCGTTAAACTGAGGATTTGTGATTCTTTTTTATAAAAATTTTATTGGGATACTATGTATATCTTATCCGATTTTGATAAAATCCAGCATTTCCAGTGGAAATGGGATATTCAAATGATTTTTAGACGAAGTTCTGGAATATGGCGAAGTAGGATGGAACTTAGCTACCATATTCCTTAACCGATTATGATGAAATTTGATGTGGGTGATCGAAATGGGATTCTAAAATGATTTTTGGATAAAGTTCTGGAATATGCCCAATGAGGAGGGAACTTGCCTGAAATTTGATGTGGGTGATGGAAATGGGATTTTAAAATGATTTTTGGATAAAGTTCTGGAATATGGCCAGGTAAGATGGAACTTGGCTGTTCCTTAACCGATTAATAAAAAGATAAAATTTGACATGTGCATTATATGATTTTTAAATGAATTTCTGGAATATGGTCATTTAGGACGGAACTTGGCTATTTCTTAACGGATTTGAATGAAATTTGATATCTGCCATGGAAATGGGATTCTAACGTGATTTTTGGATATAGTTCTAGAATATGCCAAAGTAAGATGGTACTTGGCTATTTCTTAACCGATTATGATAAAATTTGACGTGTGCGATTGGTGCTAAACTGAGTTTTAGATCTAAACATCAATTTAGAATTCCATTTCCAACACCCATGTCAAATTTCATTTATTTATTTTTTTGGCCATATTCTAGAATTTTATCCAAAAATCATTTAAGAATGGCATTTCAATTATGGATATCAAATTTCACTAGAACCAGCCGGAAATTCTTTCAAGAAATTGCCAAGTTCCACCCCATATTGGCCATACATATAATTTACTAAAGGTTCAATTTGAAATGTAAAAAGGTCAATTTGAAATGTTAAAGGTTCAATTTGAATTGTACTCGTAAAATCTGTATCATCGCAGAAATATCTGTCCGTGTCCGCTCTAATAAAATGTCAGCTTATCTAACGAAGGTTTTCATTGGAAAACTTCAGTGGCATGGGACTTAAAAGTTTGTCCGTTGAAGTGGGGATTTCGCTAAATTGAGTGTCTGTTGAAATGAGGTTTCACTGTATTTAAAAGTGAGTGTTTATATATATATGTACACGCTTTGAACGATTTGAACCAAACTTTACACAAATATTGTTTAAGATTTAAGAAAGAGGTCACTGTTAATATCTCAAACATTCATCTCCTTTTTGAGAGATGATAATCAGGTCTAAAGTTACTACAGAGGAATTTCTAAAACTTCAAAAATTGAGTAGATTTTTGATGACGGTATGATGGTATGAAAATAAGAATTATGTGATGGGGATGATAATGGTGATGGTGGTATGACGATGATGATGGTATGATGGTATGGTGGCATGATGTTATAATGGTGACTTTATGTTGGTATAATGGTATGTTGGTATGATGGTATGAGTTGAGCAGAGGGTTGAGATTTGGTTCGAGCTAAGCTGAGTTGAGGTTGAGATAAGGTTTAATTAGCCTGCATTGGGGTTAAGTGAGTTGTTCGGTTGGGGAATTATTTAAGAGTTGATTTGGAGTTAGGTTAAGGGTTAATTTGAAAATTGATTTGATGATTGATTTGAGCGGTTGGTTGGCGGTTAATTTGATGACTACAGTTAGAATTATGTTGCGATTGAGATGGAGGTTGATTTGAGTGGAAGGCTGAGCTAAAGATTGACTTAAATAAGAGATTCATTTCGGGATTAATGTGGGAGTTGACCTCATGAGGTTTCAGCCCTTTATATTTTCTTATTCAAATTCTTGATCAATGCGTAAAACAATGCGTTAATCTAAACAGCAATTTGGTATATTTTCAAAATGCATTACCTCAAAATCTGCTGATTTTTATCGCTTCTTTGTATGTACATATATCCAGTATTCGTAACTGTGGAAACCAATTTAAGTCGCACATGTATCGGTATCACCTAAATAGTGTCAAAACAAGTGGAGGAGGTAAACTGATCGCTGTTCATTTGTCTATTCTAAGTGTAGCTGTTGACAGCATCCAACAATAGAACTTAAATGTGTTAAGGTGAATATTTTCAAGAATTTGTTTTACATTATTGGCCTATACATTCCACCAAGATCATCATCTGAACAACGTGCTGATACTTAGTGATTTCAACTTATCAAAATGGCTGGTTGATGATGATGTAAACTGTGTCATTCCGCACAATATAACATCGGGTGCTGAATCTATCTGTATAGATTCTATTTTTTCGTGTGGCCTTGTCCAGATAAATAATATTCCCAACTATGTATAATGAAACATTTCTGGATTTATTTTTCGCAAATTCAGCTAATCTATTTGTGAGAAATGTTGCACCAATTTCATACATTTTTGTTGTCTAATGCCAATATCAACAATTGTAATTCAATTAAATTTTTAGATTTTAGGCGTGCTGTGAATGATAGTCTGATTTCTTATTTCAAATCGGTTGACTGGATGTTCGTCGTGATTCGTGTTTTTCGTTGGAGGACATTAACCGTGATGTGCAAATATTCTATGACATTTTATTCATTGGCTTCGACAGGTTAATGTTAACAATCCTCCGAGGTTTAACAATGACCTACTAAATCTTCGAAACCGTAAAAAAAAATTATACCAAAGGTGGAAGTTCTCCAAGAGTGCTGACGAAAGAATATCATTTTAGATTTATCGAAACAGTTTGATAGTTTACATTGTACTGCATACAAGAATTTTATTGCCAAGGTTCAAAATAATATGGTATCAAATACAAAATCATTCTGGAATTTCGTTGACTCTAAAAGAAAAACTTTTGGGTTTCCGTCAACAATATCGTTCAATGATATAACTGGGGAATAATTTTAATGATATTGCTAACTTATTTGCTTCGTTGTTTCAGAATGTTTATAAACGAACTGATATTGTTGTGTATGAAAATGATAAAGGCAGTTGTACGAACACTTGCTTGTATACTCCTCACATACCTCCAGATAATTTCATTAAATTCTTTCATCTTTTTAAGGATGAATGTGGCCCAGATGGTAGCCTTTGTCAATAGGTTCGCTTATTTTTATATTATTCTTAAATGTTATCACGAAAAGTATAAAATTTTCCCGTTTTCTTATATGTATATGCCGAAGACCTACAAATATTTTCCCCTATTCGAAATCTTTTTGATGCAGAGGAGTTACAAAAGGATATAGATGTGCGGTTAATGTTTGGTGTAAGAACAATTTGTTATATTTAAATGTAACAAAGTACAAAATGACGACTTTTACACGTTCAATATCGAATCTTATTTATGATTACAATACTGCGAACAATAATTTGACACGAGTAAATGAAATAAAGGATCTTGAAATTACATTTGTATTTACATTATCATTTAATCATCATTTTGGCTTGATCTCTGCTAAAGCCAACTCTATGTTAGGATTCCTAAAACGTACCATGAAAGAGTTTTATTATATTAGATATTTTGTTTGCCTGTATCAATCTTTTGTTCACATACTTAGCATTGAGTCAGCTCAAAAATCTTTTCTAATTTTTTATGGAAGGAAAACAGGTGGGTTTGACAATCGATTACCTTGCTGGCAAAATATTAGGAATCTACCTCCATAGTTGAAGGATGTAAATCCTTGAAAATTGTGCCTCTTGAAATTCGTCGTCAGCACCCTGGAGCTATTTTTATTTCCAATTTACTTAACGGGCACATTTCAAGTTCATACTTGTTATTGAACTTGAAGTTGTACGTTCCAACTAGAAATAGTCAAACTCGCACAGTCTTGAAAATAGATTCACATAGAACCAATTATGAAAGTGACGAACCTTTGAATTCATTATCGAAAGGTTATAACGAATTAAGTATTTTTTGTGACTTTAATATGACGAAATTGGAAATTATACAATAGAATCATTAAAAAACTGTTATTTTCATAATTAAATTGTTTTTGTGCTATTTAAAAATTATATTCTTAACCGTATGTACAACACAATTAATTGTATTTTTTTTGTTATTTATGTTAAAAATTGTACTGGAGCTTAATGATTCCTAATTGTAATATTAAAAATTTGCAAACTCCGAAAAAAGATCTCGATTTTTTTTTTAAAGGATGCTTAACGTCGTTATCGGAAGATGGTAATAAAATTGGTAATACCACAGAATATAGTACATACACAATTAATCATAGGCTACATTGCGCTGGACAAAATATTTTTGCCCTTACCTTTCATTTTACGTGTCGAACAAGAATTATTTTTGAAATTTGTGTCCACTTAACGACAATTTAACATTGACGAATTTTCCGTTCGCCAATCTGACGTGAAAAAATGAAGTCGACATTTTTGGAAACAAAAACCGCATTGTGAACTAAGGCCAATAAACCTAACTTTAATTCTCCTGAAGAATTCTTTAATATTCCGACCGTACCACAAGCTAAATTAATAAGAGGTTTTATTATTTTCATAATCAATAATTAAAATATTTTAAGATTTTTTAAATTTCCTAGAGTAGATTTTCCGTTGATTTTGAATTTACAGTTGCCCAATTAAATAAATTATTTCGATTCTAAAAAGAAACTGAGAGATTTAACGTGAAACATCCAAACGGGTTAAATTTTAAAATCCTCAAAATAAACGTTTGTATGCATACATATATCCGAATTCAAACACATTTTTGCTTTCTTAAGAACTAAGTCCCAGGAGCACCGAGCTATGCTCGTTCCGAATTACATTAGCGTTTGTTACACGTTCATGTCACTGAGTTTCACCTCATTCAATTGAGCAATATGTTAGTTCCATTTAGACTGTCGATTTTCCAGAAAAATTTCCGACACTCATGTTTGAATCCCATTCTATACTAAACAAATCCCATTCTATACAATTCATCCCAATTGAAAGGAAATGGTTTAATTCTATTGAAACTAGAATAATATTCATATTCCCATTTTACAGTCCCATTTTCATGGTACATACCGAGTTCTATCGAAATCGGTTGAGAAATGGCTTTGGTCCATTGGAATTGGCCATTTTACAGAACCTATACGATCCATATTTAGAACTAATTTATGATCTCTATATAATTCTCAAAAATCACAATTGAACAAATAAAAAAAACAAAACACAATGCAATATCAATAGCAATAACAACAATTAGATTTCCTTTGTTAGAAAATAAAATAAAAATGAAACCCGAACCTCTCCAGAAAGCCTACTAAAATATTTTTCCAAGAAATCAAAACCCATTACAATTGCTCCCTTTCACTAGAAAATTTCCATCTAACCAATTACTATTAACAAAAGAAAATAATAAAAATATGAATTCCCATAGGAGGATCCTCTTAAACGAATTTTACTGAAATAAAACCACCCCAACCAACATTAATAAAAATCAAATAACCGTTTCAGAAACCGGTAGTAAGTTAAAAAGTAAGATAAAACCAAGCAAACAGGGGCTCACCGGACGAGAACTTTCTTAACGTTTTTTTTAAGAATCAATACCCGGTGTTATCGCGTTTTGGCACTCGAAAACTCTCTTTCACCAATTATGATCAATAAAAAAATATTCAAAAAAACGAACCCCAGGCCTATTAGAGGACTCACTAAACGACATTTCCCGAAATCAAAGTCCACTGCAAATGTTTCCTAACACTAGAAAATCCCTGCTCACCAATTATTACAAAAATCGTTGAACTTAAAAAATGGACCTCGACCATCCGGAGGACCCTCTAAACATATATTTCCCGAAATCAACACCCATTGCAGACCTTTCAAAACCCTATTTGACTTCAATCAATACCCATGGCGATCGCTTCCTGCCGCTCGAATATCTCTCATTACCAAATGTTTACCAAAATTGTTAAAATGAAAAAAGGAACCCGGATACCACTGAAAGACCCTAAGCTAATTTTTTTAAACCAAGACCCATTGCAATCTCTGTCTGGCACCCACCCGCTCACAAATTTTTACCAAAAATGTAAAAATTAAAAAAAAGAAGCCCGGGCTCAACTGGAGAACCCCCTAAACGAATTTTCCAAAAATTTATACCCATCACAATCGCTTCGTGGCACTCGAAAACCCTCTTTACCAACTTTTAACAAAATAGTTAAAATTTAAAAAACCCAAGTTCCAATGGATGACACTTTGGACTGGTAAACATACTTACCAATTTTCAACAAAATCATTAAAACTATAAAAATGGAGTCTGAATTTTCCTGAAATCAAGACCAATGGGGATCACCTTATACCACTTAAAAACACTTCTTACCAATATTTACCAACATCGTGAAAATTACAAAGGAGCCCGAGTTCCACTGAAGAACCCCCTAAACTATTTTTTTCGAAATCAAGACCGGTCACAATTGATTCTTGGCACACGAAAACCCCAGCTTACCAATTTTTACCAAAATCGTAAAAATTAAAAAAAGGCCTGGGCACAAATGGAGAACACCTTCTAAATTATCAAGACCCGTCGCAATCGCTTCCTGGCACCCGAAAACCCCCGCTCACTAATTTTTTAGCAAATTCGCCAAAATTAACAAAAAAGCACCCGGGCCCACTGGAGAACCCCCTAGACAAATTTTCCCGAAATCAACATCCAGCGCAATCGCTTTCTAGCACCCGAAAACCCCTTACCAATTTTTAACAAAATCAATTTTTCTGGCCAATTTTTATGGACACATTTACACTACATGATATTCAAATTCTCTAATTTTTAAGCAACGTTTCTTAGTGTTTTGAACAATAAAATTGGACAAACTCATCAAAATATTAAAAAATTACACTTTAATTTATAACTTTAGTTGACTACGTATGTACTAATTATTGAAATTTTAATTAATAAAATTTAAATCCGCAACATCATTATTTCCATACTATAGACAATGGACTTGACGGTTTTAGTGGTGGCGTTGCGGCATTTGGATAATTTTTCCAGATTTGAAGGCATTACAGAGTTTTCCCAGACTTGAGACCAGACTCAATCGCATTTTCATGCAAAAAGACATCATATAGCCATTTTACGTCAACGAAATCGGTCTCGAAGTAGTTTTTCGTGCGGACATATATACATACCCGCAATTATTGCTCGTTTAATAATATAGAATATAAATAAACTAGGTGCCGGAATCTACAGCAACTCTAGTGTTGATATAATTTTGATTACAAACCTTGCCAACGTGTGTGTTATTGTTACGACCAATATTAATCAAATGATCTATAAGGCGCTTGTTTCGACGCGTAAGTCTTTTTGATTTGATCGACTCAAATTTAGTCAGTTTGCCTGCTTACGACCATGTCCCTATACTAAATATTGCTGAAAAATTTTGCCACCACAATGTAACAAATTATCAAAATTTTCGCTCGAGTTAATGATCCTTCAGCCAAATGCGTATATGTATGTAGTTCACCCAAATTATACCGATATACGTATACATTGATTAAGGACGCGAGTGAAAATTAATGATATCTGTGTAATATTGTGATTGGCTAGCTAACCATTGGTAAAAGCGGTCGAAATATTTACTGCAATATAAGTGTCGTATATGAATAACTCAGTATAAGAATCATTTGATCCCCGATTAAGATAATTATCTGGATTCAGTAAAAATCAATTCTAATATATTCCGATTAGCGATGATACCGAATATTTTGAAGGTAAAAACAATACCGTTTAAATTATCAATCTTTGCATCTATTGTTGCAAAAATAATATATATAATATGGTACTGTAAATGTATGTATTGTACTTATTTCGGTAAATGTATAGACATAACTTGAGAAAACTTTACAAACTTAATTCGAGCGAAAATCTTGAAAATTTCTTCTAAATCTAATTTGAAAAAAAAAAAAAAAAAAATCCCAGCCTCAATTTACATCATTAGGATTTAATTTCCACTCATTTTCGTGATTTTTTGGTCAAGAAAATCACTGGAATAATTAAATCCTACAATTGAAAATTGAATCCAATATTTCCAGAAAATTATTTCAATATCGATTTCATATAAATTTTCAAGATTCTCGCTCGAATTAATGATCCTTCACCTAAATACATATATACAGTGCTGGTAAAAAAAAATTGGGCAAACAAATTTATTGCAAATTTGAGTCTTTTTTTGCTAAAATTACAAAACTTTTGAAAGCAATTGGTTTATTGTTTCATTTTAAATACATGTATGACGTAATTTTTTGAAAAAAAAAAAAATTGACCTGCAATTTAGGGGCAAAACACCGAAAAATGCCAAAATATTCAAAATACGTTTGATTGGAGTTAAAGTAATATAATAAATTAAACACTTATTTTTTATTTTTTTTTGTTTTTTATTGATTTATAAAAGTTCAAACTTTATTATTAATATTTTGTTGGACCGCCTTTTGCTTTTATTACAGCGATACACCTCCGATTCATTGAATTTGATAAATTTTTCAAAGTCGCAGGAAATATGGGTTCCCAAATCATCATCAACAAACTTTTTAAAGCTTCAATCGATTCTGGTCCCTTCCTTGCTACTTCTAGCTTCTTTATAGACCAAATATTTTGAATTGGATTTAAGTCTCGACTATACGGGGGCCAGCTCAACACATCGATACTTTTTTCTTCGAAGTACTTTTTTACCTTTAAATGAAGAGATAAGAAAAAAAAACAAGTTTTTAACAAATTATTGTTGTTTATCTGAAAGCCAATTTGTCTATCTACAATTCAAAATTAATAACTCACAATTTTGGCGGTATGGCACGGAGCGTTGTCCTGTTGAAAAATAAATTTGCAAGTCTCGCCAAAAAGCTTTAACGCAGAAGGCTCAAATTCGTTCTGAAGGACCTGCAGATAAACAGCTGCTATAACGCTGGAACTAAGGAAGCACAATCGACCGGTTTCATTTCCAGAAAAGCATCCCCAGACCATAACTCCTTCTTTTTTCGGTGGAAGTCTTAAAAGACATTCGTTGCTAAGTCTCTCGCCAGGTTTTCTCCTTACGAGAATTCTTCCATCTCCAACATGCAGCTTGAATTTTGATTCATCGGAGAAAATCACATCATTCCACATCTTTGGAGTCCAATTAACATGCTCCTGGGCCCATAGCAAACGTTTTTTTTTCACTAGTAATGTGAACTCAGGCTTCTGGACTGGTTTAAGTGCTCTCAAACCAGCTTTAACAAGTCTTTTTCTTACTAAGCCGGCTGAATTTTTTTCCCCGTTGCTGGCTCAAGATCCTGTCTTATGTTCGATGAAGTTTTAAAACGGTTCCGACGACTTTGTAATAGTATAAAACGATCTTCCACTGGCGTTGTCTTTTTGGGCCTTCCAGAGCCTTTCTTTCTTTGTGTACCGCCCATCTCTCGTTTTTTTTTAATATTCCACGCGACAGTACTTTTAGAAATGTTTAATCTTTCACCTATTTCACGCGTGGTTAAATTTTCTCGCGCCAAAATCAACATATTGCTTTTACACTGGTCACTAACTTTTCCCATTTTTTTAACTAAAATTGCACTTTATTTTTTATTTGTCTAGGATCACTTACAGAATAACTTAATCTTACAAAATATGCACTATTTATACTCAAAAAATAAATTACAGGCAATAAATCATCTGCACCCTAATGACGGCCAAGAACGGTAGGCGTAAAAAAAAATAATTGCTCGCCCAATTTTTTTGCACATCAGTTGCGGGGTTGTACCGGTGTAATAAAAGCAAAAGGCGGTCCAACAAAATATTAATGTGAAAGATTGAACTTCTATAAATCAATAAAAAACAAACAAAAAAATAAAAAATAAGTGTTTAATTTATTACATTACTTTAACACCATTCAACGTATTTTGAATATTTTGGCATTTTTCGGTGTTTTGCCCCTAAATTGCAGGTCAATTTTTTTTTTCAAAAAATTACGTCATACATGTATTTAAAATGAAACAATAAACCAATTGCTTTCAAAAGTTTTGTAATTTTAGCAAAAAAAAGACTCCAATTTGCAATAAATTTGTTTGCCCAATTTTTTTTTACCAGCACTGTATATGTAGTTTCCCAAATTATACCTACGTTTACTGATATACATACATTTACCGTAACTTAAATGTAAATGTAGTTTTTGTAGTTAATTCTTGATTTTTGTGAACGTAAATGTCATAATTGTGCCTTTGCAACACAAATAATTTACTATAATAGCCTAAATGTAGCTTACAACTTTTACATTCCTCTTTTATTATTATTCAATCATACATGCCATATAAATTTGAAAAAAAAAAAACGAAAAAAAAATTTATCTCAAGAATGTAATTTTCGAGGTTCGAACTACGATCTAAAATTTTAAAATCCACAACGCTAACACCTAGACTACTGCGGCATGGGAATTTGCCGAAAAATTACTTGGTTTTATAAAAAGTTTTGAGCATTCTACTAAATTATATAATATGTAGATAGATTTACACAATGTGACGTATCAACATAGAGAAAGATAAAATTTGTCAGATCTTTCTGTAATTTGGTATACAGATGAAGAAAAATATTCTAAGAATAATTTCCTTTTACATCATATCGGAAAAATCACGGAAAATGCGAGAAAATCGCGAATTTCCACTCGGAAAATTCGTCGGGAAAAGACTAAAAAAATATGCTGATCATCCAACATTAATTTAAATTTTTTTTTTTTGTCGTGATTTTTGAAAAATGGATGAAAAAAAAATCATAAAAAAAAAATTAAATACATCCCAACTCCGTATGCTGCTAACTACGCAGCTGTACTGCTGCTGTACTATTTAAAAAAATCATCAAACATTCTTTTCTATAAAAAAAAATACACAATACATATCGCTCATTTGCTGCAACAATGACACAATTTAAAAATAACAAATGTTATAATTTGAGAGACATTTCCGTTTGTCTTGTAGTGAGCTTTATAGCTTTAGGTGTGTCGTTATATCAGTTTTAACTATATTAAAAAGCCGATATTTCTCTATAAATAAGTCAAAAACGACCGATTTTGAGTTATGCCATTGTGGTAGCAAATGAGCGATATACAATTGACCATTTTAGAGATGGCGCTGTAAAATTTGGATAATTTTTCCAGATTTGAAGGCTTTACAGAGTTTTCCCAGACTTGAGACCAGACTCAATCGCATTTTCATGCAAAAAGACATCATATAGCCATTTTACGTCAACGAAATCGGTCTCGAAGTAGTTTTTCGTGCGGACATATATACATACCCGCAATTATTGCTCGTTTAATAATATAGATAGATTTATCTGTAAACTAATTAAATATATTCTACATACATATTTCAGTAATCATTCTTGTATATAGTTTGTACAAAATTTGTCATCGGCGACAAAAATTTTCATCGACAAAAACCAGTCTGATAAAATTATTGAATTTCTTTCAATTTCGTCATAAATTTATCATTTGTTGCTTACTTGAAAGCGCAAAACACATAATCGGATCCTAGTGCAAGAAGGCATATGCATAATTTTGTTTTGTGCAATGAAAAAAAGTTAAAATGGATGACTAGATGGTAATGAAAAGCTTTTGTTATCATTTCAAATTATCACTGAACCAGAATTCCAACAGATAGTAGCAAATTTTGTCATAAATCACCATCAGTGGATTAAAGTAAAAAATTATTTTCTTTCGTCTCCTGACAATCACACCAAACAAAACAAGTCGTTAAACGTGAAGTGTCGCAGCATCATACGGTTGATTAGAATCAATACGTTATAATATTAATGACTGTGTATTTACATACGGTAAGAGTACAAACATTATTATTTTTCCAGACACAATAAGTTTAACTATTTTATAAAATTTATCAAACAATTTACTAGTGTCTCAAAAATTTGCAATTTAATTTTAAATTTTTTATAAAAATAGTTGAACGTTTATAAACAACTTGACACCGTTCCAAGTTAAGAGGGTATACTATTAAATAACACCGTGTTGAAAAAAAAAATACTAATCCACTTTCTTTAAAAACACACAGTTGTCACATATTGTATAATGTGTATAAAAACTCGGTAGCAATATATTCGCGACGTTCCTCATAAAACAATTATTTGCAAAAATGTGGTTTCATTTATAGAAATATGCCATGACAAGTACTAAAGGTAATTGACGTTTAGGCTATTCGAATGGAATTTTTTTTTTCGTCATTGATCGGTTGAAATAACTTTGCAAATGGGATTTCATAAATTATTAACCGACGTGAATTTTCATATTTTTAGTCATTTCATGTGTGTCAACACATTAAAATAATGTGTCATTTTATGAGATGATAAAAACGGTTCATTTTAATGGAATTTTTAAACACTTCGTTTTTATTTGGTCGCAAAATTATTACTCATCATTGTTAACTGAACTATGAACATTTTCATTTTTTAATGAACATAGGCGAATGATTAGAAATATATTCTTAATTTCTTAATCGAATTTCATTTGACTTTCTCCTCTTAGCTATTTTAAAGATACGAATCTTTATTATTCTTGATAAATCGACAAAACAAGGTTTTTTTTTTTAAGAATAGACAGAACAAGAATAAGATAAAAAATTTAAAGAATTTCAAAAATTGGTTCGTTTTTCAAGAAAAGTAAATATTTTAAATAGAGGGAAAATGAGAAAAAAAAATTCTTTAGATTATAAGGATTTATGTAAAAAGTCGACAATATAACATGTATACAATGTACAAATATTTGAAGAGATAATTATGTATATGGGGTTTCCTTCTTTTATGTTGTGTTGAGTATTTTTTTTTTGAAATTTTATGACTACATAATCCAGCAAAAAAAAAACACTTTTGTTGATTGATTTATATATTCAAACATAATCCAAAATATAAACATAAATCTTTGTAAAATTTTAGACATACTCGCGCTTTTACTACATACTTAGTATATACTTTGAGTACACAATAAACGGTATTTTAAATTAATCCATTGAAAAGTATTTTATTAATTGATTTGGCGTTCATACACACATAAAAGCAGCTGTGCATTGTGTTTCATAAATTAGATTACATTTTAGGCTAATCAATTATATTAAAGAACGTCTATGAATATTGTAGTAAAGCATAAAATATATTTTTGGAGCCAACAATAATGATTTATGCTTTATTATAATGTATTACGTATTATGTACTTGGCAATATTGTATATTATGTTTACATTATTAAAATCAACAAATCATCAAATAACGAAGCACTAAAAATAAAAAAAAAATAAAAAGAATATTCTGTAGAGTAACTAACACAAATACTGATGGTCTCAAATATCGTTAAGCTCAGCATATAAATTCTTAAAACATAAAATTGTTTTTGTTTAGCTTTTGGGTTTTTTCTTTATTTGCTAATTTGAAACAAGATAAGATAATAGTGGAACGGTTAGGAATTTGTTTATGTGAATGCTGACTGGGAAATATAATATTATCCGGTGAGGTATGGGGTTGCGATTGTTTTAAAAAATGTTGGTCGTTGCTCTCATCGCGCCAAAGGGGTTGCAGCAAATCTTTGGGAGAATTTTGCTTGCAATAACAGAAATATACTCAAAATTCTAAATTTACTTTTTGACCGTTTTTTAATTAGTTCCACTATAAACAATTCAATCAGTTTCTAAAACGATAAGATTAAAATCTATATGTATCTTATTTAATTTAAACAATTGATCCCATATAGCCAGCCTGAACTAAAAAAAAAACACGTTTCACATTTGAAGGATTTTACAAATGACCTTTTGTTCTAGATTAAGGCTCCTCAAACTTTTTCATAACGCGGCTTCCGAAATCTGGAAAATAAGAACGGAGGCTTCCCAAAAAATTTATTTAACATTAGTTTATTTTATTACTAAGTATTTTGCCCAATCAACGATTCGACTACTTTATTGAGGTAGCTACCTCTATTCGTAGTCGTGAAAGTAGAATCCTCGTGAATGTAGAATTCATATAGACACAAATATTTTACAAAAACCTACTTGGGAAATTCAGAAATATGTATGAAGTAGAAATATATGTAGAAAGATCTAGGTTGGACAAAATCTCGAAAATCGGTTTTAAAAATATGGAAAGGAAAAATCTCAATTGACTCAAAATAACTCGACACACTAAAATTGGTTTCGAAACAATAAGTTTTCCCTCTCTCAACAACAACAATGTAAATTATGTCGCCAAATTTAATTTAAATTTATTTTTTTTAAATTCACTAAACTTAACATAATTCACTCTTGTTGTGTTTACAAATGAAACATCCCGGCAGAAATATTTTGCCGCTTGTGTTAAAGCTATTGTTCTCTTTATCTATATTCTAATTTTACCGCTACCTTTGTCTAGAGTTTTAATTGAAATGTTCGTAATTTAAGTGGTTTAGGTGCCCAAACTGGTTCCTTTACAACAACTATGTAGTGTGAATTGAGGAAGAGTTAACAGCTAGTACAAAGGAGTTGTGGAGTTTCATTAACAGCAAGAAAAAGTGGCTTGCTTTCCGTCTTCTATGTCTTACCACATACATCTGTAATCTGTTCGCCAATTTATTTGCGTCAGTTTACAAACCTGTTCTGTCGCCCGCTATCGTGTCTCCAGCTTTTCGCAGTTCGATCAATTTAATATGTTCAAGTTTACCGAGGAAGAAGTTCGAGATTGCTTGCTCCAGCTCGATGTTGGAAAGGGAGTGGGTTATGATGGCTTCCCGCCGATTTTGTTTAGCTATTGTGCTGAGAGTTTGACCCTTCCGATTACCTTCATATTTAATGAAAGCATTGAATGCTGAAGCCCAAGTAATGTGAGTAATTATCGTGGGATCGCCATTCTTTCCGTCTTACCCAAGCTATTTGAGTCTATGGTTCATTGTTCTTCCATACTAAAAACTTCATTTCTCCTGCACAACATGGATTTTATCTCGGTAGGTCTACAGTAACTAACTTGGTTTCCTTTTGTGGCGACTTATTTGATAGTTTAAATTCCAGACATCAGCTTGACGTTGTTTATACACATTTTGCCAAGGCTTTTGATATGATTGACCACTCTATTCTTATTAGTAAGTTAGAGAGTCTAAATTGTCCGTTAATTCCTATTAAATGATTGCGTTCCTACCTCACTGATCGTTGGCATTCCGTTAGGATCTTGGATTCTTACTCCCAATTGTTTCGTGTGCCATCTGGCGTGCCTCAAGGTAATCACATTGGCCCATTGTTGTTTTAATTGATGCGTAAAGTTGCAGGAGGACTTAAAAGATTTTGCAGTTAGACAGTTATGGGTGGGCTTTTATTCATTGACCTGCTGCCAACAAACTATGTTCTTTCGGAACCGATCCTGAGAACATCACGGGTGTTCAATTCAGTATTTGAAATTTTCGATTTTCACTTTGATTTGTTCAAGAATGTTTTATTTAAGTTTTTTTCTTTTAATTCTAAAAATTGTAGTTAGTCGTAATTGTTTGTACCGATTGTAAACACTATAAGTATCAAATAACTAAATAAATAATTTAGACTTTCTTGAAACTTTTAATATCCGAACATACATTTACAATAAAAAATATTTTTGTTTTAAATACATATATGTATTAAATATGAAATTTTCAACATACAAATTAAATGAAAACCCTGGAATCTATTTGGTACAAATTTAAACTTAGATTTTCCGTTTACAGCTTTAATCAATTATTATTAATTAAGAATTTAAAAAACAATTAAATTTTTCAAAATGAGCAAATTCATTTTTCAATTTTAATATTTTAAATTAAAAAAAAAAATGCGAGTTGCAATCCCAAAACCTTCGGTTCTATTTAATAATAGAGAGAATATATTAGCTGTGGAAATTTAGATCCGACCTCACCTTAACTCTCTTACCATAAATAACATTAAAAACTAATAAAAAGTAAAATGTGTGAGGTACACGATTAATATAAATTACGTGTAGAAATAGTTACACAGAAAAAATGTGAATATCGGTAATATTCTTAACTATTGCAGGTAAATTCACACCACGTACGTTGGTTTGCTTGTGGTTGTGAACAACTGTTACATTGCCTTCTTATAATTTTACAGAATTTATCAGCAGCTATGGATTATTTTATTTTATGGTGTACTTACGCCTAAAACTGTTTTTGCCGTGTAAAAAAAGGTTTAGGTACTCGTCTATGTATTATATTTAAAGGTTGTCGTATTCCGATTAGGAATTTGGTTTCACATAATATCATTTTTATTATATTGCATGTTGTGCGTGAACGTGCGTGCTGTTTATGAGAGAGGCTAAATATTATATTAGAGTAGGTGAAAGTGGAAAAATGAAGAAACGCAGAAAATAGAAATAGATAATTAAATTTGAAGTGAATAGATATGTAGAGTACAACGTCTTTATAAATTAGATCAGCTTTAACGAAGTTTTTGTTTTGTGATGTGGTGTATATTTTTCTCTGTCCTAGGGCCGAATAGGGCCGAAAGGCCGAATGTCGAAAGGCCGAACGCCGAATGTCGAAAGGCCGAATGTCGACAGGCCGAATGTGTCGAAAGGCCATATGTGTCGAAAGGCCGAATGTCGAAAGGCCGAAAGGGTCGAAAGCCCGAATATCGAAAGGCCGTTTTTGTCGAAATTGATTTTAATTTTTCATCTTTCGATGAATGAAAATTTCCAAAATTTATATTTTTATCCAAATTTTTGTATAAAAATGTTTAATAGTAAATCTCCTTAAATATTAAAATCTTCTTACGTTTTTTTTGTCATATAATTAAAAATAAATTTTTTTTTCCGACAAAATTTGATCACATTCATATGCTACATACACAGGATTTATTAGCAAGCCTGTTGAACTTATGGAGTATTGAAGATGATGCTGTGTTGCAAGAGAAGGGACCAAAATATAGGGGTGGTATGGGTACGACGATCGATCCATTTCGGATTTTGAGTTCTTCCCAAAAATGTCTCATCCATAATTTCTTTTGTTCCCAACCCTTGAACTGAGGAATTGTATTACCGAGGCAACAATTTTATTTCTTCTAATGGCTAATTTTTATTTTAGAAATGTTAACGTCTGTGGTCATTATTAGTTGCCTGTTCTTTTAAATTTGGAAACAACAATGCTGAAGTTACTTCAGATTGGATATATGAATGTCTTGATTTCCTTAGTTTAAGATCATTTTGTAACTTGCTCAATATTCGTTGATTCCATATTTCGAATATTTTCGTTTCCGAGGCGTTATTTGGCTCCAGCCGATTTGGCTATACCTAACATAAAATTCAGTTCTTCACTCTCTAACTCTATATCGTATCTTTAGAATTTAAGGCGTTCCATCTTTCACCGGAAACTTTCTGATTAATTCCAGGAAGTTAACAAACGACATAGAGAAGCCTTAAAATTGGATTTGCATCTCCGGGAAATATTCAAAACATTCACGGGAAAAATCAATACTTACAATTTCTTAAATTTTCGGGAATTACATCTCGGAAAAACCCGGGACAAGGAATGGTGGATCCTGGGTTCTTTTTGTTATCTGAGATGTCAATTTAGATTTATAATCTGTTCCAGAGTTTTGGTTGTAGGGATTACATTGGAAAACATGTCTTATTTATTTGGATGGTATCATCGTCATGGGCAAAGATTTGAACGAGTATCTAAGGAACTTGACAGAGATTTTGAGTTAAATTTAATAAAGTTAAGCATAAATAAGTGTAAGCTATTTAGAATGGAAGTTTAAATATTTGGGTCATATAACAAACAATAGAATTCACACCGACAAAGAAAAAATCGCAGCCTAGACTTATAAAGATTCTTGAATTATGGCGCGCCAATCCTCCCAAACCCCGTACACAACGTGCAATTTGTTTTCGCCAGCAACAAGTTATTGCTTACTACTCCAAAGCAATATCAAAATAGGAGCGTAATTATTGTTAGACACGGAAGTAATTGTTGGAATTGTGGAATGCGTTAAGAATTTCCATAAGTACCTCTGCGGCCAAAAATTCCATTTACGGTGCTTTATGGTGGTTGTTGCAATTCAAGAATACAGACAAGTATGAACGTGTTGAAGGTAATGGACTGACGAAATGATCAGAAGAGACCAATTACGGGATACAGATTTATGCCCACTAGGAGCGAGATTGTAGACAAACCTCCTTGTCTCAAGGTCTCCTTATAGAGCATCGGTGCTTAAAACGAATGTGGGAAAATACGGATGGCAAAATGAAGCAATTATTGCTAAAATCCTGAAGGAATGTCAAGATTCGACAATGACTCTACTTGGCAGAATGTAAACAGTGGTGACAGGTGGTGTCAAAAATGTGACCAAAGTGCGGCCTTAAAAGGACTCGCACGTAAAAGCCGTGGAACCATGAAACAGTATATGGTGGAAGCACTGGATGTAGCCGCCCATTTCCTAACACCGAGAGTGGCAATAAATAAGTGCTAGTGATAACGCATTATGTCAGCAAATGGTCGGAGGTGTACCCCATACCCAGTCAGGAAACAACCACAATAGCTGATCCCGTGGGCAACAACTGGATTAGCAGATTTGGAGTGCCGATGGAGATTCATACGGATCAAAGAAGGAATTTTGAATTGGTGTTATTTCAAAAAATATGTCAGATGCTCCGTATCAATAAAACGAGAACAATGCCTTTGCATACCCAGTCCGACGAAAAGGTGGAAAGATTCAATGACATATTGGAGGTATATCTAGCAAAGGCCATGGAGAAAAGTCAACGCAACTGGAACCGTCGTATACCGATGTTCCTCATGGCCTATCGATTTTGCGATTAGCCGGATATCTAAAGTTTGAAGTTGTTCCATAAGCGGCTTTATATGTGCAGGATTACGAAAACCGAATGAAACAAAAATTTTATGAGATACGAAACAAAATAAGGGATTATCACCGAAGCTCAAACAGCATGGGAAGTACCTTACACTATCAGCACAAGCATGAACGACGTGGTTTATCGAATTCAGAAGGGAAATCGAGGTAAACCGAAGGTGGTTCAGTTGGAGCGGCTGCCTCTCTACAGAGGTAGTGATTCAGGTCCTTTTCGGCACGAACAGACTTAGGTGAGGTGTAGTGTTACAATGCCACCTAGGTTAGAATAGAATAAGTTTATTAATCGCATTAAGTATACTACCAGTGACACCAAGGTTAGAGAATTTCAGTTATTGCATTAAATGGAAATTTTGCATGCTGAAACTGTTCTACATTGTATATTAGGCTAATCTTACTGCAAAAATCATGATAATTGTAGAATTGTGGTTTGAGTGTTTAAAAAGGCGAATGAGATCGATAATGTAATTACTAAACCGATTGATTTAAAAAGTGACATAAAGTTATAAGTGTTAGTGATATAGTGCGAATGTCTGGTATTAATTTTTGTGTTGAATAAATAAATTTGTTTGTGATAAATTGAAGTGGTTTGTTTTATTCACCATCCAGTGATTCGGAGCTTGATTGACAAAGGCGAAAACGTAAAACAATAGGTATAAGTACGTATAGGAAAATCGAAATTCGCGTATAATTTAATTTTTCGAGTGAAGTCATTCTACGTAATTTTATATTATTCTTATTGTAAAATATTAGGGCATGATTTTATTTAATTTGATTCAAAACAACAATTATTAAAATATAAGCAGAGAAAACTTATGTATGGTTATTTTATAAACTACATTGACAATTCGATATTCGAGCTATTAATTAGCTTAAATATGATAACACAGAAAAAATTAAACACATATTTATATTAAAGGCTATTTTAGACTAATTCAAATGTACTTTGCGTCAAAAAACAATTAAGCATATTTTCACAAATTTAGATAATTTATTTTAATTTATACAAGTCAACCTAATTCAAATTAGTTTAGACAAATTTGATCAAAATCAACAAACAATTCAGGCTTAATTCATGAAAAGTTCGGACAAACTTGAAATTTATAAGAATTTGTTTACAAAACTGTATTTAATAAATTCAGACCAACTCGAAACGAATTCAGAATAAAAAAATTAGACGAAAAGCTAACACCGAAGGAAATCAACACATAAAAATTTAAATAATGACAGAATAATCAAATAAGTTTAAATATGCAATGAAACAGAATACAATTATGTGCTGTGTAACTCTTGACCCTAAATTACCCCCCCCCCCCCCTCCCCTTTCGAGCAAAATTAGTTCAGATAAATTTAAAACCATCATTTAGAAAAAAAACTTCAAAATTCTGTAACCCTATTTAATGATTTTGTTTATAATGAACACGCTATCACAATTTTTTTTAGGACGAATTGAAACACGACATAATAATCTACTTTTCATAACATCGTTAAGCCCCTCGGGGAATAAAACAATAAAATGTTAATAGCAACTAATTGCTCGCCCATTAATACTTTATAATCTCTACTCTACAACTTTTTATAAAATTTGAAAAAGCTGTCACATTTAATTAAAAATTTTTGAAAACAACTTTTTTTTGACGTTGGTGCTGTGCTGATGTTATTAGAGGCCAAGTGATTAATAAAATTTTATAAATGAAAAATCCTTGGATATTAAACTTTTGTAACATTATGCATATAAAAAAAAATCTAATCTAAATATAATTTTGCGATTACACAAATATTCCAAATTAAAATTTTTGACAAGCTTTTTAGAAATCTTTTGGTTCTTTTTCCATTTGGCTTCGTATAATATGTATTTGTCTGTAAACAAATCATAATTCTTGCGTACAAACCAAATATAAAAATGCAAATAGATACAACAGGAGACGCAAACAATTATTTTTTTTTAGAAATCGATAATCGAATTAAATATTTTTACAGGGAGGAAACTTTGTTTGCATATTACAATTTCCAAATATGTACTTGTGTATTATAATATGAGCATACCCGGTTTATATATTTTGCTCTTGTCATTCTAAAAATAAACAAAGCTTTATGCGAGGAGTATCCTAAACTAATATTGGATGGTGGTGTAGTGTTGTTCAGCATGTTTAGCATTCAGACGCAACCAGACAAATCACAACCTGTAGTGCAAATTACTTATACTATGAATTTATGTATATAGGACCGTGCTATACGAGTATAAGGAAAAATTATCGATGTTCGATCAAATTTTTCGAAATTAATAATTGAAACTTATTCAACGAATATTTAATGTGTATTTGCTAGATAATATTTAAATTTAGCAGAGATAGCAGAACATGTACATATATCGTATTTATTTATGTTTCAATTTTAGTCAACAAATTTGTGTTTGAACGTGGCATAGGAAAAATCAATATTTTATGAATATGTATCAACAATGGTTTGGAAAAAGCATGTTTAGAAATTCAATTACTAGGGTTATGTGACTCTGCCTAAGTGAAGTTCACAATATTCTGTCTATACATTTTAGTTTAATATAATATTCATTATACATACTTGTAAAGATATTTCCTTAATTGGATTAAATTAAACATTTTTGAGGATTACTTGGGTTAAATTCAAACCAAAATATTATTGAGGTTTAACATTAGTTTACAGTTTATATAGTTTTCGAAAAAGAATATACACATTTTATTATTTCTTATAAAATATTTATAAAGAATACGAATGTGGTGATTATATAAACATTTTGGAGTTTTTCTCGTATTACACCGCAATAAAAAATTTATTCTGCACCCAGTAAATAATTTCAGAGCACGTAGAAGCTGGTTCAAGTGTAATCATGAAATAGTTTACACGACATGTGGTTAAAGCTGCTATAAACTCTGTTAAAATTTTACAATAAATTTTCTATTTTATTATGTACATAAAAAGTATGCATTATAATAGCTGTATAACCATGAACTAATTTTATTTTTATATTAAATATGTAATAACAATTCCAACAAAAGCCATCTATTTCTATAAAATTTATTATTATTTATATTATAAGAACTAAATATTGCAGAATATATAAAACTGACGTAAACATCATGACCTAGATTTTTGATAAAGTAGTTTTTTTGGTTTTTTGAATTTTCATAATAACTCTGGAATATAAATATGTATATATGTAAATGACGAAAACTCATCTTCATTAAGTAGCAAAAAATTGACTTTTCAATTTTGAATATCGAAAATATATAGGAACGATTTAGGATAGTTTAAAAATGGACTAAACGTGCTTAGACCAAAGAAAGACATTTCGTTTCGTATTCAAATTAAGTTTAATACTCATATGGTACTACCTCTTTTTGCCTAAATTCACAGACTTACTATTAATTATGGCCTTCAAGCAAAATCTACCGCAAAACTATATTTTTTAGGGTGCTAAACCTAACTGCCAAACAACATAAATAAAATAAAACCTATAATTGAAATATTATAAGAAAAATGGTTGGTTGAACTATATAAACACAAAAATAATAATATTTTCATAAAACTCCTACAAGTCAGCTCTTCCATAAAAAACGAAAAACAAACAATTCTATTAACTCATTCTCCCAAGATAAGAAAAACGTAAACCACAAACAGTTTTTCTGATTGTGAAATAAACTTTCGCCAAATAAGAAATAAAAAACAAAACAGAAAAATGAAATTATAAGAACATCTTAGTATATTACTGTTTCCATTTTTCTTTAACACAAAACAAAACTGAAAACTGAACTTACAAAATAACATCACGAAAACATCAAATATAACATTACATTACATAAAGAAATAACAATAAAAGAAAATTGAGGAAAAACAAAAAACAAAAAACAAAATTTTATATTATTATCGAATGATAAACTTTGCAATTTGTTTTTAATTTTTGAAAAATATTCTATTCTTTTAGCATTCTGACTTTTCAAGGGAAACACACAATGTAGTCTAAAAGTCAAAACGTTCCTTACCAATGTTGCGCTGAAACAATCCACTTTATAAAAGTAGCATGGAAGTATTTAACATTTTTTTTCTACATACGTAACAATGTACTGTCTAGTTTTAATGCGGCGAGATCATAAAAATATAAATATACACGTTTAATAGAAAAAAAAGCTTACCTGGATCCCAATTCGAGTCATTGGCCATTACTTCAGCAGTCATTATATAACTGCATCAACTGAAAATACAAAAATAACTGTGGTAAATATTTTTACAGGTGTGTTTACAGGTACTTATTATTGTATTGCTGGTAATATCACTTTGGGGATGAAATAATAAAATTTACAACAAGAGTAAATTTGGTTAGGTGGCGGTCCAAGAAGATCGCCATAGACACAAACTAGTCCGTGGCCATACCACAATTTATTAATTGTCTACCTACTCATTGAAATCATTTTCAGCTGTTGACAAAGCGCTGGATACCCCTGACGTCCATCCTACTGAGGTGCGTCAGGTAATTTAAAAGGAATGCTCCTGGAAACTTTAGCCTATTTCGGGTCACACGAGGACGGATGCAAAGAAGATGGAGTACCGTCTCTTCCTCCTCTTCACTTTCGCAACTGCAATTGTAGTCAAAAAAGAAAAACCCAAATCTTCTCGCATGTCTACCTGTGAGACAGTGTCCTGTAATCACTCATGACATCATCTCTCTCGTATGGCCAGACCTGCGTACTATTTGACCATATGTCGTTCGTCAACTTACTAGCTTCTTCATGAAGCAGGAGTTTGCATGACGCAAGAAGCATTTCTGGCCTACTTTCGACGTGACGAGGTGTGATTGAAGCACTTTTGTGGCGGCCTGACTATCCATATAAATGCGAATATTACCGCCCGATATTACGTTATACCCCAACCAGTTCGAACCATCAGTGAAGGAATTTACAACTCCTGGTTTCAGAACTGCATCCTTCACCCAGTCCTCTCTGGGTGGGAATTACAGTCAGGAACTTGGTCTCAAAAGATAGTTAAGGCATCAAAATAGATGAGTGCGCTGCATTGTTACATGTCCACATTGAGATAGATTTCAGTCGTATAGCAGCAGTACATGCTGCCAACTGTTCGCCCAAGAGGTCTAAAGCGGCCAGATATAGCAGAGTCTCCAGAGGCTGTTCTCTGAACTTTCATCAAAAGCTTTTAGTTGATAGTTTTGTCCAAAGCAGGGCACCATACTGTTACGCCATACAAAAGAATGGGTCTGACTATTATGATGTAGAGCTAGTGTACGATGCCGGCTCCAGCCTCATCATTTCCCAATGGCAGTTTTGCAAGAGTACAGCGCTACCGTAGTTTTCTTTACCCTTTCCATAATATTAGGTTTCGAATTTAATTTGCTATCTAAAACGAGACCCAGATACTTTGCATCATATAAAGGGTTTTCCAATAAGAAGTTTCAATTTGATATTCATTTTGCAAAATGGCGATTGTTTCGTTGCTTGTGTGGCACGTATCGCCGTCTTGCTGAACGTCGTCCACATCAATATCTTCCAATTCCGGCCACAAAATCATTAATCATAGCTCGGTAGCGCAACCCATTCACCGTAACATTTGCACCAGCCTCTTTTTCGAAAAAGTAAGGTTCAATCACACCGCCAGCCCAAAAACCGCACCAAACGGTGACACATTGAGGATGGAGAGGCATCGTACCATTTGTAGTAATGGCGTAGTTTTTACTTGTCAAATGTCAAAAGATGACAGCTTCAAAATTGACAGCTGCCCAAATAGCAGGCTATTCAAAATGAAAAATCTTATTGGAAAACCCTGTATAAAAGTAAAGCTGTACCCATTTAAATGTATTTTAGTTCTGTGTGGGTTTACATTCAAGCAATAATGATTAGCCTTATCGAAAGAATGCATGAATTATAGCCAATAATAACGTTATCCGCTTAGGCAACCACGTTGAAGCCAGTATCCTCCAGTTTCAACAACAGGTCATTCATCACCAAATTCTAAACTAAACGGGACAGTACGCCACCTTGCGGTATATCTCTACTTATAAAGCTTCTAGCGGAGGACTCATCCAAACTGAAATTTATGATCCTGCCTCATAGCATTTGATCTATCCAGTGTCTGAGTGATCCATCGAGATTCGAAAGTGGCCAAGTCGTAGCCCCCGCCAGCACGTTACTAAAGGCCCCCTCAATATACCATTGCGTAGCACCCTGTGCTCGAAGGATTTTTCGATGAAATGTATCATAATATGTATGTTGAGATTTTGGCAGTTCTTCCGGCACAATCACGCCTCTAATATGAGCTTCTATTTGACTTTCCAGTGTTTTTAAGAGAAAGGAAGATAAGCTAAGGGATCTAAGGTCTTTGGGACTGCAGTGTGAGTGATTTTCCGCTTTTAGGTAAGAATATAACCTTCGCTTTGTTCCATTTGTTAGGAATGTGACATAGTTATAGGCTACTTTTAAAAATTACTTCTAACCAGGAAATGGTTAAGTCAATAGTCTGTTGGATATCCGCAGGGATAATACCATCAGGTCCTGGCGAATTGTATGGTTTAAAAACTTCTGGTTTAACTTTCCTTCTACTAATAATTTGACCTGCGAGGCTATGGCCCTGATACCTTCTGACATAGCAGGCACAAATTCGGAACAAAGTGAAATTTCAGTCCGGTCGGTGAAGATAATTTGCGATGGAAGGGCTAGTAGGTAGTATTTTGCATAGCCTTGATATCTCTGAAGACTCCTGGATTTTACCGCAGTATAGTCTCCAAGATCTGTCTTGACACTTCTTTTTTCATATTTGTATGTTTCGAGGATTTCCTTATAGGACTCCCAGTCTACAGCAGCTCTTGTTTTCCTTCTTTTTTTAAAGAAAGTCTCTACTTAGTATTAAATAAACATAAAGAGTACAAGTGCAGAATTTGATTGATTATTTTGCACTTGCAGTGTTCATTTTATTCCTTGCCCATCTTTTGAATGTTTTCACTTCTATTAATTTGAACATAAGAGAAAGTCGCGCATCGGGTAACGGCCATTTTTAGATAATTATGATATTTAATACTCTTACACGCTTTCGCTGTTAGTATCGTAATAATGATGTTTTCAATCAAATTAAATTAACCTTTTGAACTCGTATATCAAGTTGGAGGTAACAACACAAATTTGCTGCAAAACTATAATTATAATAATTAATACATGACAAATAATAAACTTTACGGTTTTATATAATCTAACATCTTTCCTAAATATAAATACAAGTAGACACGAATTACAAATAACATTGGCAAAAATTGGAGTTTAAAGGGTTAAATTGTGTTCTAAAAATACTGCAAAATTCGTTATTTTTTCATTACATTAATAAATTAAATATCATAATTTCGTACTTAAAAGCGAAATATAGCGTAAATAAAGTTTGTATATCCCTGAATTCCCCAGTCCATCGCTTAACAAGTCCAAACATAGAGTTTGCTTTAGCAATTCAATTATCGATATGCCTGTTAAAACTATCGTTTTTGACGACGGTCACTCCTAAATCAGAAATCTCTTGTGCTCTTTGAACAACATTGTCATTGATGTTGTATGTAGATATTATCGGATTCCTTCTACAATGAAAAAAAAAAAAAAAAAAATTACACTTCTTGATGTTTAGGTGTAATGAAAAGTCTATTGAGGTTATCTTGCAGTTTGTCAACATCACAAATTTGTTCAATAGTACGTTAAATTTTTACGTCATCAGCAAATATGAGAACATTTGAATTTTTTATGATCTTGGTTATCCAATTAATGAAAACAAAAAAATTCAGGGTCCAATATGTGATCCTTGAGAAACACACCAGATTGCCACTTTGATAACGTTGGATTTCCTATTGCCAATTATTACATATTGTTGACAGTTAATTAAGTATGACTTAAACCAATTATTCATTCTAATGAAATAGACTTTGGGGTGCTTTATTATGACATATAGAATCAAATGCCGTACTGAAATCCTATAAGCTACGTCTACTTGATGATGTTTTTCTATCTTATTTATTACTTGGCTAGTGAATTCAACCAGGTTAGAACCAGATGTAGACCTACCAGGCATACACCTGTGCTGGTTGATAAATATATGACATATTAGTGTTGATTTAAAAGCATTGCACACAACTAGTTCAAATAATTTAGAAATTGATGATGAAGTTGATATTCCTCGGTAACATGTAATGTCATCCCGTTTGCCTGATTTAAAGATTGTAGTTATCTTAGAGATCTTCCATTTTTCTGGAAACATGGCAGTGGTTAAGGAACGACTGAACAGTTTACACAACGGACTTACCAAAATACTTCCAAACGTTTTCGAAACAGAAGAGGGTATATCGTCCGACACATAACCGTCTCCAAATCTATTGAAAACTGATAAAATGTTTTTATCAGATATGACTGGAGAAGTGTTTGATATTTTGTTATTACTTGTTTGATCAATGTACCCAGTATTGATGTTTGGTTGATAGACCGATTTTAGCAAATATATCCGCTATCTTTTTGGCGTTACCCCTCGATTTCTCGTTTAGACATAAAGTATTTCCAGAACTGTTTTGGATTTCTTCTAATTTTTTCTTCGATACAGCCAAATAAGATTTATACTTAAATTTGAAATAGACATCAAATTCATTTTTCTAAAAAGGACAACTTGTCTGTTGCAGACCAGTGTGGTTTGTGTTCTTAAATGTGTTTTTGAATTGTTGCAGTTGTTCTGATTTCAGCATAAAGCCAGTAGTTGTCAAATACAATATCAAAGTTTATGGTTGATATTATTTATGATATCGATCGATGAAGTCAAGATCTAAAAATCTCTATAATATGTAAATTTTATTTTAATTCATGCATCTATCTCAGAAAATATTGGGGTTCAATTAATACACTATGCCACATATATCCGATCATGATTTTCTACTCATCTCCTATAAAGTGAAGTCTAAATGGCTCAAAATTCGGAACAAGATTATTTACGACTATACTAACATAGATAATGCAGCAATTTCTCGGATGTATTCGAGCGATAACATTAATTCTATGTTTCACTTATTTTATGAGTGCTTATACTCTATTCATGACAACTGTGTCCCGGTAAAACGAGTACTGGATGGCCAATCTGCAGCTCCTTGGTTTAATTTTGAAATTGCTCATAGAATGTTACTTCGGGATCAGGCCTTTTCTAAATTTCCGAAAATTTCCGATATGAAGTACCGCAAAATATATCAGAACGAACGAAATTGTGTTACTGATTTGATTAGAGCCGCTAAACAAAATTATTATTTTCGTAACCATAAGTTAACTATGGCAAGAATTTGGGGAAATATTAATACGATTGACGTAGGGAAAAGTAGATCTGATGTTTTAATTGACATGGACCCTGCTATAGTAAATTCTTATTTTGGCAACATACCTAATAAGTCGGTTGTCTTTCTTCTTCCAGATTGTAATGCTACAAGTAGTTTCACTTCTAATTTGTTTTCAGTTAGCTGTGTAATGGAATTAGATATTTTGAAAAGTATTTGCAGCATAAAATCTAACGCAGCTGGTCATGATGAAGATATTACCTTTTGTTGAAAGAATCGCTGTATATTCTTAGACCAATCAATATGGTATCGGTAGTATCTAAAGTTTTCGAGATTCTAATTCGTGATCAAATTAATGACCAAATAAAAAAATATAAATATTAAACACAGTTTTAATCAGGTTTCCGTAACAATCATAGTACAAGCACCGTTCTACTTCAAGTTATTGATGATATTGCATATCATCTTGATCGAAGCAATTCTTTTGTTGTATTAGTATTGCTCGATTTTTCCAAAGATTTTGACTGTTTAAATCATAAGTTACTGTTGCAAAAGCTGATGCTTTATTTTAACTTTCGGACAGATATCAAAAAGTCTTAATAAAGGATCAGTTGTCTGATCCGCAACGTATTCCTTCTGGTGTCTTTCAGGGAACTATCCTTGGGCCGTTATTATTATCCCTATTTATCAATGATCTACCGCAGGTTTTGAAATATTCGAAATATCATTTGTATGCAGATGATTAATAATGATTTATCCAACATATTAGATTGGTCTATATCTAATGGAGTCTCATTGAATATTTCAAAGACGCAGGCAATCTTCATTTCTAAGCGTGATTTTTTAGTCATCCCAGATAATAAAATAATCCCATTTCAAAATAGCGGTTATAATTTAGGCACTTGTATTAACAATAGATTCACGTGGGATTCCCAGATTATCAAGGTTTTTAGTAAAATCAACTCTACATTACATATATGGATTGAAACTCCATAAGAACATTTGTCCTAAAACCGTCAGGATTTTGCTTGCTAATATTTTGGTAATCCCCCATGTGTTGTATTGTGAATTTCTTTACATTAGTTGCGATTGTAACTCAAGGGAAATTTTACAAGTAACTTTGAACAACATAGCCACATACGTCAATGGATTGAGGAAACGTGATCATATCTCTGCCAAGTTTAGAGAATTATTTGGTTCCACAATGACTCAATTTTTTTATTATAGAACATTATTGCTCCTCTATTAAATTATCAATAATCAAGTTCCTGTCTATTTATACAACAAAGTAAAAATTGGTTCAGCTCGAAATAGCAATATAATACTGCCAGTTAACCGTTCTAATGTTTACAACAACTCGCCACTATTTACTATGTTTACAAGTTGGAATCAGTTTCTGGTGGAGATCAGAAGTGTTAAAACTTTTGCTAGATTTAAAGTTTATTATTTGAATTTGTTAAGAATAAATTGTAAGTATTTTTGTATTCTTTCTTTTTTTTTTTTTTGTATTCATTATGTAAGTGTGTGGGATAGATGAATTGATTGATAAATAAATAAATAAATCTTGCTTATTTACAAAAGTATTATACAAATACAAACATGTCTAAGAAGCGTGTTCTTCTTAAACGAGGAAAAAGCTCATTAATAAAAATTCCGAATAACATTTAATATTTCCCAAACGCTTTCTCAATTTTACGGTCATTCAAATTTTCAATTGTCCCAATTTCGGTAAAATAAACCATTTCTTTCATTCAACCCCACACGATGAAATGACATAGTGACGCGGGGATGTGAATTGGTATAAAGTTCTCCTTTTTGGTGACCAAAATAAGTGGTTCTGGAAAATCCTCAAAAAGTACTGGCAGCTCATTTGCAGTTTTCGGTTCATTCCCAGTTAGTAACAATAGACGGTTGAAATACATTTTGATTTGTTGCGAGTGGAATTAACCCATCGTTTATCCTGTTTCGAAATGTAAGGCGGTCAAATATAGAATCGAGTTTTTAATATAATTTTAATAAAAAATTTGAAAAACTTTTTTTTTATTAAAATTGTATGGAATACATTACATGTTTGTATGTAGATACAGTTTTCTATCGATTCGCCCACTTCTTAACTTTTCCTGAATCTGCATCTGTTCATTTACTACGTTTTTGTTGGAGCAATATTTATATTTAAATCGTGGATTTCTAACAGCTCGCAGGACAAAGTTCTTCCTTGGTAATAGTAATATGTCTTTAATAGAGCTTTTGTAACAATGTCAAAGACAACAATTAATGCCTCGGTCTTGACCTTAATATCCAAATATCAAAATGGTCTACATACCATTTTGATTCACCAAAATGAAAGCAATAGTAATTCCTATAAATATATCTAAAGATGGCTGATCTATGCCAAATAGTATATGAGTTATCAGTAGGTAATGAAAATGATTTTTGTTGCATGGCTTATTGCCTGATGTATGCTCCACATACAAAAACGATAGCATGCGAATTGGAAAGTTTAGGAACATTAAACAATTTTGTATTATTGTTAGACCATCAAATTTTATTTTTTTGATCCAACGAGTCGTTGGCAACAACAGCGATTTCATAACCAGATAAGAAAATTCCCACGTAAAATCGATATTGTAATCGAATGATATATCAGAAGAGTTATATAATAGGGCGCTTTAAGATTTAAGAATTGATGCCAAAAATTCAATTTACACAGTAAACTATTCTTCAATTTTAAATTGCCATCAAGAAATTTAATCTAATCGAAATTGAATCAATATTTTCGATAACATCGTAAACAAATGGATACGCTTCTTCTTTTAAAATGAATGAATTACTGAATGATTGAATGATGAATTGTTCTACTTTGATTTTTGTTATTTATCTATTTGGCGCCTAGATGTTACAACACCTAATAAATTATTGCCAAAATTATTTGATCTTATTCAAGCCAAGATTTTCAATATATTATAAGAGTATAATGGGTAGGTGTCTTTATTTAATGTAGGTATACCAATTAAATTTCTCACATGAATTATAATAGTATACTTAGTATATTAATTAATACAGATTTTCCGACTTTTCCTTTTTTTTATCGATTTTCTTAAATTTTGGATTGCATGTTAATAAAAGTTTTCTACTATACATATTATATATTCTACTTAACACTTGTAATCTTGGTATCAGAATAGAGTATAAAAAGAATAATTAATATTATCCAAATTATTAATTTGGTTTATTTATTTATAGAGCAGTAGGTAATGAAAACCGCAGTTTATAATACACCCAGCCATCTAACATAATAATTTCCGGTAGATAAAATTTCAAAATTTCACCAAATGTAATGACCTAGTTCTTAATTAATTTCGGTTTAAAATGAATATTGATATTCGTTTTTTGTTGTGTATGCTAAAATTTAAGGGAAAACATAAAATTGTACACAATATTATACAGAATTAGAAAGGCCTCGAGTTTAATGTAATAGCGTAATTTTTCCTTCAATTAAAAATCACATCATGTGCTCCGTACATATTCTAATTTTAAATTGAAATTGAACCGTTTTTACGGATGTTTTATTATTCATTGCAAGTAAAAATTTGATTGAAAATTTTATTTGAAAATAAGGGAAGTATGTAATGTATACGTAACGAAAAAAGAAAAACATTTGCAATTATAGATAAACATGGTAGAGAAAATGTTCATCTAAATGAAAATTTATTATGTACTCACATTGAAGTGATCATATTATATAACATGTACATGTAAATGAATGTACACAGCTTAAGGTTATTAATAAGTTATTTGTTGCTTGCTTTTAAGAGAGATGCCCTGAAAATGAATACACATTTTTAAACGATATACTATTATATGTAGTCTGTGCCACTGTTTCTGTACGTATTTCTCTTTTTTTATGTCGTCGTTGTTAGTTGATTAAACGAAAATTTGTTTAAACATACAACAAACATTATTTTATCAAATAGTATAAAGAAAACAAAATGAGGAAAAGTTGTTTTCATTTTTCACGCAAAATTATTTTTAGCAAATACTAACATGCAAATACGTAATGTGCACATAATATGTATAGTAGATACAATATTATTTCTTCTTGTTTGTTTATCAGGTTATATTTGGTTTTAGTAAAAATAAAAATAAGATTTTATTTTGAGTTTTCCCTTCTGGAAATCATCTCGCACCCGACGTTTGTGAGAGAAGTGGTTGAAATTGTCTATTTCTTTCCACATTACCCACCTAATCCGATCTGGAAAATTTAACTTTGAAAATTGAATTAAATTCTGTGTAGGAAATTTCTATTTCTAGTTATAGGGCTTCCAATACCAAACAATATCGGAATTTCGGTAATTGCTTACCTCAATAAGAAAACCAGTTTACCGTTATTAAAAAAAGATTCCATAGAAAATATTATAAACTGACAAAAAAATTAGCACACGACTGATGCTCACCACTGGGTTTACCGTTTGAGATTCCTGAATAGGTCAATAAATTTCTATAAATTTAAACCCGAAAAAGGGTCCTTTCCTCCCAGAATATTGAACTTTGTCACATTCAAATATGTAATACAATTTTGTAAAAATTCGGGACTCATAAAAGTCGTGTTTTCCATGAGAACTGCACTAGAACTCGATAAATTTTAATTTCCTTTTATTCTATATAATTATATTTTTTTTTCGGTTTACTTAGAATAAAAGGAATTTATAGTTTCTCGAGTACTAGTGCAGTTCTCATGGAAAACACGACTAAATTTGGTAAATTTAATAATTAAGACTAATTCTAATTTGTAACATAAAAATGTTAGAAGCATTTGAAAAATTTTGCGTTTTACTTCACCCATTTAAATCCTCGCTGAAATGAAAAATCTAAATTCATCAAATTCTTCCAATATTTTAATTTATCCTTATTTGAGAAAATTTAATGTATTTATTATTTTCTCACTCGTTCCGAAATTTCTAAACGAATTTTTTATTTTTATTTTCATGATTTATAACAGTGCCGGCTCTAGATTTGTTGATTTGCCGCTATTAATTTTTATTTTGTGCAAAGAGAGGAATAATAAAATTGTCTACGAATTCAGTCACAGTTTCTTAACCTCAGTTTTGATTAAATGTTTTTTATTGCAGAGAGTAGCTGATCGAGTTCAGCTAATTTCATTTTGATAATCCGCAGTGTTTCCAGAATATCGCAGGATCCGACATTTCATTTGGAATATTTTTAAAACTAGATTCTGAATCTGGACCATGTGTCACTATAAGTATTTCAATTTCTGTTGGAAAATGGAATGATTACCGAAATTAGGTTTACAAATTACCCGGCGAGGGTAATGGACACCGCTGACGTGACACACTGCTGTTAGATAGAAATAAAATTGCTGGTAGATGTAACTTTTAATTTATATTTTTCAAATTGTAGATATTTGTGATTTTTTGACGTTTATTGAAGAACTAATTTTCAAAAAGCAAGTGCAGTTGTCAAAAAATTTAAAAAGTGCTCGTGGCTAAAAAAGATCCGGATATTTTTTATCCCGTGGTCCTCGGTGAATATTAAGAAGGATTATTTGACATTTATCTGTATAAAGGATTTAAGGTTCAAAACAGAATGTATTCTGTACGACATAACCTCAAACTGTATATTTTTGACGTTTAGACAAAGAAATATTTCATTTATTATTTATAAGAACTTTTAAAAATAGTCTGGAAACAGCTAAATCGTTTTTTTGACCTTTAAAACTGAATAAAATAAGATTATTTTTACTTGAAGAAACAGAAATTGTTTATTTCGAAAAATGGTTATCATTACAAATTCAACTTAATTTGATGGATCTAATATTAGGTTAATATTAGCGCCCTTAAAAAACTCTTAAAATGGATCAAATATTAGTGCCCTTAAAAATTCACAACACGCACCCACCTTGAGCCGGCCCTGATTTATATTACCAGTAAAAAATATTTCGATCAAAATCATACAAATATTATGAAACAGTTTTCTGACCAAAATATCTAATTTTGGACTAAAGTTCTTTTTTAAATGGAGTTTTAGTCATAATATTTATACGAAAAATTGTATAACCGGAAGTCCTTTCGTTTCTAACTGTATTCCTGGAGAACAATTTTGCCTGGAGTTTATTTTTAGTTGTTTGACTGAATCTCCTTTTCCAAATTCAAAATGAATCCTAGTCAAAAAAGCATTCACTTGAATGTCTTTTGCTTGATTGAGCTACCTTCTGAAAAAGCATTTCAGTTTAAAACTAGCTGAGGTACCTTTCAATTTTTGACTGAAACTCCTTTCTGTTTTTGACTGACATATTTTTGGCTGGTATTCCCGAAGCCGAAATTTTTATATTACATTATTGGACACACATGTTTTCATAACGCTGTAACCAAACTAAATTGAAAGGATCGCTTACAACCAAATTTCCATGTAGAAAAGAATGCTGGTCTAATTTGGAGTCGATATTGACCAAAAATATATATTTACTGATTTTATTAATATCGCATACTCTGACGCATTGGCAGCCGGGTATGAGAATTCTCGTTTTCAGATTGCGTACGTTGACGAGTGAAAACGAGAATTCCCGTTTATTATATGTATGTACGATTTCTGCATTGCTTTCCAGTGCTGACATGTTCTAACCATCACTTTTGAATGTGTCAAAGCATTTTGACAGAATAACGGTATTTTAGAAATAAATTGTTTTAAAATTTTGTATTTTTAAAAAATCGTTACGTGCGGCTTTACTGAGACTTTACAAAAATATTTCCATTTATTCTCCTTTTTGATTTGGATAAACTCGTCCTCTTGAAAATGTTGTGTTCCCGAGAACCCTATTTTTGCACTTAACTGTCAAATTGTTCCCCACTTCCGCCCCATAATAAGAATATCAACTCCAAATTAGACCAGAAATCATCCCAAGTGGAAATTTGGTTGTATCCGAACTTTTCAATTAAATTTGGTTTAAGCCATCGTACCATATGATTTTACCATTTTAGACGATTTATTTTTGATTTTAGGACTAAAATTTCAAAACATTTTAGGCTTTTTGTAAATAAAATTCCCTGCATTTTGCAATTAGAATTGGAAACAAATTCAAGATTATAAAAATTTATTCGTTAAGATTTTAAAAATGTATTTGTTTTAGAAATTGAAATAATTTAAGAACTTAAAAAAATTCGACCTTAAAGATATTTCAAATTTAAATCACTGAGTTTTCAATTAAAAAACAAAATGTTCAAACCCAATGAAATATGAAACCGAACAATCTGATTCGATTGGGGTTGCTTGTCTTAAATCTGTCCTTTAGAACAGAATGAAATTGGAAAAAACTATATGTATCTATTTTATTCTAAAGCCCACTGAAAAACGAAAAGAAACATCGGATTTAGTTTCGTTAAAATCTTCTGATTCTTGATCGAATGTGCCATAGATTACTATTTTCAATTTTAAAAAATTCAAAAACATATTTAATTGCCTGAAAATGAAAATTTAATCTTTTTCGATCAAAAAAAATTATTTAGAACCGAAAAAATTAAATCTTCATTTTCTCAACCACTAAAAGATTTTGTTGAATTTTTTAAATTGAAAATAGTAACGTATGGTATATTCGGTCAAGAACCAAGAATATTTTATCGCAAACAAAGCAATCATTTTGGAATTATATCGAAAAACCAAATCCGATTTTTCTTTTCGTTTCTCTGTGGGTAAAGCGCTTTATTCGTTAATGGCACCTTATTTGTGACAAGCATCCATCAAGAACTTTTCGAATACAACAAACATTTTAGGTTTCAACTTAACCAAGTAATATTTGAAGACTAGATATTTACTTTGTTCAGCGATTTTTCAATATTTGCCAAACCGCCTGAAAAATAGGTTTTTTTATTATACAAACTCTGCAAAATACTCATATAATGAATGGGGCAAATTTTTAATTTTGGAAACAGCAAGAAGTTGCACAGTATGAAGAATTATACTCAACAATGCATGGCCGATGCTGTTTCTGTTCAATTCGAATTTCAAATGGTGCCCTTAAGCAAATAAATATGATGATCCTTGAGAAAATAGTGACTTTCATGTCTCCAGCCAACGAAACGGTCTTTGTCTTTGGCACATTTTCGCCGATGAAGAGCATTAGGTGGCGCGCTGTTTGAACTGAAATGTGAAGTGGTGGACCAAGTTTCGGTTGATAAGCCACATGGTAAAAAGTAGGAGCTCACTGATATGCACACTGTTTATGTTGTCATATGTTGTATGTTTTATGAAATATCTGAGTTATATCATAGGGCATATGGGTATTTCCTTGTCAAACACAAAAGCTAATTAAAAAAAATCTTTAGCCTATTCTCTAAATCACATTGTAAGCACATCATCATCATCTCGTATGGAGGATAAGAGTTCAAAAGACGTAAGGGGAGGGGTAGTATTTTGCTAATGTTAGCAATGGCAATTGGATGGCCCTCAAACGTATTTTAATGTCACTAAAAGGGAAAACCGACTACAATTGCAACAATGATAACAGAGGAGGTGATGCTAATAACAGGTCTTCGACGAGCTACGTTTTCTTCTGCAAGATACAATACATGGCCTTAACGGCAACAGTTAAATGGGCAGACTCTCCTGACTTGCCCGTGACAGTTGATTGGCAGAGATTCCGTTCTGTTAATATAAACCCGGATGAAATTAGAAGACTCTAGTGGGGATGGAGAAATGAAGAGCTTCATGAACGTTATTTAGGGTTCGTAAATTTACCAACATTTTATCCGTAAATCATTTGTTAAAAAACCGATAAGATTTAATTTTAAAATTAGGATGGAAATCTCCTTTTTCCAGAATTATGGAAAAGGAAGATCAAAACTAGCATAGAAATCTCCGTTGTACAGAACATAAATTAAATATAATAAATATATTTATAAAATTAAAGCTTTAATTTCTTTCCAGAAATTCTGTTAGAAGAATACTTAATGTTGAAACATTCTGGAAAATGGAGATTTTCCATTCTAATTTTAACATTAAATCACCCTTCCTTTTTCCAGAATATTTTAAAATTCTATTAAAAATGTGATTCTAATAATTAAGGCGTTATTTCTCAAAAGTCTCGACTCTTACTCCTCTTTACAAAAGTGAAAATACGATAATTAAGGCGCTAAATTTTTCGGGCATTAATGCGTCGGGCTTTATTTCACCGCACCAATAATCTCATTATGTTAGTCAGTCGATAAAACGGTCGTTTTTATTCGGGACTATTTAAATAGTTCTGGTTCTCAAAGTGGGCTCACAAAAATACATTATATTTAATACATTGTCGCTCAATTTATTCACATAATAAAATAGTGAGCTCCCCAAAGCCGCTCAGCATTGGACCCTTTGTGCAAGGATCACAGGAAAACGAGCCAAAAAAATTTCAAAAATATCTACATTTATAATAATATTTACATTTCACATAAAGCACCTCAAAGTCGCTTAGCATTGGTTCTCTCTGCGCAATGATGTCAAGAAATTATGTAGTTAATAAAAATTTTATTGAGGCTTCCTTTTATTGGCACTTTTTTTGAATTTTTTGGGGATTTTTATTTTCGGGAATATCTCTATGATTTTTTTGTAAGCAGTTAGACACCACTAATTACATAGACAATTAGTTATGTGAAAAATATTTTTGGGTGTTGAGAACAAAACATTTTGTGAAAAAAAAAAATATTTGACTATGATTTATTAGATTTTCTCGTATATCCATTTAGCTCAAATGTCGAGTTTTAAGCAACAACAACAAATCTAAATCTAATCTATTCACAATACCAAAAAATACAATTTTTGTTATCATTTTGATAGCTCTTACGGAAATTTACGTATTTCAATTTAAGAGTCAACCAGCGAACATTTAAGACATTTAACAGAAATTAACGAAAGTTTTTTCTTACGGAAAATTTGACAGATTGGCTAGCGAAACTGTAACACAACTTGTCAATTGCTTTGATGGTGACGGTAGCTCGTATTAATATTTTTAAAAATTTGCGTAGAATTTTGAAGTGGCGATGGAATTGGAGGAACTCCGAAAGTTATTTCAATTATTAAAAAGCCTTAAATTCTTAAAGGACATAAACATAAATAATAAAAGACACAGATCTTGTTGCGTAAGAAAAGAAACGAAAATAAATAAATTTGAAAATAAATAATTTGATGTTACAATTTATAAAGTCTTTAATAATTCGGTTTTCAATTTACCTACATGAACATAAATAAATAATTTTGAATTTATGCTTAAAATGTACAATGAGCTTCCACAAGAAGATTTGCACAAAGGGCAATTTGGATTTTTGACATTTCCTTCAGTTTTGCGCGATAATTTTCGCTCTGTTAAGTTGACACTTCAATTTAACGAAACTGAACGAACATTTCTTAAAGGTTCGCTGGACAGTAACATGTAAACTCCATATACCGCACTGTTACGTTAAATGTCTTAAATGTTGGCTGGTTCTCTCTTTAGCGTCTTTGATAGGAGCGGCTTACCTTTTTTTTTCCAAAAAAAAAAAAATCTAGGAAATTCTGAAAAATTCATCGTAAGGTGGAATAACAAACCATATTTACCATATTTACACTTAACGCAATTATTGAATGAAATACTGTTTAGTGAATTTTTATTGAACAATTTGTAAAAGGATCGTCCGGCAATTTTATATTGTTTGTTAAGCAAAAAAACTTTTATTTTTATTGCTCACCCAATCATCTTCAGGGGTCAAAACGATGTTAGGAATACGATAACAATTTGTATGTACATTATGTACATATTACGTAACCACCGTAGTATAAAAATGGTAAGAAAAGAAAAGTCACATTCAATAATCAATTATTTGCTTCTTTAATACATTTCTCAAGTCTTAAATAATTTAGGAATAATGTAAATTAAACTTTCTTATGGGTACGAAAAAAAATGGCAACGTGTGAGCGAATGCGAATATGTGCCAATTGATAAGAATAGATTACATTTAATTTTTTTTTTTTATCAAATATGACGTAAATAATTTTTTTTACCCCATTGTTACTGAAGAACTTTATTATTTGGCCCACAGCCAAAATTCGTATAGAATTGTTATCGTAACGTAATGATTTTTGACTTATTCGATATTTTTTGTATGTTGCCCTGCACGACAATTCCGAATTAACGAACGATCTAATTAGTATGTTAATTAATTACACAAGCCAAATATTTTTGATTATTTGAACCTATTATACACTGTTTGTCATACTGTGCACAGGAAATTAAAAAAGCTTCCTACAAAAACTAATTAAAGAACAGGCAATGTTAAATAATTTTATGTCATGAACTTTCGTTTTTTTTTTAATTGTTCTTATTGTGATTTTTTGGCTTTCAATCAAAATTAAGTACAATAAAATATTGATCTTTGTATGATTATGTCTTACATTTTTGTGGTAATTAAGATAAAAATAGTAAGAAAGATGTTCCTTTAATACTTATATTTTTTATTAAATCATGTTTCGAGTAGACATTTTTAAATACATGTTAGGGATTCTGCTTTAAGGAATTTATAATTTAAAATAATAATAAGTATTTATACGTAATCATGCTACTAAAATGAAGATGACAACAACAATTTTAAGCTGGGGAATTAACAAAATAAAAATAAATACATATTTTATTTGTTTATTTGTATAACCATTTCGGTTTTGTTAGTCTTTAATGGGGCGGAATAAATTGTGATTTACTTGGTTAATTGTCTTGGTTACTTGGCAATTGTCAGGTGTGTTATTTTAGTGATTATACGTAAATAACTTTGATTGTGAGAAATTTAGCGCTCAAAGTTAGAATAATAGCATGTACATACATGTATGTTGAAATTTAATTTTCCGGTTTGTTGAGCAACAAAAAAAAAAAAAAAAAATAAACATAATTTAAACGAAGAACGTGGAAGTTTGAGGGGACAATTCTCTTCAAATCAGCAGGAGTGTATGAAATAGTAAACGGTGATATGAAAATATAAGAAGGCAAGGAAAATAAATGGTTGCTAATTACCGCGATTGATAGAAAGGCGTTGTTGCACGTTTTGAATTGTAATAATGGATGGTCTAAAACTATAGAAAGTTTCCGCCGTTTTTGAACTCAAACTAAATACATATATATCATTTTGGCCGATAACTTGTTGCTATTTTTCACGTAAGACCATTATTCTGTCACTGCAAAATTTCAGTGATTTTTAGTCTGACGGTACAATATCAGTACTAAACGGTGGATGCATTAAAACTTCCCAAACAAGCTATCTCAATTTTTTGCCGATGCATCAAAGATGTGTGCATCCTGGAATTGTCATGCTAGAAGAACACAACTCCCACATTGTTGATAGTAGAAAACAGAATCAATCGTTTAACCTGATTCATGATATACCATTCCCTTCTAATTCCACCAAACACATAGCATCACCTTCTCTGGCATCAAATTGTAAGGTCTCACCACGCTTTGACCCAGATCTTTTTTCACACATTATTGTCGCATGTGATTAGGGCTCGTATTCTCAAGTATCGAGTAGCCGGGTACTCGAGTATGTTTCGAAATGTTTAACTACCCCGATACTCGGGTAGTTTATTCGAGTATCGCGAAAATATTCATAAGCAACCTGCAAACTTTCCGTTATTTATCTGCAATATATGGATATAATATCAGAGCCGTCTAAATCAGCGGGAAGACAAAAATTTACAACTTATTTTAAAGGGTGGGCCAATAAGAGTTTCACCATGTGAATAGTAAATAAAAAATTATTGCGTTGGAATGATTTTGATTTGTTGATGATTGATCGATAACAATTATGTGCGAAAGATAATATGGGCCAAATGTTGACTTCGGCTTCGCCGCCACATGTCAATTGTCCTTTAGCTCTTGAATTGTTGCTGGCTTATTGGCAAAGACTGTACTTTTGAGATATTTCCAAAGAAAGAAATCCAAGGCTGTCAAATCGCATGATCTCGGTGGCCAATTGGGGAGCTTCTCGTGCAATAAAGCCATTATTGCATTGGCTGTGTGACATGTGGCACCGTTTTGTTGAAACCACATAGCGTCCACATCCGTATCTTCCAATTCCGGCCATAAAAAGTAAGTTATCATGGTTGGTACAATAGCGTTCACCATAAACAGTAACAGCGTTGCCGGCGTCATTTTCGTACGGCACACGTCCGGTAGCAATGTTTTTGGTTGAATGGCCTGTACATGCACTGATTATTTCACATCTGCTACCGACTCAGTTTTTTTGAATCTGTGCATGATATTCAAAATTTCTGTTGGTCGATTATTAACACCAAAAAATCCTGTAACGCGATATATGCATTTATTTTTGATCGCCCATTTTCATAACAGGTTTCGATAATTTTAACGTATTGTGCCACCGTGTGACTAAAATTGTTAATGACAGATATCAATATGAAACAAATTTTTTTGACATTGACATTTTATATGCCACTCTTATGGTGAAATACCCATTGGCCGACCATTTTGATTACCAGAAACGGGGAACAGACCTATTTCGACAATCAACTGATTTCTAGAATCGAAATATTGTGTCACTACTGCACTCGATGAATTAGAAAAATTAAGGAAATCTCATTTATTCTTGAACCGCTTATGCTAGCTAGGTACCTGGCTATTTGGCTGAACAGCTACCCATTACGGTTACTTAATTTCCGGGAATTTTACGAGCCCTATACGTAATCCATTTTTTGTCAGCCGTAATTATACGTTTCAAAAATTGTTTTCAACAGTGGTTCGTGGCTACTTATAACGGGTGGTCCATCTAGCGTTTGCAATTTCAACTACCGGTTATTTTTTACTTACGTTATTTGTGTTTGTGAAATTTTACTTACGTTATTTGTGTTTGGGAAATATTGAAAACCTACTTTCAAAATGGTGAGTCTTCTACACAAACTATAAGAAATGTACGTGGAAAATTCAGTAGAAATAAAAATGCCTACAAGACAATTTGTGGATCAATTTGTGAAGCGAGTTCATGCACGTGTATTTACAGCAAGTTCAGCCCAGAACATTGCAGCTGTTGCTCAGAATGCGTCTGAGCATCTCTCAACATCAACTCGCCATCATGCTCAAGAATTGAACATTTCACGCAGTTCTGTGATGAGAATTTTGCATAAAGCCCTCGGTAAGAAGGCGTACAAAGTTCAATTAGTGCAGGAGCTGAAGCAAAATGATCATCCGCAGCATTCTCGGTTCGCTAGTTGGGATGTGGAACTATTGGAAGAAAATAAGCATTTTTACCGAAAAATCATATTTTCACCTCGGAGGCTATGTCAACAAGCAAAATTGTCGCATTTGCGGCTCATAAAATCCACACGTAACCATGAACAAGCCAATGCATCCACAACGAGTGTCTGTTTGGTGTGGATTTTGGACCGGCGGCATCATTTTTCGAAAATGAGCAAGGAGCCTCCCTTACAGTGAATGGGGAGCATTACCGAGCCATGATAAACGAGTTTTTGTTACCTAAAATTCAACCGGAGGACACACACGACATTTGGTTTCAACAGGACGGCACAACTTGTCACACAGCAAACGAAACAATCGGTCTTTTGCACACTGTTTTCGGCGATCGAACAATCAGCCGTAACTGAGATGGCAATTGACCACCACGCAGCTGCGATTTGACTCCGTTGGACTTTTTTTTGTGGAAAGCTGTTAAAGATAAGTGTTACGCTAACCATCCAGAGACTATCCAAGGCTTGAAAGATCAAATCGAAGTTGCCATTATATTCTATTAGAGCCTAGATGGACCACTCTTTACGTCTGTCTTGCTCCACCTTTGGCATAATTTTGACTTTTTCAGTAATTGGTCGGCCAGAGCGTCCTGCATCCAGAACGAAATTCATCACTATGAACTGCAAAAACGTTGTATCCAAATATTACATGGGAATAAACCGCGCCAGCCGAGAAAACAGTAACAAACCTAACCATTCGACTACTTGCTGAGGAGACAATAAATAGAATTTGTACGGTGTTATAAGTGTAATTAAACAAGTCATATCACCCGGTTTTGCAAATATGGTTTTCAAATGTGGTAAATCGGACATTTATCTAAGTCTTGTTTCAAAAATCCGGATCAAAATCGTTCGTGTAACATACGAGTATGTATGAATACTAACCATGTCAAATCATGTTGCTAGTTGTTACTATACCGGAAAAATAAAGGAATGGTGGCAAATTAACACAACGTAGCTTTTACGGTTTAGACAATTCACACTTGATGTGTCAGTAGTAGATTTAGGCTCCTGTTCCTCACATGGTGAATGATAGAAAAATATTCACGGAACTTAAAATATTTGTGTTTGTTAGAAATTTGATAAAGGAGTAACATCCGAAACGATCGTAATTTCAATTTCAAATAAAATAAATGTCACACTAAGAAAGTGACAAAACCAAAATATTGTGTTTTATTATATAAAATATTCACGGAATTTAATGAAGGGCGTGGTATTAATGTGGGCATGGCGAAAAAAAAATCAATCAATAATTGCTTAAGGAGTAGGAATAGTTAGAACTCAACATCGTGTTCTTAATGATGATTTGTATTTTCCTGATTTAAGCAAGAATTTATTGTCAGTAAATGCAATTTGTAAAAAATGGAGGCGATGTAATATTCAAGGAAGACGATGTAAAAATATTAAAGTTATCCTTTAAATAATAATTAGAGGAAATCATAATAAAAATGGATTATATGCGGTAAATTTAAAATTAGAATCATCTTAAGAAGATTGGTTTTAAAAATATGGGTATAATTTAAGAGACCTGATTAAAAGCAGAAACAAAAACTGTAAGGGATGTAAAATTTGAAACTACACTCCCGTGCAACTGAATCGACACAAACCTTCAGATAATATTTTTTTGAAACCCTGATATTTTTACTTTAAAATGAACTATTTTCAAAAAAATTGGTTCAGTACTTTTTTTTATAATGAATTTTGAACGAAAACGCAACCGAAATTTATTATGAAAAAAAAATATTGGGGATAGTTAAATTTAAATTACAACAAAAAATTCAAGCAAAACAAAACCAATTGTATTGCTTAATACTTAGTATTATTTCCCCTTGTGTCTACAACGGTTCGCATGCGGTTCGCCATTGACCTTATTAAGGTTTTGACAAAGACTTGGGGAGATTGCACTCTACCCCGCATCCAACGCAAAATTGAGATCACTGATACAGTACTATCCATTATGTTGAGGAAATAACAAATGAAACTGGAAGAGATTTGTTCAGGTGAACGTCTGATAAGTGACTGATGGCAAATATCGGTCAACGTGGTATTATAGAGGAGATTGCAGCACGCTAATTGTTTTCACCGAAACATCGCATTTTGCTACGATTGCTTTAATTTGAAAAGTACTGTTTAGATTTTAATGATAAAGGTTCAATTGTAAAGATAAAATACTAAGCTGTCAAAAAAATTTGTTTTACGAAAATCGGTTAAGCCATTTTAAAAAAATATGTCTTTTTGTACACGCGGAGGTTTGAGTCGATTTATGTAGTTGCTCGGGAGTTTAGATGTGTATTTGAAAAACTTAAAGGTAAACGAGATTATTAAGTTTAATACATCAAATAGTTGATGAAACTGAATAAGAAGAAAATTTAAGCCTAGCAATTGAAATAGAAGAACAAGAAGCAACAGAGCATTTATATCAAGACACCTGCGATAGGACAGCGAGAAATGATGTTGATGTTGCTGCCACCGTTTCCCATAACATCATTACATTTAAATTTGGAGCCCTTGGTTCCCAGCTCATTTCCTACTGTGGCGTAGGTGGACTTTTATCTAAAGGACCATATGTATCAGGTGCTCTCCAGATCACCAACATCTACTCCTTTCAAAGCGACATCCGGAGTACCGCCGGGCAGTCACTTGGGTTCAATGAGATTGATTGCGTGATCGTAAACTCGATCATTTCTATTTATGCCGACGATATGAAAATTTGTAGGGATCATGTTAATTTCCAGTGACTCTAATCTGTTGCGGAATGACCTAAGTCGAAGAATTACTTGGGATTTAGTTTGGTAAAAGTCACCTTGAGTTAAACGTCAGTATATGCTTGAGGTTGTATCTAGAGCTAGGTCCATTCGGGACTTGCGTGTTGTTTGTGATAATGAGCTGAGTTTCGAAGGCTCTTTATACAACATTCGTTCAATACCCTGCCAGCCAAAAAAATGAAAAATTCCCCCGCCTTTAACGTCGAAAAAACAAGTACATACACTTGCTTTGAATATAATTGGTTACGAAAATTCCAAATTTACAATATGTGTTCCAAATAAAATTTGTATAGAAATTAAAAATCAAATGATCCCAAATTCAGACCTTTAATTCGCAACAATTTAGGTTTGAAAAACAAATCAAAATTAATGGAAAGGAACTTAAATAAATTCTTTTCAACATCAGAAATATTTCTTGAAACTGCACCATAATTTTGTTCCTTAATTTCTATGCAATCTGTTTTAGGGCTAGAGGCACTCCCAGCTCTTTTGAAGTTTGCTTTTACAACTTTAGCAGACAAAACAAAAATATTGGTGGAACTGCTGGAAGAAAGACTCATTTTCGTTATAAAAATACTAACCCGTTCGAATAGGGACATAAAATTTGAAACACTACGAAATTTTAAATGGGTTAAAATTAAAATCAATTCTATTGCAACATTTTGGAAAATTGCAGCATAAGCCGCCTTATCCTCGAAAGGGTTATTAAGGTCATACCTTAAGCCAAATCTAGGGCTGTTTGGCGTGAACCACCTGTACATTTCATCGCTCTATGTCAGAGCATAATAATGACATGAAAGGTGGGTGAATGAATTCTGCCGTCCAATAGGGATCATGAATTTGTTCATCGTCATCATCGATTGTAAATCAAATGATGGAAATCCCTTTGTATTGATTCTTGCGTAATTTCCGATCCAAACGTCGCAGGTTTAACACTGTGCAATTTTGTCGGTTACCATAATTTTTTTGCAACATTTTTTTAAACAACGCGAGATTATAAACTATTTTGAACTATATTTTATGTCTTAAATTTGGAAATGATTTAAAATATTTTTTATTTAGGTTATTCACCTTAAATTTTAAAAGTATCAACGGTGATTATCTATCGGTTATCGATTTATTTTTTCTTAAAAATTAGTTTAGACATTGTTTTGCGTGCTTAATACTTAATATTTAAATAAAGGCGACGACCAATTTAAAATTTAAATACGATCGTCTGGTTGGGCAGGCGAAATAAAAAATCAAGTCGTTTCTCATCCTCATTTGCCATAGAACCAGAATTTGGGGGCTGCTTTGGATTAAGCGGATCAAAGCCTAGTTAGCAACTAGAGGATTACCTAGGCACACTGTGGAAGGCAACTAAGTACCTACTTCGAATACTGTTAAAATCGATAAAGAAATCAACTCACTAAACGACCGTTTGGTCAACCAACAAAGTAAGTTAAACATAATTTTTTGTTTAAACATTAATTAAAAATTGAATTTTAGTTTTACAAATCGCACAAGAACACGAATATAATTTAAAAAGTATACAACATATTGCACGATTCACAACACTATAGAAAATATGTACCGCATCGGTTTATAAATAAAACCTCCCAAGTTTTTATTTTTCATATCGAAATAACAAAATCATAAAAAATAATATTTTTGGTTTTATTATACCAATTGAGAGAAATAAACCAAAACGAACAAATTTATTTAATTTGTATTTACATAAATAAATTTTGCGAGATTGTACCAAACAGTACAAAAACAAAATGACATAATTTTTTTTGTTTTACGATGACATATCCTTGAACGAGAATCCGACCCTTTTTGACATTTCCAAAAATAACTCGATTAACTCTATTTTTAATTTTTTTCGTTCACATTTAATTATTATATTACAAATGTGCTATTTATATAAATTTACATTAATTATGTATTTATAAATTTTGTACATATAAATATAGCTACTTAACCAAAAAAATTGATTTAATCGGAGCCCAGTAAAAAAAAAGGATTCGATTGTCATTTTTTTTTACTTTGCTTACACCAAAAAAGGAAAATGGATAGCACACAGCACATCTTGTTTTGAATTTTTTTTTTTTATTACCTAATTGGAAAATTCTTTACACTAATTATGTATCTTCTATTATTGTTTTATTTTTAATATACAGTCTATTTAGTTATATGATTTTTCACGAAAAACTTTACACAACACTCAACTTATTTTTGATTTTGTCATTAATTCACGATTTCCCTTTTTCTACTGTGAAAATTTTTGTTTTTTTTTCAAATAAGAATATGCAATTAGATTTTTATTTCTGCCTGCCGTCTCTTTCTACATTTTTGTGTCATTTCTTTGTGAGATGGCACTCAAATCGCTAAAGTGATAAGTAACGGGTGGTAACATAAAATCTGCACGCACATATTTGAGCATTGTTAGTTCGTTATAATTTATAATTTAGTTTGACTTTGGATTAAAAAAATAGGAACAAAAAATTAATTAAGAAAATAAATTAACACTTAACGCCTATAAGGCGACAGAAAACAAATATTTAACACCTTTAAACTGTTTTTTAAGATGAAAATTCAAGGCATTTCAATAATTTATATTTTTTTAAATAAAATTAATTTTTATTATTTTTATTTTAAATTAATTTCAGTCGTCTTACTTTGATAAAAATCCTATTCGGATAGGAATGAAATTTTGCCCAAAGTAACAGCCAAAAATAATTTTTTTTAGAATTTTAACAAATATAAAATAGTGATAATAAATTATTGAATAAAGGCGGCATGGAAGTCGGTGTCTGACGCGGACGATAACGATGTACGAACAAAAAAATTACACATGAATAATTTATCTAAAATTTACATTTGATGTTGAAAGGCCGAATGCCGAAAGGCCGAATGTCGAAAGGCTGAACACAGAAAGACCGAATGAGTTGGAAGGCCGAATGTCGAAAGACCACATGTCGAAGGGCCGAATGTGTCGAAAGGTCGAATGTTTAATGGCCGAATGAGTCGAGAGGCCCGATGGATCGAATGCCCGAAAGTGTGGAACGCCGTTTAGGTCGAAAGTCCAAATTTTCATGAAATTTTCCTTCACTTAATTTATTGAAATCAATATTTAAAGCATTGATTTTGTGTCATCGAAGTGCTAACAAATCCTCAGTACGTAGCATATTAATGTGATCAAATTTTGTCGGAAAAATGTGTGTTGTTTTTTGTGTTTTTTTGTTATTGCTATTGCTGTAATAACTGTTGTGGACAGGCAATGTGTTTATTTTTTTGTGGTCAAGGGTTTTTGTTTGTGACCATATTTTTCCGCCTCTTTTACTAATTGAGTAGGTAAGAAAAATATATTTTTATATTATGAATTTCGTTTATATCTATTTCCCATTTTTATTAATTTAGTTTTGCCATTTTGCATTTTTAAAGGTGGAAGATTTAAAAAGATGCATGATAACTAATACCAAAATTTTGTTAAAATTGTTTCAGAATTATGTGATAAAATTATTAAATATTTTTTAATTATTACGGAAAAATTGTAGCGAAAATCTTACATTGCTTTATAATTCGAGCACTAAAAATTATTTTGTTTTATTTAAAAATAAAAGAATATAGTTTTCTGTTGGCGGCAAAATGATCAGATCGTTGTTTGAAACGGGTCCCGGTCGCTACCGCATATTTCATTATAGAATATGGTAGTACAGCATGTTTTAGTTGGCATATTTCAGTACAGCATGAATGGGATTCTAAAATGATTTTATTGATGAAGTTATAGAGCACGGTCATTTAAGGTGGAACTTGACTATTTCTTAACTGATTGATAATATTGAAATTCATTCACTTAATAAATTTTCCTTCTTTTTTGAAATTTACCTTGATTTAATATAATTTTCCTTGACTTAACTAAATCAAATTTTCCTTTACTTAGCAGAATTCTCCTTCACTTAATAGAGTCATCCTTTACATAAGAAAATTTTCTTTCACTTAATACCATTCACTTTATTCAGTCTTTCGACAGATTCAGCCTTTCGACATTCAGCCTTTCGAAACATTCTGCCCTTCGACATTCGACCTTTCAATATTCGGCCTTTCGAAATTCGGCCTTCCGACCCTATTCCGAATTTTATAGTATAAACGGACTGTTGAGAGTGTCAGCCAAATCTCTCAAATTCTGTGATAAAAACATTTCAATGCTCTTACCGCTCTTGACGTCGACACTTCTGAATGGGATTTGTTTTTGGTTAATCATTTGTCTGAAAGGTTAGGCACGTATTGAAGTTGAAAAGGAGTCGAAGATTGACAAATTATTGGAAGTAGACCAATTCACAAACACATTATTATATCGTCCGTCTGTTGATTTCCAAAATTCATCCAATTGTGCTGAAATTGCGATAACTGATAACAAATCGACATTGGCTGCGGACCATGAGCGCCTAACCGCAAGTTCAACAAACTACTGAAAGCAAGCGTGAAACCACGCTTGTCATAATGTCAAGACTGACTGCTTTGACTGTTTGACGGTTTTCACTGTTTACCCTGCAACTCTTGACTTTTTTTAATTGCCGCAAATCATTGATCTATTACCTATACGCTTAGCTTTTCTGTGGACAAAAATAATATTTCAATTTTTAATTTCTCGCGACGAGTAAACATTTTGTTTGGCGCAGAAATCTTTCCATAGATTTACCAAAACGAAGCAATTTAAATTTTCGTTGGTACTGTCAACATCATTGTGTCCAACGTCTAACAGTAAAGATAATAAAGAAGAAACCAATTTGGAGATGCAGGCGGCAATCTTCACGCCAAGTGTTGTCAATTGACCAAAAAATATGTGAAGACCATTATCAATAACAGCTTATCGTGATGTGGAAGTAAGGTATTAGCGCAATTAGGTAATAATTCTGAAAATGAATAAATGAAAGAGATCCGAATTCCGAAATGATTCGTCAGTTTTATTGCTTGGAATACGGATACTGACCACATATAGAAAGGATTTGGGTAAGTTTAACTAAATAGTGATCGAAATAAATAAACGTAATGTTCTTGCAGAGATATCAACAGTTTTTGACTTATCGACGGTTATGGGATTCTACCGTCATGACTGCAAAATTTCTTATTTAAAAAATTTGTTCAATGCACAAAATTAGTTGGGGTGATTCGCTTTCGTGTATTGAAATACCTAAGTATGTGATTTAAGCCATTTTGTGGTGCTGCTAATATTCAGTTGCACATGATAATGTCAGTCATGTTTATTGAGATGTTCGATTTAGAGTAGCTGCTCATAGCAAATGATCGACGATAAATCGTTTAGAACCTTGTGTGGCATGGAAAGATTAGGAAATGTTTGGGCCCAATGTTGGGCTGATTCACAAACAAAATTTTATCATATCAATTCCAATCCTATACATTGTGCAAAGAATTTGTTTCAAATCGCTTTTGTAGAATTCAAGATTTGTCTAACCCATCAGAATAGTGCATTATATTCCAACATCGCGCTTTTAAAATTCGATGTTTAGATATTTGTAAGCAACAACTGTTGGATCGAAATCGTGCGGCGAATAAAGTTCAAATGAAGTGAACGACCCATAAACGAATTAAACTCATTTTTGGCCAGGGAAGACACCGAATGGCAAACCATACACTTTGGGAGTCGGCCTTTCCTCGTGCTATGGAGGAATATTATATCAAAATTGACGAATTACATACACTGGTGGAGGGAATTCTCAATGCTCGCTCACTTCCTCAGATGTCGTATGAACTCTGATTTGAATGTGCTGACGCCAGGGCATTTTTTGGTTGATATCCCATTAGAATTTCTATCTGATGTATGTCTTTTCGCTTGAATATTAATCGTCTAACTGAATATCAAAGTTTACAAAATACAGTGCAACAATTTTGGAAGCGATGGTATCATAGTATTTGTTGGAATTACAATATCGAACCAAATGGACATCCTCCAACACGGATTACCAAGAACAATGTTTAGTACTGGTCAAGGAAGATAACGATCCTAGCCCGCATCTTTAAAGTGTATGAGCATCACAATTAATAATGGGACATTCAAAACAGGGATGAGCAGGATCTGCCCATTACCGTTTGATTATTGAAATATGAGCTACATATTTTAACTTGTACCCAAATTGCAAATTGTGTAGAGGAATGCACACATAGTTATGTTTGCTACTACGTCTTTAGTTTAGATATTTCATGCTTTGCATGTCACAAAAGATCCTGGTGAGTTGCGCCTGAGCTAGCTGGTACCGTTTCAAAAACGAGCGAGTTGCATTTTTAGTTATATGAGTATCTCGACCACGTATAAAAGGTTTTTAATGAGAGAAAAATCGTTACCTGTGGCTTAATGTGTTCTTTCTAAAAATATTTTCATTTGTGGAATTCGCTGCCATTAAAGCGGAGAAAAAAAAGGAAAAAACTAGATTTTGTTATTATTGTTTTTAAACATTTTTATTTATCTCGATAACTGTTGAAATGCTGTTAATGAGCCACAGAGCCATTACATCTGGCATAACGAGTTCCTTATATAAATATTTGTATTTGACTGTTGAACAGTCGTTAATGGGAAAAAACTATTGAACAAGGCTCATTTAGCTCTTTATAAAAATATAAACGTTGAAAATATTTATAGTGAGGTAATTCGAAAAAAGTCGAGACAAAAAAAAACTGGACAAAAAATCGAAAATTCAAAATATTAGTACGTACTATGGCCCTTAACATGAGTTCCGGTAGAGTTGACATTTTTTCTCTGTACCGTAATTTTAGTACTCTGGAATTTATCCTAGACTTGGTAATTCCTCTAGAGTTTAGGATGCCAATAATAGCTCGGGTTGAATTTTAATTTCCGGTGGAGTGAAGTAAATATTGTAACTCATGTAAATCCCTTATAATTTATTTCGTCTTTCACTTTCTCATTTCTTCTCATAAAATCATAAAACACCAAAACGGTTAATGCCCTAAAAATTTTACTCTTGGGTACTTATAAACATTGGCGGTTTGGCAGTTTTTCATGTTTTTGCTTCTTTCTTTTTGTGTGTTTACTTAAACGAGAAAAATGCTTCATTTGTTTTAAATATTTCATATTGCAGTGTTTAATGATATGTATGTTGTATTAAAAGAACAACTTTCAATATTAAGATTCTTCTGTACCTAAACTGTGTTTTTTTTTAGTCGACGAGCTCTTTATAAAAATGTTTATTTGTGAAAATCGCAGGCCTTAAAATGGAGAGAAATGGAAAAATTTATATTTAGTAGTTTTTTATGTAATGGATAAGGCTACGTAGATTTAAATATGCATTCATTCAAGTATGTGTATGCTGTACACAAGTTGAAAATATCTAATGAATCATCTTTTGTTTCAAGCTGTGGAAGAAAATGAGGACGATCCAGGTATTGATCTTTTATTTTCATCACAATAAATATTATAAACAAATAAATAGTACACAAATAAATTTTAAACACGTATGTATATACTTTTTTAAATACATATTTATTATTCAGAAAAACTTTTCGTCCGTATGACATTTGAATTTGACATCCATCAAAATTTTGAAACCAAAATGAAGTTTGCCACATTTAAGGTTGTACAAAAACAAAAAAATTTCAAATTTCCTTTTGCTCCCGATAGCAGCTCCGGACAGAACCTCCGGATAAATAGCTAGAGCTAAATATTTTTTTATAAATTTTTGGTTAAAAGGTTGAATGAAAAATTAAAAATTAGTTTTAAATGAATTAATTATATGCATAAATAGCTTGTCAAACATTAGTTCACAGAAAATTAGCTGCTCCGGATACAATCTATCCGGAGCTAATAAAAAAACGCGACTTTTATTTTTTATTAAATTTTTGGTAAAGAATAGGTCTTTTTTCTGAAAAATAACATCACAAGGGGTCACCACTTTATTTACCATAAAATCAAACAACAAAATAAATAAAAAAAAGGTTATATTCCCTTTATAAAATATGATTTTTTGAAGAAAAAATAAAATGGAGGTGTGCCCAACACACGACTTTCTTTTACGAACAGAGAATTTTGAGAAATTTTATTATGTTTTTATAATTTTATAAAATATTTTAATTTTTAGAATTTTTTATTTTTATTTTTTTTATTTTTTGGAAACATTTTGTATTAAGCAGTTTTTTGTAAACCTTATACTTTTTAAGATATTTGCAAAATAAATTTTCTGGACCAAGGGAGAGGCCACTTCCAGGTAGCCGATTTGGAGTAAAATTCATAGGGAAGCTTAAATCTGAAGTTTCAGTTCGATTGGTTAAACCATCCGGGATGTAGAGAGGACACAGACTAACAGACTGACCGACAGACACCATTTCGAAACCCACGTTTTCGGACTCAAGGGACCTCAAAACAGATAAATCTCTAAAAATCTCGAGGTTCAAAATTTTCATATGATTACTATACTATACTAGAGTAAAAGAAAGTAAAATCAAGAAAATCCACTCAAAATTTTCCCAGGACAATTTTTTTATTAACAGAATTTTTTTTAAATTTTTGGATTGACGCGTTTTGTAATATTAATACAACCATAAACAAATTTCTACTATAAAAGACATGTCCTTCGAAACAATGGTGAAACCTTTAAAATTAATAGTAATATTATTTTTCATAGCTGTACCTTAAAATATTTGGACGGGCCACGTAAACTTATCCTTTTTGTCGACAGTAAGCATGAGAAAATGCAAGAAACATTCATTATTAAACATCAAGAATATAAAAGATTTTTCTTTAAAAAATCTTTATTCAACAGGAATTATTGTACACATACGCGTCTTGTCAAATTTTCCTAACAAAAAACATTTCACAGTTGTTTATTGTGAAGATGACGTATTTAATATATAATTCAGACTGTTTTCAAGGGAAATTTCCAAGAATCAGGAATTAAAGTTTATTTGGTTTATTAAACCAAAATTCGCCAAGACATTGGAGATTCCCTCAAACCAGCAGAACTCATAATATGTCATAATTCCAAATATCGTGAAATTAACGAAAATTATGCAACAAACAACAGTTCAAGACAATAATACAAATGTTATTACAAATAAACGCCCTGTACATAAAAGTCATATGAAAAAACGATAATACTACTACTGGTACACGCCATGCTCAACCTAGAAGTATATAGAAATCTTCTACCTGTATAGCAATAAAGGAATCCTTGAACTGGACATTGATAAAGCAAGAATAATAACAGAACATTCTAACCTTTTAGATATAATAGAACTAGATGATTTAAAAACTAGTTTAGCATCTAATAATAAAAATATCGATCTAATTTCCAAAATCCAGGAAGACCGATAACTTTATAAACAGGGACGAGTAAATTTGGCAAAGAGAAAAATTAGTAAACTAGAATTAGAATTAGAATACATACTTATACCCTTTTGTTAGAACCAAAAGAGTATAAATTAATCCTTTGGAATATTTAATTAAAAACATAAGAGCGAATCTGGATAATCGAAGTCAAATCAAAATAAATCAACAAATGCTTGAAAGATTTGATAATATAACTAACCACATTAATGATTTTAACCAGTACTATCGGAAAAGGATTAGAATCACAACGATTATTCTCTCAAACGTATTGCAAAACATGATAATCGATGATTACTTTTGTCGTTTAGAGGACAATATGGAAACGCTAAAAGATTAAGAAATCTTAAGTTTTATAAAAATTAAAGTAATTTCACGTCATATTGTTAATAGACGGGAATTAATCTACATCCATGAACATTTGGTTACAAACAAAGCAAATTTTGCTTCATATGAAGAAGTATAAGGAGTCACTTGAACTATAATGAACTATATAATAACTGTTAGGGTGCATCCGAAATGCGAATTTAAATATACATTATTTGAAATGCGCTTTTTATAATTAAATTAATTAAAACTGGACAACTCTGAATTAATAAATCGATAAATATGATTCATTGAAATATAAATTGGCTGAAGCAACGCGTTAAAAATGCACATAAAAGCTACATTGCATGTAACTTTTCGAAATGTGTCTTCGCCAAATGTGCATTTTCCATTTCGGACACATAAATAATCAGAGAATCTTTACTGGAATCATAGTATCATTCAGTACATTTATTATTTGTATTTCAATAGCAGTCATTTTTATCTATCGTAAGCTTAAAAACTACGCCAAGATGACAAACAAAATAAGCCGCAAGCAAAATCATGAAAACCTGCAGATAAAAGTCTCCGTGAACGATGCCGAGGATCACGTCAAACTAGGAGGGGAGTAGTTATGTCCAATGACCCACAACGGCGCAGCATCAACATAAATCACATTTACATACACAGAACATTAAACGATTGCATTTTTCTTTTATATTAAATAAAATAGTTATGTTCAATGACCCAGCCTTCAACTTAAATTACAATTAAAGAAATCATTAAATCAAAATACGCATTTGTTATCCCTGCATGGAATATATGCACCAGCAGCTGGAATACAATTATAAATACTGTAATAAAAGCTATGTCGATAGCTCTATTTTACTTATTCCATAATTGAACGTATTTAAATTTACAACTTGTTCATTGGGGGCCTGGTCAATTTGGATATTAGGGTAACAATCAATTTATGGGTTCATTGCATTGCAAAAAGCGTCTTTTATGAAGTGAAAAATCTGAGTTTCTTAGTTTTTTTTTTGTTTGTAATATTCGGATCCAATTAATATTCAAAAAATCATATTTTATAAACGGAATATAACCTATCTAAAAAAAATGGTGACCCCTTGTGTCAAAGGTCACCAAACATGGCATTCTTCATTGGATGAATCTATTCAACTTCATATGAACGAGGAGCACTTTGAAAATTTGAGTTTTTAAAAAAAAATGAAAAAATTCAGGAAACGGGGAACGGTGCGATGGAACAGTAACGTGAAGGAAACAGAAAATATGAGTTCATATAGAGAATATTTTCAGCGATTTTGGTCAAAACCGCTAAATTGGTACAACCAATATATGGTAAAATTTGTTTTTAATGAATTGTAGCGACTTGCTTTGAATAAAACTAACACTGCTATTTTGATAAGCATGGTGTACTCCCTTACTTTAAAGCAAAGACTAATATAGTCCTACGTTTTAAGGTTATGTCCACCGCTTTTTTTTTATAAAATTTTTTTTCTTCAATCACAGTTCTCCCTTTTTAACATTAGCTTTGTTTTTTTATTCGCTCCCGATATGCTGCTTTCGAGAGCCGTCATTTTTCTATGCCTAAATTTAAATTTGACGCGCTATTTATTGGTAAACTTAACTTATTTAACATCAAACTATCATTTTTAATTCAATTGTTTAGCAAACACTTCACGTAAAAAATATTTGGCTCTACCTATTTATACGGAGCGCTATCGGGAGCCACTTTTTATATGACGGCTCTCGATAGCAGCTATCCGGAGCGAATAAAAAACACACCTATTAGCATTATATAAATAAAGAATTTTTTAGAAATTTATAAAACTCTCTCAAATATTTGTTTAATACCTAGAGTTCGACCGAACAAAAGGAAGTTCATAAAGATAATTTTTTAGTCGATCGTTACGTGTCTTACAATATTCTAAGAACTAAACTGATTCTTGTGTAGCTACATATTGACCTAGTAAATAAATTAAATTAAATATTTAGCAAAATATTATTTACGTTTTATAATCGTTACGCGTGAGCAAAAGTCCCCTTGGCGGTGAAATTATTATTATTCTTCCCTCTATAGAAATTCACTTTCTTATCAATGATATTCTCTCCATTTTTTTAAACAATTTTTAATATTCTTTTTGGTAAGTCTTTTTTGTAGAAATGAATTAAGATTCAAGAGTTTACCCAAAACTTCAAAGGTTTGAAATGCGAGAGCCCGGTAACAAAATCCAAAATCCTATATAAACAGCATAAAGTAATGATTAAATTCTAATCGTATCTGTAAATTATAAATAACTTAAGTTTATTGTATTAATTATATAAGGTCTAACTTTTGTATTATTTTAATTAATTAACACATTGTGTTTTGTAAGAATTTAAATGATATAATTGATTTCAACAAATAAATGCGACCTTGAACCTGTGGTATATAAAAATGCTGCTTTGTTACTTCATTCGTAAATATGTATTTTCAATCACTTTCGATCTTTTCGATTGAAATTATTTTACTTAGCGTTATTTAAACAGTCAAGAACGTCATTGTTTAAACTTCTTCTCAATTTTCAAGTAGTACGCTACAAATTGACATTTAATTAGAGATTTTTATAGCAAAAAAATTAATACAATTGATTTATGATTTTCAGAAATTTGCAGTCGGTTATTTTATTGATTATTTTAACAAATTGGAGTTCCAGAATTATTTTAAATGACCATTGAAATGGCCCACGTCCTAACATATTATTTCATCATGAGTAACCAATGAACAAATCTTAAATCATCTCTTCTTATATGCCACTTCAATTGTAACAAATGATCAACTCGACATATAAAATTTATTGCATCCATTAATCAATCGTTATCCATGGATGATGATCTACAGAGACGACCAGAATATTGAAGAAACATTACATTGGTGTTGTCGCTGGTTAATAAGAATTGGTATTGACGACGGTAATTTGTATAGATAAACATATAAACTACAAAAAGCAAATAACTTATTCGTAATACACGGTAAGACACCACTTTCAATTTTATAGCTTGTCTTTATAGAGAATTAAAGATGATACAACGATGATCTACGACCTAAACTACCCAGAAACCCAACCAGAATTTTTTTATTGTTTAAATTCTATCAAGGCGACAAAATTTACAAAACATTTTTGATAATGTTGCACAGGCAAAATATACAGATTATCTTGGAAACATTTAAGCCGTCTATTGTACACGGTGACTGACATACGGTAAACACTACATACTAGTCCTTCAACTATACTGTGCATCTCTTGCACGACACATTTTATGCTCAAACTTAATTTATTAACTTTTGGCGAAACCTTCCGAAATCAAAAAAAAAAAAAACAAAAAAAATTAATAAATCTTTTATCATTTGTATACTTACACATATTTCAAAGACAAATTCATTTATACAATTCAAGAAATGAAGAAGACCAAAGTAAATAATCAAGATTTATAAAAAAAAATGTGTACATATTCAAGTCTTAAGGTGTTTTATACTTACATACTCTTCGATTGCACATTTTGTCAAAAAAAAAAAAAAACGAAAAAAATCGTTTTTTGTATAAGAATTTTTTGGTATATAAGATATGGATTTTTATAATTTTTAATCACTCCAGTAGTAGTTTTCATCTTAAAAGTATTATCTTTCTTAAAAAACAAAACAACTAAATCAAAATGCAAAAAGTGAGTTTTGTGAATGTGAAATATAGTTTAAAATAGCTATTAATAAAAATTTGTTTTAGGTTATAATTGTTTGCTTGGCACTCATCGCCCTCGTCTACACAGCACCAGCCGAACCAACCGATAAAGAAATCGTTTCAATAGTCCGATCAACACTCGACCATGAATTCGATGGATCTTACAAATTTGGATTCGAAACTAGTGATGGATCAAGCCGTGATGAAGCTGGAACAGTTGTAAATCCGGGTCAAGAAAATCAATACGTCGGTGTTGTAGGATCATACAAATATACTGATCCAATAACAAATGAGGTATATGAAGTAACATATACCGCCGATGAACATGGTTTCGTTCCAGTTGGCAAACATATTCCAGAAGTTATCAGCAAAACAGCCCAAGAAGCACGTAACATTATCGATGAATCAGAAAAACCCAAAACAAGCTCATAACTTGATTTTATTAAAAAATAATTAATTAAATTCTGTAATATAGATAAACCACGCGATCAACTTAAAAAAAAAAAAAAAAAAAATACTCAAATCCCGAATAAAAACCTCTCCTTATTTCCCCCACCTTTTCAAATTAAAAACGCCAGCCATCGTGCCGCTGCGTTTCTGAATCGGACCTGATGATGTAATATATTTTAAATATAAAATAAATAAATTTTGTTGAAAAAAAAAAAAAAAAAAAAAAAAAACGTTTTATTAAAAAAAGTTCCGCACAAATCTTAAATGTTATGTATGCCCGGCACAAATAAACTGTCATCATCATTAACTTAAATTTACCCGATGAGATCAATAAACCAAAATATAAATACGAGTATATAGAATGACTATATCAATTGACCTTACATTAAGTGGCGATGATTTATTATTGATCTTTACTATATTTATAAAATAGTATATGGCGGGATGAAAGTACGTGTTTACACGAATTGGCTCTCATCAGCGCGGAATGTAAATAAATTCGCAATGTTCGGAATAAAAATGAGCCTCCTTGATCTCGATTGGTTTAGTTTTTTGTTTTTTTTTTTTTGTTATGATCTCATTTGTAAAATTTTGATCATGCGGATAGTATGTCACTGTGTGTTTGACCAACACGATCTCAGCAGAGACTTATAATTGGACGCACATGAAATGACCTAGGTAGGTGTAAATGCTAAAGCCGCACCGCGACGTGATATAACTTTCTCAATAATATTACGTGCTTAAGCGTAAACATTATTACGAAATAGAGAATACAAAATTACTGAATTGTATGATTAAATAATAAACGGTAAGCAGTACAAAAATAATTCGGCCATATTTCCTTATTTAAATTTAGACCCATTGGAACAGCTTTAGTTTAAGGTAATAAGATAAGACTTAAAAACTTAATTACTTATTTTATTTAAGTGATAAGCCAAATTTAATCATTAATCTGCCAATATTCTTTGATAATTATATTTTTCTAACTTGTACGTCACTTGTTTTTATGACCATATGTCGTCGTTCTTGGGCTACTCACATTAGCGTTAACTTTTTGTTCGTTTAAGTTTGGTGATCAGCTGGAATCTTTTTCGGAGCAAATAAATCCATCGTCACGTTTTTATACATTGCATAAAAACCTATTTTTAAGTTCACACCCGTAAAGATAAATAAATAGAAAAACCTAACACTGCAATTTGCACAATGCAATGTCAACAAATTTGATTGAAATACAAAAATTCCAATCAAAAACGAAAGTAATATTGAACACAAATAATAAAATTGGGCAAGAAACATTGAAAAGTTAATAAAAATGTATCTCTTCCACAAGCATTGATACAAACGGGAATTGAACGTTATGTTACAGTGACATCAAAAAGGAAAGGTAGAACTACCTACTTCCTACAAGTGGAAGGTGATAACAAGGATGAGGAGTGATGAAATGATAAAAATAAAACATTGTATTTTGGGAGCTGGATTCGACCAGTTGAAATTGTTGTGTTTAATTTATTAATAAACTAGAGGATGATAAGAAAACTTCACTATTTCTTACTTTAATCGGCCCTGATGGTTACAGAAGGGTGAAGGCGGTTTTATCACCAGAAAAACCGAGTGCACAAAATTATCCAGAGTTGATATCAAATAATAAACCACATTTTACTCCGACGAGAAATGTTATTGCGGAACGTTACAAATTTTTCAAGTGTTCTCAAGGTCATATGAAAATTGAAGATTTAAATTATTCAATTAAAGTATTTAGCCTCTACTTGTGAATTTAACGCCTTTCTCACGGAAGCTTTGCGGGATAGGCTTGTTTTTGGGGTAACATATACTGTGTTACAAAAGAAATTGTTGGATCAAGGAAGTGAATTAATTTGGGATTCTGCAATGAAAATCGCGCAAAATTTTCAAGTTGTGGATAATGAGCAAAAACATATAGCGTCCACTGAACCAAATATTTCAAAACTTAGGTTTTCTGAAAAACAACAAAGATCGGCCGCTGGGGGAACAAATTAGCGTTGTTTTAAATGTAACCCAAAACATGATCGAAACTCAACATGTCCACGAACTTAGTTACGGTGTTTTGCTTGCGGAAAACGGGTCATTTTGCTCGTTCGTGTGGAAAAAGGAACGCTTATAGATTTCGCTTTGGAGGAACAACGGGGGACAATAAACATATTAATCAATTAGAGCTGGAGCAACAGGAAGCAGAAGATTGTAGCAGTGATGACAATCGACTACAACACTTGTCGACAGGAGAGTTAAACTTTATAACCGAACATGGAGGTGTCGTGACTGTTAATTTTTTAATTAATAATTGCAAGCTTAGCATGGAAATATACATGGGCGACATATGTTCAGTTATTAGTAACATTGATTATTTACACTATTTTTCCAATCTTAAGCTAGAAACTAAAAGTTATCCAAATTTGCAGGTTGTGACGGGACAACAAGTGGAAGTTCTGGGGCAAATTTCAGTAGTTGTTGAGAGTAAATTCAACCTCAGTTTAACAGTAGTCAATGTGTGTAAGAATTTTAAACCGCTACGTGGAAGGGATTGGATTGACATTTTGTTTCCAGGATGGCGAAACTATTTCAAAAATAATAGGCAAATAGATTTTAATATCATAGGAACATAATTTAATCACCGAGTTGCAGGAAAGATATCATGAACTATTTAAGCAGTCGAATGAACCGATTAGACATTTTGTGGCGGATATTTGTTTCAAAGAGGGGACGAAACCCAAATTCTTTAAACCGTATACAGTACCTTAGTAAATGGAAAAATCAGTAGGGGAAGAATTGAATCGAATGGTGCAAGAAGGTATAATTAAAACGGTTAGACACAGTGAGTGGGGATCCCTAATGGTTGTGGTTAAGAAGCAAAATGGCTTGATACGATTATGTGGAAATTTTAAGGTGACCGTAAATCCCGTGAGTAAATTCGACATATATCCAATGCCCTTAATAGATGATTTAATTATGAGGTTGGTAGGGAACACTTATTTCTGTGTGTTGAATTTAAGAGGAACTTACTTGCAATTAGCTGTTTCGCAAAATACCCAGAAATTTTTGGTTGTGAATACATGCAAAGGACTGTATCAATTTTTGCGGATGCCATATGGTATTAGTTCAGCCCCTATGATTTTTCAAAAGGTAATGGACCAAGTAGTTCAAGGCATTGAAGATGTAAGCGTTTATTTGGATGATATTTGTGTTGCAGGGAAAACAATAGAGGAGTGTCATAAAAGGTTGGAATCAGTATTTGATCGCCTCATTATGTATAATATCAAAGTGAACCTAGACAAATGCAAATTTTTTGTGCATCAGGTTGAGTATTTAGGCCATGTGATTTCAGAAGAAGGCATTAAACCATCACCAACCAAGTATAAATCAATACTAAATGCCCCGCCGCCCACGGATATTACAAAGCTAAAACATTTTTTGGGTTTAATAAATTTTTATTCAAAATTTCTCCCAAACTGTTCGAATATTTTATTTCCGCTATTTAAATTATTAGGTAAAAATGTTAAAAAATACTCCCTTATTGACAACGCTAAATACAGAGACAAGTGAGAACTTTTTTATTGCCCACATTAAACGTGGTGATATCAGCGAAATTAGGATTCAAGCCAAAAACATCGGCGGATACAGAAAAAATGTAGCCGCTCTTAAAAAAAATGGAAAGTACTTTTACAGATATTATTTAAAGACCGCAAACGGAATCTTGGTCGTGATAAAAGGGATCGAGTCAGCTGTGAGAGCTGAAAAAAATGAAATTCAGGGTGAAAAACGATATTAACATCGTAAACCGGTTTCCCAATGTACCAACTGTCAGGAATATGGGCATTCGCAAAACTACTGCAAACTCCCGGCTGTTTGGGTAATATGTGGCAAACTGAATGACAGCGGCAAGTGTGAGCTGAATAAAAGAAACCAGAGGCTAGAACATGCAGTAATTGTGGTGAAAATCATACCGAAAACTATAGAGGATGTACAAGGAGTTAAGAAAAAAATGATTCCACATCAAAGCGCGGAACAGCAAGTACTAAACCATATTTTCAAAAGTCAAACCAAAGCGGGTCAAATGTCTGCTACGAGCAATCCAAAAATATCAAGAACAGAATAAGGCATTACTCCAAAAATATAATCAACTATACCATCTGTCTGGAGGAATGGACTGGGAAATACACCACATCTGATGTCCACCGCGGGAGGTGACTACAAACCCAAACATATCCAGTGGGGTTCAAGACGTTTTACTATCTTTCTTCTGAATATTCACCGGTTTTAATATGAACTGAGCACGCAAGTTCTAAAACTATCGCCACCTAGATTCCTGATGAATCCACAAACTAATTGGACTCAATTCAAGTCTACTTTAATGAAAGAATGTTCTTTAAACATCCCGCTAAAAACCAAACATGAAATTGATGCAGCAGTACAGCACCTAACAAATGTATTAAGACAAGCTACAGCGGATGCAGTGGCAACCTACGCTTAATCAAATTTAAGATGCAGCAATTCAATACTCTCTATAGAAAGCCACACGAAAGCTTAAATGACCAACACTTTCATGCACTCCGATTCGTGTTCCTAATGGAAACTGGGTAAGAAGTGATGCAGATAAAGTAAACAAACATCTTAATAAGGTATTTATATCCAACGAGCAAAATGGAAACCCCGAATTGATGATGCAGAAGCTGAGCAAATCCAGCCAATTAAATATGGTACAAGTGGCGCCAAGTAGAAAAGAAAATCTAGGAAAACATTGATCCAAGAAAAGCATGAGGGCATGATCTGATAAGTGGCAAATCCTTAAAAATCTTCCGGAAAAATATATCAAACTAATAACATAAATTTTCCTGAAACCTGAAAATGAAACAAAAGTAAACTCATATTGTCATAGAGTTGTATCTGAAATCAGGAGCCCCCTAGAACAAAACAAAGTACTGCAAAGTATATTCTGTGTATTTTTACACACAAAGTTAGAAGACTGTTACCGAACATTTTTCCAAAATCATTAAAAAATTACTTGCTCGATGGAACGTTTTTGGTGAAATATAGCAGTGCATCCACCAATTTATATGGAATCCTCTCTGGGGTTCCACAAGGCAGTGTACTAGGTCTACTATTATATATGATCAATACAGAGTGTTAGAGATTGATCCAGTAATGCATACTAAACAAGTTCCTGAAAAGAAAAACAAAAACAACACAAAGAATCATCGCAACAAAATAAAATTACACGTAAACACTTATCTGAATTATCCCAGCTGATTATCATATCCAGCTCACCCAGCTACGATTTCGTATAAAATATATGTCTGTGTTGATTATTAATTCACCTAAAATTATAATTATATTTAAATTTATTATTAATTAACTATAATTGCATTATATAACTTGCCTTTAACCTTATATTTCCAAAAAAATGTCTTTTGTTTACATTAAAATTTGACAGGTCTCAAAAAGAGAAATCATTATGTAGTAGATTTGACGATAACCGTGAACAAATGTTGTACCAAAACGATAGTAAAATTAGCACTTCAAAAGTTAGATGTCACTGTTAAAAAATAGTATACATAATTGAAAATTTGTAATAATCACACTACTCTGAAAAATACTCTCAGGTGTGACTGATCAAGATATTTCATTTAATTATTCTTTATATTTTTTAATAAGTACATGGTGTTGTGATAACCATTAATTAACAAAAAACAAAATAATCAGTTTGTGAACGGAGTTTGTTATATGTATTTACTAAATATTTCATTGCAATAATAAAACAAATAAATACAGAAATACTGTTTGTCATCTAATTTTTCTTAAACATTTTTTCGTTGTGAAAACTAAAAGAAAATAAAGTAGAAAATTGTGAATTAAGTTTATTATATGTTCTTAAACATATTTAATGGTGCCGAAACCCGGGAAATAAACGAAATATTTTTGGTGAAATAACAAACAACGTGATTAACAGTAAAAATAGATAACGGGATGGATCGTACGATTAGATTGAGAAATCGCACGATAAGTCAAATCGACGCCATTTTGACTTTCGCTAAAAGAATAGATGATTCCACAACAGAGAACGCTATTCGACCACGTTTGTTGCATCTAGAAAAGCATTATGATCAATTCAACGAGCTAGAAGTTGCCCTTGCTGAGTTTCCGGACTATCAATCAATGGTTGCGACAATTGATGACCAATATTATGAAGCAAGAGCATTATTAGACGATGCATTAGTCAAGCGAACAGGTGTAGCACGATCCAAAGCTAAAACGGGTGAAGAATTAAATGAGACATTAGAAACATTTGTGACGCAACAGAAGACGTTTTACGAAAATTTAAATACCACATCAACCGTGAAACTACCCAAAATCAATGTAGAAGCTTTTAGTGGTGACTACAAAATGTGGCCGTCATTTAGAGATCTCTATGTTAATGCGGTTCATAATCATCCACATTTAAAGGGGTCTCAAAAATTGCAACAGTTGAAAAGTTTATTGCGTGGAGAGGCAGCTGGGTTAATTCGTCACATAACCACTACCGACGACAATTATGAAGAAGCGTGGCAAAAGTTAGAAACCAGATATAATAAGCCGAAGCCAATTGTATCCAACCTTATTCAATCGTTTCTCGATCAACGCGCATGTAAAACAGCAAGCTACAAAGATCTACGTAGGCTATACGACCATTCTGATGAAATCGTGCGTGCGCTGAGAAGCATTGGTACAGAAGAAGAATCTCGTAATCCCTGGCTGATACATCTGTTGTTACAAAAGGTCGATAACGACACGAAACAGCTATGGGCCAGAGATTCTGTAGACAAGGCGCATCCTACATTTAGCGAATTTTTAGAATTTTTGAACATTCGCTGCGATACATTGGAGTCCTGTAACATCCAAGAAAGGAAAAATTATCCGGCTCAATCAACAAAGTCATTTCTAGTCGAACAATCATTGCCAACACAATCCGCGCAAAGAATTAGTTGCTACGCATGCGCGGGTGATCATCTACTTTACAAGTGTCCATCATTTCGGAACAGTAGCTTAGAGGCGCGAATTAGATTAGCCAACGAACAGCGTTTATGCCATAATTGTTTTCGAAAGGGGCATATTGTTACCCAGTGTTTATCTAAGACGTCTTGTTTAATTTGTCGAAGACGACATCATTCATTGCTGCATCCACACACGGAATCTGCTTCACATTCAAAAACAGTGGCTAACGCAGCATTCATCGATCAATTCAAGTTGAATTGCCAAGCAACCAGCGATCCATTATCAACATCGAGCAAACAATCCGTTATCACACACCAATCATCACCTGATCAGACACAAACAAGTTCATCAAACGGGACAAATAATCCAAATGTAACAACCCAGTCATATATGCAGCAACAATCGATTGCTCAAACCATCTTACCTACTGCTATAATTCGGATACGGTCACGCAGTGGAGAATACATGTCAGCACGCGTTTTATTGGATTCAGGATCCCAGTCATCTTTTGTATCAGAAGCATTCGTGCAACGCCTAGGCCTATTACGTGAAAAATCTAATGTTCATATTTACGGTTTAGCAGCAGTACCTGCGGGTATCACAAAGGGAAGAACGACACTTTGCATACAATCACGTGTAAATCCTCTTTACACTATAGTCGTCAACGCCTTAATAGTAAAGTCCATCGGTGCCAAGTTACCAGACAGTCTGATTTCTGTCCCTCAACAAAATCAGTATGCTACACTTGGACTAGCAGACCCATTGTTTTATCAGCCAGGACAGGTTGATGTCCTAATTGGAATCGAATTTTTCTTTGAAATCATTGGACACAAACAGTTACACGTACCACATTTACCACCGCTGCAAGAATCGCAATTTGGTTGGTTAGTCGCTGGTAACGTTACATCAAATATCCCACAAACCAACTGCTATATATCCACTAATGAATCGAGTGGAGAATTCAATCATGACGAATTAAACAATTTATTACGAAGATTTTGGGAAATCGAGGATTTACCAACTCGAGTACAACCAACTAGAGAGGAACAGTTTTGTGAAACGTTTTATAATAATACTACTGTAACTACAACGAGTGGTCGTGTTCAGGTGAGGTTACCTTTTAAAGAAGAACGAGAACAACTTGGTGATTCGTACAACAATGCCAAAAGACGATTATTATCAATGGAACGCAAATTTCACCAGGATCCGGAATTGAAAGCACAATATATTGATTTCATGACTGAATATATTACCATGAATCATATGACACGGCTAGCATGGTGCAATATTCCAGAGGATAACAACCAACGATATTTCATACCGCACCATGCGATCTACAAAGAAAGCACAACAACTCGGCTACGCGTAGTATTTGATGCATCCTGCAAAACCAGTACGATGAATTCTTTAAACGATGTTATGTATACCGGAACCAAATTACAAAATGATTTAGTAACGATTCTCTTACGTTTCCGAAAACATCAAATCGTATTCGTCGCCGATGTAGAAAAGATGTACCGGCAAATAATGGTACATAAGGACGATGCAAATTATCAACTGGTGCTGTGGCGAGATAATGTCCATCACGATATCCAGGTGTATCAGCTTCAAACGGTTACTTATGGGTTGAATTGTTCACCATATCTCGCTATCCGAACGCTAAAGCGAATTGCAGATGAACATTCAAATCAGTTCCCATCAGCATCGAACGCAATATCACACGATTTCTACATGGATGATTTGCTATCAGGCGCAAATTCAGACGAGGAAGCACTTCGATTAAAAGCAGAAATCACATTAATACTCGAAAAAAGAGGGCTTCACTTGCGTAAATGGCGATCCAATTCACAAATAGTTCTCGATTCATTTGATGCTAAGGACATCGAGCTTAATCCAAAATTAATTGAAGAAGAAAGCAATGCTAAAACCCTAGGCATATTGTGGAATTCACGGACAGACACATTCTCATTTAAGGTACAACTCAAGGAAATCATCACATGGACTAAACGCAAGGTATTGTCCGAAACGTCACGGGTATATGATCCTTTGGGATGGATAACTCCCGTTATTATGGTGTTTAAAATTATACTTCAAAAATTTTGGGTATTAAAACTGGATTGGGATTCCCCACTATCGAATACGTTACAAAATGAATTTGAGGCCACATATGCTCAACTTCACCATTTAAATCAAATTGAAATTCCACGGTGCTACCACAAATCCACAGTTACTAATTCGATTCAATTACATGCGTTCTGTGATGCGTCGGAAAAGGCATACGGATGTGCTGTATACGTACGCGCTAGTGATTCAAATGGAAAAATTACGACGAATTTAATATGTGCCAAGGGAAAAGTGGCACCAATAAAGCAAATCAGTTTGCCGAGATTGGAGCTATGCGGAGCTTATGTGTTGGTGAAACTAGTGAATTTTGTCAAAACGGAATTGTTTCCGGAAGATCGTGTACAAATTTTCGCCTGGACTGATTCTACGACGGTGTTGAAATGGTTGTCCGATATTCCCCGACGTTGGAAGTCTTTTATTGCCAACCGCACCTCTTACATATTAGATATTGTTCCACGACATCAATGGAGTTATGTTCCCTCAAAGCAAAATCCGGCTGATATGATAACTCGAGGTATGCCACCACAGAAAATATGCACGGAACGATTGTGGTGGAAGGGACCAGAATGGTTGGAAATGGATGATAGTTGGTGGCCAGAAGAACCACCAGAACCAGTTCCAAAATTTAACCCAGAACTATTAGAGCAAAGAACGCAAATGTTCGCAATTCAACATACGCAACAGGATCCTCTCGAACGACTATTCATGTCAAGTTCATCATTTTTTAAGCTGAAAAGAATTTTGGTTTATATACTACGGTTTGGAAGAAGATCATTGATTGGCAGCAATAAAATAAATGGACTGATACAACTTGATGAATTACTGAGAGCAGAAGTAATTATTTATAAACTCGTACAGCGTCATAATTTTACTCAGGATATAGCAGAATTACGGAAAAATGGTCACGTTAGTAATACTTCCAAGTTACTGACATTAGATCCGTTTATTGATGAAAAGGATATACTTCGTGTTGGTGGTCGCTTGCGACATTCCGAATTACGATATTCGGCAAGACACCCAATCATATTACCGAAGAACCATCGCATTAATGAACTAATTATAAAAGAGATACATCATGCACTACTACATGGGGGGCTTACATTAGTATTAAATACGATGAGACAACGATATTGGATGCTTGATGGTCGCCGTACCGTCAAACGGTACATCAATCACTGCGTTACTTGTATTCGACATCGTGGTGCCACATTGAGGCCTAAAATGGGAAATCTACCAGTAGAACGAGTTTTGCAAACACGTCCATTTCAGAATTGTGGTATCAATTATGCTGGTCCGATTATGATTAAAACAAGTAATCGACGAAATGCTCCACTTGAGAAGGCATACTTGGCGATATTTGTATGTCTTTCCATCAAGGCAACACACCTAGAAATAGTTACAAGTATGAATACAGATTCATTTCTCGCGGCACTTAAGCGATTTGTCGCCAGACGAAATATGGTGCGATAATGGCTCCAACTTTATTGGTGGCAATCGCGAGTTAAAAGCCTTACGTAATCAGTTCCTTGGTCAGTTTGAATCTGACGATATTCTCAGTTTTTGCTTGCAGAGATCAATCCGGTTCAAGTTTATTCCACCGGGTGGTCCCAATTTCGGAGGACTGTGGGAGGCCGTCGTCAAATCCACAAAATTCCATTTAAGACGAGTGATGGCGGGTTCCAATTTCACATTCGAGGAGCTCTGTACTTTGGTGGTCCAAATTGAGTCTATCCTAAATTCTCGACCCCTATGTCGATTGAATGATACCCCAGATGAACTACAAATGCTAACACCAAGCCACTTCCTCATTGGTGAACCATTAGTGGCAATACCAGAACCAAATTTAGCAAAGGTGAGCGATAGCAGGCTCGATAAATGGCAGAATGTACAGAAACGAGTCCAGGGTTTCTGGAAATGCTGGCAGCATGATTACTTAACATCCCTGCAAGAGAAGCATAAATGGCAACACAATAGTATAAATCTCCAACCCGATGATATTGTGTTAGTAAAAGAAAATAACTTACCACCCAATAAATGGTTACTCGGTCGGATTATACAGATGTTTCATGGTGTTGATGCCATTTGTAGAGTGGTAAAAATCAAGACCGCAAATGGGGAACTTCTTCGTCCAGTAAATAAACTAATCAGGTTACCACTCAAAAACGTAACCACAAATTGAGGAAGTAGAATAACGTTCAATTATTATTTATCAATTCAAGTACACACAATTGCTTTAAATTAGAAATTAGTTAAGTTCATTATTCAAATAATTCTCTTAACGTGAGGGACTATGTTAGAGATTGATCCAGTAATGCATACTAAACAAGTTCCTGAAAAGAAAAATAAAAACAACACAAAGAATCATCGCAACAAAATAAAATTACACGTAAACACTTATCTGAATTATCCCAGCTGATTATCATATCCAGCTCACCCAGCTACGATTTCGTATAAAATATATGTCTGTGTTGATTATTAATTCACCTAAAATTATAATTATATTTAAATTTATTATTAATTAACTATAATTGCATTATATAACTTGCCTTTAACCTTATATTTCCAAAAAAATGTCTTTTGTTTACATTAAAATTTGACAGGTCTCAAAAAGAGAAATCATTATGTAGTAGATTTGACGATAACCGTGAACAAATGTTGTACCAAAACGATAGTAAAATTAGCACTTCAAAAGTTAGATGTCACTGTTAAAAAATAGTATACATAATTGAAAATTTGTAATAATCACACTACTCTGAAAAATACTCTCAGGTGTGACTGATCAAGATATTTCATTTAATTATTCTTTATATTTTTTAATAAGTACATGGTGTTGTGATAACCATTAATTAACAAAAAACAAAATAATCAGTTTGTGAACGGAGTTTGTTATATGTATTTACTAAATATTTCATTGCAATAATAAAACAAATAAATACAGAAATACTGTTTGTCATCTAATTTTTCTTAAACATTTTTTCGTTGTGAAAACTAAAAGAAAATAAAGTAGAAAATTGTGAATTAAGTTTATTATATGTTCTTAAACATATTTAATGGTATACTAACATCAAATTACGTAAAAGTTTCAACATTTACGGATAATACAGCAATCCTGCATACTCATCAAAACCTCACGATAGCATCAAGAAATCTGCAAGATCATTTAGATGAAATAGAAAAATTGCTAACTAAATGGAGAATTAAGGTCAAGAAGCGTAAATCGGTGCACATTACATTCACGCTCTGCATAAACTTACTTGTCCGCCTGTAAGACTAAATAATTTAATTCTACCACAAGATTAAAACGTTAAGTATCTCTGTCTATATATACAACGTTAAATATCTCTGCCCACATTTAGATAGAAGGTTTTCATGGAACAAACAGATCGAAGCTAAACGTCAACAAATCAGGTTAAGATGTGTTAAAATGAACTGGTTAATAGGGAAACATTCCAACTTAAACCTAGACTGTAACGTTTTGCTATATAAAATGGTACTTAAACTTATCAAGACGTATGGTGTTCAATTGTGTGGTCTGCTTGTCCTTCGAACATAATAAAATTGTAACGAATGACTTCTTTACTAATCTTTGGCAAAGGAAAGGGTTTGGTTGTTACCGAGTTAGTATTACTTACTACCACTGGATAAAATACCTTTCGGATATATTAGTTTTAACCAATATCTCAATAACATTTTCCAAAATCTGCGTACGTCTCTTTAATGTTTCAGTGTGCTGCCCTAAAAGTGTCATAAATGGCTTAATAAAAACATGATGAAATCTCTTGGTTAAATCTAATAACGTAAAATATTTGCTATTCCCTAAACTATCCAGCTGATGTTCAATAATCAGAACACATACGTACACATCCTAATTTCATTATTTTTTCAGAACTAAAACGATTTATGAGAACAGTGTGGAGAACTACTATCCCTAATGAACCCATCATAAAAAATAATAGTATTCGAGGTCGATAGGAAAATGAAACTTTTTTTATCCAATTCAATTTGCATTTCAAATCTAGCCAGAGAACTTTCGATGTCATTTTTCATTTTAAATCTATTGTTCAAACCATTTAATTCTAAATTTATTAATTTATTAAAAATCTCATTTTTCATAATTATCACTTTCATTATTCAAACTGTCATTAATCATATATTTCACGTGCCATCACAAATCTCTGGTTTAAAATTTTTTTCTATTGTTAAGAGTCGCATCGCCTTGATACGACCAGCTCCAGGTTTTGCTCTATTAATCCCTAAAATAATATTTTGATTAGCGCAAGAATTTGGATCTACAGCACAGGTTTTTTTGTTTCATTAAGTTCCTGGGGTTCCAAAAATTCTAAATCATATTCGTGGCTACTGGTGTAATATGAGCTACCTCAACCTAAATCAACCATCACTGTGGAACACTACCATTAAAAATGTATGCAATTGAGCGGAAGGGATTGAAGCAAAAATGCCCAGATTCGACCTATTTCGCTCGATGACTCACGGCTTCCAATCTTATTAGGATATCAAAAAATGGGTCAATTCGTGGATAGCCTCGATGGATGTGTCTTTCTTTCGACATGGAATCCACCTATTACTAGCGGTGGCTAGGGATGAAAAATATTTTGAATGATCAATTTGTAACCATTTTTTCACAATAAAGCTGAATATTTACACTCCTTATACAATAGTATAAATGTAAAACCAAACAGCAATCAAATTTACCGTTGTATTTCTAATACTTCACACATACATGGAAATCTCATCTCTTAAGTCTCATTTCATACCCACCGATACCAGAATCCATGGAGTACGTCCGTGTATTTTTCAGTCAATCATGTTAGTACTGGAAATCTACAGGTCTCCCATAATTGTGGTAGCGGAAACCATCGATAGAAACAAACTACTTTATGAGGAAGTGCGAATATTTCTCTAAGCTCAATTAATCATGGAAGCTAACACTGAATGTTGAGGTACTAAAATAGGCTAATTGACTTTTTACTCATATGTGTTTAAATAATTTTTTATTTTAGTACAGACCAATATTTAATAATAAATTACTCCTTCGGATGGAGAGTCGCGGATGTTATACAAAATGAAGGTCAGTCTCAAATTTATCTAGATACTAAGGTTAATCTTTTCTCTTAAGAATAACATCAAATCTTAAGTATTTCATTTAATCACATTGGATTCAATTTAAGATTGATTTAATAGTTTCCTTTACACTATCTTCCGATGTTTTATTTTATCTCACAAGACTACGATTGAACCATCCCTATTAACTCATGGATTATGCTAGTTATGTGCATAATAAATTCTTTGTAGGTGCACTATCATTTAATTTATATTTATTAATTTCAGTCAATTTTTGGAATGATTTAATAAGGGTCTAATTTATGAGTATAGCAAGTATAAATTATGTTATCGAAATGAATAATTTGATCCTATTATGAATATAAGATAAGTAAATGGCTACTGTTAACTAGACAGGTGTCGAACTTGCTACTTTTTTGTCTTCTTTTAAATTCAGTCACAGAATAGAGTTTGACCTGCCCAGTTGCTTCAATATTGGTTTTGAAGTTAAGTGGACCAAGTCGCAAGATTTTAGCGCCCTCTGTAGCAAAGCCTCCAGTTAAAATAGCGATTTCTAAATTAAGACTGCCAATATTAAATGGAAAAAGTTTCTGTCGTATTAAAACTTCTTTATGTATTAAATAAATCGTATTCACAAATTTAAAAATAATTTATATACTTTGTGAAATATAAAAATAATTTACATTGTAATAATCTCTTCGTAAATTTACATACTCTCATTTTACGAAATTTGGTTCATTTTCCAAAATCCGATCAAATCCACTGAATAAATCAAAAGATCCTTATACCCTAGGTACACTGCGATTTAATCAGTGGTGTAACTACAAATTTCCGGCCCCCCGCAAAATTTTTCTTGGGCTCCTAAAAATGCTTGTTGTACCTATGAACAAGCAAAGTGATTTATTAAAAATGTATTTCTTCCTATTGTCCAGCCTTTTATTAATTAAAAGTATCTGATTTCAGTGTTATGAAGATACTAAATATATAACGATAAAGCATCATATATTTTGAGTATAATTTGAAAAATATCAAGAATTTCGAATTAATCTTAAAAATATCGAATTTTCAAAGTATTTTGAATATTCTATAAGGTTAGGTTAGGTTAGGTTTGAGTGGCGGTCCACTAGGACCAGGCATAGACACAAAAATCGTCCGTAGCCATATCACTAATATTGCCAATATTCTAGAAAGTTGACAGAGAATTATCCGTAAGTATGTATGTAAAACCAAAGGAAATCCTATACGCGCTAATCACCGCCATGCAAAATATAAATAAAAATCTAATAAATATCGCGATTCAGATTTAAAGGTGGAACTTTGCAAGTTCCCACAACTGAAAGCTAAGCGCAGAACATTACAAAAATCAAATAAATTTGAAAATTTTTAAAAATCTCGAATAATCCTAGGTAGAAATGTCGAAAAACTTAAGAAATCTAGAATAAACCGCGAAACAATCCAATTACCCCAAGAAAATTTGGATATTAGGTGAATTTCGATTGATCTCAAACATTTCAATAAAATCGAAAAATCTGGATATTAATGAATAATTTCGGAAATCCTGAAAAAATCTAGAAAACCCACGAAAATTTCGAAAAATTCCGAAAATTCGAATAAATATAGAATTATCTATCGAAGTAATTTAATGCTACTTATACTAAAGGGTGTTTCATTTTGAGGTATAGAACTTTAAGCTGGCCACACTTTTTCAGTAACACCCGATTTGGCAGTCGACAATTTATTTTTGTTTAGTTTGGTTTGCCATTTCATAATGAATAGACTTACGTAAGAGCAACGTTTGCAAATTGTTTAAATTTACTTTGAAAATAGCGGTTCAGTTCGTGAAACTCATCGCGCGCTACGTCCATTTTATGGTCGATTAATCGGTTAACTTTGGCTCGCTTGCACTCTACGTTTACTCTAAATGATAATACGCGTCACATAAGACCCCATTCGGCGCACACCGAGTAGGCGGTAGCAGCTGTAGTTCATAGTATTGAAGAGGATCCAAATGAATCGATTCGTCATCGTGCACAACACTTGGGATTTTGGGTAAGGATCTTTGTTTACATGCTTCCAAGATTCAACTTGTGCAGGAATTAAAATCATACGACCATCGTTCGCGTGGCCAATTCAGTGAATGGCCAATTCAGTGAATGGGCCGAAGCCAATGTTGATGTAAACTTTCGATACAAAATTTTGGAAGCCAACATTCGACGCGTCATTGCCGAAATACGGTCAGAAATGCTGCGAAGAGTGATCGAAAAATGGACATTAATGGCATAAAATTATCTTTGAAATAAAGTCACATTCATGGCCATTAAAATTATTTTTCTGTGTTTTCTTTAAATTAAAAGTTCTATACCTAAGGATAAGCTCAAAAAAACGATATACAATAATAATTAACCCTCAAATAATATCGGATAATTTTGTAAATATTGAACAATCGTATTGTTCAAATAGGGTTTAAGATTCTCGAGTAACATTGAACTATCAAATACACCCGACAACCTCAAACATCCTCGAATAATCTCGAAAATCTTGAATAACCTGGTTGTTTCATAACACCGGATCACCAATTAAGTCTCGAATATCACTCATCCCATTTCCATGCTATACTACAATAATCCCGAGAAATTTTAAAAAAGTGACCAAAGATAAAATCCGAGACAAAGGGATATGAAACAGCTTATATTAACAGCTTTGAAAAAATCCACTCAAAATGGCGTTATTTTTCCAAACAATCTAAAAATAAATATTTCTCGAATAGAGAGAATACAAAATAATGAAATTGCGCAAGTACATACACAGAATTTTCGAAGGTTTTGTGTGAAATTCATATGTAAGAACCAATTGTTTTTACTCACAGTTTCTCTGTGAGTAGCAGTCAAATATTGTGAAATACATACCATATTGTGAAACAAATATCAAATTTTTTTTAATTAGAAAAATTCATTTATAATCAAATATTTTCTTTATAAATAAAAATTGCGCGAAAACCGTTACTAAAGTACGGATATCGTAATTTTTCTCCGTATGTATGTCAAAATTAGTTTAACTCGAGTACCGCGTAACTCGAGGAATGACAAAATTTGTTTCCACATATCTCGAAACTCGCGTAACTAAAGTACCGCAAAATTCGAGATCTGTAGTTCGGGTTCGTGTTTCCTTTTTGATATGTTTTAGGCATCAAAATAATTAAAATTATCTATTATGTATACCAACAATACAATTTCTTACCTGTTGCAAATTTATTGGCTTCGTAATCGCTCGCATTAAACACACAACACACAAAATTATTTAATAATTTTAATTTAACAAATATTAGGTAGCTTTTTATTATTTACTGGACATACAACATGCTAAAACAATATTTTGAATTATTTTTGCTGAAATGTCATTTTTTCCGATTTCTGTATTACCGCCATCTGAATTCAAACACTTTAACTACACTTAAATTTGTTTTTTTTTCTAAAATAACTTAGTAATCTTGTTTATAAGTAGGTGGCACTAATGGCAAACTATAAAAAACATAAAAGAAATTTGTTGACGTCATGATTTAAAGCTGGGTTTGTTTATAAAGGGGTTTTAGTAAAAGATTAATTAAATATCTATAAACAAGATTTTATTAATTGATTTTCAGATCATTTATTTATCAATTATTATTCTTGATAATTTAGTAACCAAAATACATTTTTGTAAGATTTTTCATTTAAGAAACATGAAATTAAAAAAAAATATAACGTTGTTGTTGTTGTTTGTTCTTGATTAATTTTTTTACCGTCCTACTTTACGCCTGGAGTAGCCAAATCGAGGACGGGCGGCTACAGATCCGTCTTTGAAAAACCACCTGCACATTGCATTGCTTCATGCCAACCTGTAGTGTTGACATGAAAGGTGGGTCGGCCCATGGATTCTGTACTCTCAACAGGGGGTCATAGATGTGTTCATCTTCATCACCGATCATAATCAGATGATGAAAAATCCCTTTTGCATGCCGCCCCTATAGGGATTCAAACCCGGTACCTCCCGATCCAACCGCCGCAGCTTTAACCACTGCGCCGTTTGCTCGAAATATAACGTTTTCATATGATTTGTATCAAAAATCCAATTCTCTGTCTTTCTATCCTCCTTGTAATATTAAGTTCGAATTTTATGCTTGCTGTTTTTCAACATATTATTGGCTTTCCAATTGACCACCGCAAGTACTTAGAAGTGCGAAAAATATGATTCGGCTAAATGTTCGATTATGGAACAAACAGAAAATTATGACATGATCAAAACATAACCTCTAAATTTTTAATTCACATAATACCAACAAATAATGCGATTCTGGTTTAATTTTTTAAATGTATGGTAAAATAAACGTTTAAGAAATAAATTTTAGCTTTATTGTTGTAAATTATTATCAAATATCACCTAGCGGAGAATGTTGACTTAACTGCTTTTAGCTGCTCTTGAAAAAGATAGGTAGAGCAGTTGCGAGTAGATGATTTAGCAAAGACATACACCATAAGTGGTTATACCCAGAAATTATGGGAATATATATTCTTATACTTTCTGTTATACCCCAAACACATAAGCGGTGCTCTACGCCTGACTTCGCTTCTCTTTGTCTTTATGATTTTAGTCTTCGAGATTTTTTTTACAATTGTCTTTCTCATTATGCCCATTTGGATGTTATATTCAGCTAAAATTAGAGGTTTCCAAGCATTTACTTTAAAAACAACAGCCATAAATATAAATTTCATTCATCACTTCAAAAAATAAAAACTGCTAGTTTAACGCCGCTCTGTTCGCTCCGTCAATGTACCATATTCTTTATCTATCAGAATACCATTGTTTAACTTATAAATCAGATTCGGGATTATGTGGGATTGAAATTTGCTGGAATACCATAATTAAATTTTAGTTTTTTGAAGGATTTTGCAAATCAATTATCCATCTAATTAGTGTTGCCTAATAATAATAATTTTTATGCTCCTGAAAATATTGGCTTACTGCCGGATATCGGTGACACTTTTTTATTTAAAAAAATAATTTAACTTAAAAACGGTTAAATAACATTTATTAAAAACAAACTTAATTAAAATAAAACATGAGGATCCTGGTGATATGAGTACTACACGATTACATCACACAACGCGTTAATCGAAAGACGATTAGACGATTATTTATTATTTAAAGGCGATTTTTTTTTTATGATTAGTTGAAAACTTAGATCCTCTTCTTTCTACTTTTTTGGGACTCTAATACATTTTTTGAAAGAGTAAATGGTGCGTGAATTAGAATATAATACGATGCAAATTTATCTAGTGATTTCACGTCTGAGTGTAGGGATTTATTCTGCACTCCTTTAGTACTTGAGTTTGACGGCTCTAATAATGCTGCTGTGACTCTTAACATTTCTCGCGAATGTATAATCTGTCAAATAAAAATTATGTTTCCAGAAGAAAGCTCTGTAAACCGGACTCTTTGAATAATTCACTCCAAAGGATGATATCAAGTTGTCTTGAATTTTGGAACAATTCATCTTCTGGAATCTATTATGCTATAGTATGCAATAAGCTGACTTAACTCTTTGAACAATTAATTACAAAATAGGCCTACTGAATTCCTGTACGAGGTCAAGTTGAATTTCATGCTTAATTTTTGTCTTGATAATCCGCTAAAAGAATAGTGCATACTTCAATTTCTCTGGGTGCGGTGATCAATAACCATTTAATCTCTGAGATAACCACGCTTTGTGTTCTATATGATTATTTATGTCTACTCTTCAAAATATTGCCTGAACTATTTAATTTTTTAAGGTATTTTGTCAAAATTGGAATACGTATGATGCACAATTTCGATATCTTACTGCAATTTTTTATTCACTATTCTGGTGACAAATTTCTTAGTGTGTTCGATCGTGGTTTGTTGTATTGCTTTGGTAATGTTTTAGGTTTAAGTTGTTTTAGCTATTTTAGAATTATCCGAAGCAAGAGCAACACTTTTATTTATTTGTTCATGTGTTGGTACGTTATTGGTTTTGTTTTATGCAAATCGAAAATTTGTTTAGTTTTATTTTATGCAATTCAATTTTGTAAATTTACCAAAGCAGACCTTATTGGTCAACTAAATATATATTTGCAATGCTCGTTTTTTGCTATATGTATATGTCAGTTCATTTTTTAAGAATTATTTTTATTTTATTAAGAATTTTGATATAAAAAACAATTCGAAATGATTTTTGATTCACAAAATAAAAATTTTGTGAAAATTATATTCACAAAAGGTAAATAACTTGATGTAATCCTGAATCTCATTTATCAAAATGTCATTTTGAGTGGATGCTTAAATTATACATATGTATTACAGTCTCGTTGATTTGGATGTTTTTTATAAAATTATTAATGTCTGGAAGAATAATCTAAAACCATAAAGTCATGTTGTTACTTTTGTTTATCTTTTCTTCAGTATTTTACAATAATTAACTTAATTATTCAAAACTTGTTTTTTTTTTCCTATTGACTTTATTATATAATGCAGATAGGTGTCACACGAATAATTTATAATGTTTCGTTATTTTTTTTTTTTAATTTTATTTGGAAAAAAATATTTATGCATAAAAGTGGTTCGTTGAATAACCTTGACATTGACCAATTAAATGTTATGAAGAAAATATTAAGATAAATCGAAGGCCAATATAATGATTTCGTAAAAAAAATCTGTTCGAATATTTTGATTAATCCTAAATGTTAGCTTTAAATTATTTTAAATATTCTCAATAGATGCCACCAAAGTCGTTAGCTTAGACATATTTAAAACAATTATGCACAATATTATTTCTATCTACGTAGTGTAGATGACTCTAAAATTTTTGAGCGATCAATTAATTTTATTATAAACACCCACAAGCTACAACTTTAGAATAATTTAAAAATAAATACGATTGGTTGAATTAAATGTCAATAATTTTATTGAATAAATTAGCTAAATTAGTTAAAATTACAAAAATTTTATTCAAAATCAGATTCTCGTTGAATGTTAGTCGCTTTGTATCCGATATAATGGCTTTTCGGTTTTTTGATTGGTTTCTTGATAATTTGTGGCGTCTCCTCATATTCATGATAGTAATTTGGTGGCTCATGGTGATAATCTTCATGAATTTCTCCAAGTAATTGTGTTTGCAATTTGTTAATATGGTTTACAGTTTCAGCAAGAATTTTTTCCTTTTGTTCGTGAAATTTATGTTGCAGAAGGGATAACTTTTCTGAGATTGATGCCTTCTTTTTATCAAAATGCGATGCAATGTGATGATCATGTGGTTTTTTGTTTGGTTTAATATCATGAACGTATTCGGGTTTATCATATTCAGTGTCGTGCGAATCAACTGTTGGTTTGTATGATGGGGATCCAATATAATATGGTTTTTTGATTGGTTTGTTACCATGAACATATTCCGGCTTATTAAATTCAATATTGTCCGAATCAATTACTGGTTTGTATGGATGTGATGGTAATGAAGGTTGTTCCGAATCAACCGGTGGCTGGTATGGAAGTGCCGTTATTGAAGGTAGTTCCGAATCAACTGCTGGTTTGTATGGAATTGGTTTATAATATTCTGGCCTTGTTTGTTCCGGTACATTTAGGATGATTGGTTTGTTGTTACTATTGTCATACCCATTTGGTTTATTAGCCGCAAGTAAAACAAATGAGCCAACGTTTGGTAGGTTTACGACATAAGAATCGAATGCAGGTGAATCTTCTAGAAATTGTTTAGGAATTTCGCCGTTTTCACGAATTAAATCCCAAATTGAGAAATTGTTTAATAAATTGCTAGCAGCCCCCTGAATCGCACTTGATAATGCACTTTGTATCTGCGGCACTAAAATTAAATATAATTATTATTATTTTAGTGTATTGCGCATAGCAATGATATAAAATTAATTATAAACTTACGAAAACTTCCTAGCAAAGCTGAGGCTATGGTTTCGAATTGGCGTTGGTCTTTTTCGTTGTTCACCAAAGGTTTACCCGCTTCCTTTACAACCTCGTCAGTACTGACCGGGGTGCAAAGGGATGTGCCAAAAATGCAAACCATTAAAATAAATGAAAATTTTAGGAACATTTTTTTTTTTTAATTTAATTTACTAGTTGTTAACTGAATTGAAACAATTTTTGAACTGTGATTAGAGTTTCGTAATTTTAACCCTTATATAGTAACAATTATATAATTACTAAGTAGTTTTTAATAATTACATAATTTACTTTAATTAGATTTTATTCGCTCGTTAACTAATTAGTGGTAATTAGTATTGTATTAATTAGGGTTAATATAATTTTAAATGTATAATTCTAATCTGCAACGGGACAATATTAAATATTATTGAAACCCTACTTAGCCCTGCTTCGACTCTTTCGTGCCTATAAATGTTACTGATTTCTACCGTTCGGTGATTTATTTTAGAACGGAAGCCAGTAATCTGAAACCTAAATTGGAAGTATTTAATCGCTCATTAAATTGTATAGTGGCATTACAGCAAATAAATTGAATTTCGAGTAAATTCGTTTTCTAATCTAATTATGCTGCAGTAATTTGGACAAAGTAAATGCTTTTACACTATTTATTAAAAGAGGTTTTCAAATCCCATCTTTGTTTTAATAGAATCAGTATTAATTTAGAGCGTGCCAGTCGTTTTCTGCCAAATGGTGTCTTTGTTAGGACAGGACGCGCTGTACCCCTAGTGCTATTATAAGCCTAAGTTTCCAAGACACAATTTTTCAGTGTAGAATTAACATAACTCAATTTATGTAGATAAATCGACCTCTTCGAGGCAGTCATCAATCATATATGTATATTATTTTGGGCCAATCCAAAGCAAAGTAGATGATCCTTAAGACGGCCATGGCCATTAAGAGTTTCTACTATTATTCCAGTACGATTTGGAAAATTAATAAAGTGCTTTGTGTTATGTCAACCAGAAGTAGCACTCCATTTCCGCCTTAGCTCTTTGAGAGCGAAGTTTTTTATAGCTTTCTTACCGTTTTTGAAAGTTAACGGGACCGCTGGTTCGGGATTGATTAATAATTTTCGCGAGCCAGCCTTGGCTAAGGAATCGCCGATTTCATTACTTTCAATTTCATAATGAGCCAGTATCCATAAGACAGTAACACTATTGTTAGAGCAAAGAAGGGTACACTTCTTAACAAGTTTGGAAATAGTTAAGGAATGTGTCAATGAATTCAGCACAGCTTGACTATCCGTACAGAAAAAAATATTTTTCAGTCAAAGCTATTAATTCGCCTCTGCAAGACAGTACGGTGCGCTCCCAGACTATCAAATGATCTAAAATCATTCAGAGGGCAATAAGTTCCAAATCCAGCACCAAGTTCGGAGCAAGAGACTAAAACATAGGTTCGATCCATAAAATAATAGTGCGATCAATACCAAAATTGCTACAGGATTTAGTAATCGTAACAAACGAACTACATACTACCAAAAGCTCCCTCAATATACAGGAAAATACCCACAAGAAACTCTTTGTTATTATTGAGGAACCTTTCAAACTTAGTGACAAATTGGTGTAGAGCAGTTTGATGCGACTTACCAACTCTATAAGCATTTTACTGAGTAGGGGCAGCGGCAAATAACGATCTCCAGTAAATCTGTCGACGATCCTTTCTAAAGTCTTAGGAACCGTGTTAAGTTGAAGACAGACTAACAGGCCGAAATGACTTAGGGTCCGTAAAAACAGACTAGTCTTGCTTGGAACAATGCTAAATTGAATGTACGATAAAGTAGATGCTCCCGAATATAAGGAAATCCATACTTTAATTCAGCAGGGAAAGTCTCATCTGAACCCGCGGCTTTGTAAGGTAAGAGCACAACGTCGTGCGTGATCAGCTTGTGAGTTTCAATAGACAAGTTAATAGGCTCGGAAGCAACAAAATCAGAACTGAAATCGCAAACGGGGAAATGAACAGAAATAAGAAACTCACCAGTCACTCTATTGGAAGAGGTGAGCTAACCATTCGGCAGACGAAGAGCGTTACTGCCTTCCGGCTATCAATTTCCTCACTGAGTTAATCCACGATGATCTTGCCTTAAACTTCTTTTATAATCATTTTGGGCCACTAAGAAATTATTACAATCAGTCTCAAGTTTAGATTTTTTGGCTTTATTTTTTAGTTTCCTGACGAATTTTCTTAACCTCTTAAGTTCAGAACTCTGGTTACTGGTTAGTAATAAGAGGACAAGAATTTTCAAAGGCAGGCGACATTGTAAGCAAAGCTGCTTGTAATTCAATGTTCTTAGCAGACCGAAACTAACCGACTAGAACGTCTACGAGGAAATAACATGTGTACTGGTGTACAGCTTACCGGTCTCGTTGGCTGAGCTCATTGGCCGGTTGCTGTTGCGTGTGAATACCAGTTTAGTACACGAGAGCGCTGATATACATGTCTGATATATGTTTATATTGTAGCGGTAAGCGAATGCAAGAATTTGTATGTTTTTAATGAGTGAGCAGCTACAGTATCTTAAAAGAGATTATCTTCAGAACGTACTGCAACATTGAACCGGAAATACAATCGATTGAATATTCGTCTCACGCTAGCAACGGGAAAGATTTGGATTCATCAGTCCAATATTGGTGATTACTGCACGATCATCCTCTGGCGGACCCCAACAGAGGGTCCCCAACAACTACCTGACATCCGCTCCAAATGTTTATAATTTCGGAGACCTCCTCACAAAACCACTTGTATGTTTCATTGTTTATGAACTTGCAAATGAAGACGCTATCTAAAGGTAGCAACCAAGCCTCTATGCTACAAATGCCGATGTTTTAGCAGACTCGATAACTCGCATACTCAATGCCACCCGGAAGAGACCCAGCTTCTCCCCATCCAGTGCCTTTACCGGACTGAGGTTCGAGACCGAAATTTTTAACAAACTAGCGACGGTTCCAGCGCAGGTACCGGCTTTATCGGGCGCTAGTTCAGGAGTAGTGCCAGTTATTATTCTGGTTCGCTTGGGAATACCCGAGGAACAACATGCAGCCTCCTAAGAGATTGAGCCGAGCTTAAGCCTCGAAAGCTTTCTTTGAAGACGCTGGCAACTACGCTTGCTTAACCGCCTGGAACCGTCATCAATGTATTCAACAAAGCATTGAAATTTACAGACGCGAAGTTTTTATATTGAAATCGAGTTTTCATTGAAAATGTGTTAAAATTATCAAATCTGGCTTTTGCCGAATCGAAAAGTTTAAAAAGCGCCTAAGCGGACAAAAGTAAAATATGCGATATGATATAAAAAAAATTTGCTACATGAAGTTACATTCTGCATTTTTTAAGCACAAGCTTCTGATATTTAAAATGATAAGAATGTCCCAAATGAATACAAAAATAACACTTTAAACTACAGATTGGATTAATTAAATTTTCCAAATTTTCCAATCATTGCAATTTTCACAAATAAAAATGTATATTAAATATACACTATTTCCATATAACTTCATGTAGCAAATTTTTGTTATATCTCATCACATATTTCACTTTTGTCCGCTAGAGCACACTGTTCCATTCGTCAATTGACATTTTTGATCAATTAGAGCAAAATACAAAAACTTCTCATACTAAATCCTACAGCCATAAACAAATTATGTTAGAGAAATTGGAACAACCGTACACCAAATAAATCAATATGCTATCGAATTTGATAGAAAATTAATAATAAAATATAAAGGGCTGAAACCTCACGAGGTGATCAGAACTTAGGTCCGGAAAATTAGATGCTGCATACGTGAGCTCACTTCATGTTAATTCAATCTAACCTCCAACCCAACTACTAAATTAATCCCTAACCGTTACTCAACTTAAACGCATAACTCAATCCAACACAACGTTCAACTGAACCCCCAACTCAACCCCCAACTCAACCCTTAACTCAATCCAAAACTCAACGCTCAACTAAACTCCTAAATCATGATCCGAGAATGATATTCAGATCTCTTAATATTTTGCCATGAAAAATTTCTTCCTTCCTTCCTTCCACTCGCACTATATCCCAACAAGGAAGTTGGCCGCCCCAACGATGTTCCTCCAAATAGTTTAGATCCCTTTCAACGAAAACCACATTGATAAGCACACAATATCCTCTCTTTAATAACTTTGCCACAACTACGGTGGTCCAAAACTTGTAGTCTTTGTTCAGCAAAGCTATATCGCGGTGGTTGTTGCACTTTAATCCATCTGCCTTTTTATGAAGAGCCGTCTACCACTCTACTGGGATTTCTTCTTTACACCAAATTATTAATATTAGCTCTAACGTGTCTTGTAATTTTTCATCTGTGATATCACGTTCCGCACATCATCATATGATGGAGGGATTGGTGGTGTTGATATCGCGTTGCAGGCAGCAAGAGAGGTTGTTACTGGGAAGGTGATGCCTGTCTATTTAGAAGGGAGGAGAAATAATTCCGCCAGACTTCGAGGACGGTTTAGTGTCCAGATTCGAATTCATCCGCAGCTATTTCTCTTATTCAACGATATCTTTCGCTCATGTCATTCTCGTTTCCTCAGTATGCAATTTACCGATGGAAAAAAATGACATTTAAACTATCACATCTCGGCGTGTTTATTTTATATAAAATGTTGCCAACAGTTGGCTTAACTGAATGCGCTCAATGGCACGCTGACATGAATTAAAATCAATCCTAACTCAATCTCCAATTAGGTCCCAATTCAACCAAATTGGCTTATCACTAAACTTAACGCCCAACTCGACTCTCAAATCAACATGAACTCAACTGAGATAGGTACCCGATCTTCCACGTACAGTTTCTAAAAAATCCAAATCAGGCAAGCCTTCTTTTGATACGGTGGGTACAGACATCCAGATAGATGAACGGACATTTTTTTTTTGCTTTTTCGGACTCAGCGATTGTCAAAGTGCTCGAGGAAACTTCTTTTAGAAAATTGTTTGTCATTGTTTGCAGTTTTTCAATAACTTCTTAACCGAAACGATTTCTTTGGAAATATAAAGGGTAGCGGTTAATGTATTTAATTTTGATTAATGTAGGACATTTCTATTAGAAACAAAAACAACATCGTGAGCACATCTTATTGTCACGAGACAATGTGATCGTTTCGATTTAACTTTGGTTCAAATGGACCAAAGTTATTGAAATTCTGTCCAAAATGACCAACAATTGTGTTTTTCCAACACTATTTTTCTCGACATTTTCAAAGTCTCTGAGTCTGGAATAGCAAAATAAAATATCCGTCCGAATGTCTGGTTATCTGTCTGTATCGAGTATATCTCGAGAACATCTGATTTGGATTTTTTTGCTTTGTTTCTATATGGTCAAGTCGGAGAAATGAAAAGCTTTTGGAAGCTGAACGTCAAGAGGATCTGAAGGATGTTGACGAATTTTTTATGCAACCCTGGTGTTGAGGGTTAGTTGGGTACTATTTGCCGGTTATGTTGCTGTTGAGTTGGAATTGAGTTAGGGTTCTATTAAGTTCTGGTTAGTTCTACTAAGTATCACATATTGTTACTTACTTTTAGTAGATAATTTAGCCAAGAGTCATTTTAACACGACCCTCAAGGGGTGAGATATCGCAATCCACTATTTTATTTTATACAAATTTAGAGTAGTGGTAAATTTTTGGCCAGTTACAAAAAATCGTAGAGAAGTCACAGTAAATTTTTATATGCCATGTTTTTCCTTGCTTTCAGTGGAATATTTGGGCCAAGATTCATTTTAACGCAACTCTATAGCGGTGAGATATCGTATTTTCACACTTTTATATTTCTACATAAAAACTCGAACCTCAAAGGGTATAAGATCGCATTTTCACACTTTTACTTTATTCAAATAAAGTGTGGTGGTCACGTTTTGGCCAGTTACAAGAAATCCTATAGATATCTAAATAAATCTGAGTATTCCATATTATTGCTTGCTTTCAGTAGAATATTTTGGCTAAGAGTTAATCCAGGAATTGTTTTTAACATTTATCTATTGTATGTTTAGATAAATTATCAAACAGTTTGCTCTTTACTTTACGTTTATGTTGAGATGTCATCTAATTTGTTGAAAATACACAGTTTTGAGTTGTAATTAATTTATAGCGTAGATCTTTCGGACAGTTCAACATTTTTGCAATAAATAATACTGGATTTTATTTTTTAGGCAGTCATACATTCAACAACTATTAATTTATGACTTGGTAATATTTTGTTATTAAACATTATTTTTGTACGCGTAAGAGCCGGTAAGTTTTAATTGGCTTTAACTCTTTATTTTGCAGAACTTGTAGTCATCTACATTCTATTTACTAGCAAAATGTAACTAGAATGAGTATTACTGTGTAACATTTACTGTTACTGCTTAGTCCAGGTGCTATAAAGCGACTAACTATTTTGAGGACTCCAATAAATGCAGGTATTTTAAGTTTGATATTATTGGTATAATTTGTCCAAGTCAGTCGTGAACTAAGTTTCAAACCAAAATACGTATTATATAAATGTTGCTTCAATAGAACAATCATATTTTGCCAACCATCAATTTTCGCGATTTTTATAAATATGTAATTTCATATTCTGTAAGACAGAGTTGGATTGTAATGGTCACGGAAGAACAGATTGGCCTATAATTTTCAACTGAAAGATGGTCACCATTCTTAAATATAGGGAATAATAATATTCTTGCTAATATCATCCACCTTTTGGTAACCGATTTAGTTAAAAGAGAAGTTATTATGGTATAAAATTTCATTAAATATATTATAATAGTTTCATACCCCTGCCTTACAAAATCTTGAACTTGAATGTAGAAAATAAAATCGTTAATCGATAATTATGCATATGTACATACACGGTATATTTCGCGTAATCTTAAAATGAATAACACAATTTACTCGTATAATTAGAATTCTTTGTATATAGCGAAGATGAAACAACATCTGCGCGTTAACTTTAAGAAAGTATTAAAATGTTTTATTAATTTAGAATTACCGATAGATGACTTGCAAAAAAGAATAATTTGAGAGATAAAAAATTCTAAGTTACCTAATTTGGATGGATGTTACACAAATTATAAACACACACGAACAGATTATACGTTTCTAACAAATTAGAGCTTTGAACTTTGATGAGAGGTTAACGCTTGAATGGGCAAATCTATACTATATATCATACAACCGAAATGATTGATGGTCTACGAGAATAAAATTATACAAAGATATTTTTGGTAATAAAAATTAAAGTATATAAGTGTTGATTATGTGTGAACATTTTTAAATGAACCGTTGTTTAGTAAATCTTATAGTTTTTTTTCTTCATCAATTAACGAATTTATTTTACCACATACATATATACACAATATATACAACATGTACCCATTATTTTGTTTGCTTTAAATTTAACCAAAATGGTGATGATGGTGATGGTGATGTCTACGTCCAAAACCTAAAATCACGCATGCATAGACAAAAATTAAAACTGGGCAAAATTAATAGTAATTGTTAAATTTACCTCTATGTCCACGGCCGTATCCACCACGGAATCGCCCGTAACCTCCACCATATCCTCCACCATAACCGCCACCATATCCACCTCCAAATCCGCCGCCAAATCCTACTCCAAATCCACCGCCAAACCCACCGCCAAATTGACGTTTTGGTCTTGATTTATCACCACCATTAGAAATTTCGTACACCCCAACTACTTCATATTCACCAATATTTGGTTTTGATTCTGTGGCATAGCACAATATAACAATACCGACTAAGAACACTAACGTTAAAATTGCACGCATTTTGCTAAATGTTTAACACCGAATTTGTTCACTAGCACCAATTTTTTTTTTTTAATCCAAACACTGGGGTTTACTGACGATATGTAATAATAATTTGCAGAAGATGTTTCCTTTTATACCAATTACCAAGCTTCTATAATAAGCCATTAACGCGCAAAAAATCACCCAGCTTTTGTTGTATTTTTTGTTTATTTGTTTTACAATGTTTTGTTTGTTAAGTTAATTTCAAGTTTACCAAGTACAAATGTTGAAAAAACCATTATTTGCGATGCTTTCTGCAACATTTTGTTGTGGATATTCTGCCAAGTTTATGTTAAATAATCAATTAGAGTCAATTATTTAAGCCATAAATAGGACATCTTTCAACGAATGTACGCACTAAATATAAATTGGTGAATCTAAAAGAACTTTGGATTAGAATCTAAAAAAAAAAATGGATTTATTATTCAAACATTATTTACGTCATGTTTTAAATACCAAGGAGTTGGAATTTTGTCGTTTGATGACACTTTTAATGAGTAAAGCAGTAAAAAAGTAATTTAAAAATATTAGGTTTACAGTTTACTGAAGGCCACCATTTAAATATGTGAGTCTAGCTAGGTTATTGAAATTGTGCTTGTTTTTCTTTATGTTTTGCATAATTTTTGGGTGATCCACTTCACTTGGATCTGGAACACTTGATTGTGGGAACAACTTAACACACCTGTCACTATTGAAATTCCAGAAATCTTAATTTTTGACGATGGTTTGGTGAAAGAAGTTTTTGGATAAACAATTTCTTCAAATGACATCCCTTCTTTGTCGTGAAAAGCAATTTTATGTCTAACGAACTTTGATATGGACAGAATCAACAATCAAATTATTGGCTTGCTTCAAGAACAAAAAATTCAAAAAATATTTGAATTCCATCAAAGTTCCGACCTGGAGCTACCTTTCAAACTTAAACGATGACAATATTCTATTAAGCCCGCATTTGGACACGGACAACTTTATGTTGCATTGTCAAGAGTCAGAAAAAATATTTTGTTTAAAATAAATGAAAAAAATTCCATTTTTAGGCATTTATAGACCTTTGTCACCACGTGAAACATTTATGGTACATCTATCGTTAAAAGCGATACCAGCCCTTTAATTATATCGCTCGTATCGATTCTACTGATATACGTATGAACCACAAATCACTTATACATAATAGATTACGCCTTGTGCACTTTGTCTATTTGGATCATAAAATCAACTGCTGTCAAATAACGTGAAATGTGAGTGAACAGTTTTGTTTCACAATATTGTTGTGTGTAATTGAACCCAAAAATTAAATTAAATTAAATAAATATTGTGGTGCGCCATATTTAATTGTTGTAATAACAACATAAATAATTGTCCATATAGTTTTCATTCTTTTCCAACAATTAAGAGATTGTTGAAAGCATGGATCCTATTTTGTAAGAGGAAAGAAAAATTCAACTATAATACATAATACATCCAGAATTTGTAGCGCCATATAGCATAAAATGGGTAAGAATTTTTATAACATATATTGTTAGTTGAGTTGTAATTCTAATATTCTATCAAGGATTTTCAAAAATTTTAAAATTAAAATCGGGCACGATGCCAACTTTGCGGCCAGTTTCTGAAGGGAACGAAACAGTTTTGTTAAGGAATCCAAAGATGAGGAGACAAAAAAAATATAAAATCATTACTTGGTGAATCTAATTTCAGTTTACATGAGCTTGTGTATTGCGGATCAAATGATTTAGAAGAAATGGTATGTGATAATAACAATGATCGGGAAGAGCCGGAAAAACAAATAAATAAATCGGAATTTGATGCCCTATAGGACCCTTGCCCCCCCCCCCACCCTAGTTTGTTCTATATATTACATGAGAATTAACCGCTATAATGTTATCATAATTTTAGGGATAATTTTAAACAGAAGAACCTTACCGGAATTAAAAAGTTAAAATACCAAGCAGACTTGCTCAAAATGAATTTAGAGAAAATAGATTTTGTACTACAGAATTTAAAAAGTAAAAACCGGCATTAATAAACGTATGCAATGGGCAGAAGTTGACATCGCTAGATCTATTACGCTGTATTCGGCCGGCCATAGATTTCGCACTCTCTGGGCACAAAAAATTGATATTTTATCCAGGGATTCTTAAACCGGTTATGAAAATTATGAAAGCAGCAACTGAACTAGGTGAATCCCAAAAAGTTTGTATCTCGAGTTTTGACGACGTTTTTGGTCATCGGATTCCACGTATAAACCGACAAAATATTGTCAAGTTGGAATGTTGAGAGGTATACGTCAATTTCAGGGTCAATCTCCAATTGGAAACCACCATTTTATTACGATTTCGATCGTAAAATGACGAAACAAATTTTGTTCGAAATATTACAAAAAGTAGAAGATTGTGGCTACACCATGGTCGCCATAACTAATAATCTCGGAGGATGAATTTCTTTTTATTAGGTTTATCTTTGAAAACAATAAAATATACGTATTTGCGGACGTACCTCACCTTATTAAGTTATAAGGAATCATTTTCAATAGATCAACGGAAATTGTGCAAAGAAACAAATAATTTTGAAACTCCTGACAATGAAAAACATTTGTATATTGGGTGACAAGATCTTATACACCAAATAACTAAGCTTAACTAAGCGGGTTCTAAACAGGTTTCGACACACGATTATTTCATGTGGATGTCATAATTGACGGAGAAATATATAATACGGTCTTCCATGTCGCTTCAGATGAGGTTTTGCCATGTGAGGTGTTCAGTGGTAAGGAGCTTTTAAATCAAACTTCAAATAGCATTACTATGAAACGATTTATACCGGAACAGTTTTGTAGTAGCATAGCACGGCAGTTTCGACCTTAATTTAAACCACACTAAAAAAACAGATTATTCTGAACAACAGAACAAACATGATTGTTAACTACACTCCACAAAGCATTTGGAAGATGATATCAAAATGAAAATCGTTTTGACTGACAAGAAACCAATTTTTGCACAGCCTCAACGCCTTTCACCATAAAAGAAGGATATTTTAGACAAACAAGTACAGAAATGGTTAGACGAAGGCATGATAAGGCACAGTACTTCAGAGTTCGCTCTGTCAGGAGGATCAACAAAAAAATTCTTAAAGATCAATTTCCGATGAACTTAATTGAAGATCAAATTGATTAGCTCCAAGATACTAAAATATTCTCCACTTTATATCTCCAGAAAGGGTTTTTTCATGTGCAGTGGAAGAGGGCTCTATAAAGTACACAGCATTCATCACGCCAATAAGTCACTACGAGTTTGTTCGTTTACCATTTGATCTGTCCAATTCTACAGCTATCTTGCAGTACTTCATCAATAATATTTTCAAACCACTATGTGCACTGGGGATAGTATGCATTTATATGGATGACTTAGCTAGTCCAGCTAAGAATGAGGAAGAAGCAATTATTCGACTTTCAACGGTGTTTAAGTTGGCTGGAAAACATAGATTGCAGATAAACTAGTCGAAGCATCAATTCTTATCTAAGCTTATTGAATATCTCGGTTATGAGATTGAAAGTGGATGCATTCACCTGTTGAGAAGTAAGAAAGAATCAATATTGAAGTTTTCTGGGCCTAACGGGCTATTTTCGTAAATTTGTGCAAGGATACGCAATTTACACGAAACGTCTATCTGATCTTCTAAGTAAAGATATGGTGTTCAAATTTGGATCAGCACAGAAACATGCATTTGAGAAACTGACGGAATTATTAGTGCAAGAACCAGTTTTACGGATTTATAGTATAAGCGCTGAGACTCAACTACATATGGATGCGTGCAAGATCCGATTAGGTGCGATCCATGCTGTATTTACTTCAGCAAGGAGACATCAGCCTGCGAAGAGCAGTATAGCAGCTACGAATTGGAGATTCTAGCGATTGTAAGGGCATTAAAGAAATTTCGAGTATAATCACAGACTGCGCCGCGTTTAAATATACAATGGAGAAGAAAGAGTTGACTTCTCGAATTGCAGGTTGGGCCCTGAAGTTGTAGGAGTTAGATTATAAACTGGAATACCGCCCGTCAAATCAGGTATTTAATTCAAAACAATTCTAGGTATAGTCTATTGAAAGTTGCCCCAAGGACATTTTTCTATTAAGAAAACGGAAGAGCTAGTCAAGATGCAATTTTTTATCATCAAATTGCGAGCGAAGATCCAAGTGTGCATTAAAAATTATATGCCGTGCATTCTAGCAGAAACGAAAATGGGGAAACAAGATGGACTACTGAATCCAATCCCGAAAGGTGATGTTCCCTTAAATAATACCTCGTGGATTTATCTGGGTAACTTGGTTGCCACGAAGAAAGAATATATTCTGCTTAATTAACGGTTTTACCAAGTTTGTCTGATTCTACGCGACGAAAACTACCACGATAATATCTGATCAAGGTCCTGCCTTTCGAAAGGAATTCGTCAAGTACTGCGAGAAAGGTGGTATTAAGCACTTTTCGATTACGGCGGTAATACCGACGGAGAACGAACAGATCAAGCGCATTAACAGGATCATTATACCAGCGCTAGCTAAATTGGCAACGTTAGGATTCAAGAGGTGTTAAAAGAGGAAGCATCAATATTGTTCGATGACATCCTAGTGGAATTACGAGAGGAGGCAAAGCGGAAGATAAGCAAGGTACAAGACGAAAATCGGGAAACTTTTAATCACATACTGCGCAGGGTACCCTTATACAATCATGGGGGTTGGGTAGTAATTAAAAGAATGCAATTCAGTGGAAACAAAATATATCCAAAGTTCCTTGGCCCATATGAGATAAGCAGTAAAAGAAAGTGATCGCTACGATGTAAGGAAAGTATAACAGATGGAGGGGCCATAAAATACAACAACATTTGCCGAACTAATGAAACGATGAGGGTATCATCTGAGGCAGATGAAAAAGGAGCCTTAAACCGCAATCAGCCAAATGAATAAAAAATGAAGTATCGCCCTGTAATTAAATTATTAAAAGTAATTAAATTCGCTCTCGCTCGATGTATTGTGTATTGTTATACGCATGAAACAGTTCATTATAAACCATAGAACGGAGCAGTCATTGGAAATATACATAATATCTATGTATATACTACGGCTTACGGTGATGTTTTATTTGATTTTCCTACTATCATTCGTGAATAATTTTCTACATCTTTCATATAAGTATATATGTATATATATTTATATTTATATTTATATATCGTACACTCCAACTACTTCTTATCCACCAATATTTGGTTTTGATTCAGTGGCATAGCCCAATATAGCAATACTGACTATGCACACTAACGTTAAAATTGCACACATTTTGATAATTTTTAACACCGAATTTATTCACTAACACCAATTTTTTTTAATTCAAACACTGGGATTTACTGATGATATGTAATAATACGAGTAATTAGCGCAGAACGTGTTTCCTTTTATACCAAATACTAAGCTTTTATAATAAGACAATAACGCGCAAAAAGTCACCCTAGTCATTAAGCTTTTGTTCTATTTTTTGTTTATTTGTTTTACAATGTTTTGTTTGTTAAGTTAATTTCAAGTTGACCAAGTAGAAGTTTTAAAAATCATTATTTGCGATGCTTTCTGCAAAATTTTATTGTCGATTAAATAATCAATTAGAATTAATTATTTAACCCATAAATAGGACATATTTCAACGAATGTACGCACTGAATATAAATTGGTGAATGTAAAAGAACTTTGAATTCTTTGAAATTTCTAAAAAATAGATTTGTTATTCAAAAGTTATTTACGTCATGTTTAAATACCAAGGAGTTGGAATTTTGTCGTTTAATGACGTGCTAAATTTAAAAGTTCGATATGTTTAAACACATGTAGTAAAAAAGTAATTTAAAAATATTAGGTTTACAGTTTACTGAAGGCCAGTGTTTAAATGTGCCTGAAATTAAAACTAAAACAGTGTGAGTCTAGGTTATCGAAATTTTGCTTGTTTTTATCTGCGTTATGCATAATTTTTGGGTGCATTCAATAATTAAATCCACTTAATGCAGATAATGCAGCTTTGCAATTAAAAATGGAAAAGGCAAAACAAAGATTTTGCAGTCTTTTAATGCTGCCTGCACGACATCCACTTAAATAAGGATGAATTAGAAAATTCATGATAGTTAGTCGAGTCCTATCGATAAAAATAGTTTTTCGCATATCGATATACATTTTTTTTTCAATTGCATTTGTAATTTTCTCACTTATTAAAATGATCTGATTTAAAATCATTTAACTATCTGACCTAAACCAAACTAACTAAAACTTTTACAGCTCAGTGGAAAAAATTTGAGTACATATATGGTTTTCGCCAAAAATTCATCAACTTTGTAACTTAATTACTAGTAAACTGTAGCGAATTTAAAACAAATCATGTATTTCTCACTTGCAAATATATTTAATTTTGTTACAAAAAACCATTTAATCGATACGAGGTGTCGAAAACGATACCCACTTTTTGATAAATTCAATAAAAAAGAGCAACAACTTTTTTTAAAAAATTTATTATTTACAAAAATTAATTAACATTTTTACAATTTTTTCTAAATTTATCCATGGTGGTGTCCGTGTCCTAAACATTAAAAGTAATAATTTTATCTTTGTTAAATATCTCTAGTGTACTCTGCAATTGTTTAAATTTAACTTACCGTGCCCCCCGCCATAATGACCACCACCATAATGACCACCACCATGTCCACCGCCATGTCCATATCCGCCTCCATATCCACCGCCATGTCCACCACCATATCCACCACCATACCCACCATGTCCACCGCCATGACCACCATGTCCTCTCTTTAGCCTGATGTTATCTGCGTCACTAGTTTTATAAACGCTAATTACACGAAAACCATCATTAATGTTACCCAACGGGCCACCATAACACACAGCAATACATGACAACAAGACAAAAGCTAAAACAATGCGCATCTTGATATTTCTGCAAATAAATAATATAATTAATAATATAGTAAACCATAAATTTAATAGTGAACACCAAAACAAAATCAAAACCACTACAGAATTTAAATATGACTGAAGTGGATAGAATTAATTAAGAGATTCCGCTCAAGGACCTATTAAATTTATCCAAGGTCTTGATTTTAAATTATTAATTTGAAAATACACAAAATCACTGTACACCGCACCCGATATTATTCACTTACTTTTATTTCTTGTATATTTCTTATCTTTATGAACTACACTTTTAGAATGAATAGTCTGCTCAAATCTTTTCCTTTTTTATACAAAAATGTACCAAACATTTTTGGAGATAAACAACTTTTATTATTGTTTTCGTGAAGAAGCACGCTGTTTGGCAACTTTTATAATATTATTCAAATCAATCACTACTTTTTTGATATTTTTTTTTAAATATTATCAACATACAAGTTTTATATTTATTATGTGATTAATTGGTTTGAAAAAAATACGCACGTTTTTTTAAATAAGCGGGTTCTAGATTTAGATGTTACATAAATAATTTTATTATTTTAGAATTGTTGTAAATACTAATCCAACAGGTATCTTGAATTTTTAAATCGGTCATTGAAAGCGACATCCATACAATATACATATTTGGATTATTATTATTGTATATTTAATTAAGTTTTTGTAGTGGAAGCGTGTAATTGGACTTTTGTCTGGTCGCTGTCTAATTTTTGGTATAATGAAAATAAAAACAAATAAAGTTTTTAAAAATTCAATTTAAAAGACACAGGCAAAATTGAATTCCAAATTTGGTATTGTGAAATTATTTTCAATAAACTTTTAAACGTCTGAAATAACTTGGGTTTTGGTATAATTCGAGATTGAAGAATCTGTGATCAAAATCTGGCATCCCCTGTTAAATTTATAATATATTTAGAAATTTGACTAACCGTAACCGGAATTTAACCGAAACTTAGAAAATTTCAAATTCCGCTTTATTATTTCCAAAATTAAATTTGTAAATATGTATTTTGTTTTTTAAATATTAAATATTTATTGTATGGTAAGTATTTAATAATAGTGACAATGGCGTGGGAAAGTCTAAGTTTGCCTAAACGATTTTGCGGAGTCGAATATGGTTGAAAATTTACAATTTTCATTATTCGGAATATATTAAAATATTTGTTTGAAATCCTGATATTTTTAAAAATGTCCTTTAATATTTAAGTAAGGTAAATCAACGGAAACTAAGTGTAAATTTTAATTCTTTTCTTACAGTTTAAATTAGTCACATCCTTATCGCAACAGTTTCCAATTTAAATTAGTATTTGTTGAAAATAAAATTAATGAATCTTGTACACACGGAAAGTAATGTTATATAACAGGGGTTATGGCAAACATTTTCTAAGATAAAAATAAAATTATTATTAGAAGGTCTTCATTTACTTTATGAAATGGAACTCCTGGAATAATGAACTCCTCATTCTTCACGTAAACATTTTACAAAACCCAACTAAATCCTATTGTTTCGCAGAATTAGACAAATTTTGAAATTCAGCTATCAGTTGAGGAATATCATCTGAACTCTTCAGTGAAAATAGATGTTGAATCTGATAGGTATAAAAAAACGTTTTTTTCCTACAATCGCCGTGAAAAGCAGGCTTTTTTTCTCTGTTTTCAAAGCCCAAAGTGTCTGTTTTTTGACAGTTAATAAACAAATTACTTTGTCACACGTTTCTCTTAGAAACGTGTGACAAAACTTGAAACCGCACTTTTTTTTAAGAAAGACTAATGTTTGTATAAAACATCAAACCAAATTTTTGTTTTTCTTTATGAAAAATAAAAAAAATCTTTGACTACTCGATTGAACAAAATGTCGGTCCTAAAATAAAATCGTATTGTCAGTATAGTAAATTTTACTACAAAATTATCTTTTTATTATATTTTTTAAAATGATTGTAGGAAAAATAAAGTGTGAAACACGTCCGCAAAGTTGTTTGTCACGCTCGAAAGGTTGCTGGCCTCCGTCCCGTCGGCCAGCAATTTCCTTTCTCGCGTGACAAACTGGCACTTTGCGCTCTTGATACACAAATAACTATTGATGGCTTTTTAATTTACGGCTGATGTTATTTCCTACTTTATCAATCCTTCCCTTAGTTCTCCACGTCGAAAGGCTTAATGATTTAAATATCTTAATTTTATCAATTCTTGTAGCGAATAAAGTGAGAGTGCCATTCTTCGTTTAAAATGAACTTAAATTAAAATGAATGGGAACATCCAGCAAATGTAGCGTCTACCAAATATACATAAGTAGACTCTAGAGTCCTAAAATAGCTGAACGTAAATAACTGAGTGATGAGTTTCGTTTAACTGAAATATGCTACATTTTAGAATATCTCAAATTTAGACTCTACGGCTACAGATTTCGAATTATAAAGCATTGGTTTTCGAAATAAATTTTAGAAAATAAAGTAGTCATTACTTAGGTTGTTGTGTATTATTTGTTTTGATTTTTTTCAATGGATTATACAAAAATAAGTCACGTTGCCCCTAGCAGCGTGCTGGTTATAGAATAACAATGAGTTATTTTAAATCAAAACATGATATTATAGTCGCGATTCCCATAGTCGCATAGCTTGTCGCGCCACATAACACTCAAGTTTTCATATTCTCTATAAATTCTGTACGGCTGCAGTCAAAAACATCATATTGAACTGATTTTTTATGACAATAGTCATTTCAAGTGACTACTAGCAGAGCTACTCATCACTTGAAAATATATCATGAAAAGGAAAGACATTTGAAATGACTTCAATCTTAAAAAGTTAGTGCAATATGATCTTTTCATAGCAGCCGTAAAGAGTTAGTAGAAGGAATATGAATACTTGACAGTTATTTGGCGTGACAAGCGATACGGCTAAGGGGATCGCGTACTAAATGTCAAAGCAATTTTGGGGTATAGGTAGATTCTGTATAGGTAGATTCTACTTATGTATGAAAATAAGTCAAAACAATTATTTTTGTCACATTTCCAATGCATTTGATACTAACACAGTGATAAATGAGTCCATGACTATTTTAAACCCAACCTTCTTCCTAAGTCTGTTCATGAACCTCTACTTTGTAATGAAATGTTTACAACAACAGTTAGAAGGGCTACATTTTGCAGGGTACAAAATTACAATGTAAGTTTATGAGCGATTATTGGTTACAATATTGTTCCAATGTGATCTTATGAATACACAATACATTGCTGCTAAATTAACAGCGCTACAAAACAAACGTCAATTTCATAACAATGTTACTTAAAGCAATGCTACTTTAGCTGGCATATAATAGTTCAGTATATATCGCATTTATAACGCTGTTACAGTTTTTATTTCTGTTCACCATTGCTAATTTAGTTGAAGTGTAAACGCAGCAAATGGGTACTTCGAATTCTATTTATCTATAGCAGCATTTCCTGATATATACTGAATCAGATCAAAGCTTTTAATGTAAAATAGCCATAAAATTTCATATTTAACTTAGATAAGGTAAACTCCCTCACACAACACGTCATTTCCACTTAAGGGTGTTAATTTTTTTTGTAGGGTTTATTTCATTTTTATTTGTGGAGTATTTTTATGTCTTAATTTTGGAATTTATATTGATATTCCCAATACTGTGCAACGAGGAATTATTTTAATTATTGTTTGTGGAGCAACTGCCTTATAGAGAGTTATTACATTGGAGAGTTATTTTACGGAACCATTTTATTTATGTAAAAAATGTGTTTATTTTACATATGAGTCTTATAGAATCAAAACATAATCTTTTCCGTTTTATCATATTTTTAGTAAAACAGAAAATAAGTTTAATTGCAATATTTTTTTGAATAATGTTAGAGAAATATCAAATATTTTTCGGGTTTATTGTTCAATTACAGAAAAGTCTTAAGTTTTTAAAAGAAAATTTTTCAATTAAGCACAAAAAGATAATAAAGAAATAAAAAGATTATCATTTGCAACCAACTGCAAATTTTAATGAAGTAAAAGTATTTAGATTTAACAACAGTCTAAAATTCAAAGTTTTATTAACTTAAAAATTCATCCACAAAAATAATAAGCAAATGATATAAAAAGTAGTCGTATATTTTGTTTAAATGCATAGATTCTGGTCTTCTTCTTGCACCTCACAGATCAAATCTTCATGTTCAGCTAATCTCGTATCTTTACTATTGCAATCAAAAATATTTTTATAAAATTTAAGAGATTCTTGAAGTCGCCACTCTTGTCCAAAATGTTTTTCTAAAAGATGTTCAACATCCTTTATTTTTTCCGGTTGGCACTCCAACTGGTAAAATTGATGGTTTCAAGTGTTCTATTTTTTTAAACATTTTCATTACAGATTTCCCAACTCCTAAATCTGACTTATAATTGTTTTCATCCCGGATCAAAACATTGCCTGCTATTTTCGATCTAGTTATAATAAATCTCTTGGCAACATTAAATTTAAAGTGCCAACATGCTGGAGGCTTCACGAACTCTGCTATTTCCAATCTAACACCGGACATTGATCACTTCCTAGCCTTATCACCGTAATTGTTTCGTTGTATATTTCCAAATATTCGTCGGGATTTTTTATTGTCTCTCGGGCTTTTACTTTTTTTTCTATAAATGCAAAAGTCCTATCGGAAGGAATAAAGGAATGGCCTGCTACTGGGAAAATAACTTCCACCTTTTTCCCCCAGGTGGGAGCATGCATTTTTAGCCAATACATTAGAAATTCCTATCATGGTTGTGTTTTTGTTTTGTGCGCCACATCCGTCACATATTAGACGTACATGTTTTATATTGGCGAGAGCTAAGTTACATAATTGGCTAAAAACGGCGGATGCAATTTCATTCGACCCTTTTGGTCGTTCGTTTTCTAACCAAATATAAAAAAAACATTGTCAGCACTGAGTGAGGCTTTCGTCGATCCTTTAACAATCCCAAAATTATAAAGATATACTTGACGGCTATAGTAGGCTGCTTGGTCCGGAAGTTTTGGTAAGGTCATATTCTTTTGGCAGTCAAATGAAATGGCTACCAAATTCGGCTTTGGCCAATTCAAAAAATGCTTTGGATCTTAGCCGATGTACTCTTTTTTCAATTAGTAAGACATTGCGTTTAGAAATATTTGTCTCGATTTTCAATTTTTCTTTATAGGACAAGCAAGTCGAACATACATCGGTCGCTGGTGATTTAAACCCGATGTTAAAATTAGTGTTAAATACATGCCAAAAAAAGCTTCTTTTAACATCACTATTAGGATATTCTGCGTAAAACGCACGTTACATTCCATTAATCGACAACTCGCTTGGTAAATATTGCCTACCCGAGTTTTTGGAGCGGCAATAATGCAATTCAACAACTTTGTATTGTTTAATAAATTGAATCACAGCCTCTTTCTTTGCCAAAAACTTTGTAGTTTTTCAGTCACCTCCTCTATTTTCAACCGGTGCTGATCCTGTTTGTAGATGGCGGGAACAAACCCCCTTCACTCTTAACTTGGTGACATTTAATATTCCTATAAAAGTTTTTTTGACAAATTCTTAACTGTTTGCCGTTTCTGGTTCTTATGAAATGTTCGACCCGAAATGTTTTGCCAGAACCGTGTTTTCTGCGATCGGTGTTTTTTGGAGAATGAATTTTTGAGTATATAAGAATAAATGCGTTCTGGCCTAACTTGGAACGAACCTTATAAAATCCATTGACAAAGCTAGTTGCATCATGTCCGCGAACATGTTTGCATTTAAATAATGATTTTTGTTCTTTCATAATTGTATGACTCACCTGTTGCATTTTGCTACTTCTCTTTTCCAATTATTTTTTTTTAAGTTTGGGTTTTATCGCCCGACCGTCACCCACTTCAATTGGTGAATCCAATGATACCATATTATATGGATAAATCAAACACAACTTTAAGGTTATTTAAATTAAATTAATTTAATTTATTGCACGAATAAAATATCACATCCATCTTATTCGCAATTCACATTTTAAATGATTTAGTCACTCAAAATGTCAGTTGAAAAAAGAATTGGTTTTGAAACTAACGTTGTATTTCTAATATAGGAAAACATTATATTTTACTCACACAGATCCATACAGAAAAGGTATGATTTTGAAATTAACAAAGTAAGGAAAAGGAATTGTTTTGAAAATGAACGTAGTTTTCTCGTTCGATTTTTTATATGAAATGGTTTAGTTTTGAAGCTTTATGTCGGGTAAACATAAAGTATTTGATGACAGCTACAAAACGGCATGTTCATTTTTTTTTTTTAAATGGAAAAGATTATGTTTTGATCCTATAAGACTCATATACTCAAATATAAGGAAAGGTACAGTATAGTATTCTTTTGAGCTATGTAATTTTGACAGTTCACGTGCACTTATGGTTGAAAATAACACAGTGACATATTTCTAATTAAATAATTACCATGTTAATTTTTTTTGTATTTAGATGGATTTTGAATTTTCGTATTCCATTAAAAGGAAAAACTTAACTTTTTTAAATTAAAATCCGCTCAGTTATATCACTAACAAATTCAGTAATGATTCTCCTGTTTTCTTTTTGAAAATTGTTTTTTATTTAGCCCAGTGCACGTAAAAAACATTTGCCTAGACTCAATTTCCTTAGACGTTAAAATTTTTTTAGCTTTTAATTTGCTTCTGAAATTTATTTTATTATACATAAAACCATGGGTTAGGGACAATTTATCGTAAACAATTTATCGTAAAGCAATTTATCGTAAAACGATTTATCATAAACCAAGTGATCGTACCGATTTTTTTTTTAAATTCGGGCGCCTGATGCATTTATATGATCCGTTATTATTTTTTCGTATACTGATTGTTAAGCCTCTGGTTTGTGAGTAGTATTACATATGGTCTCTCATCACCTCCAACATTGTTGGATTTACTTTCGTTACTCTAAATTATTAAAGTGGTTTCCCCGTTGCAACAAAAAACAGTTTCCGAGTCGAATCCGAGTTGAAAAATGACAGTTTTTTGACGTTTTAACTGGAACAGCCAAAAATGCGGGTTCTGTCATTTTTTGTTTATTGTGTGTGTGTGAATATACATGTTAAATGTCAAATTAAAATTTTGTTAACTTTTTAGTTTGCAATACTGATAGATTAATTATGTTATTTAAAGTAAATTAAGTCATTGGTTTTCTATAGATAAAGATCGGATTCGGGAAACCAGATGTTAGATATTTATTCGATTTTGAGTAGTTTTAATTTAGAAAGTTTATGTTAATGAATTCTTCGAAATTTAAATGGATCAATCAAGATTACAATGACCTACAAAAGTATAGAAAATGTCATTGCACCCCATTTTAATAGCGTGAATCGTCTCAACTCTCACGGTATTCTTTAGAGGTAGGAGCCTTTTACGTGTCTAAATTTTGAAGTGTTTGGAGATGTGGAACTATTTTTGGGCTAACTCTCCAGCCTTTTATAATACAGTATAATACAAAATCTTGTAGATACTTTTTTATTGCGTGAATTGAAATCCTCTTATGATAAGTTCTAGTTTTCCCTTTCTTTTCAAAATTTGACCACACATTTTACATTTTAATCATATATTTCGCAATTGTTAAATATTTCAGATACTTTTGAAATGCCCTAGATTATGCTAAATGCTCTTTAGCAAAAGCAATTCTTTTAGCTACGAGTACGTTCCGGTTGCTTAATTGTGACTTTCTTGTCTCTTTATTGCTCTGTTTTCGTTTGTTAAACATTGTTTTAAAATTTTTGGTTTAAAACAGTAAATTTTTCCGTTAAAACGGAACATTTTATTATCTGGTTGCCGCAATTATTTTATTCTGGATAAAATAATTTTTGTGTGTGTTAATATAATAATTTAAATACAACTAGGTGCTGGCGATAAATACTATAAACACCAATTATTTTATATTAAACCGTTATACGTTCATAACTATTCAATTAAAAACATCAATTATTTTTCCCTGTGAAATCAATAATTTAAAATTTAAAATTATTCATTCCCCTTAAAGAACCATTCGAAAACTCTTGTTTAGAGTTTGCAAATAATCCGATTTTAAGAAACTGCGGCTTTCAGTTTCTAAATTTTACAAACCGTGGTTTTCGGATAGGCGATCACGACCACCTATTAACTGTAGGACTAAGTAAAAGTGAGATAACTTTATTCAAGTTTAAGTCAATTTAAGTGAAATCAAAATTTAGAAATTAAAAATTAAAATCTAGTTATTTAGTAAAAAATTAACACAACACTCATGACTCATTCTAAAATAGATTTTTAGTTTATGATTATGGCAATGGGCTCAAGTTTCAACTCCCTTTAAAAGTTTAACATTTTGAAAGCTCTTTGAGCTAACAGAGGTTAAACTGAAACTGTACTAGGGTATACCTGTTCACCAAGGAAAATGCATAATAGAGGTTATATTTCCGTGCACTTTTGAAGTCTATATTGTGTGGCTAAGTTATTTTGGGGGACCGAGTTAAATAATGCCATTAGAAATAAAATTCGTGTCTATTTATTGGTTATTTAAACGCGTATAAACTTTTAGTCCATAATGTTCAAACCCGCATACGCAAACAGGCAAATATATTCGCTTTATATACTCGTATGTAGCACAAAATTAATTCATAATTAGAAATGATTTTCTTCAGGTGTGTGTTGGTTCTTGGTTTTATTCCCGCCGCCCCATGATCCTATTTCAAGGAGCCATTATTTTATCCTATACGCCATTATCTTATTTTAGTCGTCTCGTTATATCGTGAATTGTCCTTGCTCGTATATGGAAGTTAAAACTATCGCGTACACACACTGACTTTGAATTATGTATTATAAAATGTGCAAAAATTTTGTTTGCTGCAGTAGTACCACATAAGAAAGATTAACCAGAATAGACATTGCGTGGACCAAATTTTTTTTTCATCTTACCTTCTTTTTTGGACATTGAAGTATAATTATTTTTGAATATTATAGAAGTTAATACAAATTATGCTGTCAAAACAAAATTTGTCAAATAATTTCACTAACTACACTGTTAAGGACTCTCAATTTTTATTATTTCAAATCAAAACCAGTAAACTAAAGAATACATAACCCAACTTTCTCTTACCTTCGGCAAATCAAGGTCAAAAAAATGAGTCCAAATTTTCCCATACAAAAACAGCGTTATGTCTCTTCTGGTTGTATTCTGTGGTAGTACAAACAAAGTTTATTTATAAAATACAGAAACACAGTTTTATTCTTACATAGTGAGTGTTGCAGTTTTAGCGGTTTTTATTCAACGAATGTGGCATGCGGACTTTTATTTTGTGAATGCGGTGTTGATTTTATTCAATGAAAGCGGTGCGGATCGCGATTCAAACTGGACAATTAATAAGTCTAACTTTAAAACTCATAAATTAGAGAAAGTTGAGAAACCTCTCTCATATTCTGTTGAGGATGGTTTAATCGTACATAATGCATTGAACATTTTTCTAAACGTTGCTTTCTTTGGCCGGATTTTTTAAAAACAGGAAATTCTTCTTTTAAAGAAGAAAATTGATTCTTCTGCAGGGTCATTTATAACATTATCAAGTTCGAAATTTATTTCATCCTGTAGCATATCGTCGATAACATTAACCTCTGGACTAAAATTTGCTGACTGTTGCAAAATTTTAAATGTCTTTTGTAGTTGAATATGTAATTAGATTTATTAAGACATTTCAACAACCTATTAATTTGTGGAGTTTAATATTATTAAATAGCTGTGTACAAAGAATATTGCTACTTGGTTCTAATTTCTTTAAAAGAAAATTTAATGAACGTTCTGCAGTAAGCATATTTGCATTCTACGGTGAGCGATACCGGTCGTAAGGCTTGTTTCAATTATTTTAACTGCTCAAAATCAATTTTAGTTAATAAACCAACTGACCATGTACCCTTACAGTCTTATGATGTTTAATGTCTATTCTTTTCATACACTTTAGTATTCCTTTTCTTATTGTAGATTTTTTTAAATATTTAATCACAGTTCGAATGCATTCTATATTTTGTAACAGGTTGATCCTTTTCTTTTAAATCAAAGTCGTCATCGTTATCTTCTGCAGAATTGTCTTCTTCATCGTCGTCATCTTTGATTTTTATTTGGTAAAATGTATCACATACTGCAATATGTATAGCTTGATTTAAGCAAATTTGATATTCCGCTGGACATTCACTTGTGTACCTTATCATAACACTTGCACCTTCGTTAGTCGTGGCAACTGTACAATTCTGGAATGATATGTTGAAATTATTCAAGTGGTCGGACAACTCCCGTAATCCGTATAAGCCCCAAATTCAATACTTTACCAACTTTATTCTGAATATTTATATTCATCAAACAATACCCGGTTATACTGACCCATTCTTTTAAAGTTATGCTGAATCTCTCTGCATTTCGTTGTGCCAAATCTAAATTTATAATTACTTCCAAACAGAAACCTTTTTCAGAGAGAGAGAGAGAGAGAGAGAGAGAGAGAGAGAGAGAGAGAGAGAGAGAGAGAGAGAGAGAGAGAGAGAGAGAGAGAGAGAGAGAGAGAGAGAGATTGACGAATAAACTTTGAATTTGTGATACCCTGAATTATAAAACCATCTTGCGCCACCAGTTTAGCAACTATTTCAGGGCAAGTATGCTTTTTAACAAAAATTGGATATTGTAACAGCAGAACTGGTTGATTGTTTTGCAGTATCACAGATATATCTTAAATGATTTATTAACGGTGTTGTCGATCCATAAGCGTTCGAAACTATTTTGTTACATTTTGTACACTTCACTTAGCTTTATTATCCTTCCTTGCCGAAGTTGAGATTTTTGTAAAATATTCTCAAACCTGTGCAGATAGTGCCAGTAATTTTTGATTGACGAAAGACGACATAATAATTTGCAGTTTTTAAATATTAACCTAAAACTTTAACAACCGATACATTTATTTTGATTTAAAAGATGATTCTAGTATTTTATTTTCGATTTCGAATATATCTCACTCTGTTTCAGTAGACGGATTCTTGTTAATTTTATTTTCGAATTCGAATATTATGTGAGTGTAAAAATTATATCGAAATTTTAAGAATATGTATATTTTATTACATAATTGTTAAACTAAATTAATTTATGTTTAACGGTTTTCGGATACGGGTTTTAAATGACAAACCACTGCCGATCGAATAATTCGATCCGTTAAACTATAACCTTGTTCTCACAGAATATGTTTTAACACTTAACACATTTTTGTTTTTATTATAATACTTTAACTACTTTCTTTGACATTTATTAATTTGTATACTTCTCTTTCTGTACGTAATTCTTTTAATCCTCAATAGGAAAAAATAATCCACGCCTTGAAACTGGCGTGCTGCAATCAATGCCTAGTCCTAGAGTTAATGTATTTCCATCAATAACAATTAGGCTATGCTACTTCCATTTCAAGCAGTGCCTTTGCAGGCAAACCCAGAATCAAGGCCTAAAAATCGATTATGATTTAGATGCCGATTTCACCGAACAAATCAGAATGATTGCAGCTAGTGAGGTAAATGGTAATATTCTCATGGTAATATTACCGGTAAAATAGTAATATTCTCATGGTAAATGGTAATATTCTCATGGGTAATATTACCGGTAAAATAGGTAATTTTGGGTAATATTACCCAAAGTGTTGTTACCGTGGTAATATCGGTAACATAAATTAAAAACATCCTTTCGAAGCAACTCAACTTATCTAATTGCAATAAGAGTTGTGGCACCACTGGATTATACTTCTTTATGTACAATATTAATCTACTACACCATCTTTTGCTGCATAGTATAATAATTACTACATTTTCATTAGCTCTAGCAATATACGATTCTGGTGCTCCACTAAGCTTACTAAAAATTTGGCTTGGGTCGATTTATTCAAGAAATTGCGACCGTCATATGAAGTTCCTTCACGATACCAACTTTCTAATCCATTGTTAAGCCTTGAGTACCATCGCGTCGAAGAGCGAGTTTTAGCGCAAATTGCCGGCGCCTCTATACTGACGTTGCAGACGGATGCTTGGTCAAATATACGCAGGGACTCCTTAACAAATTATGTCATCAATACACCCAAGCCCGCTTTCTACAAATCTACCCTCACTAAGGAGAATCGTCATACGGCTAAGTTTCTTTTCGAGGAAATTGAAGCGGTGTTGAAAGACGTTGGGGTTTATAATTTTATTGGGATTATTACTGATAATGGAGCAAATTTAAAAGCGGCCCGAAAAATGGTTAAAAAAAACTATTCTCATATTACTGAGTATGGGTGCATCTGCCATGGACTCAACCTGCTCATTGTCGATATCTTCAAGATTCAGTCTATAAACAGATCTTCAGTCATACGGATGGTTTCGGAAATAAAAAACTCACATATTTTGAATGCTATAGCATTCAAAATATGTGAGTTTTTTATTTCGAAGGTATACCTTCGAGCGCATACAACGCGACTGCAAATCACAGTACATTGCACTTAAGCTGCCTGTACAAACGCGATGGAACTCTTTTGTAATCTCTCTCTCTCTCAAGATTGATTGAAACAAGATATGTATGCCTTGAAGGCGCTGGCTATCGAAGACGAAGTGCAGTCAGTTATGAAGGCTTCTACGTTATCCTCCATCCTAAGCGAAACGTTTTGGACAAAAGTCGAAACTGTTCATTGCTTGCTTTCTCCGATTGCTAAATGGACATCTTTTTTTGAAAATGACAAGAAACTAGTTTTATCCAAAGTCGTGGACTGTTTTGTTAATACAAAACAATCTTTTGAACAAAATAAATGCCTTAATTATGAAGAACTTATAAGCATTCTTGATTCACGGGCCAAAAAATGCTTGCGACCGCTTCATTATGCGGCTGTTGCTTGAGCCAGCTAGTCGAGGAAATAATCTTTCAAAATCACAAAAACTTGAAGCAACTTGTTTATTTTTAATATCGCAGAATTCCACCCAAAATATAATGAAGTCACCAAAATAATTGAGTCCTTGGCACATTACAATGTGCGAAGTGAACTTTTTTCCCGACCGTTTGTAGTTGCAAGTGAGCAGATTTCTGGTGAGATTTGGTGGGCCAAGGTATGTTCTACATCACCATTAAGTGCGTTGGCGGTTGATATATTGAACATGCCCGCATCGACAGCTGCTACGGAATGGATGTTTAGTACCTATGGTTTTATTCACAGGCAAAAACGCAATCGATTGACTGTAGAGCGTGCGGGAAAACTAACATATATTTTACACAACTTCAACCTATCAAAATCGGACACCGGAACTTTGGATAATGAAGATGAAACTTTTCCTGCGGAATCAAATACCGATCAGTTAGTAATTGATGAAGATGTATATGCATTTGAAGAAGAAGAAGAAGGTAACCTAGAGGAAACTATGAATACTTCGATTATGGATGAGGTTGATGCTGAGGATGACAAACGCGCCGGCGGCGATGACTTACATAATGGTTTAATTGATTGCTAAAATGCTAATTCATAATTATAGAAAATGTATTATTCACTGATTACTGTTTTACACTGAAATACAAATTCCTTATTTTTATTTTTGAACTGAAATATTTAAATATGTTTAGATACAGATCAAGTAGCTGTCCCTCTTTTGTCCATATGTCAAAATTTTAAAACTCTTTCCATGTTACCGGTAATATTACCGGTAATGTTACCAAATTAAAAAAATATCGGTAATTTTACATCACTAATTGCAGCATTCGCTTTTGTAAAAGACAAAGTTTAGGTCTTTTATTAAATTAGCTTCACAAATGTCAGATATTTTGCCAAATTTCTCTAGATTATTTCGGAAAGGAGTTTTGTGGGTTATGTAGACGCTCGAGGATTAAAAAAAAAACTGGAATATTTCCAATAGAAATGTGGAATATTTATAATTGCCGAAAACAAATCATGAGCACCATCCATCGATGCGCAACTTTTGAAATTTTTTAAAGCTCAAACAAGGTAAAAATTTAAAGGAATTTAAAGTTAGTTTTCATAATTTTTTCTTTAACTGGAAAGATTGCACGGAACGACAAAAAATATTTTTAATATCTTAATGGGACAGACAATATGTGCATACCGTACAGTGCCGGTTAGTGTGCCAAGGTACACATAGAGCGAATTTCTTGATTTTCATCATTCATTTCACCACCAATTAGTGAGTGCACTTGGTATACAAATAGGTACTAAAACAATTTCCTTTTATTTAATTAATGTCCATTTGCGCTTTTCAAGTCAATTAGAAAATCTAATTTTACTATCCAGCATCGATATAACGTTATCGGTTAATAGAGTTGAAATAGTATCTAAATAGTATACCATGATACTTTAATTGGCATTTTCTTGCCAAATAGTATATCAGCGATATATTAAATAACCAGTTCTACTAATCGACACAGTACGGTAGAAGGTAAATTTATTAGCGGCATTACGTACTGTTCAGCATCGTTCCAATAAAGCATATTGTAGTTAGTGTAAAGCGTTTAAAAATTGTTCTTTTCGCAAAATTAGTTAATTGCTGATTGTTAATTCACAAAGGAATACATTTACAATGACTGTGGGTTTTGATAGAATTTTGTCTAATAAAACAGTTTTTGCGTAAGTACGGCAGTAAACAAAACTGGGGCGCATGTCTATCAATGTTATTCTTCAAGAATAAAAAGTCTTTGTCAAACAAAAAAAAAAAAAAACTTTGTTTACTTAAATTTAAAGTTTTCCACTCTCCACTCAGCTTGATTTATACAAGTTCAAACTCTGTCCTTAGATAAAATTATTGAATGATTTTTTTGGCGCCACAATTCACAAATTGTATTATTTGTGAATAGATTTAGTATTTCTTTTTATGATTTATAGAGAACACACAAAATAATTCTTTGTAGACGAAGGAAGGTGCATAATTTCAATAGCGACTTTCTTTTTATTCATGAATGAATTGGAATATTTGTTTTACAAAATAAACAAAACTCGCGATAAATTATGTCATCTCACGTTTAAACAATCAACACATTTAGAATCGTATCTAAACCGAAATTCTAGAAATAAATAGTTAAACAATTTATTCTTGTATTCTGGAAAACGACATAAAATGTTTATTGGTCTATTACCATAAACGAGATGATCTTAATTACTAATGGTCGCACATTGAATAAATTTAAAATTCTAAAGAGAGATTTAAATGTTAATGTGTACAAGATCGTTTGTGTTCTTGGGCGATGCTAAACAGAATATGAAATATAATATAAAATAACAAGCCTTGATCTAGAGAGCAACAACAAAGATGATATCACGGATGATTAATAATTCCGTACACTATCCGAATACAATAGTAACTGGTTAAAAAAAAAAACGCGCCGATTTTATTTGACCCGATCTTTGTTTGTTTGTATTCGGACATCAAATTTTCCGTTAACTCTAAACATTGCCTTCATTTCTATGGAATAGTTACCGAGTTAAGTGTTTAGTTATTCCCCGCTACCCGGATATCAATATTAAGGAGTTATTGTGATGTCGCATACTCGTATAAACATACATTTGGAAATTTTATTTACTCCGACTAACTGATTTTTGATTACACGTTTCAATGTTTGTTGATCATTCGAATTATTAAAATTTGATGGTGTCATTAAATTAATGATGAATTAAATTAGTAATGCGGGACCTTGATGAATGACATTACTCGTTATCATGACCACGAAAATTTTTGTTGTTGATTGTGTAAGCTTAAGTGTATGCTAGATATTTTGTTGTGAATTAAAATTAGTTAAAGATGTAAATAGGAAGAGGAACATGAATAGAGTTTTTATAAAGATTTACGAAGGGGATAGTAAATCGCGGTTTGAGCCCACCCATGCTGTGTTTACAGGGAAATAAATTTGAGACAAGTGCTCGGTTATTCATGGACAACGTAAGGCGCGGTTACCGCTAAAGGGTTTAATGGAATAGATCAGCCATCCAAATAATTTGTAAAGAAAACCCTTCGGTATATTTTAACTGCTGTAAAATGACGTGGGTAATGCAATGCGATTCTAATGAAGTAACATTTTCGAAATTTTACAAGAAATAAAACGATAAATTGGAGAAAATTATCATCGGTTTTGGTTTTCGTGACATTCAAACACAGAAATTCAAACAGAAATATGATGAGTGATAGGGGACAACTTTTCTCAATTGCACACCTCATATTCTGCCAGAATTGGTTTCACTTTTAAGAGCCATGGAAGAGCTTAAAATTTAGGTTTTCTCATCTGGTTCTTCAAGCCGGTAGGCCTTTTTTAAAATTTATGATTGGTCTCAACATGACGGCTACAAATAGTTTCATACGTTTTTCAATTGTGTACTGAAACTGCTATAAATGTCATAGTTCATTTTATCAGAATCGTACATTTTGAGTGAAATTATTTTTTACTAATAAAATCTGTTATGAAAAATTGTCATTTTATCAGAATCCAGTGTTGTTTTTCCGGTTCGATGATATGAAAAAATATCGTCGATTATTTTTGTTACTTTGCTTTTGTATTTACTTTTTATCTTGTTATTCTATTTTATCAACAACATATCAAAAGCGATTTTGGTTCGATGATAATGAAAAATGTTCAATTTGGACGGAACTTTGCTATTTCTCAACCGATTTCGTTGAAACTTGGCAGGAAAAATAGAAATGGGATTATAGACCATTGTGTGACCATTGTGAACCTACTAATGGTAGTGTATATGGGCGGATTAATAGGCACGTACCGGCCCGTGCATTTTTTTTCGGCCACGTTAGTAGGATAGACCTTGTTTTTTGGAACCACCGCGCACAGCATCTCGGAACACTGGATACTAAACCTGTTCGACAATGTGTCACTGGACCAATATTCTTGAATTCAATCGAAAAATTCGCCCTTGACTTTAGTATATGCATTTATAGAAATTTAAATTTTCAATTAAAATGATATATTTACCTAGAAAGTTACCGATCACTTTTTCAGGGTGAATTTCAAGAATGCAGTCGCTTATTAATTCTAAATATTGAGCCATAAAATTCTGACCTCCGCGCTTTATGGTCTTAATAGTGTACACCTTACCTGTTCCAACAGAAGATCTTCGATTCGTTGCTACAGAAGGTTTTTTCAAATCGTTAAAGATTTGTGAAGGTGTTGCTTTGCGAAATTTATTGTTCGATTTAAATTTTGTTTGGAAATAATTTGTGGCAAGATAAATTACGATTACCACTTATTTAAAAGTATATTTTCATGACTTTAAATATATAAAGATGCTTTATCGGAAGAATTGAGCTCAATACAAATAAAGGCCACGTGTGCCAATCGCGATTCAACTAAGGCATAATAAAACGATTTCAATATCTCAAAAGGACAATGAGATCGTAGAAGGTACATTTTCCTGTAACATGACATCTCCAATCTAAATGACAATCGACTTCTAGACCTAAATATCTACAGTAACTTATTGATTCGATAACCATACAGTTTAGCAAGTAAGATCCATTTCTGGAACAAGAGACATTATGGAAAACAATATCAGTATTAAACGAACATAGCCTTAGTTTTTGGGCTATGCACCAGTCCGTGCACTGAAAACCATTTGCTCAAGACTGAAATGCTCAACTTGCCATTAAACTTTTGTCGAAAAAACGAGTTTACGTATATTAGAATAAGAATTGGTCCAAGGACTAATCCTTGAGGAACGCCAGCATGAAGTTCGACAAATTTGCTCAGTGATCCACCGGTACTCACTCGTTGTAACTGACGTTTTAAATATGATGTAAACCAATCAAACATACACCCTTTGAATCCAATAAACGATAGTATGCATAAAAGAATATTGTGATCTACTATGTCGCTTTGCAAATATCAATAAATAGAGCTGCTGCTGTATGTGCTAATAAGCCCTTCATGTAGGGGATTCAATAGCTTAAGTAGAGCGTCTTCAGTACGAAAACGAGCTCTAACCCCAAATTGGCATGGACTAAAATAATCGAACGTATTTAGGTAGTCAAGTAAACGCAACTTTACTTTTTTCAAAAATTTTTGAAACAATTAGAAGATGTGAAATTGGTCGATAATTGCTAATTAATAAGCAATCTCCTTTTTTATATAAGGGAATAATCGTTGCAATTTTTAATGCTTGAGGAAAGACACCTTGAATTATATATAGTATACTACGATTAAATAATTCAGCTAAAACGTCAACAATATTAAAATTAATTCGTTTTAAAATTGCGCTGCTCAAGCCTACATTATCCGTCATATATGCTTAGTTTCCAAAGAATTAATAATATAAAATAATTCTACCGAAGTAATTGGTCGGAAGAAAAAAACACCATTAATAGGACTATCCAAGACTATCGACTTGGAGCTGATCAAATTAGGATTGTTAACATACAGGTCTCATAGTAGCAAAGTATGTATTGAAGCTATTAACACAGAAGAAAGATTAACCAGAATAGACATTGCGTGGATCAAATTTTTTTTCCATCTTACCTTCTTTTTTGGACATTGAAGTATAATTATTTTCGAATATTATGATTTTTTTGAATATTTAATACAAATTATGCTGTCAAAACAAAACTTGTCATATAATTTCACTAACTATACTGTTAAGGATTCTCAATTTTTATTATTTCAATTAAAAACCAGTGAACCAAAGAATACATAACCCAACTTTCTCTTACCTTCGGCGAATCAAGGTCAAAAAAATGAGTCCAAATTTTTCCATACAAAAACAGCGTTATGACGGTTCTGGTTAATCTTTCTTCTGTGCTATTAACATCAAGTGTTTTTTTAATCCAACGTTATGACTGTGCTTTGTGAGCTTACAGCGAAGATTATTTTTTTTTTTTTTTAACTTTAGAAACCAAATATTTTTTAATCCACGGTTTGAGTTTGTTTGATTGATTGAGCTCCTGTTTGCACTGAGATATATAATTAACCAATAAAGTTAAAAAAGAATCAAATGCTTTTGAAATATCTGAAATAGCCAATACTGAGCACCAAGATTCTCTTACCATCAACGTATTCAAGAAATCATAATCAATAATAAACTTAGGGACAGTGATACTCTTATGTGTATTGCACAATGGTCAGTGACAAATTTATGTATATTGCACAATAGTCCGTAATATGTAAATATTCAATAGATGATAGTACCTCAATGTTACTGCATCTCTAGTAGACGTGATCAATGCAAGTAGAAGATTGATGAGAAATTCTCGTTGGTACATTAATATAGGAAATTAAGCCATTACTAGACATTAAAACTTTGTAATCATCAATTAAAGCAGAATTCCCCAGTATATTAATGTTAATATCACCAGTAATCAATAAGATCTTAGATAAAAGTACGCTAAGAAATGAACCAAATTCCTCCAAAAAAGCATCGATACTATACAATTGCACTCTATATAAACCCACAAAACACGTATTTTAAAAGAAATGAAATAAATATCAACTGCAATAACATCAGATGTAATCAACTTCATTATTACAATTTGCAAATAATTTATATAACCAGTAATTGCAAAACTTTGAATTTCATGCTCATTAATCCAAATTTCAGATAACAATAATAATTTTGGCAGTCCAACAAGAAATAAATTATTTATGCTAGATAGATTAGATACAGAGGCGGGGGAATGTAAACTACTAATAGGACCTAAATTTGGCTTAAATGAATTAATAATTAAAACAATTTACAATAATCACAATTTTGATAGGTCCTCCATAGAATTAATAAGATGTAATCGCTGCCCAATGCCCATTCTCCTTCCTCATAAATATGTTACAATTCATCATCCAAAGATATTTGTAATTACGCTCGAATTTCACCGTTTTTGCAGCAGAATAATTGACGTTGCTTGTATTTGAGGCTGCCATTTACAAAAATCGGAATAGCATCAATAGAAGTTGCACCAAAAATACTTGTAGTTGGCCTCAACTTACTGGCGTATTTTTTGTTCATGATGACATCTTTAGTCTTTCTTGCAATGAATTTAACCAACACAATATCAGCATTTTTCTCAAATAATCAATTTTATTTTGACTTTCACTGATTAACGCTTTTAAAATAGAGTTTTCAACTTCTAGACGATTCACTTCAGTTATTAATCTTTCGTAATCATTGAGTTTATTAAAAATCAGAAGAAGGTTCTTTGCACTTATCACTTATCCAGGTTTTGATTTTATCAGAATTATTGAAATCAGAGCAGTTTGATGAAACACAACTGACATGAAACAGCTGATGGCATACTGTACAATTTATGTTGTTGTTTTTGTTATCAGTACCACGATTTATTTTGTTCTTACATTTTTTGCACGACAATATTACACTATTTTGCGGTTTATAAAATACTGTACAATTTATTATATTTATTTTTGTATAAAATTCTCTTTACATATGCATGCAATATGCTTTTTCAGGAAAATAAATGGAGTCATACATGCATGCCCGACAACATGCATGTATGACTCCATTTATTTTCCTGAAAAAGCTTATTCCTACCTTATCTTTTCATTGTTTTTGGATCCTGTTCTTTTCTGGGTCCGTTTTTGAGATTTCCAGTATCATTAAAGGTTTTAATGGCACCATAAACTACTTTCCTTGAATCTGCTGCGATTGCTCGTATTGCTGCGTTTCGTTTGCAATATTTCCGTACAGCTCTTCAAAAATGCCTCTCTGATAAATTTAAAAAATTTAATTTAGCGCTAGTTACATAACACTTTTTTAGCAATAATTTGAGCAATGCAACCAATCAACTTTTAATAATTATAGTTCAAGTTCAACCAATTTTATAGAAATGTAAAACAATTGCTCCGACCTAAATACGGTAAAATTAAATGCCTATTGAGGTTAAAATTACTGTTAAAAATATCTAGTACTCTACTTTAGCATTGCTTCTAATTTTGTAGCCACCACAATTGCCTTTTTTGCCTTTCCGAGCTAACCGATTATGTTTTGTTCACCTTAAGTGCCGCAAGAGTCAGTCACAAGTCAAGAGTACAAGCCAAAAGGGATAAATATTTATTTCTCAGCTAAACTGCTTAGAACCTTGATTTATTGAATGTAATTAGAGATTTCGATTGGGAATACCTTTCTCGAGAATTCTCGAGACTTTAAATAATACTTAAACCTCGTTTCTCGAGGGTATTGGCTAAAGAAATCATTTTTCTGTTAAATTCATGTTTCATCGTTATTAAATTTGAGCGAAAAACTTAAAATTATTCAAATAAAAGTCGAAATAATGAAAAAAGAAGTTCGTTTCAATCAATAATGTCAAAAATCAATGATAAAGTAAAGGGACTTATTCATTTTGATATATGTAATTGAAAATATATTACAGTCATTTCACAAAGCTTATTCATTTGCTGGTATTCGCGGTTATTCCAATTTCAAACACTTAGCAAAAATTCGAATAGTAAATGTTCATTTCATGTGCCGAGAACCACATCTAAATTTATAATATACGCGGGAGTTTCCGTTCCAGTCCGGAAAGCCCGAAGGCGAGTCTGCCTTATTAAATCAGCAAAAATCACTTCATCAGTGGTTATTACAATTGGCGATGCTTTATTGCTCACAGCAAAAATTTTTTAACCCTGATGAAAATTTATTCAGTTTTCGACAACTTCTCAATCAATCGGAAAGCCTTTCCTTCATTGACATTAATAATGAAAACAGCTTTCATGGAAAATCTCTAAGGGCTAAAATAAAGGCAACGAAGGAGCAAACCGCGGAGCATCAAGAATAATTGTTATAATCTGTTTTTGTATTATAATAAGTGGCTAAATTATAGCATAGTAAGTACCAGCACCACATTAATCCATATGAAAAATTCGACTATACAAGAGCAAAATAAATCGTTCTTAAAACGGCTACTGGTCACACTTGTTGTAATATATACATTTTCTTAATCACTGATGCCAGTTAATTACGAAGAATATCAATGTGGTTTTCCCATGCAACGAATTATTAATGGCTATAGTCTGAGATATTTGAAAGATTGAACGAATTTATCACATCATAATAAATAATGATAATTTTGAAACACATTCCCTAACTTTTAGTACTCAAAAACATAGAATGAGTAAGACACCACTTTTTTAGAAGGACCTAGTACTGAACCTTGCGTAATCACATCATTAACGGTTATACCTTGACTCAAAGCAACGTTTTTTTTAACAACCTGAGACCGTTCAGAAAAATAAAATCGAAACAACTGCAAAGTAACAGCACGGAAACCAGCATATGCATTTTTTTAGACTAGCAACTGCTCCTTTCGGTCTGGAAGGAAAAATACAGAAAGAAAAACTGCAATTTACAATGTATGAAAAAATATTTACAATATAAATTGATAATTTCTTAACCAAGAAATTACTAATTTCTTCTAGCGAATCAGTTTCCGAGAAAACGCAAGATTTTAATTCCGAATTATTATAAATAAGATCAGCAGAACCTAATTGGTCATCAGACTTAAAAGTTTCTTTTAAATTAAGAACCGAGTTAACCAAATGATTGTTAAATAACGTGGCTATTTCAAGTTGATCCGTTACTGATAAGTTATCATCAATCATTATTTTCGCAATCGTATATTTCTTGGTTTCATTGTTCAAAATCTCATTGACTGCTTTCCAGCCTTCTTTAATATTACCTGTTATGGAGCTAAAATTATTTGTATAGAATTTGACTTTCGCAAAATAATTATCATGCTTAAGAGCCTTAATTAAAACTTTGAGCCGCATAAGGCTTAATAATAACTTCCTTAGCGTTCACTAAACGTCTTGAAACAATCATAAGCTCTGGATACATTGGTTTGGGAATACACCTCGAGCCAGCATTCGCCGTTTAATTCATCAAATAGATTTGAATAATTAACGGTTTTAAAACATAACGTTTCAATTTAGATGAAAAGGATTACGCGGAGAAATGAACAACGATACTAACATAATAGATGTTATACGGTGATTAGTAACATGCAATCTATGAATATCTGAAAAAAAAACTAAAATCAAATTTCAACGAAAGCCCCCAAAAACAACTAATTAATTTTTTGATTTGATCCTTAATAACATAATATTATACTCTCCTAGAAAAACCGATGTCTTCAAAAAATTAAACCAATAAAGGATTGAAATGGAAAACTGGGCGGAATTAATTTTACCTGTAAAATGTCAGCACTATAGTAACATTGATGCATGAAACAGTATTATTCTTAATGTTATTATTTAGATAAAAAACAACTCCATCGGATCTAAATGTAGAATTACATTTATCATAAATAGTAAATCCTGAAATTTTATAACTATCGAGTTCAAACTCCTCGATCCAGACTTCCGACAAGAGAATGATTTGAACCAACATGTCAAGAGCGGCAATGTTTCCTATAAATAAATTAAAAAATTTAATTTTTAATTTGTTTGAAGCTAATGGGCCTGATTCTGAAACGTTAAAGTTGATGTTATGTTATTTTATTAACCCGCTTCCTATTTGAATTTGTATTTAAAAAACAAACAAAAAAACGAGTGCTACACACGATCGAACTTGTTGGATCCAAATTGGATATTGTCTACAGAAGATCCAACTTATACCATCCGATTTTGACAATATTTTATGATTTATTTACGGTTTTGCTTTACACATTTGGTTAGTTTTGTATTATTGCGAATATTTCGCATTATGCCGTTGACAAAAAAACCAAAAAATTGTAGTGTCGCTAGTAGCCTCACTATCAATCGGTACTAGAAAAAAAAAATTGTGGGGAAAAAAATGGTTAAAAGAACGGAAAAAATTTAGTCGAAAGAATTGAACAGCGATGACTTTCGCAATTATTTAATAATGGATTACGACAGTTTTGCCATATTACTGAAATTAGTGAGTCCGTTAGTGGCAAGATACTAGGCAAGATACGGTAATGAGAGAGGCAGTTAGCGCTGAGGAAAGTCTAGTGGCCACATTAAGGTATTTAGCAACAGGGAGAGAATATGAGGACCTAAAGTTTAGCACTGCAATATCACCACAATTATTGTCGGAAATAATCCCAGAAACATACAAACCAATTTATAAAGCACTCAAAAACTAGATAAAAGTAAGTAAAACATGTTTTATACATATCCAATTATGTTATTTATTTAATTGTAAAATTATACATGTAAACCTCATGTAAAATTTCGTATTAATTCTTAAAAATAAGGTAATCCTCCATATTATATTGCGATATGGTTAGAATGGTGGGATGGACGATTTCTTCTGCCAACGAGTTAATATTTTGTTTTATTGGTGTACTTACTTGTACTATATTTTGTATTGGTGTGAACTGAACTAGTGAATCAATGTTAGAGTAGGATAAAGCAGGGGAGAATCGGAAACTGGCTAAGGAATTTGGTGATGGTGAAGGTGGTACATAATCATAAGTCAGCGAATTATTTAATGGTATCGTCGTTTGCAACTTAATTTATCAAGTTTTGCATTAAATATTATCTGAGATTTCCTTCAATTGTAGACCCAAGCTCCGACCATAAACTTCAGCGGCGCTTTCCTCACCCCTCAGTAAATTTTCTGAAGTGGTTATAAAATCTTATTGTTTTTTAATAGCGATGTAGCGTGTTTTTCCTTTCTGGTCTTCTCACTCACAACTGTGTCGGTACTAAGGATAGCAAACACATTCTAATAAACAAACCATCAGGAAGTGGATTACTTTACTTTAATTACCAAGGAATATTCAGGCTCATCTTATTTGCAGTGGTAAATGCAAATTATGAATTTTTGTATATCCATATGGCAGTGTTTTGGACGGAGGTGTTTTGAAGCACATGAAATTTTATGAAAAATTGACATCGGGAGAACTAAATTTACCAAAGTCTTCTTTATTGCCCGGTACAAATACATCTTCGCCTTATGTTTTTTTTAGGAGACAGTGCCTTTTCTATGAATCAACATCTGTTAAAACCATTTTCGCGTGAAAAGAGGATATTTAATTATAGATTATCGCGAGCAAGACGCGTCACAGAGAATGTCTCGGTATTTTATCATCTCGGTTTTTAATTTTTCAAAAACCGATATTGATAAAGATCGAAAATGTTGATTGGATAGTTCTGACAAGCTGTGCACTACATAATTATTTGAGGCAAAAGTCGAAACAGTAAGACACAGACAATGAAAGTTTTCGCGCAGGCGATTGACGACACGAAAATACTTTATTGGGTCTCAATCGGAATACACAAAGACAAATACACAAGGCCGTGTACCTTTTATACTCAGTCAAGCACAAGTCAATATTTAATAAATTTACTTACCTCATCATCACAAGCGATCAATGAGTCGACGCCGCTTCTATTGAGCATATTTTTGCTATCCAAAAAAGTGAGTAAGCCAAAATACCATAAAGTTGGTATGTAAATATCATCCATTCCTATACCTAATGATTTGCTTTGTTCTACCTAAAAAGAAAATATATTATTTTAATTATTTTATGAATAAAAACGTAACCTAAAAATATTTGCGGTTACTTTTTTGGACTCCCGTTTTTATGCGCTCCTCATATTGCCTAATTTGCTGTTTTATTGTGTCAACCGTAGCATCACTGTGAATCTCCCTGGCCTGGCTCCGCGCGTCTCTATTACAGTATAAATTACAAGACGTATCCCAAAGGCAAGTATATTCCTTTTCCAACTCCAAAAATTCGATCATAGTTGCTCGTTCTGTTGTTACCGACATATTGGGCCCGATTCTAATACACTAAAATTCATGTTATGTTATTTTATTTCCCCGCTTCCTATTTGAATTTGTATTGAAAAAACAAAAATAACATAACATTACATACAATTTTGAAAGGCAGAATCGGGCCTATTATTTTATAACTTAACAGTATTGGGTTTATCTACACAACGCAATTTAAATATAAAATCCCCCTTTTATTTACGTTAATAGGGAATCTAAGACGCGAAACAGGTTTATGGTGTGTAGTGTTGTCGGGCGGTTGGATGGAATTTCCACCCGACACATTCAATTTAATTTTGTCGGACCGACATGCATACACACGAGCCGATTTTACATCCTATCCAACCAAATCGGATCGACCGCCCGACCAAATTGGATCGTCTGTAGAGCTCTTAACATAACATAACATTTTGGAAGGCAGAATTGGAAAGAGAATTTAATCCAGTTTGATCCAGATTTGGAAAGACGCTATATATATACAGAATGTACTGTGCACTTCGTCACATGTGTGCACTTCGTGCGCTGCGTCTTCGTCACATTCACACAGTTCTATTCGAGTGTAAGCAAATTTTTTAACAATTTTGATAAGCAAACTTACTATTTTACCTTAATTTTGAATTAATTATTTTAATACATGTAACTACCAAATATGAAACCACCAAATACATATGTAACTACCAAATATTTGGTAGTTACATGTATTAAAATAATTAATTCAAAATTAGAGTAAAATATTAAGTTTGCTTATCAAAATTATTAAATTAAAAAATTTTCTTAAGCTTCTAATATTTTGGTGAATTATAAAATAGTTTAGCTTATATTCTTAAAATATAGTTGGTATAAAATGTTTAGAATTATTTCACAAGAAATTCCAGCTGGCCAAGAAGTTGAAGCCACCAATTTGTCAAAAACGAATAGTCCTGTTTATAATTATCTCTCACTTTTGGGAAAAAACGATGAACAACTGCATCAGACAAATTGAATTTTTCTTGTAAATATTGTCTAATATTTGTTTCGGTAACATCCGGATGAATTCTTGGGGCAAAAATCTGTTAGCGTGATTCCAGAGCTCGTAAAATACCGCCACTGCCAGTGCTAGTGATAAAATTGTTCATAATTTTATTAGGAACAGAATTTGAAAAGGCAGAAGCAGACTTCTCAGCTGGAACATTAATGCTTTTATATGAGGTTTTATTTCATTCTTACTTCGTAAATTTACTGTAAACGGCTGACAAATCGACAATGAACTACTGATAAGTTGGCAATCCAGTTGTATTAGAAACAGTTTGGCAAATGGGTGGTGAAACATTCCATGGTATCGTTCCAGCTGATATTCGTAGCAGCTTAATCGGTTGAGACATAACTAAGTTTTACACTACTTGGCCGTATTCCAGAAATTTATACAAAATTCATTTTAGAATCCTATTTCCAACGCATACGTCGAGTTTTTGTCATGCACATGTAAAATTTCACTAAAACCGGTTGAGAAATAGCCGAACATATCGAACTTTATCATAATCAGTCGAGAAACAGCTATGTTCCATCCTACTTGGCCTTATTTCAGAGCATAATGCAAAAATAATTGTAGAATTACACTTCCACGTAGGCTTGGTAATTGGTTTTTAAATAATCTTCAATATCTTCTCATTTTTTTAAAGGCATACTTTTGTTAGGCATCTGTTCCTCACATTTGGCTGTTTCTGTATGCAGAGCTTCGCTAAATTCAACTCTTCGGATAAAGCTTGTAAATTATGTCTACAATAAATTATGTCGCTTTTCCACCGCAACGTGCTTTCGTACCACTTTTTTCGAACGATTTTTTTCTTTTGCAAAGATTAAAGTATGGTAGTTATATAAGATTATTGATCTTTCAAAATCTGTCATGAAAATTAAACAAATTTTGGATTGCAAAATTTTTTAATGCAAGGTTACATTTCAACCGCAATTGCGTAATTTAATTATGCGTTCAACGAGCCGAAATTGAATTTGTATCATGTGTACGAAAAACATCGCGTTCTACCAAATATGAAGCTAATTCAAATGTAAACAAACTGTAGGAATTTGTTTGAATAGATTATATTGGTGCTTTCACTTAGCGTTTTTGAAGTAAAACCAGTTTTTTGGTTTCCAATTGCGAAACATTATGTTATTAGTAAACTAGCGATTTTGGAGAACGTTATATTCAATCACAACATCAGCAAAATTCTTACATAGGTAAGAAAATTAAATGAAATCAGATCCTGATTGGGACGAAACTGTTAAAGGTAAACAAATTTTTGACTGCTGGATTAGTACAATTTACAGTCCCACTCATAATTATTGATTAACAAAATAAACCAACACTGTACAATATCAAAACAAATAATTTTTAAATATTAAAGTTATATATTTTTTAAATTATTCACATTCATTCACAATTTCTTATGGTGCTAGGCATTATAAAGCTTATCCATGGTGGTGATGATGACGGCGGCCATACCCTTTAAAGAATGAAATATAAAATGATAAAATTTTAGAATTTATTTGGAAGAATAAATCGTTGGTTCCGTTCTTTTTCATTCTATTGAGAAAATTCTCGATTTATTTTGAAAATTATGGAATTAATCTAAGAAATTAGATTTTTTGTCGTATGCAATGTTTTGTTTCATAAATAAATCCAAAGAGACAAGGAAAATATTATGCACTGCACCGCGACTTATCGAACGACCCAAAGTTTAAAATTGCATTTTTTCTAAACACACAATTAGCCACTTAGAACAAAAAAATATTTACCGCCATATCCTCCATATCCTCCGCCATATCCCCCATAACCTCCGCCGTATCCCCCACCGTATCCACCATATCCACCGTATCCTCCATAACCGTATCCTGGTCCATAACCATAACCGCCTGGGTATCCATATCCTCCACCATAACCTCCTCCAAGTCCTCCAAAACCAATGCCAACACCAATGCCACCTAGTCCGCCAAAGCCAATCAACTGTCGTTTTTCACGAACTGTTTCATCAACACTGCTTATGTCTTGCAAAGCCACAACTGGTGCATTTTCGACCGGGGACACTTGAAACGTGGCTGCTTGACTAATTGTTATCACAGATAGTACTGAGATTAAAATAGCAAAACGCATTTTGATTTATTTATTTATTTTTTATTTTTTAACACTATGATGTGATCACTTAAACACACTAAATATTTCTGACAAGTTGTTTAAATAAAAATCGTTTTATATATTCTGTTCTCGTATGGCTATAGCTAGATATGGAAAAACATTTTAGTAATTTTTAATTTTTATCATATAATTGTTAATTCGCGAAGTTTAAGGTCTTTTGCATGTTTATAGTCTGATGTTTTTTTCCTTATGTTCTTGTTTTGAATTAATTTCTTTTTTAGTTACGCATTTTTATAATAAGAAAATATGTCTGGGCAAAAACCGCAGAAATAATTTTACCGTAGAAATTCAGTTGAGTAATATATGATAGTGAAGAATTGATGATTGCGTCTTGACCTTCACAATTTTTTTTAATATTATGGTTTCAAGTTATTATTATCGATATAAAAGGTTACAATTTTGGACAACTTTATTATAATTAAGTCACGGCAAAGCCCTTCGCTTGTATATCAATATCGAAATAATATCTGTAGTTGTTCATTTCAATTGAAGGCTGATTTTAATGACTGTATAAGTATTTATGAACTTTCATTGGCTTCTTACATAGTTTTACATTATGGATATAGAGCAAAAAAATTGAATTTAAATATTTTACATTTGATCAACTACTTTCACTCAAAAAAAAACCAAATTATAAAAGATTATTTTGATTTGGGATTTTGTTCGTTAGAAAACCTTCGACAATTTGTTTGTTATATTCAAATTATTCTTTATCAGTTGAGAAATTTTTTGAACATGTCGATAAATTCTCATTTGAATAATTTCTTAATTTGTTTTTGTTTTACTAAACGAGGAATAGAGATAAACATTTTTTGGAAGAATTGAAATTAGCGACTCAGTACTACAGAATCAGAATAGTACACAATCTAACATGAAAACAGTCAAAGTCAAGGTAAATATATATTGCAAGTCTCTTTGCTAATTTTAACATGATTTTAATATAAATTTAATTTATATGCCGTGTAATGCTTATGAAGTAAGACGAAATAAATTTAAACCCCAAACTTTGAAAAAAATTTTGCTTAACTGTTTTCACAAAAATATACATAAAATTTATCAGTATTCCACTTTTCATTGATCTTTTCGGTCATCACGCTGTGTTGTAAAACGGGGTCGGCCAAATCCTTATCGCCTTCTGAAGCCGCAATTATGGGACGAGCTGAAAAAATGGGTTCAAGCCAGAGATGTTGTTTCAATGAGTCTCCAGGAGCTGCAACAGGCGATCACAGAGGAATGGGAGGCGATACCTCAAGATTTGGTGAAAACTTTGGTAAAATCGATGAAACATCGAATGAAAGCTGTCATTCGGGCTAAGCGAGGGAATACTTCTTATTAATAAAAAGGTTTTTTTGCTGATTTCCATGTTTTAATTCGATTTTTACCACTAATTTTTATGCTGATAAATTCACCAAAAACGTGTACTTCAGATGTTGACCCCAAAATAACCTTGTTGACACGGTATAAGTACAAAAATGGTACCACTGGATAGGTGTTGAAATAGACTTTGAATCTACATTCAAGAAAATTAAACAAACATTGGATTTTTTGATATTTTTGAAATTTTGGTGAAAATTTATCAATGTGCGAATTTTTTGCACCCAAGTGTATTTTGGAACTTTGGAAATATTCAGTTCAAATGGTTATTTTTCAGAAGTTTGGAACTTAGACAAATCTTAAGTGTTTATAACTTTGCTCTATACACCTTATTATTTATCTAATTTTGGGAACAATAAAAATCATCAATTTTGTTCATTGAACAAAAAATTGTTTGCTTTACAGGAAGCTAAGCGTTATGCCAATGCAATATTTGTTTCTAAATTAGGAACAAAATTCAGCAATAAATGAAACTAAAATATAAATAGGGAATACAACTATAACTTTAACTCTTTAAAAAGCACTTTGAATTTTTGTCAGTAGAGATTTTAAGCCTAAAGAGAGTTGGATCGACAGACGATCCAACTTATCATTCTACTTTTTGATTTTTGCTTTGTTGTTTTCATTCTAAAATTTATTTGTGAGTTTTTCCTTCTTTAAGTTGTCCGTTTTAAAAAGAAAATTTTGTTACTTGTTAGAAATCTAACGCACAAAACTTTCTCATTCATAAATATACCTTACGGAATTTAAAGCCATTTAGTTAAATATCGTCCGGCAACAATACACACCGTCCAAATTGGTTGGTCGATTGGATGGAATTTCCAACCGACACACCCAACTTAATTTTATCGAACCGACCAGACCCAATTTTAGATCCAATCCATCCAAATCGGACCAACCAACCAACCAAATTGGATCATGTGTATCGATCTGTCGACCATGCTTAACACGTTACAGAATATTTAATGATTGCATTTGTATAATTTCTCAATTTAGTACTGTATATTTAACTCTTCAGGTGATCCAATTTTGTAATGTTTTGGCTTGGAACTTATTGTTCGTGAGGCAAATCAAGCCTATTTTACCCATTTCGGTTTTTTAAAACTGATATAATTCTGCAAGGATTCATCACTTAACACCTTCTATCGTCCTGTTTCAAGATAATGAAAGTGGCTACACAAATGCTTGCGAAGTTTATCCGAAAACGTTCCAAAAATTATATTCAGGGTAAAAAACAAAACAGTTTGGGTGATCATACTTAAAATTAGGATTGAATAGGATGTCGTTGTTGAACGTTGAATATAGAAGATCGCTTTCCTAAACGGTGATAACCTCAATGACCAGCGGTCTAGTGATGATTTTCTATTGGCCTAGGCCATAATCAATAATCTTGGCCAATTTCAATACTTAAAATTGAAATTCAATAGAGAATCGTTGGTGAACGTTGAATATAGAGCGCATTTCGCTTTCCTAAACGATAATAACCATACGGACCATGGTTCTAGTGATAATTTTTAATAGGGCTAGGCCATTGTCAATAATCTTGGCCGACCTCTAGAAAAAAATTACGGGCAATCGTACAATTGGGATTGAACCGAAAGTCCTTGTTGAGCGTTGAATATAAAACGCAGGTCGCTTTCCTAAACGGAGATAACCTCAATCACATCGGTCTAGTGATGATTTTCTATTTGACTAGGCCATTATCAGAAATCCTGGCCAATTTCAAAAAAAAAAATTTGGAGCGATCATACTTAAAATTGGGATTGAATCGAAAGCCATTGTTAAACCTTGAATATAGAACGCAGATCGCTTTCCTACACGGTATAACCTCAATGACCATCGGTCTAGTGATGATTTTCCATTTGACTATGCCATTGTTAATAATCCTGGCCAATTCCAAGCAAAAAATTTGGAGCGATCATACTTAAAATTGGGATTGAATCGCTTTCCTAAACGGTGATAACCTCAATGAACATCGGTCTAGTGATGATTTTCTATTTTGCTAGGCCACTGTCAATAATCCTGTCCAATCTCAAATTGAAAATTTGAGGCGATCATACTTAAAATTGAAATTCAATAGAGAGTTGTTGTTGAACGTTGAATATAGAACGCATATCGCTTTCCTAAACGATGATAACCATACTGACCATCGGTCTAGTGATGATTTTCAATTGGGCTAGGCCATTGACAATAATTTTAGCCGATTTCAAGAAAAACATTTTGGGCAATCATTCTTAAAATTGCGATTGAATAGAAAACCGTTGTTGAACGTTGAATACAGAAAGCAAATCGCTTTCCTATACGGTGATATCCTCAATCACCATCGTTCTAGTGATGATTTTCCATTGGACTAGGTCATTGTCAATAATCTTTGCCGATTTCTTGAAAAAATTTAGGGGCAATCATACTTAAAATTGGGATTGAACAGAAAGTCGTTGTCGAACTTTGAATATATAGTGAGTCTAGTCTAGTGATGATTTTCTATTGGACTAGGCCATTGTTAATAATCCTGTCCAATTTGAAGAAAACAATTTGGGGCGATCATCAGAAAGTCGTTACTGAACGCTGAATATAGAACGCAGACCGCTTTCCTAAACGGTATAACTTAAATGATCATCGGTCTAGTGATAGTTTGCCATTGGACTAGGCCATTGCCAATAATCCTGCAAAATTTCAAGAAAAAAATTTGGGGTGATCATACCTAAACTTGGATTTGAATAGAGAGTCGTTGTTGAACGTTGAATATAGTATAGAACAAATTTCGCTTTCCTAACCGATGATAACCATAACGAATATCGGTCTAGTGATGATTTTCAATTGGACAAATTGGTGAAAAGTTTTTTTTTCCTTTAATCGATGCATTTTCACGTAGATTAAGAATTCGATGAGTCACGAGGTTGACCGGATGGGGAAAGATTGAAAAAAAAAAATTCTATTTCACCCCTTTTAGGGCTGTCACGTTTCCGCAAATATCTCAATTACTTTGCATTTTAGGAAATTATATGAAACAGTAGAGTTTTTCTATGGAACATCCTTTTGAATGTTCAATGTTTGTGTAATTGGTTGGAGTGAGCATCATTTTTTTCCGATCCCTACCCCTTTCATTCGACCTCGGGAATCATCAAATTTTAAATCTACGTCAAAAAATATATTTTATAAGCCCGATTTTTGTCTAAAAATCTTAAAATGGAATCTAACTGTCCCGATTCTGATTTTGACAATTCCATATGTTGTTAGTTGTTTTTGCTTTTTTAATAAATGTTTATGTAGGAAGCGGAGAAAAAAAGAATACAACCAGAATCGGGCTAATTAATACATACTTAATTAGGATAAAATTACCCAATTTCATAAATTTTCAACTGGTTTCCATCGAATTTGGATTTTTTTAAATTTACAAATGAAACTTAAATTTCACTTGAAATTTGAAAAGTTTTGAGAGATCTTCATGATTTTTAGGATTGGTAACTAACTGCTGAAATATGTATTCACGAAAAGAAAATCCTGAATTAACAAATTTCAAAAAAATATTCGAATAAACTATTTTAGACGGTGGCGCAATTTTTAGATAATTTATCGATTATTAAAACATTAACATTAAATTTTATTGTTTGCCATCAGATTTAAAAATTTTGTTTTAATCATCGTCCTTTGCACAAGCCGATTTTGTTTTGTCGCTCAGAATAGATTTTAGATTTTGAAATCCCTGATTTTAATAATGGAGTAATAGCTCCCAAACCCAAATTGAATCGAAGATGATAATTTTCCCACAGAGTAATATGTAAAAGAATTTATTTATTCGATGTAACGGTTTACATTTTATAATAACTTGCCAATAATTTAAATTCTAATGCCTCCCCCCCCCCCGATCGGGAGAAGGGACCAGCATCGCAATTTGTAACGAATTAAAACAAATTTTTAACGAATATTTAAATCTCTACTCCTCAAAACCGTCACATATTCACATTTATAGTTACATTTTATTTAGAACTGTGAAGTGTTGAAAAGTAAATTAGCCACCTTTTATAATATTAGCCCCATTAAGGATTTCTATCGCAGCCATGCCGTAGTTTGGAAAATATTCTCTTCTCTTCTAATGCGTAAACTGAAGGAAATGTCAGAATATGTACATAAAAATTTCCACAGCACACATCTGAAAAATAATAATTTTACTATTCACATTACAATGTTAATTCTGTATTTGTCAGTTTTTACGGATTCGATGGCCGATCTGAGAAACATTCTGTAAGGTAATAATTTCGTCAAATTCTGTAAGGATTCTTAATGGGTCTCTGGTTATCCTTTAACTCTCTCTCTCAAAATTTAAGAAGTGTCCAAAAATCCAATTCTTTCAAATAAAAACGATTAGAGTTTGACGGTATAAAAAAACCTCGGTTTTGATTTTGTTAAACGTTCAGGAAACCGTCGTATTTTGGATTTAGTTTATTTTTTTATAAACCTATACATTCACAAAATTTGAAATAAATTGTTGTTAGTTGTTCAAAATAATATCACCATTGAAACAAAATAAGATAAATTTCAAAGTCAACCTGCTAACTGCAGAAAGAGCGCAAAATTTTTAAACGGAGTTTCAATTTTGCAACATTTCCAGAGCAAAACTGTGTTTAATAGACTACAGCGGTATATCAGCCAGTGGAAATAAGTTGGAGGATATCAACTGAATACTAAACCTATTGCCCCAAAGCAGTAGAAGCAAATTGAAAAGCAATATTAAGTTATCCTGAATTTTCCACTGTCGAACAAAAGTATATTGTTACCATAAGGAAAAAAGGAAATATTTTTGTTACCGTAAAAATAAACTGAATTTAATTCGTTACATGAATAAGTATGGTAATAGTATTAAACACTGTGCTATTTGGTCGGTTGCTGGTAAAATCACGGCCCCAGTAGAAAAAACACATAAACGAAATGGCGATCAAAACGACTCAATTTAGAAAATTTAAAAGTCAGGCACACCATTTCTTATTGAACCTAATGCCATCTATCAACGACTGTTATGAACCAACCAATCCTTTAAAATAGTCGAAAATTTAGGTAAAAAAATCGACCTGAGGCAGCAGTTAAAGGCAACGACAGAAACCTGAAGCGCCTCTTCCCGTTAGCACTAAAATATGCTCACTATTGACTATTCTAAAAGTAGAATAAAGAGTGAACAATGAGTGAAAAATTAATTAGTTCAGTCATCATTATTCATTCAATATTCTCTATTCATTGCTACTCACTTATGCTCAGTTTACTCCTCATTATTCCTAAATTGTTCACCCATTAATCAGTGATTATTCTCTAGTTATTCACACCGCAATCGCCTTACTTATCATAGATACATTCTGTCAAAAAAGTACCGGGGATTGTTAATTTAAAATGTACGTGCTGAAGGGATTTAAAAAATATATTTTTCCTAGATTGGTAGGACTGTCTATCATTATGATGCCAATTTAGAGCAGTTTGTTTATAACAGTTGCTTAGGTCAGTCGACCTCATTAGTGCACGGCGATTTTTACGATGAACAAAATGATTAAACAAAGAGTTTGCCTTAAATTTTATGTTCCAAACGAAATTTCTTGTACTGACGCATTGAATATGTTGCAAAAGTTTATGGTGATTCAATGTTATCAAAAATCCGTGCATATGAGTGGTGCAAAGCTTTTAAAGAAGGTCGTGAAATAATCGATTTTACCCGATGATAACGCGCTACTACACCGAGCTAGGATTGTGAACGAATATAAGGCCAAAAACCAATCAATAAATAACATCGATCAACCACCATATTCCCCTGAATATGCACTATGTGACTTTTTCGTCACCGTGGAACCCGTTTTGACTACAAAACCAAATTCGGCGCTCGCGAAGTTCCTCCCGGAAAGTCCCTATAAAAATGTTTAGGTGATTGGAAAAAACACTGGCACATGTGTATAGCTTTGAATGGGGAATACTTTAAAACTCAAAATAAACTTTTATGATTTAACTTAAAATTTGTGTTTATTTAACAATTCCCGGTACTTTGTTGATAGAATGTTTTGTAAATGAATACTGAATGAACATTTAGGAATAATCTGTGAATAATGAGAAAATGCTGAATGAATTAAAAAATTAAAACAGAAAAATTATAATTTAGAAAAGGAACTCGATAGACGGAGGGCTCCAAATTTAAGCGATGATCAGTTAGAAACATATCAGATAAGTAAATCCGTTGTCAATTTAAATAAGGAACGAAAAGAAAATAAACGTGCGAAGGCCCGAATTATGATCATGACAGATGAGCAAATAGTTCAACAACGATTAAGAAGATGCAACAAAATATTAACAGAAAATCAAGGCTCCAATATCACGACAATATTACAATATACTCAACCACCAACATCCAGTAAAATAAATATTCAGGATAATGGATTAGAAAATATGCAACATCCAAATGAAATTACAGGTAAGACAAAAAATAACAGAAAAAGAACTTTTGAAAACATGAATGTTGATTTACTGGCCGACGTCAGCTTTCCAACCGACAACGTTACCTACTGCAATATGGGTGATATGACATTTAAATGAACTGCTTTTTGGCAGGAGTGAAATTCATGCACACTTTCGACAAAATATTCGGGTGTACAATAATTTATTCGCATACGCATCATTCAACGTCCAAAATGCTGATATACATAAAAGGGGACCGAATTCAATACGTATCATTGGTGAGGCGAAATTTAAGGCAACCACATCATTAGAGAGTGAAAACCCAAAATTCGGACAAATCTATATCTATAATGATGGCGAAGCGATATCTCATCGTAAGAAAGTTGTACAACGTGATGATATACTCAAAATATTGCAGCTAATAATAAATGAGAACCCTTATGCGAAATTATTCAGAAACCTTAATGATATATACAAATCGGGAATAGATAAAGATGGTGTACTTGGACTTCTATCAAAACTCAAAAGATCATCCACGCATTTACAATAAGCCAATATGCAACGAATTGACAGCTATTATTACATCGAGAGATGGTGATTTATGAGAGGACGTAAACTTAAGGGTGTACCCCAAAACAAAATATGATTCGCAATTCCTGGCATTTACATCTCCTCATACCGATCCATTACTGTTCCCATTATTATTTCCTGCAGGTGAAACAGGTTGAACATATTCCATGAAACACAGGTATTAATATGTCAGCGTCTCACACAACAATAAATAATCATCGCTTATTTAAAAGTTGAAGCAATACGATTAAACTTCATTAAAAATAATCAGACTAAATTACGTAGTGAAAATATGAGTAGTAGGATCTACTGGATCACATACAAAACAGCTCCATTAACACATCGGACGCATTCCGAATTGGAAAAGCTGTTATACTACCATCATCATATCAAGATAGTCCAAATAAAAAATTAAAAGATTCCTTAAGACGTAACCACCCAGTACAACTGCCGCAGATATACCAACATTCGTATGCTGGTTATTCTATCAGAAATATTTACTACTTCTAAAAGAAATACAATCTGTATTTGGTTCTATTCGAGCTCATTTCTATACGATAGAATTTCAAAAAAGGGGTTTACCACATATGCATCTGTTGCCCTCTTAATATTGTATCGCCCAAAAATATTGAACGATTTAATCTAAAATTATTTTTACGAGAGTCAAAAGGCGCCACATCATTCAGTGATCTGAAAATTATTAACGAAATATAATACCAAACGTTTCAAGAAGCTGCTCGGGCTGCCGGATTTTGTAAATCTGAAACACATATACACGATATGATGTCTGAGGTAGCATCTGTCATGATGCCTATCGCATTGATACATTTCTTTATGCATTTAATAATTAGTGGCGAGGTTGATGTACCTTTAATTTGGGAACGCTTTAAAATACAGATGTCGGAGGGGTCGAACGAAACTACAGCTTTATCAATCATTAAAGGTTTATTGCAAACCGATGGACTCAGCCTTAAACAATTTGGCCTTCCTGAAACTATTGATAAAAATTTAATAATCAAAAATGATAAAACCACCGAAGATCTTTCCATTCGAGAACACACCGAACATCAATTGAATATATTTGAAAAAATTAAAAATTCTATAAGCGGTGAACGGTACGGGAAAGACTTTTTTGTATAAGGTTTTAATTCATTATTGCAAAACCATTAACAAGAGAATCATAACAATTGCTTGGACTGGAATAGCTGCTATTCTGCTGCCATACAGACGTACTGCTCACAAAATATTTAATTTACCACTGTTTATAGCGATCATTGAAAAAACATTCCGCGACGTTTACAATAGATGGGTGGAGATTTCCGGCAAGTTCTCCCTGTGGTAAAGAAGGGTGGGAGGAAGCAAATATTTGACGCATAAAATATTTGTTGTTTACTCGTGGACTATAATCACCAATAAAAAAATTTTATATAATAAAACACAATATGGTATTTCGGTTTTGTCACTTTCTTTAACATGATGTTTATTTTATTTGTAAATGAAATTACGATCGTTTCGGTTGTTACTCCTTTATCAAATTTCTAACAAACATTAACTAAAATTATGCTAAAAAACTGCTTTTATACCCTATTTTTATTTTGTTTTTCTTCTTAAAGGGGTGGTACCGGTCTTCTTTTTAGTATATACCTAGTGTGTGCTTTATGATAAAAACAGATAAGAATTTGTTGACCATCTGGTTTTTGTGGGTGTTTATGTGCAAAATGATATTAATTAATTAATTACGGATTTACAATGAGGTCGTAAATTTTGTTGCGGCAAATTTTCTCGTTTAGTAAAAATGGATTATATCATTCCTTGTATATTTCCAGTTCTTCTAATCTGTTCATTAGTAACCCTTTTCGTATTCTGTTTAATACCTGTGAGTTTGTGTTGATGTCAGTGTAATTATATTTTTCTGTAGTCAAGTGTTGTGCATAGTTCGAGTCGATTTTTGGTTTTCCGATTTCTTTTATATGTTCTGTAAACCTAACTCAAAAACTTCTACCAGTTTGTCCGATGTAGAATTTGGGGCAGTCATTACATGTATTCTTATAGATTCCGGTATCTATTGGTGTATTTATGTTACGTTGTTTGAGTCGATTCCCGAATTTGTTGTTTGTTTTAAATGCCGTTGTGTATCCGTGTTTTTTAAAAACCTTCGTTATATTCTTGTTGATGTTATTATTGTACTCTATGGTGATGTATTTCTCTGTTTCTTCATTTTCCTTGCTTAACGTGGTCATCATATTCTGTTGTTTCTTCCAAATGTACCTATTGTTCATTTTGTCAATTAAGTCCGTGTTATAACCGTTTTTTATTGCTATGTGCTTAATGATTTTTAGTTCTTCCATATAGTCCTGATTGTTCATCGGGATCGTGTTTAGTCTATTTATTAAAAAGTTGAACGTTGTCATCTTATGTTGGTGTGGGTGGTTAGATGATTTGTCAATGGCGTGATCCGTTTGCTTGGCTTTTCGGTATACTTTGAATGTATGCTTGTTGTTAACATTTGTTATTGTCAAGTCTAAAAAATTAATGGCTTTGTTCGTCTCTGATTCTAGAGTAAATTTTATGTTCGGATGTTTGTTGTTTATGTTCTTGTGAAGATTGCTGAGTTGTCTCATTGTGCCGTTAAATAGTATTAGAATATCGTCCACGTATCTGTGCCAGTACCTGATTATTTGGTTTTTGTTGTTCGATTCTGTTAATATATACTGATTTTCAAAGTGATTCATATATTTGTTAGCTAAGGTTCCTGATAGGGGATTCAACAGGGGAAAACTAATTGTTCAATGAAGATCAGCACAACAAATAACAGTTCAAAATAACGAACAAATACAGATAAATCATGAGTTCTACCATGGAGTACATAATATGACGGACATCACTTTTAATAACCAGGAACAAATATTACTGGAGCAAGGATTTAAATTTAATGTTGCTCCGCCCAACAATTCAACACAAATTACACGACAACTACTCGATATTGAAAACGCAATAAGACGATCAAACGAACAACATCAGGATGACATACGGACACTTATTGCAATTGATATACGCAAAACAAGCCAACTACAAACCAAAACATCCACAAAACCGAACGACAAACAGTTAAAGACATCAACGTTAAGTTATTAGAGAATGACGCTCTAATAACAAAAACCGATAAAGGGAATACACGCGTTATAATGAAAACAAATGAATATAACTCGAAGATTGATCACTATATCGAAAACAATAACATAGTTGAACTGCAAGAGGACCCAACAAACAAATATCACAAGACGATCAATAAATTGATTAACAACTGTTCTATGTTGTTTAACCCAGGACAAAAAAGACGACTTAAAACCATAAAACCAACGGCACCTAAAATCAGAGCACTACCAAAAATTCACAAACCAGAAATGACTATGAGACCAATCGTAGACTTCACAGCCGCACCAGCATACAAAGTTGCTAAAGAAATTAATTATTTTCTCGGCAAAAATATACAAATACAGAACGATCATTCAATCAGAAATAAGATTGAATTAATCAACAAAATAGAATCAATAGACATACCACCTACAGCGAAACTGCCGTCATCCGTAACCAACATGTATACAAACATAACAACTCAAGAGACAATTAAAATGACCAAGGAACTGTTACAGAAAAACGGAATCAGGAAAGAAAAAATTGACGAAATTATCACTCTAATCAAAGCAGTTACAGAACAAAACTATTTTCAACACAACAACAAATTCTATTCACAGACTGATGGACTTCCAATGGGGAATCCCCTATCAGGAACCTTAGCTAACATATATATGAATCACTTTGAAAATCAGCATATATTAACAGAATCGAACAACAAAAACCAAATAATCAGGTACTGGCACAGATACGTGGACGATATTCTAATACTATTTAACGGCACAATGAGACATTTACGACTATCAAGTTGTACTAGGCGTAAGACGTCTTAAACGGGGAAACAGTTGTAAGCGAAATAATTGAGGAAACAATTCTGTAAATATTCCCATTTTTAAGTACAATTTAACAGGTTGAAAAATTCAATAACAACTAACCCTTTATTTCATTTTTCTTCAAATCTAGTTGTTGTTCAAAATAGTTTACTCATATATCATTACGTCGTTGTTCGAGTTTGTTGATATTGAATATCAACAAATGCTGAGAACATCCGGTGTTTGTCCGTTTTAGTTTAGACGATGAAATTCTATTTCACCGTGACATGGTGTTATACATATAATTAAAATACCGATGTCGAAGTACCTATCAATGTCGATGTAGCAGGGGTACGTAATTCCGGACCCATGAACCATCCCTTGTGTGCCCACCTGGTAGCAATTCAAACAAAATATTCGAAATGAAATAAGTTTAATATCGGCCAACATTAGGTGAAAATATTATGATTTGTGAGGCTAAATAGAGGCGGACATTTGTGTTAAAAATTGGGCGAAGGTTCGTTGAATTCTGGCTATGAGTAACTTAAAATCTTTATTAAAAACTTCATTGCGAAGATTGTTTCCCAAAACTGAGTGAAATTTCTTCAGTAGAAGCTCTTTAATTTTGTAAATTAGTCCATCGTGCCAAACTTTATCAAAAGCTTGGGCGATATCCAAAAAGGCAGTTTCTTCTAATATTGCTTTCAATTTCGTTAGTAACATTTTTTCAAATAGCTTTGAGAATGCTGCCCACATGCTGGACGATATGATGAGATTTGCGTTTCATTTTTCCCTGGCTTATGTATCATTGTGATCAAAGATATCTTCTATTTTTGAGGAATATAACTGGTTCGCATAATCGCGTTGAATACAAATGTTATTAATTTTATACATTTATCTGGCAATTCCCTTATCATTTTTTCAGTCATGAGATTATGTCCTGATGCCTTTTCAGGCTTATGCAAGTTTTAATTGTATTCTTAGCTTTCTTCCAATTATACTTTATAGGTTTGTAGGATAAAAACCATTTTTCGTGGCACGAAATAATTATCTTCTTCGTGTGGGACGAACACTGTTGTTAGATAAGCAGCAAAAGCATTGACTTTTTCTTCATCACTTCTCGCCCAATTGCCAGTTGGTAGTCTAATCGGTGAATTCGAATTTGTTGGCATTTTTAAATTTTTTGTTGCCTTCCACAAAGAATAATCTGTCCTCTCGGTTGCCGAGAGATCAATTAAATAGTTCTTTATGCGCTGGTTCTTCTTCCCGCAAAGCAAATCTTAGGGCCTTAATAGCTCGGTTTAATTTCGATTTCAACAACGATGATTTTGTTTGCTGCCATTGACTGCGAATTTGTCGCTTTTCGTGGATTAGTTCCTGTATATTACGTGACAGTTTATTAACTTTTTCAGAATTGCTTATGTCGGGTGTAGCCCTTTCAACGCATAATGTCGTGACATCTTTTAGAATTTCTGCCTCCGCATCAATATCAGCTGGTGTGATCAGAGAAATATTAAGTAGACAATTTTCTTCGACTAGCCTTCTATATTGATCCCAATTAGTTTGCTTGTTTGTAATACAGTTCGGCATTTCGTTTCTTAGGACATCGGTGCTCACTGTTATTATTACCAGTGAGTGATCAGAAGGCAGATCATAGCAATCGGTGGCCTTAGCATATGTACGTGGAATGCCCTTAGTTACACAAAAGTCAAGAAACAAATTAATCCAAATAAAAATTTTCGAGCAGTTACTAAAATCAAACCAGCCGGTTATAACACTACCGCTGTAGTATTTTAACTCAATAAATAAGTTTAAGCCAGCCGATTAGACCGTTTACTCTTGATTCATATGATCGAAATTTCGATTCGAGTTATTGTTACGCACTTCTGAGTTCTTTAACAAATAGCCGAGTTACACCGCATCCCCAATGGAATACTTTTTACTTTTGCCTTACAGGTCTACAGGATTATATGAATTTCACATTCAGTATATTTCTATAATATGCAAAAACAACTAAAACTCTTAGCTCTCTTTAATTTCAAAAATTTGAAATCCAAAAACTTGAAAGTATATTAACCAGAATGCAACACGTACGCCACTGTCAATATAAATCGAATTTATTTTTATTTTTTTGCTGAAATTGGAAAACCCATTCGTTTCACAAAATTTATTTCCCAATCGATAAACTTTTTAATTTTAATATGTATTAAAACGAAAAAATTAACCGCATCGTGTATCTTATAAACATATTATGAGGAATGTGCACATTATGCAACACAATGAGACAGATACAAAATTAATAAAATGGTACATATATGATGAATCGTAAATTGTATAGCGTATAGTAACATTTAGATAGACCATAAAAACTATGTCAAGCTTACCTCAATAATTATAAAACAAAAAATGTCTAACGTCATAAATTTCTGTCCTATGTGTATATTCACGAAATAAAATCAATCAATATGAGTTAATTAAATATTATTCATCGTCGAGTAAAACAAACAGTAATTATCTCGAGAAACATAGGCGAACTTTTAACCGCGAGTACCGCGAATTTTTATACTTAAAAAACAAAAAACAAACAAAACCGAAAACAATCACACATTCAGAATCAAAAACCAAAACAAAATATTAAATTGAACATTGAATTGATTACAATAAAGAAATTGTAGAAAAAGATTACTCAAGTGAATAACGTATTGTAACAGCGTACGTTTGTAGTAAAACGTATAACGAAAGTTAAAAATCGTATAAAGCTGACATAAATCAAGTAAATTTCATTATAAGTGTTTTAAAAGCTTGTCGAACAAGTGCTTAACCTCTAATTATTATTTTAAAAATAAAAACTTTTTTTTTGTTACAAATAAATTTATTTAAAATGCGTGCATTTATTGTGTTTTGTGTTATATCGTGCATTGCACTTAGTTATGCATTCCCTGCTGACATCGTTCCATCTCATGACGTAGTGGATTCAAGTTATCCGCTCAGCCAAATCGTTAATGATGAGAACGTACGGGATAAAAGACATTTAGGATTAAAGAAATTTATTGGAATTTCGTTTGGGGGAGGACATGGATATGGAGGTGGATATGGTGGACATGGAGGAGGTACATTAAATAATACATTTGTTTATACAGTGACATTTATCTAATTTCACATATTTTGAAATATTTAGGGTTTGGTGGTGGACACCACGGGCATCATGGACACCACGGTCACGGTCATCATCATGGCCACCATCATGGTCATCATCATGGTCATCATCACGGTCATCATCATGGTCATCATCACCATGGTGGATACGGTGGCCATTTATTCGGCTAACCCTATTACTAATTATTGGCGTTTATCGAAGGAGAGTGCTGCTAGTACGAATTTAAAACCAAATGTGATTTAATTTATTATAAGTGAATGTTTATTTTTTATTATTTGAGCTGCCGAATTCACCCAAAATTAAATTGTTGTACATTTTTAGTAAACAAATAAATTGTATCTTTTATTACCAAACATAAATGAATCTGTGTTGTGTAATTTTTTTTTTTTTTTTTTTTTGAGCCAGAGAACGTTTTTTTTTATGGTCACGTAAATTCCATTCAAAGTGTTATTGTTTTCTTCATTGATAATTGTGTTAAGTTTAATATATAAGACGTGTGAATATAGTAATCGATATTGGTAAAATTTAATAGCTTCATGGTCTAATTTGAAAAAGTGTTTTACCAGTATTAAGTAAGATGTTATTTTTTAAAAGTAACTTACCAAATCATTTAGAAAAAAAATTTTTTGTAAATGAAGAGTACATAGCAAAGTTTAGAATTCTGAGTTAGCCATCACAAGCTATTTGTAATCATTCCTGATTTATTTCGTACACAACTTGAACTGATGGATCGAGGAGACCCTTATACGAATAGAATTAGAAATGTTCAGTGTAAGAGAGTTCCAAGGGGATAAAGGCGAAGGGGAGAACAGTGGCTTGTAATTAGGTACCCGCAGCACCCGCGGCCGGAAGTTGGCCCAAGGTAATAGGGGGCTCACGATAATTCATCATAGGAAAGTAAAAAAAATTGAAATTTTCGGATTTTGAAGGCATAAATTGGGGCTCAACGGTTAAGTATTGTTCCTTTGTTTACTTTAACTTGGCATTTATTACTTTGGGTGGTTTTTTGTTTCTTTTCGTTTTAGATTTAAAGTAATCCCGTTCATTTTGGATGAAGCGTTCTTTATCTTTATTTGTAGGTACTGCGCATCAATAATGTCGCGTCGTGTTTACACTTGAGTTTTGATATAAATTTTAAATGTCATTTAATAACTCCAAAAAAGGTGCAAAGTTTAGTCCCAAACGTTGACGAGATTCGTCACATTTTTAATGGTGCTTCAGTGGACATTCTTTGTTTCTCTGAGACCTTTTTTAATCCAACTATCCCTAATTCAGCTTTGGCCATCAAAGGTTATAATATATTCAGGAAAGATAGAGCGGTACCCCCATTAATTATGGTGGGCTATGTATGTTTATAGGTGATCACATTAAGGCTAGATTAGTTGCCATACCTTCTTCCATTTCAGAATTGTTAGTAGGGATTTCGAGTTTTTATTTGTCAATGTTTTCTCTCGGTATGGGATCTCATCATGATCTTTTAGTTTTTTCTGTGAACTGCTAGTCCTAAACCTAATAGTTTTAGCTTTAGAGATTTTTTGAGTATAGATAATTCCCACCTTTACTTAGTTTATAACTCGGTTCCTTGGGAGGATATTTTTTGCCTTACTTCTACAACTAGGCAAATAGAATTTTTCAATTCATATATTAGTTTGGTGTTTAATAGTGGCGTTCCGCTTAAAACAGTTACTTGCAAAGTAAAATCTCCGCCTTGGTTGTCTCAGGAAATTTCGAATGCCATAAATATTAGAGTTAGTAAATATCGTTTATGGAAAAGGTGTCCTAATAGTCAGTCTCATTTAGATTACAAGCAGGCTCGTAACAGAGTTGTAGTGTTAATTCGAATTGCTAAACGTAATTTTTTCAAGGACAAGTTAGACTCCTCTCTTCCTCCCAAGGTTTTCTGGCGTAATGTTCGTAATTTAGGCCTAGGTAAATGCAAGATTAGTTCAAGTGGGGATTTCAAACCCAATGAAATTAATAGTTATTTTTGCTCTAGTCTGAACTCGGGCAGTAGTTCCGTCGATTTGTTCTCTAACGCGTCCTCTAATTCGTTTTCGTTTTCAAATATTTCTCTCGAGGATTTACAATCTGCTATTTGGAAGGTTAAATCGGAATCTTCTGGTCTGGATAACGTCAATTTAAAATTCGTTAAGGTAGTTTTCCCTTTCATCTCAAAATACTTGTTACATATCTTCAATTTTATTCTCACGTCCTCTTCCTATCCAGATCAGTGGAAGCTAAGTAAAATAATCCCGATTCCAAAGATCAGTAATCCTTTAGAGCTATCCCATTTTCGGCCAATTAGCATTTTAAGTTCTCTCTCTAAGGCTTTCGAGATAGTTGTTAAAAATCAAATTCAATCGCATTTACATAGCAATAGTTTAATTAGTTGCTTCCAATCTGGGTTTAGAAAATTTCATAGTACTTCTACTGCGTTATTAAATGTATGTGATGATATTAGGCGTAATATGAATAATAGGGAATTAACTTCTTTAACTTTGTTAGATTTTTCTAAGGCCTTTGATTCTATTAATCACAGAATTCTTTTCAATAAACTCTTATCTCAGTTTAGATTTTCGCTTTCTGCTGCCAAATTGATTTTTAACTATCTTTCTAATCGTTCTCAGGCAGTTTTTTTTCGACAATTCCTTGTCTGATTTCCTTCCTGTAATTTCCGGCGTGCCTCAGGGTTCAGTGCTGGGTCCTCTATTATTTTCTATGTACATAAATGACATAGAATCCTCCATTCAACATTGTTCATTTCATATTTTCGCTGATGACGTTCAAATTTATAGAAATAGTCGTTTAGATCAGGATTCTATTGTTAGGAATATTTGTCTGATAAATGAAGATTTAAGTAATATCGTTCGCTGGTCGGTCTCTAACAGGCTTGTTTTAAACGCGAATAAATCTCAGTCGATTATAATTTATAAAAAACCGTTAGATACCTCGTCCTTTCCTGGTATTTTTCTGCAAGGTTCGCTAATTGTATATTCAAATACTGTTAGGGATTTAGGCTTAGTTATTAATAAAACTCTTACTTGGGGTGACCATTTAGTTACTATTAGTAAGAGGGTCTTTGGCATGCTTAGTTGTTTGTATAAAGTGGTTGGATTTTCTGATAGTCAGTTTAGGAAAAAATTGTTTTTGTCTTATCTTCTTCCTCATTTTATTTACGGTGACATAGTTTTATTCGGTATGCTTCAGGAAAATATGAATGTTCTCCAAAGATGTTTCAATGCTTGTACCAGGTTTATTTTTGGTATTAGGAAGTTCGATCATATTTCTGCCTACTCTAGCCTTGTTTTAGAATGTAGTTTATCTATTTTTTACGAATTTCGCGTTTGTCTTTTTATTTTTAAACTTCTTAAAGCTAAGGAGCCTTGTTATCTATATAGGAAATTAATGTTTAGTAGGTTTCATTCCTCTAACTTCCGCCTAATTCCGGCTAAAAATTGTTGTAGGTCGTTAAACGCGTCATTTTGTGTTAGGGGAGTTTCCCTCTGGAATTCAATTCCATTGGAAATTAAGAGATTAGGATCGGCAAAATTATTTAGGTCCAAATTTTTGGAGTGGCGTGATTGATGGGCAATACGTAGTTTTTTTAATTTATTTTTAATAACCATGTTATTTTGTTAATTTTTAATTTTTAATTTTTATATTATTTCACCTCGTGCTGTACATTTTATTGTAAATGAGCTACTGCTCAAAATAGAATGTGTAAGCACGAGGTGGAAATTGTTTGAAAAAATTTAAGAGGTTTTTATGCCTAATGGAAGCAACTTCTTTTTTCTTTTTTTGTTTCGATTGCTTTGTTTCCATGTGTGCTTTTCCTCTTAATACTAAATTATTTATAAATACTATAAATAAATAAATAAAAATAAATAAATTTAAACTTTGGGTGATTTTCGTCATATCTAACCCTTATAGCTCCAATAGCATGTCCCCAATATTTGCAAAAGTCAAGAATGGACCATGATCTATATTTTATTAGCAGTTGCATTTCCGGAGAAACTACCGAAGATGGTTTAGTAAATTTGAATATTGAACGTTAGTCGTTCAATTTAAACTTTGGGTGATTTTCGTCATATCTAACCCTCATAGCTCCAACAGCCTGTCCCCAATATTTGCAAAAGTCAAGAAAGGACCATGGTCTATATTTTATTAGCAGTTGCATTCCCGGACAAACTACCGAAGATGGTTTAGTAAATTTAAATATTGAACGTTAGTCGTTAAAATTAGTGTTTTGGTGATTTTCGTCATATCTAATCCTCATAGCTCCAATAGCATGTCCCCAATATTTGCATAAGTAATGAATGGGCTATGGTCTATATTTTATTAGCAGTTGCATTTCCGGACAAACTACTGAAGATGGTTTAGTAAATTTAAATATTCAACGTTAATCGTTAAAATTAGTCTTTGGGTGATTTTCATCATATCTAACCCTGATAGCTCCAATAGGATGTCCCCAATATTTGTAAAAGTCAAGAAAGGACCATGGTCTATATTTTATTAGTAGTTGCATTTTCGGACAAACTACCGAAGATGGTTTAGTAAATTTAAATATTGAACGTTAGTCGTTCAATTTAAACTTTGGGTGATTTTCGTCATATCTAACCCTCATAGCTCCAATAGCATGTCCCCAATATTTGCAAAAGTCAAGAATGGACCATGGTCTATATTTTTTTAGCAGTTTCATTTCCGGACAAACTACCGAAGATGGTTTAGTAAATTTAAATATTGAACGTTAGTCGTTCAATTTAAACTTTGGGTGATTAACGTCCGATCTAACCATCATAGCTCCAAGAGAATGTCCCCAATATTTGCATTAGTTATGAATGGACCATGGTCTATATTTTATTAGCAGTTTCATTTCCGGACAAACTACCGAAGATGGTTTAGTAAATTTAAATATTGAACGTTAGTCGTTCAATTTAAACTTTGGGTGATTTTCGTCATATCTAACCCTCATAGCTCCAAGAGAATGTCCCAAATATTTGCATAAGTCAAGAATGGACCATGGTCTATATTTTATTAGCAGTTTCATTTCCGGACAAACTACCGAAGATGGTTTAGTAAATTTAAATATTGAACGTTAGTCGTTCAATCTAAACTTTGGGTGATTTTCGTCATATCTAACCCTCATAGCTCCAATAGCATGTCCCCAACATTTGCAAAAGTCAAGAATGGACCATGGTCTATATTTTATTAGCAGTTTCATTTCCGGACAAACTACCGAAGATGGTTTAGTAAGTTTAAATATTGAACGTTAGTCGTTCAATTTAAACTTTGGGTGATTTTCGTCATATCTAACCCTCATAACTCCAAGAGAATGTCCCAAATATTTGCATAAGTCAAGAATGGACCATGGTCTATATTTTATTAGCAGTTTCATTTTCGGACAAACTACCGAAGATGGTTTAGTAAATTTAAATATTGAACGTTAGTCGTTCAATTTAAACTTTGGGTGATTTTCGTCATATCTAACCCTCATAGCTCCAATAGCATGTCCCCAATATTTGCAAAAGTCAAGAATGGACCATAGTCAACATATAATTAGCAATTGCATTTCCGGACAAACTACCGAAGATGGTTTAGTAAATTTAAATATTGAACGTTAGTCGTTCAATTTAAACTTTGGGTGATTTTCGTCATATCTAACCCTCATAGCTCCAATAGCATGTCCCCAATATTTGCAAAAGTCAAGAATGGACCATGGTCTATATTTTTTTAGCAGTTTCATTTCCGGACAAACTACCGAAGATGGTTTAGTAAATTTAAATATTGAACGTTAGTCGTTCAATTTAAACTTTGGGTGATTAACGTCCGATCTAACCATCATAGCTCCAAGAGAATGTCCCCAATATTTGCATTAGTTATGAACGGACCATGGTCTATATTTTATTAGCAGTTTCATTTCCGGACAAACTACCGAAGATGGTTTAGTAAATTTAAATATTGAACGTTAGTCGTTCAATTTAAACTTTGGGTGATTTTCGTCATATCTAACCCTCATAGCTCCAAGAGAATGTCCCAAATATTTGCATAAGTCAAGAATGGACCATGGTCTATATTTTATTAGCAGTTTCATTTTCGGACAAACTACCGAAGATGGTTTAGTAAATTTAAATATTGAACGTTAGTCGTTCAATCTAAACTTTGGGTGATTTTCGTCATATCTAACCCTCATAGCTCCAATAGCATGTCCCCAATATTTGCAAAAGTCAAGAATGTACCATGGTCTATATTTTATTAGCAGTTTCATTTCCGGACAAACTACCGAAGATGGTTTAGTAAGTTTAAATATTGAACGTTAGTCGTTCAATTTAAACTTTGGGTGATTTTCATCATATGTAACCCTCATAGCTCCAATAGCATGTCCCCAATATTTGCAAAAGTCAAGAATGGACCTTGGCCCATATTCTATTAGCAGTTGCATTTCCGGACAAACTACCGAAGATGGTTTAGTAAATTTAAATATTGAACGTTAGTCGTTCAATTTAAACTTTGGGTGATTTTCGTCATATCTTACCTTCATAGCTCCAAGAGAATGTCCCCAATATTTGCATAAGTCAAGAATGGACTATGTTCTATATTTTGTTAGCAGTTGCATTTCCGGAGAAACTACCGAAGATGGTTTAGTAAATTTTAATATTGAACGTTAGTCTTTCAATTTAAACTTTGGGTGATTTTCGTCATATCTAACCCTCATAGCTCCAATAGCATGTCCCTAATATTTGCAAAAATCAAGAATGGACCTTGGCCCATATTTTATTAGCAGTTGCATTTCCAGACAAACTACCGAAGATGGTTTAGTAAATTTAAATATTGAACGTTAGTCGTTCAATTTAAACTTTGGGTGATTTTCATCATATGTAACCCTCATAGCTCCAATAGCATGTCCCCAATATTTGCAAAAGTCAAGAATGGACCTTGGCCCATATTCTATTAGCAGTTGCATTTCCGGACAAACTACCGAAGATGGTTTAGAAAATTTAAATATTGAACGTTAGTCGTTCAATTTAAACTTTGGGTGATTTTCGTCATATCTAACCCTCATAACTCCAAAAGAATGTCCCAAATATTTGCATAAGTCAAGAATGGACCATTTTCTATATTTTATTAGCAGTTTCATTTTCGGACAAACTACCGAAGATGGTTTAGTAAATTTAAATATTGAACGTTAGTCGTTCAATTTAAACTTTGGGTGATTTTCGTCATATCTAACCCTCATAGCTCCAATAGCATGTCCCCAATATTTGCAAAAGTCAAGAATGGACCATAGTCAACATATAATTAGCAGTTGCATTTCCGGACAAACCACCGAAGATGGTTTAGTAAATTTAAATATTGAACGTTAGTCGTTCAATTTAAACTTTGGGTGATTTTCGTCATATCTAACCCTCATAGCTCCAATAGTATGTACCCAATATTTGCAAAGTCAAGAATGGACCATGGTCTATATTTTATTAGCAGTTTCATTTCCGGACAAACTACCGAAGATGGTTTAGTAAATTTAAATATTGAACGTTAGCCGTTCAATTTAAACTTTGGGTGATTATCGTCCGATCTAACCATCATAGCTCCAAGAGAATGTCCCCAATATTTGCATAAGTCAAGAATGGACCATGGTCTATATTTTAATAACAGGTTTATTTCCGGACAAACTACCGAAGATGGTTTAGTAAATTTAAATATTGAACGTTAGTCGTTCAAATTAGACTTTGGGTGATTTTCGTCATATCTAACCCTCATAGCTCCAATAGCATGTCCCCAATATTTGCAAAAGTCAAGAATGGACCATGGTCTGTTTTTTATTAGCAGTTGCATTTCCGGACGAACTACCGAAGATGGTTTAGTAAATTTAAATATTGAACGTTAGTCTTTCAATTTAAACTTTGGGTGATTTTCGTCAAATCTAACCCTCATAGCTCCAATAGCATGTCCCCAATATTTGCAAAAGTCAAGAATAGACCATGGTCTATATTTTATTAGCAGTTGCATTTCCGGACAAACTACCGAAGATGGTTTAGTAAATTTAAATATTGAACGTTAGTCGTTCAATTTAAACTTTGGGTGATTTTCGTCATATCTAACCCTCATAGCTCCAAGAGCATGTCCCCAATATTTGCAAAAGTCAAGAATGGACCTTGGCCCATATTTTATTAGCAGTTGCATTTCCGGACAAACTATACCGAAGATGGTTTAGTAAATTTAAATATTGAACGTTAGTCGTTCAAATTAGACTTTGGGTGATTTTCGTCATATCTAACCCTCATAGCTCCAATAGCATGTCCCCAATATTTGCAGAAGTCAAGAATTGACGGACCATGGTCTATATTTTATTAGCAGTTGCATTTCCGGACAAACTACCGAAGATGGTTTAGTAAATTTAAATATTGAACGTTAGTCGTTCAATTTAAACTTTGGGTTATTTTCGTCATATCTAACCCTCATAGCTCCAATAGCATGTCCCCAATATTTGCAAAAGTCAAGAATGGACCATGGTCTACATTTTATTAGCAGTTGCATTTCCGGACAAACTACCGAAGATGGTTTAGTAAATTTAAATATTGAACGTTAGTCGATCAATTTAAACTTTGGGTGATTTTCGTCATATCTAACCCTCATAGCTCCAATAGCATGTCCCCAATATTTGCAAAAGTCAAGAATGGACCTTGGCCCATATTTTACTAGCAGTTGCATTTCCAGCCAAACTACCGAAGATGGTTTGGTAAATTTAAATATTGAATGTTAGCCGTTCAATTTAAACTTTGGGTGATTATCGTCCGATCTAACCATCTTAGCTCCAAGAGAATGTCCTCAATATTTGCATACGGTAAGAATGGACCATGACCTATATTTTCTTCTTAGTTTCATTTCCGGACAAACTACCGAAGATGGTTTAGTAAATTTGATCATTGAACGTTAGTCGTTCAATTTAAACTTTGGGTGATTAGTGATTATCGTCCGATCTAACCATCATAGCTTCAAGAGAATGTCCCCAATATTTGCAAAAGTCAAGAATGAACCATGGTCTATATTTTATTAGCAGTTTCATTTCCGGACAAACTACCGAAGATGGTTTAGTAAATTTAAATATTGAACATCAGTCGTTCAATTTAAACTTTGGGTGATTGTCGTCCGATCTAACCATCATAGCTCCAAGAGAATGTCCCCAATATTTGTTCAAGTTAAGAATGGACCATGGTCTATATTTTATTAGCAGTTGCATTTCCGGACATACAATTTAAATATGGAACGTTAGTCGTTCAATTTAAACTTTGGGTGATTATCGTCATATCGTCCGACTGTATTATCGTCCAAAAGGACACAGTTTTTGAAATCCTATCAAAAAAGACCAAACATATTGTTCATCCATTGCTTTAAGGTTGAGTTGGCCGTTGAGTTTGGGGTTGAGTTGAAGGTCAAGTTAATGGTTAATTTGCAGGTTGAATTTTCTGTGTTAAAACTGTTCTAGACATGTGTCAACATGGTAGATACACAACAATATGCTGGTTTGAGGATTAAGTTGGGTGTCATTTGCAGGTTGAGTTGGGGTTGAGTTGAAATAGAGTTAGGGTAGGGTTAGGATTTAATGGGCACTTCATCTGGGAATTTGTTTGTATGTTGACATGACGGTTGAATTAGAGACAATGCTGTGTGTGTGTGAAATTGGGCTTGGGTTTGGAATTGATTTAAGGATTAGGTTGCAGGTCGAGCTTACATTGAGTTGGGGTTAGACTAAAGCTAAGTAGTGGTTGAGTTTGAATTGAGTTGGGATTGAATTGAGCCGAAGACAGCGTTTGTGTTGGAACTTTATGTGGGGTTGCGTTTAGGGTTCAGTTAAAAGTCAGCTTAAGTTGTTTTCAGTTGAGTTCATATACGAATGTAGTTTTTCGAGTAACGTTGATTCAACATTGAGTTATTCGTTGAGTTTGGGGTTAAGTTAAAGGTTGAGTTGAGGGTCGAGATAGAGTTTGAGTTGGGATTGAATTGAGTTCATGGACACATGCAGTTTTTGAACCGTGTTGATTTTGGAATTGAGCTTGCGGTTTAGTTGAGGTTGAGTCAAGAGTTAATTTGAGGTCTAGTGAGGGGTTCAGTTGCGGATTTATCTGGGGAGAGTTATGAGCTGAGTTGGAATGACCATGTTGATTTCGGATTGAGTATGGCGTTGGCTTTGGGGTTGAGTTGAGGGCTGAAATTGTCGACGAATTGGGGTTGATTAGGGTTGGATTTGGGTTGAGTTGTTGTTCAACTTAGCCACTCAGTTAGTGATTTATTTGGGGCTTATGTCGAGATTTAAGTATAGTTTTTCGGACCGTATCGATTTGAGGATTGAGTTGAGCGATAAGTTGATGGTTGCAATGAGGGTTGACTTGTTGTGGAATAGGACATTTAGTTGGGGTTGAGCGAAGAGGTTTCGTTGGAGATTTATTTGGGAGTAGTCATGTAGTTTTCGAGCAGTATAGATTAACAATTTCTGTTGAGTTTGAGGTTGAAATAAGGATTGTTGAATTGAGGAGTTGAATTGCGTTCAGAAAGGTGATTTGCGGTTGAATTGGTGATTAAGTTGTGGGTCGGGTTGGCGGTTGATTTGGTGATTGTGTTTAATATTGCGTTGGTAGTGTAAAATGTTTTCTTGATTGTTTTCGTTTATCCATTATGAATATAGTCTAAACTTTATGGTTTAAGTGAGGTGCAATAAAAGCACCACTCAGAGCAACAATTTTCGAAAAGATATATTTTCTTAATTTGGCCTAAAAAACACCCTCATAATTCCGAAAGCTTAATAGACTGATTCTTATAGCTTTGATTGAGAAATATTTAGCCTTAATCCAATAATATTTTGAATCAATGGTAAAATTCCCCATTTAAATTTCATGACGTAATTCAACAAGCACATATTTTAAAACGCAGTGCAATATTTCCAGGAGGTTTTTGAAGCCCTCGTGATTTCCCTTAGTCATATTGACGTATCCAATTATTTGAATTTTAAACGTCTTAAATTTGTTATTGAAAACGTTTTGACGTAATCCGTTTTATTTTCAAGGCAACTAAAATCTGGTGACTGAACTGTAAAATATTTACCTAAGTTAGTGTATCGCACATGCGATGATCTTGCAAATTTTAAGAATTTGTTCGAGAAATAATTAATGTTGTTTGCTAACCGACGACATATTCAAGTTTATAAGCCATGCGCATGTGGTTATTTTGCATGCTGCTCTCAAAAATCACACGGAATATAGTATATACATATTTACAAAAACAAATCTAAATTTTATCCGGTAGCACACTCATCTCTCATAAATATTTACTTTAGTTAATTAGCATAGTGGTGTAAACAAACCAATGCAACATACAAAATGTATCATTAGGAAGTAAATATTTTGAGATTTACCATAAAAAAAAAATCCCCCAAATTATTCATTAAATAGCTGTAACCGTAATTTCTACTTATGAAATACGCAATTTGAATTATTTTGATATACAACAACAAAATGGGTATATCGTAGAAAGCGAAGCAAAAAAGATTATGTGCTAAATTGGTAATGAAAATCTTAGTGTGGTCTTCATTTTAATTAAAATCTAAAAACATTTTATGCGATTATTGAGCAACTGGATTCGCGACCGTGTTCTATGAGTAAAGTAACCTTGACGAATGCATATCCCAGACAATCGCATAATAAAACAAGTAATCGCGCTTCTTTTGTCTGCGAATTTACAGAGTAGTAAAATATAATTATCCATTATTGAGTAATATTTTCAATAATTGTGTTTCATTGAAAAGACGACCTAAGAATTTCGCATTTATTGGTGCTTGATTAAAACCGTGTATGAACTGTGTAATTATTTTTAGATATTTGTCTTTTCTTAACGCTATCATTAATTATAGTATATTTTTCAAATTTCTGTTTTTCTTTCTTTTACGTTAGCAAATTTTTGTGATTTATGAAGATTAATCTGTTTTAAGGTCCTCTGAGTCCGAAGAAGTAAGTTTAGAAGTGGTGTATGTCTGTCTGTCAATCTGTCTCTCACTCTACCTGTGTCCTCTCTTCAGCTCAGATAGTTTACCCAATTGAACTGAAACTTCATATTTAAGGTTTCTTCGCGTAAATGGGGAGTATAATTGAATGAAAATCGGCCAACCGGAAGCGACCACTCCTTGTGTAAAAGAAAGTAAAAATTAAGTTGCGAAATGATATCTATCTATCAACCTATCTGTGTGCTCTCTACAGGCCAGATAAGTTAACCAATTGAATTGAAACTTCATATTTGAGCTTTTTTAATTAATTGGAAGGCATCAGTGAATTTTAGTCCAAGTCAGAAAATTTATTTTGCAAATACATATCTCGAAAAGTATAAGGCTTACAGAAAAACTATTATACATTGTATACAAAATGATCCCAAAAAAATAAAAAAAAATTAAAAAATGTGCATGTTAATTTTCGACCTTGAGATTTTTGAGGCCCTTTGAGTCAGAAGAATTGGGTTTCGGAGAGTTGTCTGTTAATCTATTGGTAAATTTTTTTATTACATCGGAGAGATCAGATAGATATAAAAAAAACTATTGCGTTTTTTTATTTTCACGAATCGATCCAATAATTTCTTTTGCGTTTTTTTATTATATCCGAACAATCACAGATTGTTGTTTTTCGATCTGAAAATTATTTCAATAATTTCAATTATTTTTATCAGCCAATTTTCAATGAAAAAGGTCTTTTCAGAATAAAAATTATCGAATATTTCAAATAATTTATCTCTCCGATCTCTCTGGTCTCTCCGATGTAATAAAAAACACGCCATATATGTTTATCAGTTTGTAGCCCCATGGTTTAACCAATCAAACTGCAACTTCAGGTTTAAACTCTTTCATAAATTTTGAGGTCCCAGCTCCCAGCTTCCGTGAACCAGGAAATTTATTTTGCAAATATCTCAATAAAAAGTCAAAAAAACCTTCAGTTTGCAAAAAATTTGCATAATAAGTTTCTCAAAATTCGCTGTTCGTAAAAGAAAGCTGTGTGTTGGCCACACTTCAATTTTTTTTGTTGTTCCACAAAATCTACTCGTATTGCTTTCTTGTCGCTACAATTAATTATGTCATAATTCGCCTTAACAATGTAACGCAAAATAGGAGCATAACATTTTCAATTTATGTACACAATTAATTTGAGAACCTCTAAAATGGAAATTTTAAAATAAGTTGGGTGAAGACAGTTTCATAGATGGGTTAATACTTTTACTGCCACAGATACTCCGGTGTATCAAGAATTTTTCCCATATATGACGCCATTGAGCCCCCTACAATGCAAATTTTACATTATGATGCATTTTTTCCTTATGCGAAGCAATATAGTATATGCAACTGCACGTCATGCTTTTTTTACCTCTACCAAGCCTCTGATGCACAATAATGGTAAAATAATTTCATTGGTTCTTTATTCAAATAAATTCCACTAACAAATATCACTAAATATATATACGAAAACAAGAAAACGAACAGACAACGAAAAAAATTTTTGAAATGTTGTAGTCGTTCATTTCCTTAAGTGAGACTTATAAGTCTTATTAAAATATTTCAGACATAAATGTTCAGACATAAATCTTTTCGCACTTTCCCCAAAATGTTCTGATATATTTGGCTTTTTTATTTGCTTCCCTAAGGCCAAGCCAACTTAAAATTTCTTGATAACACAATTTGCAACGATTTCTTAGTTTTCGGTCTGACTTCGACTTTTTGGAAGCTTCCTCAAGATAATGCTCCCCTTGTTTCCAATCCGTCTCCGAGTCTTCTTCAAATCAATCATGGACATAATCAAACTCTCTCTAAAGTCAGCGATTTCGATTATTCTGTGACAACTATTATAAAGTATTAAAGCGTTAACTATTGCTGTATTTAACAGCAATTCAACGCTAATTTATGATACCATCGTACAGTTTTTCGTAGGCAACAAAAATGCCTGTATTTCAGATGGTTCTGTATTATAGTTACCCTATTTCAGATGGTTCTGTACTATAGTCACCCAAATTATTAGAATCGTCCAAATCTCACATTTCTGTATCTGAATAACTGCTTTCATCAGAATCAGAATGACTAGGTTCACAATTGTCTTCACTGTCTGAACCAGAAAAATCAGCATCAGATTCAAATAAATCTGGACTATTCGGTTTGGCTAACATTTCCTATTTTTGGATCCCAAACTCTTTCAAAAGATCATCATTTCCAGTATTTTGAATCTCATACTTCTATTATTTCGGACACATCTTCGCTGTACGATGAATGTGAATTAGTGTTTATATTTAATTCAGTTTCTACATTTATCTGAGCAGCACCCAAATCAACGTTATTTTTCATTTTATTTCTTCAAAATACACAAATCACAACTAATTCAACACAAATTTTTACAGAAATACTCAAATTGCATGTTACTCACTTTCCCTCTCGACTGAAATAAATTTGTTTCTAACTGCTCTCCAAAAAATGACAAATTTGGTGAATTCCTGAATTACATAAACAATAAACGTTGTACCCGAATCTCATTTATCTTATTTTCTAGAGAATCAGGGTGCAGTAAGTAAATATTGCAAGTGTAGATCGAATATAACGATTCCTTTTACAATGCGAGTATCATTATGATTTACCGGTAACTCAATGGCCTGCGACAATACAGGCCAATGTGTTACGGGTGCTAAAATTTAATAACAAATTAACTATTACGTATTTTTTTATGAGAATTTAATTAATTTCAAGTCTATTCGACTCCTCGGACGTCACTTTTCCCAAAATGCATCCGTTAAAGATCACCAAATCAACAATTTTGGGCAGACAAGGTCCTTATAAGATGTCGCGACTTTTCTTAAATTTGGAAACCCCTTCTCCAATAACACAATTGGTTACGACAATGTAAATCTTCTACTCTTATGCCGCCAAATCACAAACATACAAATAATGTTACATTATTTAGATCTGACACGTGTTGAACAGTAATCAAAATCGCATTGGTATTTTTCATCTTCGACCTTCAACAATTTCCAGTTTTACATCTCTAGTGTACTGTTAAAAATCCTTAAGTATTTAAATTACTCCATTCAGCATCGGCAATGTTCAAAATTTATTTTGTGAAAATTTGCGCGGTTTGTTCCTATCACAATATTATGTGAGCAACATGATAATTGGCCGATATAATTCTTTACTCAGTGGTTTTTTCTGAACGGAATCTTGCTGTCAATGCAAAATGCTTGTGTGCAATACAAAATCAGAATTAACGTTAATTATCTTTTGTCAACGAATCCCACCTTCTTGTCACATAGGATTTCATTTTCTATATCTCCCAGCGACCTTTAATTCCAAGAGGATTTGTTACTTAGAAATAATACCTTTAAATGCGATTTTATTAAAGCAATTCACAAATAATGTATCGATCTACACGTCACAGAAATGTCAATGTCACAGAAATGGGAATGTCTTGCTGTATTTAAAAGCTCACTACATTTATTTTATTTTCAAGCGTTGACGATATTATTTTCCACCCGCAATGTATTTTAGAAAAATATTTCTTCGAAAAGTTCGACAATACCTCATAAAACAGATTAACCAATTTATAATATTCCTTTTTGTTAAAATGACCTCCACACAATACCTCAATCAACTTCAAATTTTGTGAAAGGGTAGATGATGAATTGTCAAATTTATCATCAACATAACAAAAAAATCGTCAGTCCCGTTTTTGAGAAAATCTGTTTGGCACTTTTCTCTTCCACTACAATCCGCAATATTCTAAATGAACCTAAAAGTTTACACAAACTGCTTATTACTAAAATCTATCTTTGTACAAAATTTCGATAAAAACTATCAAAACAAAATTAATAAAAATGTGTGACTATGAGGACGGAAGGATGGAAGGATGGAAGGACGGACACGAAATTTTTCTAATCGCTGTTTTGGGGTCCTGGTAACCTAGAGAAAAAATGCATATTGTCCCGGTGCATCACGGCGCTTAGGGAGAGAAAACTGCATGAAGCGGGTGCACATGCGGCAGCGGAAGTGTTAAATCGTATTGATGATTATTTTTGATTGTTCACATACGAGTATACTATATGTACGGAAAGCGACAGAGTAACGTTGTGAATAATACTAAGTTATTTTATTACGTTACCGAATATAGAAAAATGCCAACATTGTGTTTCAAAAATAAGAAACAATAACAAAATCTGGCTTTGAACAGGGACTGGGAGAACTGAAATTATGGTTTAAACTTAATTGGAGAATGCACCATCCATGAATGGACTCAAATCTTTAATCCTATACATACACATATGTATATAACAAGAACATTCTCCCAACTGTTCAAGTTTTATTAAAACTACTTGAACCGAAACTGAACCTGAACCTCGAACCCGCTCCGGTTCAAAGATTTTTAGTAATTTTTCCGAAACCGAACCTGAACCTGAACCCAACATTTCGCGGGTTCGATTCAACCGGGTTCCGGGTTGACAAAAAAAAATCGCATGTCATACCTATATATTATTTATCGGAATCCAACAATTTAGACAGCTGGCCTAACTTTGAACTAAACGAATAATAGGAGTTTACTGTTTATGAATCCTTTGCAACGAAAGTCAGTGTGGAATGGGCCTTTTCGACTTTAAAGTTTATTTTAGCATCACAAAGGGTACACCTTCAAGAAGAATCATTAAGAGATATTCTATTCGTCAAACTAAACGAAATGATTTTAATGAAATAAATAAATATCGTCATCTCAGTATTTAAGTGATACAAACGCATTTTTGTAATTTTGGAGTTAGAACTGCCTTACGTAAAAATGTAGACTGGATCGTCAAATCAGTTTCCAACGTAGTTATTATACCACTTCGTCAGTCCAGTATTTAAGTAACACAAATGAATTTTAGTCAATTTGCATTTAGGACCGTCACATTACATAATGGCAAACCTAACTTCACAATGATCAGAATGCATTTGTAACACTTAAATACTAAGGTGACAATATATATAGATTTTTTTACATACCTGTTTTATTTTTTATTAACCCGAACCTGAACCCGAACCTGAACCTGAACCCAATTATTTCCTTGCTTTGAACCTGAACCCGAACCCAAAATTTTACGGATTCGAAACCCTGCTTTGAACTAAACGTATAACAGGAGTTTACTGTTTATGAATCCTTCTCACGGGTCCAAAAGGAGAAAAATATTATGGAATAGTGGGAAAACCATAAAATTGAAATTCCACTTTTATACGAAGGTGCAAAAGTTGCGTTAGCGATTCCTGCAACGAAAGCCAGTGTGGAATGGGCATTTTCGGCTTTAAAGTTTGTTTTAGCACCACAAAGCGTACACCTTCAAGAAGAATCATTAAGTGATATTCTATTCGTCAAACTAAACGAAATGTTTTTAATGAAGTAAATAAATATCGTCATCTCAGTATTTAAGTGATACAAACGCATTTTTGTAATTTTGAAGTTAGAACTGCCATTTTACGTAACAATTTAGACTGGATTGTCAAATCAGTTTGCTGACTTCGTCAGTCCAGTATTTAAGTAACAGAAATGAATTTTAGTCAATTTGCAGTTAGGACCGTCACATTACATAATGGCAGACCAACCTTCAAAATAATTAGAATGCGTTTGTAACACTTAAATACTGAGGTGACGATATATCGATTTTTTTTATGTACCTGTGAAGTTTTATTTTTTTTTTACTAACCCGAACCTGAACCCGAACCCAATTATTTTCTTGCTTTGAACCTGAACCCGAACCCGAACCCAAAATTTTGCGGATTCGAAACCCTGCTTGTAACCCTCCAATTACAACTACAACAACTGAAAAATCTTTTTCTACATTTAGACGTCTTAAGTCTTGGTTTCGACCAATTCGTTTTAATTTTTACAACGAGAAATATTTTTTTATACGGTTGTGTGGTTATTTCGTTTAGATATGTATTTCTACATTTCGACGTTTGACACAATTTTGAAACTCGTTGGAAATGAATGGCAAGTTTAAGGTTGAGTAGAATTGCTGCTTGAAAAATGATTGAGAATCGTAAAAAGAAAGAGGGTTCGTCAAGGACGTGATTTCCGATCATATCCAATATTTGCATTTGGCAACATCAGCGACGATCGAACGACTATGAAATCGACATATTCAAAGAAGAAGACGTTACCAATTGAAACAAGGGACATCTCGATCATGCAGTAGAGTTGGAGGATATTAAAGGGGCATAAAAAGAATTGTTTGCGAAACAAAAGGAGATACTGCGACGGCAACGTAAATTGTTGAGCAATGGAAGCCAGAGGGGTACAAGTTTATCTTCGGTGTCCTTAGGAGAGAAACGGATCAGCACCGAGTACTGGGTGGACAAGCACGCTAAAGAAGTATAGTTTGGGCCAGTAGAGAGCCAGTTTGAGCCAACAGCCACGACCAAGAGAGCAACCAACAAGCATACATTTAAATTCGTGATCTCAACTAGAGGTGCATGATGTTTCCCGCCATGATCCCTCTCTGCGTCCCGGCTACCACCGAACATCACAGAACAGTTCTTAGATAGCACTGTGGCCAAGTTCACTTATTACTGCTATGAACATATTGAGGACGCGCTGAGTCAGCATTCAATTCTGCTATGGAGCAGATAAAGCAAACACCTCGCGTGAGGCTCGATCGAACCCGACTAACGGAACTTGCAGTCAGTTTAGAGATGTTCATGCCATCCAGTACAGCTCCAATAACTTCAAACCGACGAAACACCACCAAAACGGAAGAATACCACGGAACTCACGGAACCATGACACTGAAGAGCATTGTATATAGGTTGTTTGAGAAACCATTGGCTCCACAACTGTAAAATTAAATCAAAATGCGGAATAGATGGCTGCGATCAATCACACCATATGCTGTTACATCGCAGCCAAAGACGTTAAACTTTGCATTGTTAGAACCGAAACCTCGAGGATCAAGCTAACCTCCAACTACTACTCAACAGTGAATCCACATGCACTGTCGCATAAAACTATATGTATATTACCAGATAGTGCCAATGGCGTTGTATGGCAAAATACGACATAAGATGTCTGTGTATGCATTTCTAGATATTGAATCCACAGCAACACTTTTAGAACGCGATTTAGCAGAAGAATTAGGTATCGCCGTGGTATCGAGAAATGCTAGAAAAGTTCAGTCATTTAAGAAATTTGATATTGCAACATACAAGGAGGTACAACCAGGTATTTTGATAAGTTTGAATTACTCTCAGCTGTTAGTTCTATAAAATACAGTTGGTGGAGCATGGGAATCCAGCAGCGATACTTACGCACATTAGATGGACGCTACAGACCAGAGTACGAGAAAAGAAATTTAGCTACGTGTCACTGAGTCTACTGAGCATGCGAAAAGTTTCTTCTCATTGGAAAGTCTACCTAGGAGTGAAATTTTCCAAACTGGAGACGAAAGATGCGAAGAAGGAAACGAACGAAGCGGAACGAAGATGCCAGAGCAAGAAAAATACTTGCGGAGAGAGTGCGAAGAAGTAAAGAGGGATGGTATGAAGCTGGATTATTGTGGAGAAACGATAACATAAAGTCAAGACGAGGCTCGTGTGGGATGCCGCGGCAACAGTCTACGGAATCTCAATAAATTCAAATCTGTTCACTAGTTTGGAAGTCTCTACGTACCAGACGACTGTAATGACATTTGGAGCATCCTGTTCGCCATCTATAGCCCAGTATGTCAAGAATGTGAACACATCGCCACTATTTCAATGATCATCTCGATAGTTTCAAAAAAATAGAATGTGTAAAAGTCACATCTATAAATTCATCGAGAAGGGGTTTCGATCTGCGAAGTTGTATCTGCAATAAACTGAATAACTGATTTAGACTGAAACCGAGAGGATGTTAGGCAGCAGCAGCACCAAAGTCCTCAGAATGTTGCTATCATAAATAGTACTTATTGGTCCGACAGTCGTAACGTGTTATGTTGGATTCGTTCGCCATGGTCATCTAAATCTTTTGTGGCCCATCGGATTAGGAAAATCCTCAATATTGCGGACGAAGCCACCAAGTGGAAGCGGAATAGCCGATATTGCATACCTCAAGATGGTAAGAGGTGGCTGCTTTTCTTCACAGACCACGTAGCGAATGGGCTAAGGATCGAGATGGCGAGCAGATGATGAAGAGCAAGAGGTACGATGATTGTGTATCGCCATCACACCGAAACTAGATGAGCGGACTTCGAGCGGTTTTTGAACCTTAAGAAGTTAATCAGAACCAAAGTCTGAGTGCTGTGGTTCTTCTACCGTAAAAAGCAGCCGAGGAAAACTGCGGAGGAGTACCTAATCCGAAACATACAAAACGATGGTTTCCGAAGAGAAATGAGATACATCTAGAATCAGGGAGGCACAAGATCGGTTTGCCAATATCAATTGGAAATTGATTCCACCGGCACATCATTTTGAAGGAGCTTGGAAGAGGCTCATCAGGTCCGTGAAGAACATATTTAACCAAGCCCTGCCTAAACGAATTCGATCAGAAGACCTGCTCCGTTGCTATTTGACTGAAATGAACTCAATGATTAATTGACTGAGTCGAAACGGAGACGGATATTTTCGAAACTCTTGCTCCGAATCACTTTCTGCTAGGTTAATGATGAAATCCATATGTTACTTGCTGAGTGGAAACGCCAGCAAGCAATTACTCGCATTCTGCAGCCGATGGATCTCTGGATATCTCCCGGTAATTGTGAAACAATACCCCTGCAGGAAGGAGATGTCGCAGTAATGGTACTTATACCGATACACCCTATAGTTGGCAGTTAGGCCGCATCGAAACCATAAAAAAGTGTGCACTCAACTTGGGGGAGTGTTGCGGATAACGAGGCTACACGAAATGTCTTTTTATTTAAGTTTTGGAGTTTGGAAAGACATTTTATTCGAGAAGTCTTACGAAGAAGACCTCATAAGTTCAGAAACGTTACTCAATAATAAATATTGTATTGACCATCAAGTGGTTTGAGTTTTATTTATTGTTAAACTGTCAGAAAGATTAGTTACTCGCTTACATTTTCTAAAGTAGATACGTTTTAATTTAGTAAAACCAGTTGGGCAGGGCAAATTTAATAAGAGACAGACTGTAGACTTATCACTTTGAGACAATTTAAATTCAAGAATGTTAGGAATAAGTATGAACGGAATATTGTAATATTTATTACTTGATTATGTTTGACTGTATTTGTAAATTGAAGAAAAAATGTGTAAGTGAAATATAACAACAGCTATCGCAACAAATAAAAATCTTCTACCATTTTGTAACCAACGAATCATGGTCCAAAATTCAAATTATTAAATTCTTAATAAACGATGGAAGAATGAAGAGAGTTCAACTTTTTATTCCAAAAGCTTCCGAATTTTAAATAAATCTTCAGACGCCCATTTCGAATAATGAAACTTTTTAACTATACAAAACATTTAAAGTCATAAGCTTAGATAAAAATCACTTAACACAAATCAAAACCGCAAAATTTTGATTGATTTTGCCGATTGAAATTGAGCAACAGTGTTTTACTTTAATTGCCGATCACTTTTTCAAATTTGCTTCCACAATAATCTTCTAAATTCTAAATCGCTTAAGGTCAATGATCTTACAAAAAGATTTATGTTTTATTTTTACGGATTAAACGAGTTATGCTGAATCACTTCTACTTGTCTAGTTTTAGATTTAATCTTTGCGTAGTAAAAGTTCTACAAAAACAACAAATTCTACACAAACACAAAAATTTCTTTTAAAAAAAATTTATTGAATTCTAAATTTTAGAAAATTAAATTTCAATTTTATATGAAAAGAAATGTAAAGACTTATAAATTAAAATCACTTCTTAATTAAATTAAACTACCGGAGCACGATATTTTATCCCCAATGATGGTGTCCACCATGATGATGATGTCCTCCACCGTAACCACCATAACCTCCGTAGCCACCTCCGTAACCACCTCCGTATCCTTTAAGTTAAAAAAGAAGAAAAATTGAAAATATGTTTCTTTAAATTGGTAAATTATTTTCAGTGCTTACCTCCTCCGTAGCCACCACCATATCCACCGTATCCGCCACCATAACCTCCATATCCTCCGTATCCACCGCCATGATGTCTTTTCTCACGTACTAATCCATCTAATTCACTTGGTTGTTCAATAGCAATCACTTCAATATCATCTTCCCTGTTCAACGGTAATACATTTGATGGGTAAGCTTGGGCAACGGCCACAAGCGCTAACACGAAGAGAGCAATATATGCACGCATTTTGTTGTAAATTTTTAGAATACTTTTCACTGTTTTATATATATGTATACGATACGGTCTCGAGTACAGTCAAATTACTTTTGATACAATTTCCACATATTCGGATGGATTATATACCTGCTGATTCTCAAAAAAAAAAAAAAAAAAAAAAAAAAACAAAACAAAACAACAAAAATCTTAAGAAAAAATTACAAACAACTCAACAAATTGTATCATTGTTGTTGTTGTTGTAAATTCACATCTTCGCGAATGAAACAAACAGCTATTCTTATGTCTCATTTTGTGTTGTTGTTGTTTATTAGTTTTATAAAGGCTTTAATTTAGCATATTGTACAAATAAAATAGTATTTGCTATTGTATGTGGATTTTTATCACCGTATGATTAAACTTTTTCGCCTTCACCTAACCAGAGACAAAATTTAAAAGAACTGGTTTACCCTACAAAAAGAAATCGCTATATCCCATGTTAGGCCAAATTAATTAATTATAAGTTAATCGCGATTTTAAGAACAAAATATCATTAAATCGAATGAGCTTGGGAATTTAGTAGATGCCAATAATTACGTCTAATTTTTAATTTAGAATCAGAATTACTTTAATGAATGAATAAAAAAAAAATTGGGAACAAGCCGAAATTATTAAATTTGTTTAAATTTTAGATAAATCAGTAAATTATTATTGATGTTTAAAATTTACATGACAAACAATAACGTGATGATAGTTCATCATTCTTCTCTAAATGACCTTTTTCTCGCTGTTTGTATGTTTAAGTAAAACGCTTAAACGATTTGTGGTTGGAAATTCCCAAAATTGTTTGCGGTTATTGAATTAAATCTTTTTAATAATTCGGAGTCGTATAAAGTGCACAAGAAGATTGGTCATGCTATAGAAGCAACTATAAATATGCCGCATATATCAGATATTTAAAACAAAACGAAGGTTATTAGGCTTTAAATTATTAACCTTCTCGTCAAATTGACGAGAATTTTTAAAATTAAAAAAATTCGTTTCTTATTATTGAAATGGCGCTTAAGCTTGTAAGATAGCTCCAACTAATATCTTATAAACGCAATATAATGAAAATAGGGTCCAAATTACTTGAAAATTTGGTAATTTGGTAGTTTTTATTTACTTTTCCTATGAAATATATGAAAATATCTGTGGTGTCAGATTGACCCCTATACACAGACAACGTGATAGTAAGCAATACACAGTATTTGGGACATGGGTGTCTTCGCTCTGCCTCAGGACCTAGTGCTTTTACCTTCCTGATTGATTCATCTAAGATATCCGCAAACTTTCTTTTACTAGATGCATTTGGCTGCGAGATGCTTTGCTGCCCTATGTACGTTTTGATGAAAGCATTGATCGTGTGATTCTGGAACGCCTCGTTGTAATTGCCAACCGTTACTGGAAGAAGCTGAATGAGTGATGGTGCCTCTCCCTTCAATAGACCTAGCAGGTATTGGAATTTCTGTGTCATCGTTAGCCCGTCTCTATCGAGGATGGTTGAACGACTGCCATTCCATTTAAATTCCGTCGAAGGTTAGGATACTATAATTTTTGGTAACTGAACTTCAATAGATTGCTGCTGCGTACAGCTGATCGTGTGTTTGCTTGCGTATAACAGCGTTCAGTGCTGCAAATTCAGACAGATCGGACTCGGCCTCGTCGTCTGTATATAGCATTGCCCTTTCGATCGATTGAAAATCTAATAATAGTTTCTGTGCCCTTCCCTGTTTTACATAAACTTCTCGTGAATATACTTGCAGTGTCGCGATGCGTTGTAGGATTCCGTTATGATTGCTATGAAATGGACCAAAATACCGTAACTCGGTATGCTTATATAGTTCTCCTCAGAATTAGCAATATTTTAGGTTCCTGTTTCGGCGCCAATATTACCCCAGATTAGTGAGGAACCATCGGCGTCTTATATCGATGTGTTCTAACCGCCGATATCTTCGACAAATCAATGTTCATCCATATTAAAATTTAAATTAACGAATCACTAGTCAAAATCAATAGTTTATTTCATTTTAAGAAACTGACCGTGTATCCTACAATATTTTACAAAAGACCCTTCTGTTTTGACGGTCGATTCTCTAAAGAAATTATGCTCTCTTTTGTCATCTTGTCTGTTATTGGTAAAACCGCAGTAGAATTTCTACTGATTACCACAAAAATATTTGAATTTAATTTTCCTACTATCAACGACTGATTGCAGACTTGGCGAAACGCTCTAAGGTGACAATTTCATTTATTAAACGTTAAAACTGGATTAATAATTTTTGCCCCGAATAAAGCGCAATTTGTAGCCACGCATGTACTTATGATTTTGGTGAAAACAATAATTTGTCCCAAATCAAGGGTGATTGGAAAAAATACCTCGAATTTGAAGATCATTTATGTGTGTTGGAGAGGCGGCGCCCCAAATATGAATCAAATAAGTAAAGTTCGAATGAATATAACTAAAATATAAATTTAAACGTAAATGGTGTGGAATGAATCGGCCAACTCGCCTCAGTACACCTATAAAAGGTGAAATTTTTTGCTTTAAATGGTTTATATGAGAAGTCCATGTTAATTGCGAGTTGATTTTTAGGCCTACGTAGACAGTGAGGTCGACCCGTTTCAATATATGAACGTTCAAATTCACTTCATTTATAATATTATGAGGTTTGCTTTTCAAATAGAAAATTAGACTTAGAGAAATTCAATTTTAAGGAATTATTAGTAAGCCCATTATTAATTAGAACAAAATAATTTTCCAAGTCATGTTTAAGTTGAATAAAAGATGCCGATTTGTATGTTAGAACAGCGTCATCAGCAAATAGTTGAATACTACCGTTCAGTTTGAGACGAAAGATATCATTAAAATATATTAAAAACAGGGTAGGCCCTAGAATTGAGCCCTGGGGGACACCACTGGAAATATTCAATTTGTCAGATGATTAATTACTTCGTTGTCAGTAAGGTGAGCATTCAGCTTGGAAAATAGAATTTGTTCATAAATTTTACTCAAAATTGGAAGAATTGATATAGGACGATAATTAACTAAATTAGCTTGGCTACCGGATTTAAAAATTGGGACTATACGAGCTACTTTAAAAAATGATGGAAATATTGACTGTTTAATCCATTTATTAATTGCTACAGTCAAAAGTAGAGTAACTAACTGAACCAATCGTTTAACTAGTTTTACTGGAATACCATCACAACCAGAAGCGCAATTCGGATTCAAGTCATTTATTAAACGAGATATTTCCTCTTCACTTGTATTTTGCAAAACTGTAAGTTTAGTTTTGATTATATTTTCTGGAAGAATACGATTTTGATTAAAAAGACCAGTGGTGAGTCTAGTCACGGTAGCTGTAGCTCCCACATTGACAAAATAGTTATTAAACTCCTCAACAACTCAGACATCATTGATATTTAAATAAGATATGGATGGATCCAGGCTGTTAGCTTGCCGATTTGTAAGTACTTCTTTTAATAATTTAATAAATTAAGCAATATTAAAATTGATTTTAAATTGATTTTCAGAATTATTTTATGTAAACCGAAAAAAAATATTTTATATTTGAACACATAACATCAATTAGATAGTTGAAAGGTAAAGAAAAATTATTTGAAAGGGTGAAAGAGGACAATATTTTGGGGCATCCGAACGTTTATCGTCAAACCGGCATCGTGAATGTCGTTTAACTGGTAACCTACCGTCGCTATTTAACATTCATTTGACATATAGAGCTGAAACCAGTGTTGTGCCGAGTAGTCGACATCTAGTAATTAATCGATCGACATCTAGTAATTCAAAAAATAGTGTAGATAATGTAGACAATGTCGACAATGTAGACAATGCGCCAATAATTTCCAGCAGCAGAAAATTTTAAGATCGAGTATGCCATCTTTTAATTTAAAAAATAATGGATTGTTTTATCCGGAAGAAATTAAGCAGATTGGTATAACACGAAGAATTTCAATAGGCAAAAGCAAGTAAGTGTTGTTAACATATATAGTTGTAAACGTAATGATACATTGGGCAGTACACGAATGGGTGGTTCAATAGATTTTCTGGCACAAAATGCAAGATATCATCCTTAATGCTATTGTCAATTCAGAGACATTTCAAGCACTCTAAACGAAGTTTTCCTTGGGAACGAAAATTGTAGACTAGCATTTGAATTTTTGTATGAGTTTAGTAGCAAAATCAATGAGTGCCAATTAACATTGAACGGGGGAAAACTTATAGATTTCATCGCGGAAATGATGTGGATTTATACGGTGAATACTATCTGAGAGATCTGCTTCTAAATCATGTTAAACAAAATTAGCAAACCGAAACAACACGGAATAGCTAATTCAAAACTAGGCTTCAAATCAATGCAATTCTATGAAAGAAGAGCGCATAAGAATTGTTAAGGCAACAGCAGCAACCAACAAAGAACACACATTTGATGAAATAGAAAATGACGGTGAAAAGCTTGTACCAGAGATATTAAAAATATTTACGAATGTTCTTTCTTCATCAAAACTGGAAACCTTATTTATTAATCACTTCATGGTATACAGTTGCAGACCGAAACCGTAAAGTACAGATTCTATAGGCATGTCATTGATTTATTGAATTCTATGGGTATATACGTTCATGTGGCATTAAATGCATCACACCTTCTACACCAGTTAAATTTTATGTAAAAAGATACCACTGTTCGCCAGCAGTGAAATATCTGAAGTTATTATACGCCTAGGAGGATTTTATTTAGGTATGTCGTATGTATCTTGGAACAATGGCACAATTGTATGTTAATTCAACATGGAAGCAAACGGACTAGAGGAATAATGGGCAACAGCTCATGGAAATGCAACAGTCAATTATATCGTCGCTACCATCTCGAACTATCGAATGTGAAAATTTGCTTTTCAGGACAGCAAAAAATATTCGATAATTTCATTTTGTAATATTGAGAAAATTTTGCATGTTATTCGAAACTTTGTCAGATCCATTATTTATGATTTTATTAAAGCTAGAAAATTTGACGATTTGCCACTAGATCACAACCAATTCTAGAGCTAAGTATCGTATTTGAAAAATTATTTTTTTCACATTCGATAGTTTGATATGGTAGCGACGACATGGTCAGTGGACATGCTTTTTCTCGTACTCGAGCACATATTTTGACCATTTATATCAGTGATCGCAAATATGGGGCACGCATGCCAAACTTGGCACGTTTCAAAATTGGTCAGGCGAGTTTTAAAAATCGATCTTTTTTGCAGTCATTTTGCAGAAAACACTACCGAACTTGATGAGCTTTTTTCAGTCTTGCCTCTTCAGGAAACTTCCATTGACACGATTGGCGTTAGTTTCGACATACTCTCCTGTTTTATCACTATTTATTACCCGTTTGACCAGTTTTGGGTCGTCGTTGATTTGGAGCCAATCTTGTTGTCATATATATTTCCATGCTTCATTCCATTCTTAAACCAAAATTCAATATAAATTCTTTGTTTTGTTTTTTTCCACAGGAAGAAATCGCTGAGCACACCAAACCCCATATAACTTTTCGACAGCCAACAACAAACTTAGCATTCGATCCCAACACAGGAAAAAAAATGGGAAGAAAAATTCCGCGTGTTTTGATAAAACCTCGTATTTTCACAATTTGAAACTATGTATTTTTGTTAGATACCGAAATATTTCAAAACGACCAATTATAGCGAAGAAAATTTTGCGATTTAAGCGTAAGATATCGCCAGATATCATTACTGCTTGTATAGTTTTAGTTCAGGATATGTTAACAAAGGAGTTGTCAATTTGTCACTATGGGGATCAGTTTAGAAACATCTAAACTTGAACGAAGTCTGAAAAGTTTGAGAAAGTTGTACATTTCGACTTAAAAAAATCAGAACAGTTCGTTTTAACAAAGTCTCGAAATTTGTTATGTACATATGTATTTGATTTAAAGAAAACAAGAAATAGCTTTATAAAATTGTTTTGGTAGCGACGACCATCCTGGTTAGAAAACAGATTTGTAGTGAAATCTCAAATCTGCCAAAATTCATTTATCATCCAATATGTTGGGTAAGTCAGATACCAAATTTCAATGGAATTGATGCATAATCGCACAAATTCGGTTTGGGATAGGGACATTTCTTAAATAAAACTTGGCTAGAGTTCAACAAATATTCCGGGGCACTGCTAATTATACTCTGGCACATAAATACAAATCATAAATAAAAAATTTATATGTGCCAAAGAGAAATTAATTTTTAAATACATAACTAGTCCAACCTTTTCAACAATCCCAACACCAGATGGAACACGCTTGTTTGTCAATCGATTTTAGTGAAATTTTATGTCTAAGTTATTAAGCCGAGTCTGAATAGTTCTTCATAAAATATAGAATTATTCACGCTCTGAAGAGTTCCTAGGTTTACATCATGTGTTGTCGGATCTCTTAAATAAAATAATAGCATAATTCAAGGAATATTGCGGCACACCACTAAAAGGAATTGGGTAGCATATTTCTGGATAAATTTTAATAAAATTTTACATCTAAGGTTTGAGATCCTAAAATAAAATGAATTGCAGCTCTGAAAAATTCATTCGTCCATAACATCTGGGATAGGATGTTTTAATTAACCCATGGCTGAAATTCAAAAATTTTGCGGGACACGGTCAATGATGCTTGTTGCTGATTCTAATATCATCTATGATAGTGCTAGGAAATTATTTTGCAGACGTGGTACACCCAAGAAAATACAAAGTTAATCCTATTGCAGCTCAGATTCACGGATTTAAGATAACTAGCGAAACTTTTGTTATATATTCATTGTTTTGTGTCGCCAAAAATTCGCAAGAGTTGCAGTCATATTTTAATAGCCTCAATACCGTCATCTTTGTTTAATGATCTTACTCAACGGAAGGGAAAAAATCAAGCAAATCCATATCTAAAATATAAAAATCACCACGGACAATTTCCCAACAAAATCCAGATGGAAGTTATTTGCTATATTCCTTAATATGGCCAAGGGTATATGACATTATGTTTTGAAGCATTATGGTAGAAAGACACTGGTATTACTTATCCGGACTACGCCAGCACGAAAGGAGAAGAGGAAAAGAAGGGAACAATTGCGAAAATTTCATCAAAAATAGAGCTAGAAAATAATACGCCATGCGTTACTATACGATACATGACGGAACTAATTTTAAAAAATATGTTCCACAATTTTATGCACAATTTAATTCTGTGTCATTTGAGATTTTCTCAGTTGCAGATATATACCGTTCAGATGAGATTTTCACATTTCACCAAACACATAAAAATGTTTTTTACAACCCTGATTGCAGCCTGCCTGATATATTTTTAATTTCGGGTTTCCATGCTTCATATTGTAGGTATATTCTGGATACGGTTGATCTGGAAACTTCAAATGTGAGCGAAACATTTTTTCCACAGATGAAGTAAGTTAGGAACTCAATACAAAGCGAAAACAGCCAAATAATTAATATTTTTATTGTCTACAAATTGCCTACTATTTTTCTACATTGCCTACGTCGGAAACTATTGTCGTGTAGACAATTTCAAAATAGGCGTAGACGGAGGCGTGAAGCACAAGATCCTACCCTAAGCTAAATAACACCAATTTTAGAGGTTGGCTCGCATAGACAATATAAATTGAATGTGGGAATTTCACGACGATAACAAAGATAATTCCTGCGGTATAAATTTACTCATTAAGCTTAGGATTCTTAAGCTAAACAATTTTTTTTTATTTTATTTATTATTTGGAGAAATCCAAATCAAAAATTTGTCGGATATTTATTTGAATTAGAATAAATTAAGGCGAACCACATATTTAAATATTTTTGCTTATTTTATGTTTTAGCACAAATTTTATGAGTTTTTCTAAATATTTTTTATTTTTCTTCGAAAAATACGTAATTCAAATTACTTAGCTTAAAATTTGATAAAGCAAAGTTCAATTTTTTATAACACGTATTCTAGACCTATCTAAATGATAAAACAAATTTATTTATTAACCTATCGCAAGGCGAATGTAAAGTGTCATTATGGAGTGTTACATCTAAATTGTTTTGTACCGCCTGTAATTTTTACACTCATTGAAACCACTTTGAGCTGTTAACAAAGCGCTAGATACTCCTGACGTCCATCCTACAGAGGTCGGTCAGGCCTTTGAAAAAGGGTGCCCCTAGAAACTTTAGTCTGTTTCGTACCAGACGAAGGCAGGTGCAAAGAAGGTGAAGTAGTGTCTCTTCCTCCTCTTCGTCCTCGCAACTACGACAGTAGTTATATGAGAAGACACCAAGTCTACTCGCATGCCTCCTTATGAGACAGTGCCCCGTAATCACTCCAACAACCACACTGATCTGATTTCGCTGAAGTCAGATCAGCTGTTTGGATTTCGCCAACCGCTTTTGCATACCGCTAGAGGCATTTCAATTTCCTTTCTGCTTTCTGAGAAGTGGTCCATTGTACCACGTTGAGCCAGTTCATCGGCGTTTATATTCCCTGTACTTATGAAATGTCCTGGCATCCATAAAATGTAGATGTTGAACTGATCTGCCATCTCGTTAAGAGATGAGAGACAGTTCTGGACTACTTTCGACGTGAGGAAGTGTGATTGAAGCGCTTTAATGGCAGCCTGACTGTCTGTATATATGCGAATATCACAAACCGATATAACATTATACCTCAACCAGTCTACGACTTCCTTTATGGCACTTACTTCAGCTTGAAAAATGCTACAGTAGTCGGGGAGACGGAAGGAGCGATTTAACGGAAGTTCCTCACAGAACACTCCAGCAACGTAAACCTCAATAATGCAACTTTACACTCGCCTGGCAACAGGTCAGGCCCAGAGAAATCGCCTATTATTTTTTTTATCGCTTAAATATGTAGTTCTAAAGTTATGTTACAAAAAAATTCAAGAGGTATAGTTTGATCTAAAAATAACCAAACTTTTTAGTTATAGAATAAAACAAGCATGGTATTATGTTTCAAAGCTAATATTTATTCAAAATAGGATCCATTTAACTTAATACAACGTTTGGAACGATCAACCAATTTATTCGTAGACTGTTTAAACTCCGTTTTTCGGATGTTCTTTAGCACCTGTGTCACGGCTGCTTGAATGTTTACAGCTGTTGAAATGATGCCTTTGCAATGCTCTATACGAGCGAGTTTTTGATCTTCATTTAACTGATGTGGAACAAAACGTGCACAGACCTTTCTTTTACCCAAATCTTTAGTTAATATTATGTAGATTGTAGCGTAAGATGAATTTAATTCTTCTGATAGCGATTATTTCACGTACTTTTTCCACTAACTCAGCATGATTTGATGCTTTTGGTTGTCCAGGTCTTAGATCATCATTTAAATCGTCACGTCCATTTTTAAATCGTGTAAACCACGTGTAAACTTGAGTGCGACTCATACAATCATCACCATAAACTTATTTTTAACAATTCGTAAGTCTCAACAAATTATTTACCGAGTTTAAAACAAAATTTAACATTTGCTCTTTGTTCCATTATGTTTTTACCTGTCAACCGATTAACATGAACTTAGCTGCGTTCGAAAGAAGAAACATGTACCTTTCTAACGCTACCAACGATTAATAGATGGCGCTACGTATTCTATGATTTAAATTAAAAGTTTGGTTATTTTTAGATCACACTGTACTTCATTTTGAACTGCCTGTATTTTAATGCAACTTTGAGTCGTTCTGGGGCGCCTTAAGCCCAGAGTTGTCCAGTCAGATGTTGTCGATATCATTTTTAGGGACAAAAAACAACATTTTCACAAATTTTCAGCCGGTATATAATTGTTTTAACAGAACGTTTACCAGCTCTTATACTAAACGCAACTTTATCAAAAATGGAATAAATCTGATTAGTAGAAAATTTGAAAAATTTATTTAAAGGAATTCTTCGAAATTTAAATGGATCAAACAAGCGTCCATTGAACTATAAAAACGTAAGAAATGAAATTATTCTCTATTTTAATGGCGTGAATCGACTCAACCGTCGCGGTGATCGTTTACGAGTCCAAATTTTCAGGTCTTTGGGGTTTAACAAATATTTGGCAATTTTAGTTATATATTTTATGTACATATTAAATACTAAGCCTACTAATCACTATATAGTGTAAACTGTTACAGTATTTTCATAAATATCTATTCATGGTACGGCTCAAAAAAAATTTTAATTTTACTGCTACAATCAAGCATTAATAATAGAATAGGATGAATAAATTTAAAAAGCCTGATGTCTCCTTTTCTTATCATCTACGGTTTGTACACGAGTCAATTCCGCCAAGCCTTATCATGGCGGAGTGGTTTGCGCGTAGTAAATTAGGAGTTGGTAATACCAGATAACCACTCATACTGGAATTGCAACTCTGAAATTATCTGACAAATAGTGATCAGTTCATATTTTTTATAATTTCATGCTTCCTTCCCAATTTTTTTATTTAATATTTTTTGTTAGATAGACCAGATTTTTCGAATTTTTGCAACATCTTATTTCTTTAAATCTTTAATATTTTGCAATTTGCAACGTCTATTGTGACGTAAATATTCAGAAAAGGTCTAAACAAAATGACGTCCTTTTCCGTTCCGATCCGTTTGCTTTTTAACTGGTCTGTCTCGGCTGTTTTTAATATTGATGTTTCTGTCTTTCATTTAGAATTATAGAGTAAATTGGGATGAGAAGGCCGAGCGGAGCGGAATGGACATTATTGTGTTTAAACACAGTTCAAAAGTTGTCCACTTGAAAATTTATCATCAGAGTCCAGCTCTGAATGTACCCTCTTCACATCCTATATGGTGTCTATGCGAGCCAATCTCTGAGATTCGTATTATTGAGCATAGGGTAGGATCTTATTCCTCATATATTAATTTTTTCTTGAACTACAATGTTAAACAAATGTATACTCGCACAAAATGTGGTTAAAAATGTCTTAAAAATTACCCATCGGTCCTTTAACAGCTTTCTAAGAAAGAGAAATTTGCTAAAATTTGCTCAATAAAATAACCAAGTGGTCGACACGGATTTTCCATCTGTCGGATTTATAGTTGACGAAAAGCAATAACTGTCAGACATTACCGTCCAGATTTCATGAAATCACTGAATGTAAAATGATAATGCGGTTTTTTGAAATTCATATCTAAATAAATAAAAATAGATTAAATTATGATCTGACATCTTTTTGCTGAGTTTACACTAAGCCTCTTTAAATATAAAGAGGCCTTAGTGCAATATATTTTTGAAAAATCAACGATAAAATGAATGGACAACATGGATTATAATCTTCTAACTTTTATCGATTCCAAAGTTTTGTTAATTTTTTAAGAGCATCAATGCAAAAAAAAATGCTCTGTTTACTCTTCAGTATATACTTCAGAACAAAATGAAAGAAATAGAAAAATTCTCGAAAATTTCCGAGGTACTCGAGAAAAAATTGGAAAACTCAAATTCTCGACAATCAAAACTGCTCGAGTATAATTAGTTGACCAGCACGGGGTGAATAGCGTCCTGTTCATAATAAAGCCGGGACACGGGACATTCGATTCTAAACCTTCTAAAAGAAGGAAATATGCTTAAAATAAGAAGAAGGAACTTACTATTCTGCCTCGTGAAACTTGAACAAACCTAATAAACTGAATTTGTACGCATAAAATCCAGCATGTGTAGAACCAATTAAAATTTCTCCGTCTGTAAAACTTTAACAATCAAAAATCTCAAGATGAATCATTCTGCAAAGATTAATTAATTATTATAAATAAATAAGGTCGCTGACCACTAATTTTGACCATGATCTTTATTGCGCACGTCATTAGATCGGTGCGCGAACTATTGGGTTTGCTTTCAAATTGTGACTTTTTGAACATATTATAGCATTACAATTTTGTTAAGTGGGATATGATGACATAATGCAATAACCACTTTAAATCTAAAAGCTGTAAACTTACAAAATTCTTTTTGTTCGAAACAGGAATTCTCTTTTAAAATCACAAATTATTTAAGAAAACAAAAATAAAATTTGAGGGGATTTTTGTTTCAGTTTTCCGTAACTTGTAGACAATCTTCTAATTTAAATATAGCATCAATAAATTTTAATACTTATAAATAAACTTTGTTATATAGGTATGTGGGTCCGAATATGATACTGGTATTTTACAAACCCTCGGATATAAGCAAGTTAATAGAATTTGTAAGGTGCATGTTAAAGCCACACCATGCGAAATACCAAGAGTTTATTTACATAATTCATTTTGTTAACAAAATATAAACAAACATTTGTTTTGATTGTGAAAACTTGTTTTTTTTTATTTTTGTTTTGGTGATTAGAAAAGTATTAATGAAAATAAAATTTATGCAAAAATTCGCGTCTTTTATTAAAATTTTGCAGTCGCAACTTTACGCAAAAACAAAAACTTAAGGCCATCATAACGCTGTTTAATTTATTTTGTGGTTTTGGTTTTAAATATGTATAATAAAAAAAAAAAACAAACAAAATTAAAACTTTATTAGGTTTACGTAATTTTATGTCGGGATTAATTTTTTATCATAAATCTCCAAATAACCTTAAACCCTAAGTTTGTTTTTAAATTACTTTTCTTAATTACCATACCACAGAATAGACACCGGCTTATGCGTAATAACCAATTTATAATTTATCTAAATTAAATATTGGTAGTTAGTCCGTCAAAGAGTACTAAACTAATTAGTATAATTAGTATAGTAACAGTAAATTAATTATAATGTAATATAATGAAAAAACCCGTAATCGATATTTGAATTTTAGATTTGAATAAACTATAGACGTATTGACAAATGAAAGAGCTTCAAATTTGATATATGATTTAAACTTCAGTAACAAACTAAGGAATGAGTTGGTAAGGCTAATCGGATGACTTGGTCCGGTCAGTTGATCGTAAACAATTGATCGTGTTACAATTGAACTTGAACAATTGATCGTAGACATAATTGATCGTGGAAACAATTGATCGTGGATACAATTGATCGTATAAACAATTAATCGAGGTTCAATTGACGTATGGACAATTGATCGTGGATCGCTGGTCAATTCCACGTATTTATTTTGAGTAAAATATTTTGCTTTTTTTATTTCGTTACTCCCGCTCCTATATATAGAGTTGTAAATTGCTATAAAGCTTAAATATTTTCTAAAGCCCCTTGGAGGGCTAAGCGGGGGGGGGGAGCGCAGCAACCTCCCGTGTGTCAGTGAGAATTACCTGAGCCATTAGCCTGTCTACAATTCTAAGTTAAATTAGTCGATGTCATTTCTCTTTTTCCGAGCGTAATTAAAATTGGAAATATTTTTACAAAAAGTGGAATTAAATTCGGAAAAAAATTGTTTACGTTACGCGTATACATACTGTATGTACGATCAATTATCCATACGATCAACTGATTCACGATCAATTTTTCATACGATCTATTGTATCCACGATCAATTGTTTCCACGGTCAATTGTTGTACGATCAATTGTCGTACGATCAATTGTTCACGATCAATTTTTTACGGTCAATTGTTTACGGTCAATTGGCAGTAAATCCTATTTACTACAAAAGGAAGACACTCACAAATAAAATCGAATTAATGCTCTAAAGCTGTTTGCTGATAACTAAATTGAGCAAACAAATTTAGTATATTAAATAGATTTATTTGTTAGCGTTTCCTTTCGAAGCAAATTCGTCAGTTTCCTTCTTTAGATACTAAAGTTTAAATCTGAAATCAAATTTGATAGATCGTTCATACGTTAACAAGACTATAGTTTTCAAATCTGAAATTCAAAGAGTGAAGCATTATTTTACATTAGATGAGATTTTTCTTTAATACGAATACAATTCCATATTCTAAAATTGTTAGTTTGGCTATTTTGATTTGAATATTGACTAAATCGACCTTAGTTTGGATTCTTCTCTTTACTCGGTTAATACATTTTTATCAGTTTCAACTAGATATCAATTAACTATCGTTGTTGAGGATCAGACCACGGTAGGGCGTAAAAAGTTGTATGCAAAAGAAGCGTTTTTTTAACAATTTGGTACTTTGCAAATACCGGAACCTATCTTCAAAACCGCGTCTCGCTCAAGGTAACACCGGACAAAAAAAATTCAATTATAAATTTGTCTGTCCTGTCAAAAACAGGACGGGTGGCAAGCCTAGTGAGTATGTTTTTGTTAGTAATAAATTTTTGTAAAAGAGTTAGCACAAGACTGTAAAGTTGATTGAGGTTCTTCGAGATAATTTCTGTAATTCAAATGTGCATTAGTTTAAATTTAAATTTAAATTTAATTTTAACTTCCAGGAACATATTATGAATTAATCTTTAAGTACTACAAACAACTTTAATCTGTTTTCCTTGGTTATTTCAGATTTCTAAACATATTTCTGGAAATTTGTTGATTGCAATATGATTGAGAAGAACCTTTAAACAGCCAGTAGCCAATAGAACGATTTATGCCCAGAACAACATACACAACTTCTTAAGCCCACACACCTTTGTTTTTATTAATCTAAATATCTTTAAAATTGCATTAGAATTAGTCCTAGGCAACCTAAAAATAAGGTGTTAAACTCGATAGAAATGACTTCCAGGAGACACCTCTGAAATTTAAAACAATTAATTAACCGTTCAATCTGCCTAACAAGGTCTTAAGCCAGCTTAGATTCCAAATAAGTTTCCAGGGGTACTATTTCCGAATAAGCCCCGCACACGTTCAACTACACGAAGTATAAGAGTTCTATTCTAATTGAATTAACATATTTTTATAAACAAAAGATAATGTGCCAGAACACAGCTGGTTGGTTATTATAGCTCTCTCGATTCGATCACATCCATCTTCAGGCTTGCATCAAAGAGTTAAACATAAAATATTAAAATTCCCGACAATATACATTACAAAAACAAAATACAAAAAAATTCCACACACCGCACAAAATCATCCTTCAGTCAGTCTCTCGAATACACACCAATAAGCCACGAGTATATTAAATGGCCAATTAATAAGAGCAGGCAATAAATATATTTAAACTAGAAGAAATTCAGGGATTTCATTCTGTTGTCGATGCTATCGACGGCACAAACATTAAAATAAATTCACCACGCAGTGGAATCGTATAAATCATAAAAAACGATTCTTGGACGTCCATTGTAGCGAGAGTGATAGAAAGCACGATTTTTCGCTTCTAAGAAAATCCGCATTTTACCAAAGGATGACACCAAACGAAAAGTTTTTGATTGGTGGTGTTATATTGGATAGTTCGAAATAAATTCCTATGCAAAAATGGTACTGGAACACGCTTTTGGTTTATTAATGGTCGCAAACTACAGAAAATTTGGGGGAAATATAAGCTGGCCACAGAGGAAATCAATTTTTTGCAGCTATGCTACAAAATGGAATTTTGCAATAAATTATTAATGCTAGAAATAAAACATTTTAATAATTAAATAAATTTATTTATATTTCGAAACGGAAAAAAAAAAAAAAAAAAAATGTTTAAATTTAGTAATCTGCCTCCTCAAGCTACGTACATGCTAATGACGATTGGATCATCACAGATTCCACCTAGTGGAAATTTTTTAAACTGAGCTAACTGATAATTTAACGTTCGAAATTGTTGTAAAGAATTCCAATTTTGAATTGTAAACACAATTTTTACTTACCAGATTGCTAATAGTTGTAAATAACTTCAATTTTGTATTATAAAAACTATTTTTAATTATCGGATTGCAAAATTTTCTTTCGTCGCATTTGTGAGAAATGTCATTTTCTCAGTTGCCTCATTTTAACTTTTTTCCTCGAGAGCCGCTTTCCCTACTTTTACAATCGTCAATACATTTCTGGTGGCAAAATGTACACCACGAAGTTAGCTGTATGAGTTGAATTATTTCCAACTACAGAATAAAAAGTTGACCAGGGTAACCAGTTTTAACTAATACCGATTTTACACCGTAGATAGTATATTAGCAAAATAGTATAATACTATTTTGCTATCCGGTGTAAAATCGATGTTTTGATAGTTTTGACATTTTTTCACCAGAATTGGAGCATGTACGCACCTTCAGGTATAATAAATACGTCATACGTGGAGTTGGCTTTGATATTCGAGTCATTTATTCGGAGATTAATTTTTTATTTTCACTTTTATATTTAAATCAATAATTTATGCGCAACCACATTTGCTCCAGAGGCTCTCTAATAGCTGAAATTCTCAGAATAATAAAAAAAAATCTTAATTTATATGATTTTAATATGTTCCGAAGATTGTAAGAGAATTTGAATGAGTGATTGTTCGTAAATACTAATATAGTATACTTCTACGTGTTAATTTGTAAAACACATTAAAAATGGTCTAAGGACCGGTTACATATTAATTAATTAACATTCAAAATTAAAGTAATAAAAAAATCAGGCGATTAATCTGAAGTGAAAGCTATAGGCCGTAGACAAGCATAAACATCTTAAATAATATATTTGTATGTTGGTTCGTACACTTTATTATGAATGAGCGCCAATGCTCAAAATAGAAGACCCATGTAAATTTAAATAAATACAAAAAATTGGCATTGCTAGCAGCATCTTCACTTCAAAAGGATCGTTAATATATTTTTGGCTTGGGCACGCGATTTCCTCCTTGGTTAGGTTAACGTTAAGGTCGGCCATAGCTGTACCACCAATTACTATGGAATCACGCGTCATCGAAGACTTGCACAAGCACACCAGTTCATGTTAAACACAAATGTCCAAAAAATGTGCCTTTTACCAACTTCTAATTCTATTTGAAAACATGCACACTAAAGGAAACCTTAACGATAAATAAAGACCGAGACACTTACATATGTAGACGGCATAATAACAAGGCATGACACAGAATAGGAATTAATAAAACTGGGTGACGACCTGTTTAAATTACGTTGAAAATAGAATGACTCTTCGATCTTTGTCGATCGGTTACCACAATGTGATGTGGATATGTGCTTGTATCAATCGCGACTCCGGCCAAACAAGTAAAACTTTTAGATCTCTATTGGGAACCTTTGTATGATATACTCTTATTCAAGGTTTGGTTTAACGAGAACGGAACAACATGGCAAAAGTTCGTGAGGGGGCTGTAAATTCAATGTAGACTGCCATTAAGACCGGGGACAGGTTACAATTCGTCATTCAACATACAATAGGTTCTATTCTTTGCAATTCCGAGCAACTCGTAAGAGTAAAATCAAACGGAATACGGGGCAGGAGTAGGAATATACGAGAGTGGGACAACCCTCTCGAGGTCCTTGAGCTCCAATGCTACCGTCTTTCTAGCGGAACTACATGCTGTAGTAAACATCTAGGAGGGAGAGCAATAAGCCCAGATAGTATGTATCACGTACCGGGAGGCAGTATCGTCAGGTTCATTAAGAACCTGAATATTGACTGGACGGATAATTAAGCAGGGGCCAGCACAATAGATCTTTTAGGTCGCAGTGCGAAGTGGCTGATCGCCCGCATGGCCCCCCCAATAATAATAATAATACAATAGGTTACAATTCGTCGTTCTTGATTAATATGAGCTCACCTTTGATTGAGAAGTTTATGTTATCGGGGTTTTCACTCAATAATTAGCCACCTTAACTAGTTCCTCGGGGGACAACTCGCGGCTTGCACAAACAGCTGGATTTATGTTATATTCAGGATGTGTTGCCAGTGGTGATTTGGTAATCTTTCTATAATGAAACCGATCCGATTTAGTACAAAATAGTTCCATTTCCTCGATAATCTGATAACCATGATAACACAATCGTCGAATCGGTTCAGGCGTGTAATGATTCGGCAGGAGCATTCAAAATATCAGCTATCTTGTTTAATAACTTGGTCAATAGTGTAGCTCCATATAGCTTTAAACGAGGCGCGAATAGTTGTTTCAATGCGGCGACCTTTGTCTTATCAGCTGTTAGTCGAATGAATATATCTCGCCGTCACAAAATCCATGGTAGTGAACACTTTTACACACAACAGCAGTGATTGAGGTATACATAGGGTTATAATGCATGTTAATTGCATTCTGATGGTACACCAAATGCGAGAGATTGGAGCAAAATTTTGAATGTGATTGTCTGACGTGCTTTGTTATTTGATGGGAATACAAATCTGGTATATTGGATCCAAAGTTGTCTTCCTTCGTTAACAAATAGATTCCCAGGGTTTTGATGTATGATTCTGGATCCTCAATGGAAATGGCATTTCTGTCTTCCTTGGATCTTCTTGGATGCGGTTGGACCGGTTCTTAGGACATCGTTTAAAGATGAACTTGCGGTTTAGTTAGATTTATATGAGCATGATGGCATGATTTGTTTTCGCAAAGTTCCATGTATCCAAGATCTTCATATTCTCGCATGAATTTTACGTATTCTCTCTTGAATTCGAGATCTTTGTAGAATTTCCTCTCCATAGCCTTCATTCTGCTTATTACTAGTTTCAGAATATTTCCTGCTTATTCACAACTTTTCTTTAAACGGTAATTCCACTTCATTGATGAATTTGTGGGTTTTCAAAAATTATTCCTCTCAAAAGTTATCGTTGACAGCCATCTCAAATAAATTTTATTTTACTTCCCAAAAACGTTTCAATGGTTGCAACATATATTCCGAACTTATACTCAGAATTTGTTTGTTCATCTACAAATCCTGCAACGACCCAATGAAATACGCTATCTAATAAATGAAGGTTGGGCAAGAAAAACTCGTCAAATTTGGCTGTATCATGCGCATTTAGTAATATTGCTCGAGATGATTGGTAAGTGGTGAAATTATTAAATATCAGAACAACAACTACTACAAAGTTCTAAGGAAGGTATCTGGAGTAATTTTTTAGTACGATCTGCACTAATGAATGTAGATTCAGAGCTTGAATCCAGAAGTATATGGATATGGGTACCTTGCCAGGTTTGATAGTCGTAGTGATCACAACGGTCAGTAATATGGTTTGTTTACTTTCACTATAACCGTACCTTTTGTCGGCGTATTCACGTTCGTAGTAGTAGAGTTTCTTGATTCTTCTGTCTCTGTGGGATCTAAATTATTGGAAATGATTATCTCATTTAGACAATTATTACATACTTAACTTATGACTCTCAAGGTGGTTTGGCGTCTATTGGAGGGGAGGGACCAAAATTGAGTAGATTGATCTACCATCTCCGTAACCTTCCAGTAGGGTGTGCATCGCGTGAGCTGTTCTGGTCTTTTCATTAGGGAGCTGCGTGATGGTTACAATTGTGTAAGGGGTAACCTGTTCACAATTCGCAAGTGTACGTGCTGCCTCCTCGTGGCAACCACTGGTAACTAAGGCCATTTGGCACATTTTTGGCCATTTGGCACAGGCTAAAGTACGGCGCCAAAGGAGAAAACCTTGACAAAAAACCCTAATCTAAGGTGGAACAGCATATGCCGATGGATGAATGGCTGATAGGTTAATCAGCCCAAAATATGCGGACTCTGGATACCAGGCACCCTCCAGTTTTGTTTAGCCTTCCTGTAGTAAAGCTGGGTGTCCTACAGGCGATTTGCAATTCCCAGCAACTCGTAAGAGTAAAATCAAACGGAATACGGGGCAGGAGTAGGAATATACGGGAGTGAGACAACCCTCTCGAAGTCCTTGGGCTCCAATGCTACCGTCTTTCTAGCGGAACTACATGCTGTAGTAAACATCTAGGAGGGAGAGCAATAAGCCCAGATAGTATGTATGACGTACCGGTAGGCAGTATTGTCAGGTTCATTAAGAACCTGAATATTGACCGGACGGATAATTAAGCAGGGTCTAGCACAATAGATCTTTTAGGTCGCAGTGCAAAGTGGCTGATCGCCCGCATGGCCCTCCAATAATATGACTCTCAACGAAATTCATACGATACACTTTACTAAATACTTGGAAATTATAACATTTGTGTAATGGAGCAGTTGCATTCAATTTTTATGGCAGACTTAACGTTTACGTTGAAACTTTCTAATACATCGCACCTTTGATGTATGAAATCTAGAAAATCATTGACAGTTGGTAGTTCCAAATTAACCGAATATTGTGCCCATTGTTTAGTATGTATGTTAGATTTTGGGCTGGTCTAAAAATGTTTGGATGATTGTGCTAACAATAGACCGCTTGTTATCGTAATTTTTTTGTAATTTTCTTGAAGCTTGGTCGTAATTAGCGCCTTGTAGTAGACCTTTTAGCAGTTGAAACTTGTGCAGACGGGATGTGGACTCGTTTTTGTGCACTGTGGCTTCACCAAGGCAGAATATTATTTCTTGGCAATTTCGTTTAAAGTTTCAAAATAAACCACTTTGTAATGATTACGAGCGCGTGTTGCATGACTTCCTTAATCGTGCCTAGATACTTCCCCGAGATCGCGATTGCTACGTCATCTGCATACGCTATCACCCCTGTTCTCTCCCTCTCCAGTTCCAAAAGTAATCCATTGATAACTATATATGTTCCAGAGAAGAGGTGATAGGACACCACCTTGCGGAGTTCCTCTAACTACTCGCCTCCTAATGGTGGATTCCCTCATATCCGCGTTAATAATCCTGCATTCTAACATCTGATTTATCAACCTCCCTAAGGGGTAGTCCACATCTAAGAAAGACAGTCCTTCCCGATCTGCCTCCGTCCTGACATTGTTAAAGGCGCCCTCTATATCGAGGAAGGCTACCATACAGTACTCTTTCGAGTGGATTGGTTTCTCAATTGTTCGCACCAGGGAATGCAGAGCCGTGTCCACAGATCTCCCTTTCCAGTACGCATGCTGAGAAGTCGCCCAATTACTGGGTTTTATTTTTGTACGTATGTACACGTCGATCAGTCTTTCCAATGTTTTCAACAGAAAGGATGATAGAGTTACAGGTCTTAGGTCCTTTGGATAGGCCTGTGAATTCTTCCCCATTTTCGGGATGAAAATCACCCTAACCTCCGTCCATTTTCTAGGAATATAATTCAGCTTTAGACACCCCCCTGAAAATCACCTCCATGCTGGGTATAAATCCATCCAAAACAGAGCTGGTACTCTTCACCAAGAAATATAAAATTCCGGTAGTCGCCCCTCCTACCTTAAATGGCACGGCACTGGCCTTTACTGATAAGGCAAGATTTCTGGGCATAATCTTGGACAGTAAGCTAAATTGGATGCCCAATATTTTAGAGAGAGTAAAGAAGTCCACCATGGCTCTGTACTCATGTAGAAACGCCGTCGGTAGGAGATGGGGTCTAAAACCAGAGCTGGTACACTGGCTCGTCACCGCTGTAGTCAGACCGATTCTGATGTTCGGGGTGAGTGTGTGGTGGCTAGCACTAAACAAGAAAACTTATAAGAATAAGATAGAGAAGGTACAGAGAACGGCCTGCTTGCTTATAAGCGGGGCACTGAGGACAACCCCTACACGTGCTCTGGAGGTTATGTTCTACCTTCTTCCTGTCGACATATTTGGTAAGCAGAGAGCGGCAACTATGGCTGCACGACTCTCTGCCGTGTTTGAGTGGAAATGTCTTCAGACGGGCCACTCGACGATTGGCAGGTCGCTAATGGCAGATGTGAAGAATGGTGACTACACGATACCGATTGTATGCTTTGAAAAAGGTTTCCAGACTCTTCTCCCCTCAAGGGAATCCTGGGGGAACAGGTCAATAACAGAAACTGGAAATATACAATTCTACACTGACGGCTCCAAGCTAGACGTTCGTCTTCCTGATCACTGCAGTGTGTACCAGGCGGAGGTGGTAACGATTGAGAAAGCGCTGGCTTGGTTGAAGCATAATGTCATATCCACAAGGGATATAACAATATATGTGGACAGTCAGGCGGCAATCAAGTCGCTGGAATCAGTTTCTCTGACGTACGTGGTGGCATTGAAGTGCCGCTCATCTCTTAACGAGATGAGTGAGCATTTCAATATCCAGATAGTCTGGGTCGCCGGTCACTCGGACGTACTGGGGAACTGCAGGGCGGACGAACTGGCAAGGCAAGGTACATCTCTCCAATTGAAACCGGAAAGGGTAAATCTGGGAAGGCCGATAGCAGCGTTGTATAGGGCGCTTAGAAATGAGGCGATAGCCTCGGCACAGAAGAGTTGGACTAACACCATAACAAGTTATGTAGCGCGGCAAGTCTGGCCGAAACTGGGCTTGAAGCGCTCCAAAACACTCCTATCCCTACGTAGACCTGACTTAAGTATAGTCGTGGGGGTGCTCACAGGACACTGCCTCATTGGGGAGCATGCAAGGAGGCTTGGGTCAATAGCAAATGACTTCTGTAGAAGCTGTATGGATGAGGAGGAGGAAGAGACTCTGAGCCACTTCCTCTGTTCTTGCCCGGCGCTAGCTTACAGGAGGCATAAACATCTGGGCAAGTATAGTTTGGACAGCCTTATGGATCTCGAGAACTGCAATGTGCGAAATATCATACGCTATATAAGTAGCTCAAAATGGTTCCAATGAAGGTGTAAGGGGAGTAGGATCCCTTGGTATCACAACGGACCGTCATCGGTCTAAGTGTGCGTTTTGGCAGCCACTCTAACCTAACCTAACCTAACCTTCAAAATAAACCATTGTTGTTGTCAATTGTAATCGGTGTTCGCTTCTTCAACTCAAGCATCATGGCGGCTTTAATATTGAAGAATTATGATTCTTTGAAGTCTGTTGAGGCAATAACAGCAAACCGTCTTCTATATTACCAAATTTTTCCAACCATGAATGTAATTTACGAAGCCTAATTAGCTTCAATATCTTGTACTCGTTGCATCAGTCTCGAAGGACCGTACACCACTTTCGAGCTTAATTGGGTAGAAAGAAATTCCAAATCATATTGGTGAATTGTTTTGTTTTAGTAATAAAGCAAATTCTCAGCAGTGGTTGTACAAATTTTTATTTATTTAATATTTATAAATTATATCAAATTATTAATTTGCTCGAATTAGAATTAATTGGCAATTTACCTTAACAATATTTACGAATGCACCTTAATAATCTATTACATAATTTTTAATAAATTTTGTTTAGATCCAATTTGACAGCTAATAAGTTTTGATTTTGAAACGGAGCAAAATAAAATTGTGAAAAATTAATTAATTTCATGTGAAAATTGAATGAAATTTTGAGGAAATTAATAAATATAATTAGGTGTGATAATTAAGGATACAGAAAAAGTATATGATATATAATCTAAAAGGATTTAATTACTATTAATTGTGTTTTCTATTTTAAGTTCGAACAGCTGTTTGTAAATAACAAGTTGCTTTGCAACACAACGAAAGAATCAAGGTTATGGTTGAATTGCCTCCATTGATTGCATGGATCATGGAATTAGTGGCCGGTTGAACATAATGAAATTAAGGATTATGTAGAGGTTGCAGTTTCGAGTAGGAAAGTGTGTCGAATGCCAAAATAATGGAGAGCTCCAAAAATAAGAGGAATTGATTTGGTTAGAGCTGAGGTAGAAATTTATAAGTTGGTCAAAAATGACATATTCACAACTGAAGCATCCAGTCATCAATGTTCATGGTGTGCTCAGGGTTGGTGAACAATTAGCGAGCTTAGAAAACGATTACAACATAAGGTATCCGGCACGGATTGGTTTTAGCTGTCTCACTTGACAGGCGACGGTGGCAAATTTTGGAAAAGGAAGATTTAATACAGCGATTTTTAGTTATTAATATTTCCACACCAAGAAATAAATGGCGCCACTTTGACTGAGACAGCTAAAACCAATGCTAGCCAGGTATCCTATCATTTTATCATCAAATTCTCTAATTGTGCGTATATTAATTGAAGAAAGTCATCAAATATCACGCTGCAAGTCTACATTATTATGGAGCATACTAAAACAAAGATTTTGGATCTTTGTGTTAAAAACAGTAGTGCGTCAAGTTGTTAGGCAATACTTAGCATGTTTTAAATCTAAGTCAGCCTACGCATTTCCTCAATGAACATCCGTTGACAACAATACCAGGTGCAGTTCCGTCTGTCCTTCGAGAAAAGGAGAAAATGATCCAACAATTATCTCAATAATCCACCGTAACATTGAAAGAGCTTACAAAGTAGAACAAGCAGAAGCTGGACTTAACTAATCATAATTACACGTTCAGGTATAAACTTTTAGGGATAAGGCTGATATTCCACAACCAATGCGGGTATATGTTAATGTAGATTATAGACAGTAGTAATGGTGCAACTTCATTAAATTCAACAAAAATGGTTATTAAAAAGCCCAATACACAACAAATAAAACTTTTATTTACAATAATATTTAAACACATTAATTTTAATACAAAAAAAATGACAACTCTTTTCGCGTCTGTACTTCTTGAAATATCTTACTCCACTCTTATATTATTTCTCTTTTTTTGTGCAATTTAATTTTCGCCCAACAAACAAATTCTCAATAATCTGCCTCATCCGGGCATGTTCATGTCTCAACCAACCGTATCAAGAATGCAACAACGACTATCGCAATTGCTCTCGAGCAACTCGAAACGCCACACACTCCCCTTCCAGTGGAAAACGCAGTGCATACACGCACTTACTGAATAAAACGAAGAGGACGATTAATGTTTCGTCCCGCTCTTGTTTCCGTAGGTTCCGTCACAAGACTTTCCGGAAAATGAACCTTCTTTTGAACTGGATCCGTGCGGATTAAAACTCGCGAACTGTCTCCAATCGTATCGGAACTAGGCACCAGCGGATCCTGTATATTAACTGGATCGGTTACTCTATCTACGCCTTCTATGAAACAAGGTTTAACTCGATCCACTGACACTCTAACTTGCCTGTCATTAACCATTATGTCGAAGTATTTTTCTGTGCGACTACGTACCAAATGTGGACCCGTATACGGTGGCTGTAAGGCTCTTCGTAATGCGTCCGTCCTTAGGAACACATGTGTATACATTCTCTTAATTGTTTACTAACAAAAACTTTGTCTGTACTGTGTTGTGTTGCTGTAACCGGTCTCAGTTCCTTAAAATGCGTCCTAAGACCTTTAACGAAATCGGACCGTGGTACGAAATTCTCACAGTGCTCTAAAAACTGACCTGGCACTTGTACGGTACTTCCGTATACCAATTCTGATACTGTCGCTTCTAACTCATCAGTCATCTCGGTATGTTGTCCTCAATCCTAACAGTACCAATGGCAATACGTTTGACCAATCCGTTCTTCCTTGGCTCATAATTGCTGCCTTCAGCGTCCTATGCCAACGTTCCACCATTCCATTACACTTTGGATTGTACGCCGTCGTACGTCTGCGTTCGAAACCTAATAAGCTTGACAACTCTTTGAATAGCTGCGACTCAAACTGTGCGCCTTGGTATGTCACAATGAATGCGGGGACACCGAAACGAGCAATCCAATTACAAAATACAACGAACACTACCGTGGGTGCAGTGATATCCGCTACCGGAATTGCTTCTGCCCAACGCGTATATCGATCGATCATCGTAATACAGTAACGATTCCCATCCGAAATCGGCAATGGTCCTATGATATCAATGAAAGAACTCAGTGCGGATTTAGTATGTCGTGTGACTTTAGCTCGCTGATATGAAACGCGAAATTTTTGACGTCTTTTATAATCGCCACCCATACTACATGTTCCGTGAGCAATTTAACCGACGCTTTGACTCCCGGATGTGCCAAGTTATGAAACGCGTCAAAAACTTGTTTTCGTAGACTGGCAGGAATGAATGGCCTGGGTTTACTTGCGGAAACATCACAATATAAGACTTTATCAGAACCAAATCGCACCGGGAATTTGCGAAACTTTAATGAGCCATTAACTCGGCCAATTCTTGATCAGTGCTTTGCAAATCTGCAATCAACGAGTAATATATTAACTCGGAAATGTCGATTTGATCGATTCGCGAAAGTGCGTCGGCCACTACGTTATTTACACCCGAAACATGTTGCAGGTCAGTGGTGAATTGGCTTATATAATCCAATTGTCTATATTGCCGCGGTGTTGCCTTCTCCAGATTTTGTTAAACGCAAATATTAGTGGCTTATGATCAGTATACAAAACAAATGATCGTCCCTCCAATAAATATTTGAAATGTCTAACACCTAAATAAGCGGCCAGTAGTTCACGATCGTAAGCGCTGTACTTGCGTTGTGCCGTCGTTAACCGAACCGAAAAAAAACCTAATGGTTGCCAACTTTGATCGACACATTGTTGAAATACAGCCCCAACTGCGCAATCTGCAGCGTCAACCATGATTGAAATACGCGCTGTCACAAGCGGATGCGTCAAACTGGTAGCCTCCGACAGCTTAGTTTTACATGATTCGAATGCTTTGCTTGCTTGCTCAGACCAATTAATCCGTACTTTGCTATTTTTTCGATAGCCCTTTAAATAATCGTTTAATACTGTCTGATCTTGCGCTGCGGCCCACCGTTTATGACCCAGAAATCGCACTTCGTCCTTCACAAAAACACACTTATCCACATTTATGATCAAACCATAACTTGCTAACCGTTGAAATAAGACAGACAAATGTTCCAAATGCTCGTCTCGTCATCTGGGTGCTACTAGAATATCGTCTAGATAGGTGAAACAAAACGGAAGTCCTGACAATACGGAATTGATGAGACGCTGAAATGACTGTGCGGCGTTACGTAGTCCGAAAGTCATTTTACAGAATTCGTATAACTCGAAAGGGATTACTATAGCAGTCTTTGGTATGTCCTACGGGTCTATCGGAATCTGATGATATGCACGAATCAAATCCAACGTCGAAAAAATAGAGCATCCCGCCAGCTGAAACGAGTAATCCTGCAAGTGTGGTATTGGGTAACAATCCGGTACTGTAACGCTATTCAAAGGGACGCCATTCGCCACTCTTTTTTTGCACTAAGTGCAGTTGACTTGACCAGGCGCTACTGCTGGGCCTACAAATACCCTGAACTACCATGGCTTGGAAAGGCGCCTTTGCGATTTGCAATTTATCGGGAGCTAAACGATGTACTTTGCATGAAATTGGTGGGCCTTTAGTAACTAAACAATGCATTACATTATGCTTGATATGCGTATTGGCAAAAGTTTCGTGGGTAATTGATTCGAATTTTGCCAACAATTTTAAGATATCTGGATCGATAGTGGCTTTGTTCAAGACAGACAAAGTTGGGATCTGAGTAGATGTAAGTGCACCAATCACAAAAATGGATGTCAATGGGTCGATAACTCGACGCTGTTTGATATCCACGATCAGTCCAGTACTACGAAAGAAATCTGCGCCCAAAATGGGTATCGTCACGTCAGCTACGATAAACTTCCAGGTAAAAATACGCCTCAATCCGATATTGATGTTGAGTAATTGGTGTACCGTTAGCAGCGTATATGTTAAACTGTGCTCCCACTTCCGCGTCCTCTTTTAAATTTGATGGTATCACCGATATATCGGCTACAGTATCAATAAAAAAAAACTGATTGGTGTTCTTTTCCTTAATAATAGGACGACTAGACTCTGCTCCAACCAAACACGCCGTCGAATGTGGTTGAGCGATTAATTTTTTGGTATGGTGGATTTGCCAGAACGGCCAGCAAACGTTTGGTTGTGCTTGCAACCGGACACACATTTCATTGCTTTGTCCTTAAAGTTTGTCACTCATCGTTATATTGATTGGACTCGCGTGAGCTAGAACGATTACGACCTTTGTCTCCCCGATCTCTGGAATTGCTACGATTCGACCTCTGGATACTCATATTATATCTGACACCTGTTTGAGAATACGGGATTCAAAATCTTCCCATTTCTTCTCTGCGCCTGGTGAATTAGCTGAGTTCCTAGATTTTTCGAAAGTTAACTCACTATTATCATTGTTGTTCGAACTGATTGCATAAAGCTGCTGGTGAGATAATGTCTCGATAAGGTTATCTGCTCTTTCCGCGAGCTCTGTTAAGGCCAAGTCTTTTTCAAAAGGTGACAGAACCAACTGCACTTGTGGTGGAAGACGCTGCATCCAAAGCTGACATATTGATACGTCATCGAGTTTACCATCTGCGTTTAAACGGACTTTGGCGAGCAATTGAGAGGGTTTTTAATCACCTAAAGACAACCCGTGCAACAAATTGTGCAACTTGGACTTGTCCGATTCACCCAATCCTTTAATAATTTCCTGTTTAAATGTGGTATAAGGTGTATTTCCCTTGTTGCCCATAATGAGACCAGCAAATTGATCGTGTAAACGTGTATCAAGTGCACTGACTGCATGTGAATACTTTGTAGCCTCCTGCGTAATACCAGCAATAAGGAACTGTTGCTCCAAAATCTCGAACCATACGCACGGATTCTAAGAATAAAGCGACTAAGGGGCTTAAATGCGATATGTGCTACTTGCGCTCCAATCTTAACGTTCCTACTACTCAATTCCTAAGTATCGCCATATGAGCTACCTGTATCTTCGGTCTCCTTATGCTCATCAGGGCCTCGTGCTGCTGCTAATCGCGCGTCGACCATTTACTGTACCCTAGCGTCGATTAAATTAATCAACTGTGTTACAGTGACAGTGATCGAGTTTTCACCTACATTTCCGAACATATTCGAAACCGAAATACCTGGAAGAGTGTGCACAGCGTCTGAACCTCCTATGCCGGTACCAGTTGTTAATAATCGCGTGAAATAGCAAAAAAATAAAAATAATACCGAAAAATGAACAACACTACGGGGAACATTGTGACACGAGACGTCCGAACGCGTACAAAATTGAAAAACTGTTAAAAGGAAAAAATAAAAACTGCACTTACAATTTTTCCTGTGTAATTAACTGTGCTGGATGTTATTACTGCTCCCAAAGCTTCGATGATGATGATGATGATGTTGATCGATTTTTACTTGAAATTGATGTCCGAGTTCGTTACTAGATAAATGAATTACCAAAGTGTGAGGTTATGCACGTGGTAAATATAGATGCTCACGTTTGTTAAAATATCGTACAACACTAGCACATTTTACATTTTGATCAATTTTGGTAATTCTCATTGGTGCATAGTTATCGGAGAACGTATTCAAAAAGCCTGTTAGGTTGTTAATAATTGAGAATTGGTTGGGTTTAGCCTTAAATTTACTCCAATTTATAGAACCAATTGTGTTCTGAAAGTGCTACACTAGATAGTGAACTGAAATTCACACTTTTCATGCATCAGGCGATTATCATCGATTGTCAGTTTAAATGAAATCAGATGATGAAAAATATTAAAAATTTTGATCCCGCGTCGTCGCATCTGTATACCGTGGTTGTCCAGCACTAAATTCACTTGCACGACTAGCTTGCAACAAACTAATATCATTATACAAATTGAATCACCGAGTTACAGATCATAGTCCATTTCTCTAACAATTCCCTGTTTACGAATAACCTGATAAACATAAATTGACCGATGAAGGAGGGTACAAAATATAGATACGAACTATATTATTAACTCTGTATACCTAGATATTGGAACGAAAAATTCGAAATGTTCGAAATTTCTTTCACTATATCGCTGCAAATCCCCTCATATTGTATCTTCGTCGGTGGAAAATATACCCTACAATATAAAAATGTTACAAAATGTTGAACCATCTATAGGCTACGCTTGCAGCATGCATTTTCTGGGTACCTTCGAATTGGTGCCATCTTCTCAATTCCTTGCCAGTAAGCCTTGCTTCGTGCTAACAACTTCATGCGTGCTGTTTCTGGGTGGCCCGAATGCTGTTTTTCAAGAATAGCCCCACGCAGTTTAAATGGCATTACAATGGCCCTTGCAGATCCTTCACTTCTTTGATAAACTTGTCATACCAACTGATGGCTCCCAGAAAAGGATGAAGCATTGAGATATTCATTGGTGCCGATAGTTGCTGAATTACCCCGATATTGGGGTTTTCGGGGCACAACCCATTAGTGTCGATGATTTGGCCCAAGTAGCTAACTGACTTCTGGCCGAAAAAACATTTTGTGAGCTTAAGAGTGAACCGTTAGTCCTGGATGCGGCGGAGAACAGAGAACAGCTTCTTTCGATGGTCCTGCTCGCTCGTCCTAGCCACAATGATATATCATCGAGATATGCGGCGACTGTGTGAACTCCTCCTAGCATCGTTTCCATGCGTATTGATCATCATGAGCTTCTTGAAGTTTTCATCGAGCTCCCACTAGTGGAAGGCATCCGAGAGGTCAATATTACTGAAGACTATGCAATCTGCGCATTTCGCAAAAATGTCAGCGGGTGTGGGCAGTGGGTACTGGATTGGCTCAAGCGCGACGTCATGCGAGCAGCTCCGTTTTTCTTTCAGACAGTAACAATAGACACTGCTGGGTCGGCATAATCAATCGGCTGAATCACTCCTAAGAATTTCAACCTTAGCAACTTGTATTGTATTGCTTGTGCAGCTGTGTAAGGTACAGGGCGCTGGCGGCAGAAGGTCTGCTTCGCCTCCGGTTTCAGTTTAAGTGACAATTTCATATTGTTACCCAACCCCAGCGTATCACAGAGTGAAACTTTGCTTCTACCTCTTTTGCCAAAGATATTGTACGCTTAGCGTGAATACTATTTCAGACTGCTGGTAAAGGCACATGGCACATCCAAAAGCTTCAACAGCTCCATCTAATCGGTGCTAAAAACATTCAAATCTGGAAACTACATATCCAGCCGATCACCCAATGCGCTGATTGCTTGTTCTTCGCAATGTGTCACGGCAGGCATGTCTTGTATATTCTAATGTCTTGTATTGTATAATCTAATATCATGTGAAGCCAGCTTTAAAGTATTAAACGTACTCTTTTTAGTTTTGACAGTAGTATGTTAGGTTAGTGTTTTTCCTGTACACGAACAGACACATGTAATTCTAAATATTAATAAAGAATATTAATCAACGATTATTATTTTAATCTACGAACAATATTTTGTTTAGAAACACTAAACAATACATACTGGCGACGAGCATTTATATTCACGAATCATTTCCTCCATAAACAAAATGGATAAAAAGCAATTTGAACAATTTGTGGAATTGATCAGCCGGAATAATGCCGCGCTTATGGAAACAGTAGGACAAGTGATACGGGATCAAAATCGAGATACAGATACCCAACAACAAACTCCGCAAAACTTAGATGAAAAGGAAGTTCGAGAAATTAAAAAAATTTGTAAATGCGAGCGATATGTCGCATCTTCAATTTTGTGGATGCCATCGAGGCGCAATGTCGCATGAGAGGACTTAATAGTTCCAACACAGAACTATCCGTGAACGCAAAACGCGATTTATTCCTGTGTTCATTGTCACCGGACACTCATCACGAACTTAAAGTGTCTTTTACGGATGCCACCACACCGTTCGAATAAAATACATCCAAAACAATAATCGATCGTTGCATTAATTTGTATACACACACACAGTTTTGGAATTTTACGCGCAAATAAACGCAATCCTTCGAACAATATGCAAACGAATTACGTGCAATTAGCCGTGACTGTGATTTTGAGAATCTCGATCGTCAATTACGCGATCGTTTCGCAACTGGCATTCGTCATCAACATGCCGAAATCGAACTTCGACAGAGATGGCCGGATCTGAAAACAACATTTACAGTCAGGAACGCTGCAAATGAAGAAATGGAGACGCTGGGTGAAGTGACATTTAAAGAAGTTTTCGAAGTGGTGCAGTCACGAGAACGAGCAGAAAACGACTTATTAAAACCCAATGCAACAAACGGAAATCAAGAAAGTGTTAATAAAATACACGGAAAAAAACATCGAAACATGGAAACACAAACACAACACAACTTCCACAAAAGTTATAAGCAAATCATTGCAAACCTTGCGGTAAAGAGAGACACACAAACGACAGTACGTGTCCAGCAACAAATGTGATATGCCATTCGTGCAGGCGAAGTGGTCACTATGCGTCATGTTGCATTAAAACGGGCAGGTCACAAATTTATCAACAACAAAAAAACAGTAGATATACCACAACTGCAACACCCACCAAAGGTGATCCACATAAGTCGGGAAACATTCACAACTAAAACAAGTAAGCGCATTGACATTCACGTCAATGGAATCAAAACTATATTTGATTACTACTCTGCCGCATCACATTCCATCATCGATGAACATCTCTGGAAACAAATAGGTCAACCAACGCTAATACAGGCACCTAAGCTGATGGCTTACGGCAGTCATCAATTACAAACTCTGGGTCAGACAGATATACACGTAACCTACCACAACGAAACACTCAAATTACCAGTAATTGTCTTGAAACAGGCAAAACCGTTTTTGTTTGGTTTACCATGGTCCGAAGCTTTCAACATGCCATTTCCCGCACACACAGGGTTAGCAAATATGTTTGTAAATTACGACGAATTATTCAGTGATACAATGGGGCGCATTAAAGACTATAAAGTCAAAATACACGTGAAACATGATGCAAAACCGAAACGCTTCGACCCCCGATATGTCAAATTCGGGATACAGAACAATGTCGAAACGAAAATCAACAGATTAGGCAGCGAAGGCGTTTTAACACCAGTCGATCCAAATGAAACACCGGTAGAATGGGCTACACCAACTGTAAACGAACCAAAACGCAACGGAGACATACGAATCTGTGCTTGCTATTGGAGAAACATCCAGTACCATTATTTGATAATTTACGGCGCACACTTGCTGGTGGAGAACGATTCTCCAAAATCGATTTAAAGAATGCATATCTACAGTTCGAAGTACATCCAGAGTCACAACATTTACTCACAATCTCAACGCACATGGGATACTACAGGTACAATCGATTACCGTTTGGAAGAGCAAACGCTCCAGCTATTTTCCAGCGATACATGGAAAAATTATTATCAAATATTAACTCAGTGGCGATATATTTCGATGATATTGCTATCACAGGAAAAACCGACGCCGAACACATGCACAGTTTAAAAGAAGTACTCGCACGATTACAACAAGCGGGTTTCCGGATCAAACGAAAGAAGTGCATTTTCTTCCAGAACGAAGTGGTGTACTTAGGACATCGCTTCAACAAAGAGGGAATTTTCCCAACATAAGGCAAACTGGACGCCATAATCAACGCCAGTCTACCAACGAACACCCGAGAGTTACGCTCGATTTATACCGAAATTGTACGGCACAGCATCTGATTTACACACACTATCAGGGCAAAATCAACGTTTCAAATGGACGAGTCATGAACAAGCAATTTTCAACGAAATTAAGTTCCAGCTTTCATGCGCACAGGTCTTACACCCGTATTATGATGAAAAGGATCTGTATGTTACATGCGACGCATCAGACAAAGGAATTGGTGCTGTCCTTAGTCATCGCAACAGCGACGGGATTGACTTACCGATTGCGTTTGCATCAAAAAAATGATCAGGTGCTCAGTTACATTACGGCACAATTGACAAAGAAGCACTTGCATTCTTTTTAGTTCGACAGATTCCTAGCGGGTACACATTTTACATTGGTCACGGACCACGAACCGTTGACACATATATTTGACAGGAATCGCAATTTGCCTAAACTCGTTAATAATGGGCATTGCTATTAAATTCAAATAGTTATGACGTCGAGTATATTCCGGGAAAATTAAACATTTTTGCCGATTACAACAGAAGAACCACACTCCGACAGGCAAAAGATTGAAGACGACGTCAACTACATTGGCAAAACAAAGATGGATGACCTCCAGTTTTGCGAGAAAAGCATCTCAGTCGAGTCCAATAAAGACAAAGAGGTTTCTCGCATTATCAGTGCAGTTAAACAAGGGTGGACACAACAGATGTGCCAACAATCACAATTCCAATCGTTTCTACAGCGCAAAGACGAACTGTCTGTAGAAAACAATATCCTCATATGGCAAGGAACAATGGTGCTACCTGCATCATTACGTATAGCCGGATTCACATCGCGCGGGACCTTTTAATAACAAACAGTTTCTGGTCGTAGTGGACGCGCTTTCGAAATGGGTAGAAGTCTATACGATGACAGGTATCACGACAAACATGCTTGAGAAAGTGCTTACCAGTTTGTTCGCTCGTTATGGAGTGCCTCAAGTAATCGTTAGTGACAATAGAACCTCGTTCACGTCTCACGAATTCAAAACATTTTGTGAGAAGAAGCGAATGAAATATATTACGTCCTCACCATACCGCCCAAAGACAAATGGATTAGCAGAAAGATTCATTCAAACATTTAAACGACGAATGAAGTCAAGCGAGAAGGATAACGAAGATCTCGATGCTCAGCTCAACGCATTTTTATTTAGTTATCGCAACACACCACATAGTACAACGGGCAAAGCTCCATCTGAGATATTTTTGGAACGACGGCTTCCAACAATTTTCGATAACATAAAGCCATCTATTCAACGTAACAAAAACAGACATAATTTAAAAAGCCAGTTGTACTGGCTACTCTTTTTAGCTTTGACAGTAGTATGTTAGGTTAGTGTTTTTCCTGTACACAAACAGACACATGTAATTCTAAATATTAATAAAGAATATTAATCAACGATTATTATTTTAATCTAGGAACAATATCTTGTTTAGAAACACTAAACAAACACTAATCCTATATCGAGCTGCAGTTAAACTCTTCTGGCAAAATCCATTCTTGTGTCCGGATGTCTTGCACGTTTAACATTCCTTGTCCTTCAATAGATAATCTCGATGGAAATGGAGATCGCCACAAAAAAAACAAAGGAACTTCGCAGTCAGATCATTGCTACGATTTGGTTCTTCTGTTTGGAAGGATGGACGCCCTAAGTTCTGCTGTTTTCTCTGGTTCCATTGTCCTTCCTATGGATCTCCAGCACTTCTGACTTGATTGCATCGCCATGTGATCGAGTCCTGCGGTTTGTCGAGGTCCTGTACGAACAGCCCATAAATTAGCTTCAGCTCTTTGACTGCAACTTCCAATGTAATCTCTATTGGTATACGCAGCAAAATAAGTGTTAGCAAACTTTTGGTAGCCTTGCGACTCGAGTTTCTGTAGCAACAACTCAACTTTCACCTTTTCCGTCAATGATGCCGCATCTTCGGTCAAAATCATTATTAGGTATTGGGTGTGTGAATATGACTTCTCCCTTTTTTGTTAAAATAAAACACATTTGCTTGTTTAGAAAATGAAAGAATTATTTATTGAAAGTAGGCTCCATTTGCAGCTACAACCTTCCCCCCCATTTTTCAGGCAGTTTACGGATTCCCTCTCTGAAAAAATCTTGGTCTTTGGAGGCGATCCAATCATTAAGCCAATTTTCGATCTCTGCGCGAGAACTGAACCGCTGTTCAGAAAGAGACGACTGCATCGACCGGAATAAGTAGTAATCTAAAGGAACTATGTCTGGTGCGAGTATCTCTTCGGAATTATTTGGAAGATCCAAGCACGTGAATGACAACGTTCAATTTAACCAAAAATCATAACCCTGCAACTCTTACAAAGGAAATGTTTTTTTTATCAATCGGTGTTTTACGACTCACGGATTCAAAAGTGCATTGAACCGACGGCCGAAAATCATATGATTTTTTGAAAAATTGTGTGAAATACATGGCTTCGCAACAACTAATTTGTTTAAGATTTTTTCATTAAATTAAATACATACATACAAGATGTATTAACGACTGGAAATAGAGAGAAAGCACTACCTATCGGAATAAAATAAAGCTGTAACACCGACCAAAAATTAGCGTCAGCGCTCGCAGAACGACTGAAATACGGTATAGTGGAAATTTTTTGAAGTCGTGAAGCCGACAAATATTTTAGTCTAAAATCCCGGTTCCAATCGTCAATAAGAAACAACAAATAAACCCTAATTAATAAAATAATTTCCGTAATACTTAATATGCTAAAATTTCGTTGGAATGCACACCACATTCCTGGTCAACAATGTGTTAATATTATACCTACTTGTAAATATTACCGAAACGATTAAAATTCGGCGCGCAAAACATTAAAGAGATTTTTTCTGTTTATATTCATTTCTCATAGATGACTTTATTAACCAGTGCTATCTGCTATGTCAAATATTTTGACATTTTAACAAGGTGCCTGTCAAATTTTATTTTTGGCTGCTAGACTAGAAAAAAAAACCGAAAAGCGAAATCATTTTACGATTTTCGCATATTTTATCAATAATAATTGGAAATAATTCAAACAAAATGGTAAAAATTATAAAATTTACGTTGTTTAGTTCTAGTATTTGATAAACTTTACTATATTCTAGAAACGGTATTAAGTGAAAAGGTGAAAATAAAAGTGTCGGTCGTGCATGTGAAAGAAACACAAAAAAAAAAAAAAATCGATAAACGCTTATTACTCATAGGATAATTTAGACGAAAATGCCTCGACCGCTAGAACTACAAAATTTAGTCGATAATATTTCACATAATCGTTCACATTGCAATCAATTGAGACGACAAAGTAATTATTTGGGGCACTTCAGGAATACGGTGTGTCGATTAAAATGTCCGTATTTGGGTATCATGTTGGCAACTCTATCGTCCCTATTCTTTTCGATGTGCTCTGTTATAGTTAAAGGATTGGTTGATGTGAATCCAATGGAATTAGCATCGTTCAGGTTTGAATTTTGTGCCAAGACAATGCCATTTATATTTTTAATTGGATTTTATTGTTTCACAGATTTGTTGGTGTACTGATACCGGCCATCCCGATCGTTATTTACAAACGTGAGCCAGTGTTCCCTGAAGGTAAACGAATAATGTTAATACTGCGTTGTTTTGTTGGCACAACCGGTTTAATGTTAAGCTTTTATGCATTTCGCCATATGCCGCTGGCTGATTCATCCGTCATCATTTTTTCGACTCCAGTATTTGTCGTAATATTTGCTCGGCTCTTTCTCAAAGAATCGTGTGGCATTTTTAATGTGATTACCGTAGTTTTAACGCTAATTGGTGTTGTATTAATAACCCGGCCACCATTTCTATTCGGCAATTCAATACCAAGTCTGGTAGACGATCAAGTGATGGACAAGAATTATGATGTTTGGGGACCGGTGGCCGCGCTCAGCTCAACATTATTCGGTGCAAATGCTTATGTATTATTGCGCGCATTAAAAGGACTACACTTTTCAGTGATTATGACTAATTTTGGAGCATTCGCTTTAGTGTATACGCTTATTGTTTCGTGGTTTATTGGCGCATTATGCTTACCATATTGTGGCGCTGAACGTTGGCTCGTGGTTGCACTAGCCATTTTTAGTTTTTTGGGACAAATTTTACTTACACTGTCGCTGCAAATGGAACAGGCTGGTCCTGTGGCCATAGCACGTTCGGCGGATATTGTTTTTGCTTTTATTTGGCAAGTTTTATTCTTCAAAGAGCAACCCAATCGGTTTTCGATTATCGGTGCTCTACTTGTGGTTAGTTCGGTCATTCTAACAGGGCTCCGTAAATGGGTCTTAAATTTACCACGAGAATCTAAATTTAGGAGACGTTTTCATTATTTGGCGGTCGAATGATAGTAAAATAATTGTTGGTGAATTTATTTTGGTTTATTTTACATGCATAATTGCATATTTGTTGAAATGTTATTGTCAGTTTCTGCAATCCGAGCACTGCGATAAACAGTATTACGAAATCACATAATTTTTTAGCTTAATTTGCCAAATTCTGCAATAATCTAGTTGGTTTAAGTCCTACAGGTAATTTAAGCTAGACTTAAACTAAATATTTTTAGGAAATTGCAAACTAATAAATTAGCCACAAATCAGCCCTCACTTTCGTTTAGCCAGTTTTAACTAGCCATAAAACATAAAATAATTTTTTGTTAATGATACATACCTACTTCAAAAGCAAAATGTGATAGGTAAGTGATCAAATGCAGGAGGTACGGATTTGATTGATTAGCATTTAAAAATTTAAATCTGCGCCACTTTTTTTTTTATAAATACAACCTCGTACCATCTTCGTATGTATCATCATCTCAAGACCAGGTAGTGCCAATCCATCTCTCTATCGACTAAATAGGATTAAAAACAAATGGTTTCTAACAAAAAATACTTTAAATATATTTTTGCTATAAAACGAAAATCACTTGATTTCATCACACATTGGACCGCGCTACTTTGCGTCGATACAATATTATTATTCTCAAATATAATATCGTTCCTGTATAATTAAGGTATAGGATTAGTATTAGAAATCAATAAATTTATAGTTTTAAGGTGAAAAGACAATTAAATTTAATAAATTATTTACATAGCCCATTCTGACAAGATATTTTGTAACTTGTTTGCTCAAATTCGTGGTCGTTCTCTCGAAATGTTATTCTAGTCTTTTTTTATACTAAACCCCTAATATATAAAACAAACCACCTACTATTAATAAATTTTCATAACAGGATGGGTTAGAAACCTTAAACTCGAAAACGTATTCTAGTCATTCAACAAATTTTTTAGAAATCTTTAGTAAAACTAACCCATTTATCCAGGATGGGAGCATAATAGCTTTATGTAATTGAAAAAGATTTTACCTAATTTAAGTATTTATGTTTTGTTTGTGATAATAATTATACCAAAAAGAAAAGTAGAATTTAATTTGAAATGATATTAGTATTATAATTTATAAAATTCAAATATTTAAAATGTAAGGTTGAACAATAAAATGCCTGACTTTGTTTTGTTTACGTAATTATTTTTGGAATGTTCAAAGTAATGTGTAATATGGAGAAAAAAAGTTAATTAAAATAAAACCTTTTTTTAAAATAACAAATTGTACAATTATTTATAAATATCTATTCTCCTTAAGGTACCTACCATAATTATGTACTCGTGTATATAAATTAATAATTAGATCTTGAATTTCGTTAACATTAACGTCTACTCTTAATCTATAAAATTACGACATTTTAGCTATTTTCGAATTCATTTTTATTTTTAAGACGTCTTTCAAAATGTTTATGATCAATGTGTCTTTATCGAAGCATCGCAAAATGGAGTCGATTGCCATAAAGCCCGCCAAATTAAAAAAAAGATTTAGGTTGACTCTTCGTTCGGTTGGCTTTAGTAATACTCTAAGGGTCCTAAAACATTCATAAGAGGTTCGAACTACTTCTACCTGTTTTAATGTACCTTCGCTCAAGCCGCGGTCGTTGTGTTAAATTACTTAATAAGCGATGAAGGGGGTAATGAAATTTTGTAAATGTGACGTCTTCCGAATTATTGATTATACAGACGAAGACGTCTGTATAAAACGTCTTCCGAATTATTGATTATACAGACGAAGATATAGCTGCATTTGAACTTGCTAAGAAACAACTGAGCAAAGTCGCCATATTGTCACCTCGTCACATACAGCCGAATTTGCAGTGATGGCAGACGCATTCGATAAAGCCATTGGAACAGCTATCCAGAAAATTTGATAACGTCTGGCAACCGCTACAGTTTCTGGTAATGGATGCAGACAGAGACAGAGGGGTAATGTTACTGCGTGACACTAATAGACCGCTTTACAAGATGGACTGGAGTAGCACATGTTCCAGATATCAGAGCAGAGACAGTAGTCAGAGCAGTATTCAACATATGGATCTCACGTTTCGGCATACCTCTCACGTTTCGTCATAGTGACCAATCAAGGAATGCAATTCGAGTCTGAACTATTCTTGGAATTCTCGAATAAAGTAGGTTTCGAACGCAGAAGATGGCATCGCACAGTTGCATACTCAAAGCCGCCATTACATGTCACTAAGACAAGAATGCTGGACTAGCCACAACATATCGCGAAGATCTAAAAGCCACATCTGCGGAATTTATTTTCGGAGAACAGATCCGGATTCCTGACCAGCTAAGAACACTTCGAGTATGTTCGATCGGCACCATCTAGATAGACATCGGCAAAACGAAATATTCATCTTTAAAGATTTAAACACATGTTCACACGTATTTATACAAACAGCTGCAAGAGATTGCTGCAGTTACCATACGAAGGCCCATATTTAGACATCAACACAGTCGAAAATTTTGTTACGTTAGAAATCCGGATAAGAAATTGATGTTATGCTAATATCCGAAACGCATAACATCAGCAGAACTTTCCTAAAAATACCCAGATACACCATCAATGACACAAATCATCCTGATGGAACAGCTCATGAAGAAAGAGCATGTACAAGCTATAACCATTTCGGCCATATATTGCCCACCAATACATGCAATAAAAATGGAACAATTTGATCATTTTTATAATTGCGTTTATCACACAGGGCGTGATTATAATGGAAATCACCGATAGTATAGTGATCAAGGTTAGTGGCAACGAGATACCAAGAATTATTAATCATGTATCAACCAATGAACGAAAAAATTGGCGACAAAAGTGATAGGTGAAAGATTCCAGTCTTCACCAGAGGCATCGCAAGTAATTATATTAAGGTGACGCCATATTTGGAGTTCTCATCGAACCACTCGCTTGCCTTAATCACTTTGGGAACAAAGATAATGAATACACAGAAACAACCGATGTAAAGCAATAAAAAAACTGACTGGAACCATTTCAGACATCAGATCACAGAGAAACTAAACATAATCAATTTAAAGACTGTTATGTATTTTGTAGATAAGTAAAGCGCAGTATATTAACTGGGATTGCTGACTGACTCTCTTTATTATAATGGCGTACAAAAAAGTATATGTATGTTTGGAATGAATATAGCTATCAATCGTCTTTACACTAATGGTTTTACATGATGAGTTTACACTGGTGGTTAAGATTAACAGCTCTTCCCCTCGCAAGTAATTCTTCTGTGAATATAATTTCGTACCTTTTGTATGTTAGCAATCTAAACGTTTAGGCGCCTTTCGTTGTCGTGTGGATCGCCGCAACTCTACTGGAGCCTCCGTTTGCACAATTCCACTTGACATTCCTGAAACGACTGTTGCCTGTGTTGTAGATGCTAGATGGTATCAATGTATTTGGAATTTCTGTAGGAATGTTTGATGATTCATTTTCGGTTGTTGAATTATCATCTTGCATAGATGGCTGTGTTTTTACATTATTTTGTTGAACTGTTGTATTTTGATTTTGTATCAAATCATCGAGATCTTGTTGAATACCAGGTAATGGTTGCAAATTATCACCAACTTTTCGTATTTGTTCAATGTGTCGCTTCCACTCACGACCATCATCCAATTTCACTTGAAAATGTAAAATACCCACTTTGTCGATGATCCAGCCGTATTGCCATTTGTTTTTAGATAAATAATCACGCACAGCAACACGATCGGCAATATTCAATTTCGGTTTTGGTTGATTGCATTCATGCGATTATTTGTTTTTCGACTGGCATCATTAGATCTAAACGGGAACGTATTTGTCGACCAAACATAAGCATTGATGGTGATCGCCCAGTAGCAGGATGTATACTTCGTCTGTAGGACAACAAAATACTTCCATTCGTAAATCACTTCGTTTAGCTTTAATAGTTTTTAGTTTGTCTTTAATCATTTTCACGTAAATTTCTGCTTGTCCATTCGTACTCGGATGATATGGTGCACCTTGTTTATGTTGGATACCATTTGATTGTAAAAAATTTTTGAATTCATGCGATACAAATTGCGTACCCCAATCACTAACAAAAACTGATGGAATACCAAATGTTGAGAAAATTTCCCGACATGTTTGAATGGTTCTATCCGCAGTAATATTCGGCAAAATATGAACTTCTGGCCATTTTGTATACGCATCGACCAACACGAATAAATATTGTCCGTGTATAGGTCCCGCAAAACCCCCATGCACACGTTGAAATGGTTTTGTTGGCGTTTCCCAACAATGGACTGGATGTAATTTACTCGGTTGAGCACGATGTGATTGACACAAATTACAATTTATCACCATTACTTCAATTTCTTTGTCCATATTATTCCACCAGCAATAGCCTCTTGCCAATGCCTTCATTTTAGTCATACCAAAATGTGCAGTGTGTAATTCATCCAGCACTTGCTTTCGTAATTCCGTTGGTACGTACACACGTATACCACGCATTAGACAATCCTGTTGTAATGTAAATTCAGTTTGATTGATACCAAAACGATCAGTTCCATTGCACTCGCGACCAATTTTCAACGCTTGTATTAAATTTTTCACGGTCGGATCCTTTTTTGTAGCTTCACCAAGTTCGATTGTAGTTACTGGCAAATTTTCGATTGCATTAATTTCGATTACATCTGTTTCTTCGATTGTATTGGTTGTATTCGGAACTGGTAATCGAGACGTCGTGTCAGCATTTGCATTTTCATTTGATTTTTTATGCCGTACCACATAATCAAATGAACTTAAGAATATAGCGTAGTGTTGCATTCTTGTAGTAGATAGTACAGGTAAACTTGCGTTCGGTGAAATGATTTGAGCAATCGGTTTGTTGTCCGTACACAATGTAAATTTTCTGCCAAAAATGTACTGATAAAATTTCTTGACACCAAAAATAATTGCATATGCCTCACGATCGATTTGACTGTATCGTTTTTGAACATCGGATAACTTTTGTGATGCATTTTGAATTGGCCTCTCTGTGCCATCTGGAAATGTATGACTCAACACAGCCCCTACACCGTACGGACTTGCATCAACCGCTAACACTAATGGTAATTTTGGATTGTAATGAACCAAAAATCCGATTGCATGACATTTTTCGCATCGATGAATGCTTTTTCGCAGGTTGTATTCCACTTAAACTCAACACCATCTTTTATTAAATTGTACAATGGATGTAGCGTTGTACTTAAATTCTGCACAAATCGACCGTAGTAATTTATTAAGCCGACAAATGATCGCACTTCTTCCTTTGATGTAGGACGTTTCATCTGTTGTATGGCATCCATTTTACTTGACATTTTATGAATACCGTGGCGATCAATTAAATATCCACAATATTCAATTCGGTCCTTCATAAATTCCGATTTGTCCAAATTCACCCGCATATTCCTTTCATTTAATATTTTGAAAACCTCTTGTAAACCTAGCAAATGTGTAATATCAAGAGCAGTGATTTTAATATCATCCAAAAATACAACTACGCCATCAATGTCTCTTAATAATTGTTCCATGTATTTTTGCCATTTCGCTGGAGCAGAAGCCACCCCAAACATTAAACGTTTAGGACGATACAATCTTTTATGTGTGTTTAAGGTAAGCAATTTTCTGTCATCTGGATGTATTTCCAATTGTAAATATGCCTTTGACAAATCGATTTTTGAAAACTTTTCGCCACCGGCCATAGACGCAAACAATTCATCAATAGATGGCAATGGGTATTCATCGATTTCTGACCATGGATTGATTGTCACTTTGTAGTCGCCGCATATACGGACTCGATTATTCGCTTTGCGCACAGACACAACTGGTGTAGCCCAATCGCTAGTGTCCACTTTTCCATAATATCGTCCTCAACTAATTTATCCAATCCCTTTTCCACTGATTGCATTAATGGAAATGGAACCCGACGTGCCTTTATGAACACTGGAACGGCATTACTTTTCACGTGTAAACGTGCTTTAAAACCAGTGATGCAACCCATTGTATTTGAAAATAATTTTTCGTGTTTTTGTAGCAGCGATTGTAATTTCAAATTTTTTTCGCATTTTATTGCAGCATGTATATTTGATTGCAATGTACTTACTTCCCCCTTCTGTTCCTGTTGAAACTGCTTAAAAATCTTGGCCCAATCCAATTTAATTTGTCTTAGCCATTCACGTCCCAACAATGGATTTCGTCGTGATCGAGCAATGTACAGTTTCAAATCTGTGTGTAATTCGTCGGTTTCAACCTTGACGTAAATGAATCCCAATATGTCCAGTCTGGCTTCGGTGTAACTTTCCAATTCTATATCGTTGGGTTGTAAAATCAATGAACTAAAATATCGACGTGCATCGTCCAAATTAATAATCGTAACTGGACTACCGGTATCTATTTCAAATGTAAAAGGAATATCATTGATTTTCAAATCGTAAAAATATTTATTCCGAAGATCATTTTTATTTTCAATGAGCAAAATTTCACTGATCTGCATATTATTTTGAACTTCTTCCAATTGATGTGCTTTGCATTTGTTTTTTTTCATGCAAACTCTTTCTAAATGACCTTTTTGTTTGCAGAAATTGCAATTTGCATTTATGAATGTGCATTTGTTGGCTAAATGATCCGGTTTGCCGCACCGAAAACATTTTCTGCCACCATTTGTATTTGTGGTAGTAGCCACTTCATTCGATTTTTTCGCATCGCCGTTTGTACCGCCTCCGCCTTTACCACTGTATGACTTCTTCTTTTTCGTATGTATTTTGACATGATTAACTGTATTCGTGTCTTTGTATTTGTAAATTTCAGCGCCACCTCGTTCCGATGCTTCCATCGATTTCGCAGTGCTTAATGCCTTTTCCAAAGTTAATTCTGGCTTTTCCAATAACCGATTTAAAATACGTTCATTTTTCATACCGAACACGAATTGATTCCGCAAAGCAGTGTCTAAATGTGCACCAAATTTACACTCGGTTGACATACGACGCAACGCCACCAGAAATTCATCACAATTTTCATGGTCTTTTTGCTTACGTAAATGGAATCGACATTTTTCCAATATTTCATTCGGTGTTGGTTCGTAATAAGCCTTCAATTTAGCCACAATTTCCTTGTACTGTTGATCTTTGGCTTTTGCGGGAGCAATTTTATCGCACAACACGTTGTACGCATCACCGCCCATGTACATCAGGAGATAACTAACCTTATTTCCCTCGCCATTTTCTACCAGTCCTATAGCATTTTCGAAACGATCAACCCATCGGCTCCACTTTCCCACTATGGCATCAAATGGTTCCATTGTAATCGTATTTTGCATTACTGTAGTAGTCGCCATTTTAGATGTAATTATAAAAAAAAAAAATCACACAACTCCGAATCTTCCGATTGTAAATTTTTTTGATGTAGAAATTGCACGAATAATTCTTTTCTTTTTTTTTTTTTCCTTGTCCTCGTCGCCAACTTGTTATGTATTTTGTAGATAAGTAAAACGCAGTATATTAACTGGGATTGCTGACTGACACTCTTTATTATAATGGCGTACAAAAAAGTATATGTATGTTTGGAATGAATATAGCTAACAATCGTCTTTACACTAATGGTTTTACATGATGAGTTTACACTGGTGGTTAAGATATAACAAAAACAAAGTGTGATCAAGAAGTGGAACATCTCAATGAATATATTCAGTCGGCAGCTTCGGAGTCCACACCGCTAGAAAATGAGAAAGAAAATAATGGGGAATGTTCAAATATTGTCAAAAAAATGATTAAGGAGAAAATAAAGTTAGGACAGCAATGGCAACGATATTGACTAGCTAAACAAAGCCGTCAAACAGTTCTGCTTCTCAATGAAAACACCAATCAACTCAAGAATATTTACCAAAGTTGTCACCAACAGAAAACACAGCTTATTTACTGTGAAAAGCGACTAAGTAAGAAACTAAAACAACCACAACAGCTTCTTCCGTCGATACGTAAAAGTAACGATCACGGAACGAACCATTTTGAAGAGATATTTCAACCATATCCAACAAAAACTACGAGCGAAGAGAATAACAATGTTCAAAACTATTTGGAATCACCATTGTAAATGAATCCTACACTCACTTAGAAGTTAGAAGTAAGAACAGTGATACAGAGAGAGAGAGAGAGAGAGAGGGAGAGAAAAATAATCGTAAAAAGGCGCCAGGATATGATTTTATCACACGGAAAATTTTGTAAGAGTTGCCAAATAAGGGTATTCGATTTCTAATTTACTTATTCAACGCAATATTTAGAACTGAGAAGCTCAAAACAAGCTGATTCCGGATTATCAGTTTGGATTTAGGCCAGAGCACTCTTATGCGCACTTGTGATATGTGGGATTACAATACAAAACCAAGCAATGCTTGCTACATGATTTCTACAGAATATTAACATCAAATCTGGTGTACCACAGAGCAGCATGCTTGACCCGATATTACGTCTGATATATAGCGCAGGTATACCACAACTGTCGGAATAGTTGCAGATCAAAATTTTTAATCATCCTACAAAAAACAGTTTTTAAATTTATTTTAAATGCCCATATTACTAAACTTACTTTCTTGGTGTTAATGTATCGTTTAAAAATTCCGTAATTGGGAATTAACAATTTCGCCTTTGAAACCGATGCTTGGGCGATAATAGTCTCAGTTGTCCGTCCATCTGTCTGGATATCAGCATGTCTGGATGTCTGTACCCATGGTATTTTGAGAACGGCTTGTCCGATTTGGAATTTTTTTTCGGCCAACTGTACGTCAATAGGGTCGGATACCCGCCATACGAATTGTCCCAAAATACCTTGTTATATAAATATTTATCAATTTTTATGTATGCTGGTTTGAATATTGAGTTGGGCATTGAGTTTGGGATTGAGTTGAAGGTTAAGTTAGGGTACAGTTTGCGGGTTGAGTTGAAGTTAAGTTGGAGTTGAGTTGAATATAGTGAGCAGTTGACCATTTTTTATGTACAATATACTGAGTTTGAGTTGAGGGTTGAGTTGGGTTCCGTTTTCGGGTTGAATTGGAGTTGAGTTGGGGTTGGATTAGCGTTTAGTGAGCAGTTAAGCAATCTATATACATACAACAGAGAGTTTGTACGTATTTGCAGTATATGTATGTGATATTTAAACAAATTCACACGCCTTGACTGATTTGAATAAAACTTTACGTAAATATTGCTTCAGACTTAAGAAAGGTACCTGTTAATCTCAGTAACTTCTCTAGGGATGATAATCAGGTCCTTAGTTACTACGGAGGAATTTCTAAAATTTCACCAATTGAGTTTGATGGTACAATGATATAATGGTATGATGGTTTGATGGTATTGGTGGTATAGTGTGATGGTACGATGATATAATGGTATGATATATGATGGTATGATGGTGATGGTATGATATGGTTATACGATGGTATGAAGTTATGACAGTCGGATGATGGTATCATAGTATGATGGTATCGAATGATGGTATCATGGTATAATGGTATGACTTTACGATGGTATGATTGTATATTTGTAAGATGGTTTACATGATAGTAAGATGGTGTCACGTTATGATGTGGTGATGATGGTTTGGCGGTATAATGGTAAAACGGTTGGATGGTATGATGTTACATGTTTTACCCTTCAAATTGAACCTTTTACACTTCAAATTAAGCCTTTTACATTTCAAAATGAACCTTTAGCAAATAATATGTATTGGCAATTATAATGGAACTTATCAATTTCTTTACGAATTCTAGTGAAATTTGATATTTAGGGATTCTAAAATGATTTTGGGATAGTAGTAAGTTCTGGAATATGGCCAAGCAGGTTGGCTACTTGGCCATTCCTTAACCGATTATAATGAAATTGACATATGCGTTGGAAATGGAATTCTAAAATGATTGTTGGATAAAATTCTGGAATATGGCCAAGTAGGATGCAAATAGGCTATTTCATAACCGATTATGGTGAAATTTTAGATTTCCGATCGAAATGGAATTCTAAAATTATTTTTAAAATTTGACCATTTCTTAACCAATTATGATGAAATTCGATATTCGATATTTTTAAATGAGGTTCGATTGAGTTTAGTTCATACACTTGGGTGCAAAAAATTCGCACATTGATAAATTTTCACCAAAATTTCAAAAATATCAAAAAATCCAATGTTTGTTTAATTTTCTTGAAAGCAGATTTAAAGTATATTTCAACACCTATCCCGTGGTACCATTTTTGTACTTATACCGTGTCAACAAAGTGATTTTTGGGGTCATCATCTGAAGTATACGTTTTTTGTGAAATTATGTGCATGAAAATTAATGGTAAAAATCGAATTAAATCATGGAAATCAGCAAAAAATCATTTTTATTAATAAGAAGTATTAATCCCCTCCCCTATCCCGAATGATACCTTTCATTCGATGTTTCATCAACTTCACCAAAGTTTTCACCAAATCTTGAGGTATCGCCTCCTACTCCTGTGCGATCGCCTGTAGCAGCTCCTGCAGACTCGTTGAAACAACATCTCTGGCTCGAACCCTTTTTTTCAGCTCGTCCCATAAATGTTCGATGGGATTGAGGTCCGGGCTTCGAGCTGACCACTCCATAACAGGCACATCTACCTCTTGAAGGTACTAACAAAATAACAAATCGTCGTTTGAATGCGGTTCAAGAAGGTAATTTTACTGAACACAGGCCAGCAAATAGACCGAAATTGACCCCAGCCCTCCGGTGAGCCCGCCTTCAGTTCGCCGAAGAGCATTTCGATTGGACAGAAGAACAATGGAGAACAGTCATGTTCTCTGACGAGTTCAGGATATGTTTACATGGCAACGATGGGCGAGGAAGAGTGTGTAGAAAACCAGGAGAGCGATTTGCACAATGTTGGATTGAAGAACGAGTCTCATATGGCGGTGGATCATGCATGTTCTGGGGAGTCATGTCATTGAGGCGAAGACAGATCTTGTGTTCATCTACGGAGCGAATACTGGCTGTCGATCAAGAGGATTTACTTCTCAACGGTACATTGAGGAAGTACTCGAGGACTACGTCGTAACTTTCGCCGGTTTTATTGGTGAAAACTTCGTGTTAATGCAGGATAATGCGAGACCACATACGGCTGGTATAGTTGCCCAGTACCTTCAAGAGGTGGATGTGCTTGTTATGGAGTGGCCCAGCCCGAAGCCCGGACCTCAATCCCCTCGAACATTTATGGGACGAGCTGAAGAAATGGGTTCGAGCCAGAGATGTTGTTTCAATGAGTCTCCAGGAGCTGCAACATGCGATCGCAGAGGAATGGGACGCGATACCTCAAGATTTGGTGAAAACTTTGGTGAAATCGATGAAACATCGAATGGAAGCTGTCATTCGGGCTAGGGGAGGAAATACTTCTTATTAATAAAAATGTTTTTTTGCTTATTTCTACGTTTTAATTCGATTTTTACCACTAATTTTCATGCAGATAAATTCACAAAACACGTGTACTTCAGATGATGACCCCAAAAATCACTTTGTTGACACGGTATAAGTACAAAAATGGTACCACAGGATAGGTGTTGAAATAGAATTTGAATCTGCATGATATTTTTGAAATTTTGGTGAAAATTTATCAATGTGCGAATTTTTTGCACCCAAGTGTATACGCATGTAGTTTTCGAATCGAGTTGATTTTTGGATTGGGTTAGCTAACAAGTGTGGAGTTGAGCAGAGGGTTGACATTTGATTCGAGCTAAGTTGAGTTGAAGTTGAGTTAGGATTTTAGGTTAGGTTAGGTTTGGGTTAGCACTAGGACCAGGCATAGACACAAAAATGGTCCGTAGCCATAGCACGAATAATTGTTTCCTCCAACTCATTGGAACCATTTTCAGCTGTTAACAAAGCGCTGGATACTCCTGATGTCCATCCTACAGAGGTTATATGTTTAATGAGAATGCAGGACCGAACCTTCACTTCTTTTTTCGCGTGCATTAATCTACAATAGGGAGTCTTGAGCCAAAGTACCCGGTCTTCAGTGACCCAAGGTTCCTGGATCAAGACGACATCTGTCGCTTCTTTCCCAATTTTTAAAATTAGAGCAGCTGATGCTGCCTTAGGGTTAGGGTTTATTTAAGTTGCATTGGGGTTAAGTGAGTTATTCGGTTGGGGAATTATTTAAGGGTTGATGTGGAGTTAGGTTAAGGGTTGATTTGAAATTTGACTTGAGGTTGATTTGGTGATTGAGTTAAGGGTTAGATTGGAGGTTGAGTTGTAAATTGAGTTGGAGGTTGAGCTGAGGAATGCCTTAAGAGGTTCAGTTAGGGATTGATTTCGGGCTTGATTTAATTTTCAAGACCGAAGTTCTGATCACTTCAGGAGGTTTCAGTCCTTTATATTTTAGTATCTATGTTAGAAAAAAAATTGAAGATGCATTATGGCAGATAATCAGTCGAATAATAATTCAATTTTATTTATAAAATAACATTGAGGTTATTTTATAAATAAAATTGAATTATTATTAAAACATAAAACTGTGAAATTACCATGATCAATTTTCGAAAATGTCTGTTTCAAGAACTGAGTACAGAGATGTTTTCCAAAATTTTTGAAGCAAAGGCATACACACGATAAGGACAGTAATACATCTTATTACTACTATAATAAGAATTTTTTAATTCATCCACTTCGTGAAATTTCCACGATATACAAAAATGATGATTTAACTGAATTTCTTTGAAACCGGTCATTGATTCTGCCGGACAGCAACCGGTGACCGGCTTATTGCTGTGAAACCGGCAAATGTACCGTATGAATACGTAAAACAAACATTAGTTATTTCTTCAGCTGCAACTGCTTGTATTCCAAAAGAAATAGAGTTCATCATAAGTGAAACCTACAATTGGTTTGCCCGGTCATCTATCCGACAGAGCAACTACCAAAACATTTATAAATTAATAAATGACGGCCACAATCTGCTAAAAATCACTCAATCGTGTGCAACCCGTTGGTTGTCAATTGAGTCTGCTGTTAATCGAATTTACGGCCAATATCTGGAATTGAAAACATATTTTCGTATTGCAGAACAAAAAGAAAATTGTTTTAAAATATTAAGCCTAGCAAAAATGTTCGACGAGGGGCTAAACTCGGCATATTTGTGTTTTCTGAAACCAATCCTTCAGGCTCAGAATTGCAAAGCCCACTACTTGGGCTTTGAAATGAAGAAAAGGTGTTTTTTAAATAAAACCTTTACAGAACTGCTCATTTGATTTTTTAAGTACTTATTAATTAAGGGTGTTTCATTTCGAGGTATAGAACTTTGAATTAGACAAAATTAGCCACGGAACAATAAATGTTTTTTCTAATTCAAAGTTCCGTACCTCGAAATGAAACATCCTTTATTTAGTTTATAAATTTGATTAGAAATCCTTTGACCGGATTTTTAGCTGGATTCATCAATTTTAGCTGTTTTTTTTACATAGTCAAAACTGACTGGATCCTAATTTCTAGAATGGCAACACTGGTTATATAGTATACAAATTTGTAAAACCAAGAACCAGATAAAGAATTAAATTAGGATATAAAGTTATAAATAGAACAAGCTTGTTTAACTTGAGGAGATCAAACACCATAAATTAAATTCTTAAGTTACAATTTAGTATGAAAACGTCAAATCTTTTCCAATGCCATTATAATTAACCCGCGAAACACAAAAAATACAACATAATTATGCTTGTTTTAATTGATATGATATCGAAGGTTAATCCCAATTAGCTGTAACAAAAATTAATAATAATTAAATCGAACCAAATACGATTGCATCTCGATTATTATAAGTTACTACACATATCGTCGTCTTTAAATGGGTAATAAAAAAAAAAAAAACTATGCACAAAGATTAGTCACCGCACAAATCGAAATCTTATACGTATACAAATTTGGAACTTTATTTATTCTCCACCACTAAAACGGTATGACGACGTAGGAGTCTAGCTAGATTTCTTTCATTGCAATAAACTATGAATATAATTTTATTTGGTTACTAACATGAAAACATTTTTAACTAAGATATCATCATTTATGTTAGTTAAGAATCGATTTTTGTGTATAGACAAAATGTATTGTCCTTATGATGTACAACGAGAGAGATGATCTCTTAATATGGAGTTGTACACAATTTAACCAACACTAAGGTAGGTTTTACTTTCGCTTAAGAATAGTTGATATTTAATTGTGGTGGGTGAATCAAAACGGGTGTGAATAGTTTTGAACAAAAATTTGCGCGACCGGAATTACAGCTTCGCATTACCCAGAGGCTAGATCTATATAGCCTTCTATACTAAACAATTTAAAGGTCATGCTCTTGATAAATAAAACTAGACGACATTTTATTTTACAATCAAGATAATATTGTGTATCCATTGTTTATAAAAAAAAAAAAAATCTAATTTGCATTTAATTAGAGTGTGTATCAGAAATGTTCATCGAACCATTTACTTTTATGTACATATACAAAATTCATCATCTTCATATACAGTGAGATAAAAATATTATCTACGATATGTATATTAGTATGTAAATCGATAAGATTCATATCGATAGGTATATCGGTCTTAAACCTAAGTAGAGTAATTTGTGTTTGATATTCTTGTTATTGCAATAATAAATCAAAGTGACAAACAATAAATAGTTTACATACGGAATAATTGTAGTTTGTATATATTTGGTTGATTTATGCAAATAAGAACGACTACACAAAACTTATTAGTCGACGTCACTTCTAAAATGAGTACACAAAACCTACACTGTTAAAATAAATGTGTGAGCTTTTAATTTGTTTTGATTTTTTGTTTTTGCTTTAAAATGGGTTAAGATGTTAGTGCATTGCTTAATTATGACTGTGAATACAAGTAAAATTCGCAACACCAGACATTTCATAACACTTATCCCTGTATAAGTAATATAAGCATATACATCAAAACCAACATTAATGTACTACAAGCCTGATTGTCACCAATATTAAACATTTATTTTGCGCTTATACATGAAAGTATTGGTGATCGACAGATTATATAAATGAGTGAGAAAAACATACAAATTGTAGATAAAACAAAACAAACGAATTGTGGAGGGAGAATTGGGTATGTTAATAATGAAAAAAACTAATTGTCATTGGTTAGATGAGAGTATTTTTATTCTATTTTCGCACTAACACTTTCAACTATAAGGTATTAAATGTAAGAGGGTATCTGCGTGCTTCATCACTGAATCAGGCTTGTAGTATTACATTAGTGTTGGTTTTGATATACATACCAAATTTTTTTTTTTTTTTTGTAAATGGAAGAAAACGTAAAGCATGTCTGATGTTGTGCTAATGCAACTTTTGTCAAAAACGGGTTAAGCGAATAACGAAAACTATATTGGACAGAGCCAACAGCTGTTTCTTGATATGAGCAAATGCCTGGCAATGTCATACAAAATGTTGGGTAGCTTCCTCATTCATTTCAGCGCATCATTCACAAAATGGGCACAAATAGAATGTCGGGTTTATCGATAACGGGTTACGTTTCATAGAAAACCGGTCTGCAATTGGACTTTTTAGAAGGAATTGTCAAAAACCAATTGCAAATTTTGGTCCTAGAAAGAAAGGTTTCGAGGAAGCTTTTTTAGCCAAATTATCTGTTCTTTCGTTCCTATGAATACGTGCATTGCCGCACAAAGGAATTAGTCTGCTTCGACACCCCGCTAAACTAAAGCAGAATATGTGTAACACTTTTGCAGCGAAGCAGGCACAGAACTGTTATCTGAAAAGGTATAAATAGTCTTCCATGTGCTACCAGATTTTACACCAACTTTCCTTTGTGCACTGCCTGACAGTGAATTCGAAATGGTGCAGGTTCGTTTTTTAATTAGTTCAGACGGTATTAAAGATATATCACAACTAGAAGTAGTTATTTTTAATAACTTCCGATCACCTGTAAAAATATCGTGGAAATTTATGGTTTCTCTGCAGTCATTTCTAAAAAATGTCTAAAGGAAGGAAGTTAAAAATGATTTTCACCTCCCATTTTGTAGTAACCAACTGTAATCTCTCCCTTCTAGCACCATACAACAGATGTATAATCAATCAGAGGTCTTAAAACTGCAGTCCAGATCCAATGAAACAAATTAGAGAATAAACCCGTAGTCTTACGGGGGTCTTACTTGGGTAATAACCCTCAAGGCTTCTTGAATCTTGAGAAATTTATGACAAAGTTCTGTGATACAAACAGAACTTCCCAGAAGAAATAATCACTACCCTGCGTAAAGGAGAGCAAATTAACATCGAATGCTTAAAGACAAGCACATTCAGACAAAAAGTTCATAGGTACAGCTTTTAACTTCGATTTGCAAAAACAAATAAATTTCAAGACTCCATTATCCTTCGGAGTACGCGTTTGAGGAATGAACTGAAGGATTAATTTTCCCGGTGAGATATAACTAACAGAAATTGAAAATCATTCTCAAAAACAGAAATTTTGAAAACTCTACTCTCATTTCCATGTAAAAACCCTCTCAACATTCCTTCCGTGCCATTTTGTTCCTTTTTTGGTACTGCTAAATAACGTTGAACCTGAAAAAAAATCATCAATTAGTTTTTCTAATATTTTAAGAATATTTGAAGAAAGAGAAATCGCCCCAAAAGACTTAGCATCCATATAAGATGATTTCCCAAGTTTCGGAATGGAAAGCACTCAGAGAAGAACGGGAAGTGCTTCGGTTACTACTGGATAAACGCTATCTGCCTCAAGAGACTTGTTCGGTCCTAATATGTTAACAGCCCACTTAATTTTCGCTGGAGACATAATTTGGCAAGCAAATTGCCAGTCGTGCAAGAGCACGGATGAACTGGCTCATCATAACTGTGTTTAAAAGGAAAATGTATCAGCGTTTAGGGGAGGACCACGGTGAGACGTAAGTTTTTAAAAGAAAAATTGTATATTCTTATTTTTTTTTTTGGTTGTTTGCTAAATTTAATTTTTTTCGTACTTTCTATCTATATGGGCAAACAATAAACATTGTCAAACTGTATATACTCGTACATATTCATTTATTCCTTCGTTTATGTTTTAATAAAGTATAATTGAAGTCGTTCATATGTATTGAGTTTAACTGTGTATTTTTCCTTCGTTTTCCTCTTGCCTCTCCAGGCCCAATTTCCTGTTGGGTATGTATGGCCTCAGGTCCAAATTTTTGCGTTCTATTTTAGCATTGGTAACGTCTGATTCTATTCCCATCACAACTTACACTGAAGCCTAGCCGGTTAACCCATTATCTGTTGACCGATGAGGGTTGCGGACAAGACTTCGTTCTTGTCGCTGGAACCTTTTCCGTTACAACGCTATATTTTCAAAATTTTCACGTCGCGTGACTGACAATATTTCTTTCGAAAAGCCCATAAACCACAACGTGAAACCGTAGGTTAATATGAGTCTAATCAGTTGGCTATAGATACTTTCGTTTTTTCTGTGAGGAAAATGTAGTTTAGTGGTAATTCGCCTTAGTACCGCATAAGCTGCTCTGACTTTTTCTATGGTTTTTTGACAATGTGTAGGTTAAAATTGAGCTAGTTTGTAATGTGTACTCCAAAGTATTTCACATAGTCTGTTATTTCTATATGTTTTCCGTTAACCGTGTGCTAAAAGGTGGTCTAAAAATTATGAATTTTGATTTAGATTCATTGATAGAGATACCCTAGTCTTTATAGTAGTTTTCCAAGCTTTTTATGGAAAATGGATGACGCAAATATTATTGTGTCACCTGCGTAAAAGATTATTTCCGTTTCTCTACTTATATGGGCTGGTCTGCGATGTAGAGGTTGGACGACTTGTGATTTAGAGAAAATAATTTCTACTGTCTTGATCCAGACGGATTCGAAGACTTTTGTAGATCTAATATACAACGATTTAGGTTTAAAATTAAATTGTAGAAAAGTGTAAGGGAATCCGTAGTTAAATGTCCCTGTCTTAAACAAAATTGAAATTGCGGAATCTTGAATGGGCCTTATTCTTAGTATACTAAGGTCCTGAGTGATCTCCATATAATTTTGTCAAAAAGTTTACCTTGGTTTGAGTTTAGGCATATGGCTCTGCTTACTGTTGTAATCAAAGAACCCTAGTAAAGTTTTGACATCTGGACAAAATTAGTAAGATTTTTGAATAAAACACAAACGGCTTATTATTTTTCAAATATATTTCATCCTCTTCAAAGTAATCTCCTTCGTATACACTTATGCCATTGTTTTTTCCAGTGTTCGACACAGTTGTAAAGTTTATTGAACGTTCAAGTGTCAAAACGATGTCCCCGGAGTGGTTTCTTGAGTTTCAGAAATAGCCAGAAGGCAAGCGGAGCTAAATCAGGAAAAGGGTATATTGCGAAACAATATGGGTCGAATTTTTGGCCAAATTGTCACGTACAACCAATGTAGTGTGAGACGGCACATTATCACGAGGCAAAGACCAGGAGTTTTCTGCCCAAAACTTTCATGATGTCAACAAGCTCTCTAATAATTAGCTCTCTGACAATTATTGTCAATCGACGTTTTTTAAGCACCAAGTCCTTGACTTCCTTGATGTGGTGTTCATCGGTATATAGACGTCGAAGGATAGCAAGGTCGTCTTCAACGCCAACAGTAAATAATAAATTTTACATAAATATTAGTTTATGATCAATTAAACCCTTCAATCAATATATGGTTCATTCCCGCCGACGCATTTATCATTCTCAGCCTCAACATCATCCATAATCGAATTATTCTTACTTTCCTCTAAGTCATCCTCTTCTTCAAGCGAATATGACTATGCAGCCTCATTAATTAATAATAATTTGTATTTGACTCAGCAGGAATAACATCATTTTCGTTATCCACACTTCCTACGTTCGATCTCGACAGGTTTAAGTTGTGCAAAATGTACGTTAGTTTTCCTGCACAATCAACAGTCAATGGATTACGAGTTGAGCTATGTGTACATATAAAACCATAGGTACTGAATGTGTTTTCCATTACAGCTCAAAATATAAACCGCCAAGCACTTAAAGATGAAGTAGAACACACTCCCGCCGACCAAATTTCATCAGAGAGCTGCTCACTTGCAACCACAAACGGACGTGAAAAAAGTTCACTTCGAACATTGTAATGCGCCAAAGACTCATATATTTTGTTGCCCTTCTATTTTTTGTCCTTTTATTTTGTGTGAAGTCTGTGATTCCGAAGAACTCTTTCCTCGAATAGCTGGTTCAAGCAAATTAGCGGCAAAATGTAGCGGTTGTAAGCATTTTTCGACAACTTATAAGTTCTTCGTAATTTTCACATTTATTTTGTTCAAAAGTTGGTTTTATATTAACAAAACAGTACACCACTTTAGACAAAACAGCAAACTCTCAAAAAAAGATGGCCATTTAGCAATTGGAGGTAGTACACGAGAAGGTAGTGAACAATTTTGAATAAGAGATCGTAGATGCCTTCTTAACTGACTTCACTTCGTCTTCGATAGCCAGCGTCTTCAAGGCATACCTGATGTAGCATGAATGTAGATAGTATGTACCATAAAAATTTGCGAGTTTTTTTATTTCCGAAACCATCCGTATGACTGAACGAAAATTTCAAACTGTTGATTAACTGAATCTTGAAGATATCGACAATGAGCAAGTTAAGTCCATGACAGATGCACCCGTACTCGGTAATATAGGGAAAGCTTTTGTTAACCATTTTTCGGGACGTTTTATTGTTTGTTCCATTCTCAGTAATAAGTACAATCAATTTATAAACCTCGACGTCTTTCAACATAGCCTCAACTTGTCAATTTTGCTTGGTGAGTAAGCAAAAGGCAATGAATATGTCAAATGAATATGCAATGAAACTGGAAAAAGATGAGGATTATTAAATTTTACAGCAATAATTTGGTGAGGTAGGTTAATGGTACATAAGGAAGTATAATGCAGTGGTGTAACAACTCTTTTTGCATTTAGACTAGTTGAGTTGGTTGGAAAAAAACAATTTTAAATTAAGTTTCCGATATTACCACGGTAACACCACTTTGGGTAATATTACCTAAAATTACATATTTTACCGGTAGTATTACCACCGAGAATATTACAGTTTACATCAGTACGCTCTGCTCTCTTCTGCTCTTTTTAGGTTTTGACTTTTGGGATGTATTAGTACCTTTTGAAGTTCTTGGTCATTTTCATTTGAACAATTTGTTCAGTTTGTAGCTTAATAGTTACATATAGTGGTTAGGAGGCTCTGTTTTTAAAAAAATGATTGATATATAGGTAATAGATCTATCGATAGTTCCACCGCACAGTGGTCTGAAAATGATGGAATTGATTTACACACAAAATTATGTTTTCTTGCGGACATAGAAATCTATGACTGATCCTAATCGAGGAAATGTTCCTTCTTTTGGGTACGATTTGTCCAAAGTTTTGTGATGAAGAAATGAATCAAGTTTAAAGTCTCCTCCTGTTATTATTATTAGAAAATTGTCGCTTTGATTGTTAAGGATGTCTAGGTCATGGTTTAAGTGTGTAAAATTAGTACGATTTGCGATATAGATGGAAACTATTAGAATTTTTTCGAGGTTTGTTTACTAGTAGCTGGTCTGTTTTAAAGTTATCCTTTTTCTAATATAATTTGTGCCCATCTTGAAGATTTGTTTCCTGCAATAGGAAAAGATGCGGTTGCTTTTGTTTAATTAGATGAAAGAGTTGAGCTCCATTGACGTGATTCGCAATAGAGCAGTAGGTTACAGCCTTATTACCTTAGTCGCATCGTTTGTCGCGTCATTTCAAGTGACAATTAGCCCAACTACTTCACACTTGAAAATATGTTATGACAAGAAAAGTAATTTGAAATGACCATTGTCATGAAAAGTCAGTGCAATACGATGTTCTTCATAGCAACCATCTAGGGTTTTTAGAAGGGATATTAAAACTTGACTGTTATTTGGCATAACAAGCGACACGACTATGGGAATAAGGCTCTTAACGTAAACATTTTTTGCCTGTTTAACCCTGGCATCGTCGTCACTCTCATAATTTGGTAAAATTAATGTTATTGTTATTATAACTATTCACCTTTTCGGTTTTCGATGGTACTTCTGTCCAGCTATGCTGTTCTAGTATTTCGGATGTTCTTGGTGTTTTTATGCGGAACAGGTCAGCAAATTTTATGTTTTAGGATACTCCACGTTGTGACGATTTTATAGTAAATAGACTCTGCTTTTGTTTTTTAGCTCGCTCTTCTTCTTTATCTTTGTGAGTAGTTTCCTTTTTGATTTTAATATTCTCTATAATTTGCTGGATGTCCGTGTTTCTTACAACATCCCTATTAGTGTTATTTTTCGTGGTAAAAACAATTCTTTCCCACATGCCCTATTCGTTGACATCTCTTGCACTGAATTATTGATATTTTCCGTAGAGCCCAAATGAAATTTCGTGATGACACATGTGCTTTATGTTATATAGCACTTTAGTATGTTTTTTGTTATTCACTGACACTATATGGCAATTCATTTTCATTCCATTTTTATTGACAATATTTTTGATTACTGCTGTTATGCCGTAAATTTCTTTGATTTCCTTTTCAATCTCGGTATCAGAGAAGGTGTATTGCACATCTTTCTGGTGAACGATGTATTGTACTTGGGTGGAAAATATTAGCAAGCCTTGTTTCAGAGAAAGTAATCACATCGTAATAGTTGTCAAGAACGTCAAATAAGAATAATTTAGATTTACCTCGAATACTATAGGCGTTGTGGTAGTACATCGAGGTAGAAGTAGTTTGTCCAAAGCACAAAGCTTATAGGCTAAACATTCTGTTTAGAAGGTGGCTATAGTACAGCTGGTATCCAAAATTTCACGTTTGCGACTCTTGACAGAAAATTTCGCTTGTGAAAGGGTGTGAATTTAGAGCCTTATCACGAAGATCAACATTAATTCCTAATTTAAAACAGAGATATTCTAAGTCATGAATATCTCTTATTTTCGGAATCAGCAACTGGGCAACAGTTTGAAAAACCCGGTACCTAAACATCTGTTAGCAAGGACGAAAACATCATCCTCAGTAGTTAGATTAGAGGATCAAGTGTGGATAAATAAAATCAAAATTTCGGTGCAACAGTTTTAAAATGAATATCTCATTGGATACTCTCAATGTTTCGGATAGGTTCGTCGTAAAAATAACACCAGACATTGGCAGACATTTATTCGGATTTAAGTCCTCTCGACTATTTTGTTTCGGCGTACTTGGAGACTAAAGCTTACACCATACCACAGAAAAAATTGGGGTCATTACATGCTGCCATTTTCAAGGTCCCAGATTGTGTGCAGTAAGAGCCAACATCTTACGACCAAGTAAAAACAAATTGTATCTAGTGGAAAACAAAACAAATAAGAATAAATCAGTCTTGTGTAGACTTTATAGTGACAAAACAAAATTTTATGATTAATTACAAAAGTCAATGAACATTATGGAATATCTGCCGCGGCCTCATAAAAATTGAGATAAGATTTTTGTTTGATTTTTTTTTATTAATTACGTACTAAATTCTTTTATATTTAATTTGGTGGTGGTAAATAATTAAATTTATTACAATTCTTTGTTTTGTACAATCTCTCACATTCTACATATAAAATTCTTGTCTTGTTCTTTTGTTTTGATTTTTTTCTGTTATACAATTTTTTATGGAAAATTAGTTTTCTACGTTTTCTAAATTTCCCTCGGGCTTCATTTTCTGTTTCTTGATTTGCTCGAGCAAACTGTCACTTTTCTGCTTGAGAAGCTAAAAAAAGTTCGCTGATCATGAAGAATTGGTACGTTTATGGTGAGTTGGTCCTGCCTTGGTTCCTTCCTTTTTGTTCCAACTTTACCCTTTGTTCCTTTTTCTTGCGCTCTAACAAATTTCACTCAAGCTTTGTTAAACCACACCCCCATCCAACTGGCCAACGATGTCAAACGCAAGCCTCTGAGTGAGTAAAGCAATTTCTGCTAACAGGCTAATACCAACGTTCAAAATTAAAGGCTTTAAATAATGTTTAAAGTCAATGAAAGGTGAAAGGCGCATTTTGAACTAAATCTTGAATGCCTGTTCTGTGTTCGATAATCATCTTTGCCAACCAACCTGATAAATCGCGCCACAACTGGTCTGAAACGTCGAACCCTTAAAACATCGATCCCACTTTATTTTCGTTAAAAAGATTAAGTTTGTGCGAATATACATAAAGGGTGTTCCAATTTGAGGTTAATTTTTAAATTTTCCGTCATTTATATTTTTTGTACTAGAGTGCCGATACAATTGAAAAATGGTTATTGTTAAAAATTGCTGTTACTGTAAATATACCGCGATATCGGAATATGATTACGAATTTTTTGTTTGAGAATTGTGGAACGCTTTGGTAATCGAATAATTTCTCTATAACTTATAATATACCATCAATTCTTTCTATACCACTCATAACAATAGGAGATCAATCAGTTTTAACAAATGTCGGTTGATTTCCGATTTTCCATTTGTGCCAAATACACTGTACTTATAACCTTCACAAAAAGCGACAAGAAGCAATTAACTAACAATTTAAGTTTACCTGATTCAGGGGCAACCCTAACTATTCATGAGGCGCAAGGCTTAATTTCAGCTAGCGTGGCATTAACCAGACACAGTCACACATTTAACTTTTCTATTCACCGATTGAAGGGGATCAACATAACCTCCTTCATGTCACCGTTAAATCTGCTTCCAGTACCAACCAACCTTCCAGTACCAGTGGATTTGGTCCAGGCGAAACTTATTTTGGAAAACGAGGGTCAAACAAAACAAATAACGGCAGATTCGGCTAACGTAGTTAACATAAACATAACTGATGATCTAGTATCCAGCGTATCTCATGCAGCGCAATTGAATTCAGTAATTCAGGCTAATGATTTTTAAACAGCAAGCAAGCGCTGGCATAGAAATTCAAACTCAAAATACTATGTATTTCAATTGAATATACCAGGATTAAAGCTACCAAACAGGTTGTTAATGAATTGCAAACTGTCGCAAAAGTCAAAGAAATCTCAAAATCAAGGAACCAAAAAAGAAATTTGGGAAACGAATATTTAACGAAAACCGGTAAAATAAGAAAACAGAGATCCTTTAAAGAACTCGAAAATTGCCGCAAAAAATGCAAAAATGTAATAACCTATATGTTCAAAAAGCGATCTTCGAAACTTATTGGAATCTAGGTAGCCATTCTGCTAGATTACAATACTTAAGTGGGATGATTGAGGTAAAGTCGAGAGAAAGTGAGAGACTCATCAAAGTTGCCCAAAAAACTCGGAATAGGACCCACACCAATTTGTACTATTTTAATATTCGGGATTCTAGAGTGAATGTTTGCCAAAAATGTTTTTTAATTATATATTGAATCCCATTGCACGCCAACTTTATATAGCAAATACTCTGAAATTTTTCACAGATCGAGACAGATCAAGACAGATCGTTGCAACAAATGTGAAGTGTTGCATCTAAAAATCAAGATAGCAGGTGATCATCAGGAATTGGCGAATTTCAAGAAACAACCAGAAGAGCGTCACAAGGAGGCCGATAACGTATACAAAGTTAAAAGGAATGATAAAACATTGGCAAAAGAAGATAAATCGCGCATAGTGCCGACTTTCGACTTACAGAAATGTTTGCCGACTCCTTTTTTAGAAACCTAAGTCTCTTTCTACAAAAGGATATTGTCGCCATATAACCTAACAGTTCATGATTGTACTACAAATGAGACTAGAGATGAGTATGTTGTGGCATGAAGGTGTTACTCAGCGTGGAGACAACGAGGATCGCTTCAGTTTTGCTACAATATTTGAATATTTGAGGCAAATCCCAGACTGTTGCAAATACCTCACTTTGTATAGTGATTTTTGTTCGGGTCAAAAGATAGATCACAAGTTTTTAGTACCAGCTCACACCCATATGTATAGTGTGATGTCGATCACTCCCTCATAGAATGGAAGACCACCTTAGGGATTGGTAGCAGTTTGTGCGGTCAGTCGGTTCCAAACGAGCTTTTTAAGTGGAAGAAATGAAGCAGGAACAGTTTTATAACTTTTCTGTTATTTGCCAGGAAAATTTTGTTTGGAGAAAAACATATGAGGACGGAAATAAGTTCGTTTGGAACTGTGTAAAATGGCTTCGTTAGACAAAACAATTTGGTCAAATTGAATATAAAAATACTCTGCACGAAACGGATTCCTTTAAAATGATAAAAATTAAGAAGCTCGGCGTTCCATTGGCAAGCTTAAGCCATTTAAAACAGTGCTATTCTCATCCTGTAAATATCAGCAGTACAAAAAAGAAGGATCTTCTAGATATGATTAATTTGATCATGATTTTTATAGAAATCTACCAACCGAGGACCTACTCGATTACCATCCGGATTTGCTGGATGAATCTGATGATGGCAATAAAAATTACATATGTAACTTAGGTACTTTATTTTGAACAAATACCTATATTTTTATTATATTTTTAAGTTGCATTGATAAAAAGACTGAAAGAAATTGAATTAAAAGTTATCTTATGTATTCGCGTGAAGTTTGTCCTAAATTTGTCCTAAAATTACAAAAACAAAATTTAGGACAAACTTCACGCGACTGTACAAATGTGTGAAGTTTGTCCTAAAATTAAACATTTGTCCTAAAAATTGATTTTCCTGTGAATGTATTTGTAAGAATAATAAATCTCTCGTTATTATGAATTTGTACGTAAACAATTATTTTACTTATCTAATTTAAATTTACAAAAAACCATTTAAAAAATCAAAGTTTATTAGAGGGCAATCCCGTCTGTCTTAGAAATGTTACAACTTTCAAAAGTCTAGATGATAAGTGACTTAGGACAGACGTGTTGCTTTCCTATATGTAGGTGTGAATAAAGTTGGATATTAAAAAAAATTTGAATCTGGCCCCAAGATCGTACCCATGTGGACATACATCAATAAGGGTAGAGGGCAATCCCCTCTATCTTAGAAATGTTACAACTTTCAAAAATCTAGAAGATAAGTGACTTAGGACAGACGTGTTGCGTTCCTATATGTAAGTTCGTATAAGGTTGGATATTAAACAAATTCTCAATCTGTCCCCAAGATCTTACCCAAGTGGGCATACATCAATAAGGGTAGAGGGCAATCCCGTCTGTCTTAGAAATGTTACAACTTTCAAAAGTCTAGATGATAAGTGACTTAGGACAGACGTGTTGCGTTCCTATATGTAGGTGTGAATAAAGTTGGATATTAAAAAAAATTTCAATCTGGCCCCAAGATCGTACCCATGTGGACATACATCAATAAGCGTAGAGGAAAATCCCCTCTATCTTAGAAATGTTACAACTTTCAAAAATCTAGAAGATAAGTGACTTAGGACAGACGTGTTGCGTCCCTATATGTAAGTTCGTATAAGGTTGGATATTAAAAAAATTTTCAATCTGTCCCCAAGATCGTACCCAAGTGGGCATACATCAATAAGGGTAGAGGGCAATCCTACCTACCTAAGAAATATTATAACTTTCAAAAATCTAGAAGATAAGTGACTTAGGACCAACGTGTTGCGGCCCTATATGTAAGTTCGTATAAGGTTGGATATTAAACAAATTTTCAATCTGGCCCCAAGATCGTACCCATGTGGGCATACATCAATAAGCGTAGAGGGAAATCCCCTCTATCTTAGAAATGTTACAACTTTCAAAAAACTAGAAGATAAGTGACTTAGGACAGATGTGTTGCGTCCCTATATGTAAGTTCGTATAAGGTTGGATATTAAAAAAATTCTCAATCTGTCCCCAAGATCGTACCCAAGTGGGCATACATCAATAAGGGTAGAGGGCAATCCTACCTACCTAAGAAATATTATAACTTTCAAAAATCTAGAAGATAAGTGACTTAGGACCAACGTGTTGCGGCCCTATATGTAAGTTCGTATAAGGTTGGATATTAAACAAATTTTCAATCTGGCCCCAAGATCGTACCCAAGTGGACATACATCAATAAGGGTAGAGGGCAATCCCCTCTATCTTAAAAAAGTTACAACTTTCAAAAAACTACAAGATAAGTGACTTAGGACAGACGTGTTGCGACAAGAGTATATGTCAGGTAAATGTTAATTATACTGGACTATCGCTAACAGTCTTTACTACATTTTTAAATAAAATTTATTCACCTTTTTTTTCCTCTCCTGAAAAATAGCAAAAATCGACATAACCGGCATTTTTGGGCCACTAGAATTTCTCTAAATTTTTGAAACTGGTGGGAGTTCTTTTTAACAAAATTAACAAATTTTCTATTAAATCATTGGCATTTATGTAATATTATGTAATATTAAAAGGTTTAATTTGAATTTTAAAACGTTGTGTGTGATGTATAAAAGGTTCAATTTGAAGTGTGAAGTGTTGAAACCTGTAGTAGCGCTTAATGAAAAACGGGAATGTTGAGGTGACAAGTTGAGGTAACAAGTTGATTAAAAAAAATTATTTGAAACCGATTCTATGCTATGCAATTCAAATACAATTTTAAGCAAAACCGACCGCCATATGTGGTCAACAACCGTGCAGATGCTAAAAATTAATAGTCTCGGCATTTCGAATATATTTCAAATGGTTCAGCAAATCACAAGGTCTCCTATACAGATAAAATGACTCTACAATGCTGTGATGATCCTGTTCCCCTATAAATAAACAATACAATCAACCGAGTGTAGCGAAGCAAGCATAAATTAATCAGCTAAACTATAAAAAAATACTTTTATCATGAAAACACACGAATTTAGCGCAGACATCATCTACAATAAATCAATTAAAAAAGCTACACACCACTAGATCTGTTTTGGCATCGCAAACAGATTTTAATTTCCAAAAATAGATTCGACATGCACACAAAACCAAAAATTGAAATTCTTTATGAATGAATCTGCTATAATTGCAAATCACGAAAATGTACTAAAATCCAATCTTGCCTAGTTTTACAACATAACACAAATTCATTCATTATTTATATTTACATATTTTATGCTCGTGTATTTGTCATATTACTACAGTGTATTATATAGTTGGATGTTATTATTACCTTAATTTCGCGGTCGTCGTCGCCGCTTTCGTATTTTAATCGAATTCCGAGTTGTTTCATTCTTTAACAAAACAAAAAACAAAACCAAACACTTTTCTTATATAAAACCGACGAGCTAACAAGAAAATTTGTTCATTTCACGTACAACCTTTAACCGCGCGTTACATCATCCAATCCATAAACGAAAATTTTTTATTTATTTACTAACAAATCGACTACATCGATATATCGAAAGACGGTGTGTGCTATCTAGTGAGAAAATTCGTTATAAATAAAATAAAAACGTTTTTTTTTGTTGTGAAAATTTATAATAACGTACCGAAGAATTTTTTATTTTTTAATTTGTATGCAATTAAATCAGTTCAAGTGCGTGATTTAAATAAAAAATAAGAAAAAATTGCCGGTTTTACATTTTGTTGGATACCCACAATATAACTACAGTGATTTTGTATAACAGGTGAGTGCGGATATGATTTTAAACATATAAGCGTGCACTTACGTGGCGGCGATCTCTCGATAGATCACAAGGCTAAGGTTAATTAAGAATTAAAAATTGTGTGCGATTTATATTAAAAGTGGGTGATTATTCAATTTCATATCTCTGATTATGTTAAATTATTTTTTATATGGTTTTATTGTTTGATAGTAAAGTGTACATAGTTCGTATTTGTATAGACATAAAATGATTAACACCAATTACATCAATTGATGTTTTATCTGAGAGTTATGTGAGAATTGGGATTTATTTGAACATAGCACATCATAAAATTTTTGTTTTGTGTGTCAATCCCGCTTTATTTTCAATCATTTCTTCTAAAGCTCACAGATTTGTATGCGCGAAATCAAAAAAGTTTTCATTTAAACCTATACTTTAGTTGACGCATGTCCCATATTTAAGTAACGCAGCTGTTGGCTTAAGTTCTATATGAATCGGATTTGGATACACCTTAACAATTAAATTTGTTAGCTTAATAGTTGTCGTTGAAAAAAAATATGATTTTTCTTTATTACATACAATTGGATACTCTAGCCGAGGGCATCTAGTTCTTTTGTTAAACGAAATTCATGGTTAAATATAAGATTTTAAAATAAATTCATTACGATCGATAGTGATGTAATTTAGCTTAAAAGTTAACTCTGATGTCATTTGGATGACGTCGCAATCGAATTACATCGCGCACCTATAAACTATAAACTATCGGTATTTATTGATCCTATCCTATATTTTTGGAATATTATGAATATTTAATTGACTCGAATATTTATGATTTCTTATATATGTATCTATGTGTGTATGTAGTTGGTCGCAATGGATACAAAACACCAAATATTTTTTTTTTTAACGAAACCATTTATTAAATTATGTGTACAATAAAAAAAAATTAGATTTAAAGCTATTTTTAATGACACCCCGAACAAAATCAATATCTTCTGTTGGTCTAATCGAATTTTAGTACAAAGTTCAATCTTAAATTAGTTTTAGAAATAATTTGGCAGTGTATTGTAAGGGGACATCTATCTATAAATATGTGTGGCGCCAAATTATATTTTTCTGCGTGTGCCTTTAATTTTTATAATGTAATCAACAAGTAGTGCAAACTCATAAACATTTCTACACATTTTGCAATTTTTCCAAACTGGTATCAACTTTTTGCAAACCGTATGAAAAAACGGTAAGCTCATAAGTATTTCTATAAATAGCTATTGGATCATCAAAGATTTTTATTGTTTTTGTTATGAGCTTAGACTTTCGCTTTATACAAACACGAAGAAGATGTATTGATCCGCTTCTATTAGCAATTACAATTAATCGATGCTAAATTACTAATATTAAAGATTTTTATTTTTTAGTACATAAACAATGCGAGAGTAATATCCATAAATAGAAATTATGTAGACAAAAAGTCATACTTTCCAGTCATAACATCATGTAGTTGTTAATGAACGGTACTAATATGAGATCATCACAACAAGCGCAACTCTTATGCTTAGTTATGATTTTATTTTTGTTTTCAAGAGGTTTTTTGAACTCGAACGTGTTTTATGAAATGTATAATGCAATTGTAGCAATTAATCAATCAGTTTCTCTTTTATATTATCTTAATTTAATTTAGTTGTTTAAAATCAGGCTTGTTTTGGTCTTTATCTGTCACTTTATTTGTCACAGGTCTTTATCTGTCACTTTAGCTGTGCTTTCCTATTTCCTAATCTCTCCGCGTAACAAACAGTTGCTCGATCCATAAAAATGATCACAAATCTATTAACTTCTAACATAATAATTTGTGGCAGTTATTTCATTTGGGACTTAATTCATAATGAAATAGCAGCTCTCAAAGAGTAACTCCGCGATTTCCTAACGTTTCCATGGTTCAAAACATAGGCTCAAATTCACGCCTATCATTATGGTTCCGAAATATTTCTGATTCCATTGAGCAAACTTTTCAGAAATCACCAAACGCTGAGATGATTGTCGCGGCTGATTTCAACGTCCTAACCTCTGGCTTTCTCACTCAATAATCCGTACTCCGGCTGGTGAGGCGGCCAAAATATTTGAACCTGAACGATCTAATGGTGCTGGGCATCTTTTGAATCTCTTTTTATGTTCGCATTCGGATCAATATAACATATTGATTGAGGTTCCTCTCAAAAGAGTTCAATCTCCAAACGCCAACTACGTCACTATAAAACCGCTGATTTTGATCTGAACTGAACAACTTTCACTGTAATTCTTATCGTTCTGAAGGTTCAGTTCCAGTCTCACTATTTCCACAAAGCCATGCAATTGTTTATACAACCACTATTCATCATAGATACGAGAAAAGATCCAACTCCTAAAATTTGCGCAAAATTTAGGCTGCCTTGAAATTTTGTTTTGGCAACGATGCCCAGACCCAAAAATAAAGATTTGGCCTTTTTAGACTTTTGTTGAATATAATTTCATGGGTGTAGTTAAAAGGCTGCTACCTCCACCTTCCCAGTAAGGTGGAGGTGGCATACTTTCACCGGCTTACGAAAAAGTAGACAGTCTTGCTATAAAACTTACCGTTAACTTATATCATCTTATGGTCTCTCATCGTTCTCAGTAGTTTCTTAACATCTAGCAGACAAACGAAGCGAATGGACGTCAACATTGTCTCAAAATCTGGTCTAAACTTTTCAGTAGGGTTTATCTGATTAATTCAAATTAAACAACAATTTTTTCTAAATTGTGTTTTATAACTTAAAGTTCATAGTAAAAATTGGCGGGTCCAGAGTGCCAATAAAATCAGTTCGACAAAATATCCATTGATGAAAGCACTGATTAAGCAATGCAATTTTTCAACTCTTAATCACACCAAGTATATTCTCTCTGTTCCGTTTTTCTTATCTGGGCTTCCTTTCCTCCTGGCTCCCCTAAATTTTGTAAATGGTACCCTCTCAAACAAATAGCTGGATTCGCCACTGATAGCAAAGTGCCTACCAGCTAGTCAGTAACTACTTTATATAAAAAGTGCAAGTTACTTCTGGTTAGTGAATCTTGAGCTTCTTGTTCAGTTTTGTTTAATTTAGCAGTCACTTACTATTTTACGGCTGGAATTATACTCGTAAAATAATTGGAATTAAGGACATGTCTAATTAAAGTCGGAAAATATTCATAAAACATGGGAATTAAACTCGTAATAAATAGTTAGTTTCTGAGTTTAACTCCATAATTTGTACCATGATTTGTTGGCTTAAATTTGCATGCTAGTATGAAATTCTGGAAAATGTAAAATTTAATTTTGAATAAAAACCACTAAATCGCAAAATAAACCCCGGGTTTAATGCATTTTGTTAGAGTCTAATACCATTTTTTGCGACCATATTTCGATGCCCCAAACTGTAGTTTTCAAGTTCTGATATATCGACACGGTGGGTAATTTTTTGTAAAATAATCGTTAAAGAAATAATTTCGTTAAATTTTTTCAGGTTTTCACTGATAAACACGTTAGGCCTTTTGTATTATATTTCCTGCAGTGTCTAATGTAGAAGTATTTCAGCCAATCGTCAATTTTTTAGATAAAATTTAGAGAGTAACTATTACATATAGGCAAAAAAAAAAATCAGTTCAATTGACTTCAGAAGGAAAGAATATTACTTTAAAACTTATTCGAATTAATACCTTTAGAACAATTTTTGAGCCATTCTCTGGTGCAGTAATAAATAAAGCAGATATTCAATAGATGAATGATATCAATTGGTGCGGAAATCGTTTATGGTACGAAAAAAAAACGGCTTTTGGATTTTTTAAATAAAAATCAGAAAAAATACTTAACCTGCTTTTCAGAAGTCCACACACTACATAAAAAAGGCAGTAAGTCAGATCCATCGAACTATCGATTAATCGCCATTGTTTAAGCTCTACCTAAAGTTATGAAGATTTTCATCCATTTCCATCTGCTGAAATATTTTAAAGACTACCATCTATCAGTACAGTAGTAAATTTTATTTTACTTCCTCAGAGCTTTTACTAAAGTAAAAAGCATATATTAGAACCAGATTAGAATAAAACTCCCATATTTTGGCACGCACATGTCGTTTGAATTGAAATTTTGGCCTAACCTCTTGTCTCGATTCTCTTCACGTATGCGTTAAATGTAATATCTCAAATTCTCTTTGCTTTGCTGCCAAAATAAAAAAAAAAACAACTTTGTTCGTTGAAGTCTCCTAAAATTAATTCATGAATAACATAAAAAGGTAAGATCGGTACTGTATTCGAAGGTGGACTCTAAAAAAAATTTTCGATAATAAAAAAAATCTCAATTGGACAAGATCAGAGACTTATACTCTCGAGAGTTTCTATCGCAATCGACACTCATTTGCGGACACCTACCTTAGCACGTTGTTCCTTACGAAGAGAATTGCGGACCCTGTGAAAAGATTTTTGTTCGGATCTTTATAATGTTAAACGAAAAATGTTTTCGAATTATGAAACTATACAATTTTGAGAGTAAATAGACTCCTCTCCCCGCCCCCCTCCGAGATATGGCATTACAATTTATTGATTCACTGAATGAAATCTGTTGAATGGATAAATTATCTTTATATTTTGGTCAACAGATGTCCGGCATGCCGTTTGGCATGACAGTAGGTACCATCAACTTTATTTTTTACCTTTTTTACCTCTAACAAATACACAAGATCATTATTGAAAATAATTTGACAATTACCTAAATCTAATAGTCTTCGTATTAGTGAATAATTCCAACTACACTGTCAAAATTCTTATTTCGATTTTAATTTTCGTCGGCTATCATTCGCCCGTGGTAGGCAAAGGAAGAAAAATGAAAGATGTTGTAAATAAAATTAAATTGCCTGGTTTTTTATATTTCTATGTATGTTTTGACGTCTTGAAAAATAAATTGAGAATAACAAGTACTAGTGAAAATGACAGCAACATGACAATACTAGTTGTTGGTATTGGTAAAAGAGGAGTAAATCTGCCAAAAAATCAAGATTTGTACACAAGCAAAAATTTTGCTCGGCGGATTGATTTTATTCGGCGAGTTGAACAACTTGACAGCAAGCAGAAAAATCAATCGATTGCGTCACAGATTGATTTTTTTTATGAATCGAAAACAACATGTATGCAAGCTCCAATACGTTCGAGTATGCGTATCTCATTTTCATGAAGCATTTTCTCAAAGCTAATTTCCGACGATAAACAATAAAACGAATTTCTTGTACGATTTTGTCAGTCATTTTAGAAGATCATGTTAATTCAAATTTGCCATTTGCGAACTACTTCAACGTAAAAAAGCATTTTTTTAAGAATCGGAATATTTCTTGGTGAAACCAACTGGTGAACATGGCAGAAATTACGTGATTTTCACAAAACAATTTTATCTGTTTTGACTAAATATTTGGATTTGGAATTTCTGAATATAAAAATTGCTGGAAGACAAATTATCAGACTAGAAAGATTTATGAAAGTCCGGATTTATGTAGTGCGGTATGGCAAATTTTAGTAGGGCAATAAGCCATAAAATCAATATTCTCCAATACTTCAATTGGCAGAATCTTTAGATTATCTGTCTGGTAAGATTAAATAACTGCAAATTTGCCTTGCAATTTTATATTGATATTCTAGAGGTCTGAATTTAAAGTAAGAATGACGTCCGCCTTAAGTCTGACCTTTTTTAGTATATTTGGCACCTAGGTAGAATCTATAGGTAAGAAAATGCTGTGCTTTGATATTTTCACCAAAAATATCTTCCAATTCTCGGAAAAAATGACTGCCAATAAACAGCAATTAATTAATTTTAGTTTTTTAAGCTTTAAAATGACGTAAGCAAAAACCCGGCTATATAAAAACAATTTTGATTGACCAATTAATATTAAAGTTTTAGCTCATAAGCTTTTGAAAATGAAAAGGGTTCGATGTTAAAATTGCTCTAAGATAGATTTACAATTTAAATTTGATGTAAAATTTAGTTAGCAAAAAATAGTTAAAACTTAAGATGTCGCTTACGATTTCGCTGATCGGTACTTTTCTATACGCGAAAAACTTAAAAATCTCGAAACATCTGAGGTTTCGTGAAGAGTTGTGGAGACCGAATTAAAATGAATTTATCTCGAGCAGCGTACAGAGCTTAACGCTTCAGTCAAACAAACGAAATAATTTCTTTAAATATTTAAATTTGGCTCAAAAACCAATTTATGTCTAAAGTCTACCTAAAATATTTCGTAAATACTTCCTTCTGATTACAAATACTCCACTGAAAATTGAAATGTACTCTGCTTAACCGATAACACTTTCGGTCAGCAAAATAATTTATTTCAAATATGGATTCAGTTAATGTCATATTTATCAGTAAAAAGATTAGTTTTCATGGAATTCGAACACGTTCTTAGTGATAATTGAAAAATGCAAATTATGAGAAAATACTAACATGAAAAGCCTTGAAAACAACAACAACTAAAATAATTTAGCTATACCTTAATAGTAGGTAGGTAATTTTAATTTTCTCGGTAAATTTAAAAAAAGCAAGTTAGAAACAATTTTTTTCTGTTCCTAGTATAGCGCAACATGCGTCGGTGTCAACGATACCCGGTTTCTTAAAAAAAATGTACCAAACTGATTTTATAACCAATCGCCAAATTTCATAACAGAAGAAAGAGAGGAAATATTATTATGAATATCATAATTATCATAAACTAGGACAACATTTGATGAAGAGTGTTATCTAGTCGTAGGTAAATTTACTCGTAGTGTTTATGTTGACGGTTTTAAAATTTGTAGTTAATAATGTAATATTTTGTAATATTTTGGTGTCCGAGCACTATTTTTTTGAGGTCGCATGGTTTTTTGTGTGGGTAATGGCAGCTCTAAATAGAACAATTTTGTTCTATTTCTAACTTCATCGAATCTGTTTGGATTAATTAATAATTAGTTGATTCCGAGCGCTGAAAGCTTGAGACTGGCGTTCGAATATTCCAAAAGTAAATTTTTAAGGGCACTTGTAAATGATTCCAAGCTTAACTGAATGTGTTGGATAACCATCTTAATAAAAATATTTACATTATTTAAACGATAGACGAACGTAGGCCTTTAGCTAAATGACTTCAACCGAATTAAACACATAAAATCGGGTTTGCATATGTAAGTAACATTAAATTGTGCGATTTCTCATGATCTTTGTTTTTCATTTATTTGGAGTTTAAATAAATTTGCAGATTTTATCGCACAAACAATATTTGCAGTGGTGGCTGTTGATTTAAATTTTCACGCTTTCATAAATTGAATTAATTTTTTAACAATTTTCAAATTACTTTGGGGGGAAAATAATTTCTTCAAGCACAATCTGAGTCTGCTGCAAGTTATACACAGTTATCGTAATTTATCCACATTTCAATTTCACCTGCTAGGGTTACCGGTATTTCGAGCTTCGTGTGTCGAGGCCTCGTGATTATTGATTAATTGATAAAAAGTCGCGAAAGTCGGACAAATTGATAAAGTCGCAATTCTCGCGATCTCGCGATTGTTGCGGCAAATGTTACCGAATTAAAGGTCATCGGCATTTTTGAAAGTTTATGTTATTTTTCGAGATTTTTAAGCGGATTGGGGTTAAAGAATATTTTTTACAAATAGAAATTACTCAAGATTTTTTAGATTTTGTCAGATTATTCAAGATTCTCGATATTATTCGAGTTTGTTTGTATAGAATTAAGCGTAGCCTTGAGTTAGGTGAAGTTCTCCAAATCCGCAATTTTTGGATTAGATTTGTTTTGAATCGCGTAACATTGAGATGGCTGGAAGGTTGTTCCACGATTCTAAGCTTATTGGAGATTTTCGAAATGTTTTCATTAAAAGAGTTCATTAGAATCTATTCAAATTTCTCAACATTACTCAATATTTGTTAGTGCGATATACCGGATTATAGTGAAACATTGATATTTTCAATATTTTAAGGAATTTTGAAGATTTTTAAGCTTATATCGGATTGGCTTATTGCTGAGTATTATCTAATATAATTTTCGATGTCACGATGATTGGTCGACCAGAGCGAGGTGTATCTTTGACATCGAAATTTCTAGGACGCAAGCGAGCAAACCGTCTACGTGCTGTTGCATTCAATAAAACATCTTGACCGTAAACACCACACATTTTTTGCTGGGCTTGGGCCACGTTTTTGCCTTTTTCGTAGTAAAACTGCAAAATATTGCGATTTCTTTCAAAGATTTCTTTCATTTGATTGTCGAAATACAGAACTATCTTCATAAAAATTGTAGAGTGAAATATCACCTTTCAAACGCGCAGTACGTGGCAATCTGATTAGTGTTGCCCGATATATGACATCAAACGCCATCTAGTGACAAAAATCTCTCAATACTTTTTCCACAACCTAATATTTTTCTGTAATTCGGGATGAAATCTGTTGAAAAATCTTAAAATATAAAGAAAATCTGATAAATGAAAGAATTCTCGGCAGAAATGAAATAAAATGCGATGCGGCTCTTTGTTGATATTGATAGTAGCTGAGGTAACTGACTTGTGGTTAACCCAACATTTTCGTTCGATATTGAAAGGCCGAATATCGGAAGGCCGAATCTCGAAATGCCGAAAGCCGAACGTCGAAAGGGTGAATGTCGCATGGCCGAATTTGTCGAAAGGCCAAATGTGTCGAAAGGTCGAATGTCTAAAGGCCCAATGTGTCGAAAGGCCGAATGTCTAAAGGCCGAATGGGTGGAAAGGCCGATTGTCGAAAGGCCGAATGGGTTGAATGGCCGAACGTGCGGAAAGGTCGATTGGGTCGAAAGGCCGAATTTTCATTTAAATGACATTTTATTTTTGGTCATTTTAATGACAAAATAACGTAAGAAGGTTTTAATATTTAAAATATAAATTTTGATTTTCATAAAAATATAAATTTTGCAAATTTTCATTCATATAAAGATGAAGGGATCACTACATTTGCCTGAAAAAAAAATCCAGAAATCTAAGATCCAGAACAATTGAAAATTAAAAATCCAGAAAAAAAATTCCCGAAAAAAAAAAATCTAGAAGTTATCAGAAAGGCAATCCAGAAACAAATCCAGAAAAAATATTTTGGTTGAAATAAATGGAGAAAATTCAATTTTATAGGCATTTTTAGACTTTTGTCGTCACTTGAAACCTTTGTGGTACATCTATCAGAAGAAGCGATACGAGCGATACAATTCCTTTGATCTGTGTCTGCAAGGTTGACGAAGCATTAACGAAGCATTAAATCTATAATTCGCTAAAATACCTTCGTCGATACCATACTAATCTAACGAATTGAGCCAACCACAAAATAATTTGAAACATTTCTGGTAGAACTATCAGTAGAAGCGATATGAGCGATACAATTCCTTTGATCTGTGTCTGCAAGGTTGATGAAGCAATTTCCATTACCACAAATATTAAGAACTTTACGGAAAACCTCATATTTTAAAGACATTGTATATATTTTAGCTTTAACTTGGGCCGCACTTTGATAATTCTGTTTCTGGATTTTAGTTTTCTGGATTTTTTTTCGAGATTTCAAGTTTCTATATTATTTTATTCGGGAATATGTTACCAACTCAAAGATGAAATATTAAAATCAATTTTAAAAAAACGTCCTTTCGACATTCGGCCTTTCGAGATTCGGCCTTTCGACATTCGGCTTTTCGATATGCGGCCTTTCGACACATTCGGCCTTTCAACACATTCGGCCTTTCGACACATTCGCCCTTTCGACACATTGGGTTTTTCGGCGTTCGGCCTTTCGTCCCTATTCCAAAATTTCAAGATACCTACATTTAAATTTTGTCGGGTGTTTCAATTAAATTTAGCATAAAGTACAAAAATTTGCAAAACTCCTATTGAACTATAATCGATTTGTGGCAGTTATAGTTTACTCCGAATTTAAAACTTTGCATTCGGGGAAGGGGGAGAGGAGAAAAATCGGTAAAAATCATGTTAAACTTAATTCAGAAGCTCAACTTAATAAGAAGCTATTTTAGATTGCCTTATGGATCTGCCATCCATAAAACCAAAACCCAAACTAATTTAAGGATAATGCCGCAAATCAGGCAAATTTTAGAAAACATGAATAATAAAAAAACATCTGGGGCTTTTGTTGGTCGGCGACAGAGTTTGGCATATGGTACGGAGTTGTTGTGAATGGGTTAACATGCGACTCTGTCTCAAAATATACCATTGGGCTTCCATAGATATTAGGCGTTGTTAATTCTCTGTTTTCCCTTCTCTTTGCCGAAATTTGACAGTTGAACTTACGATCTATTGAAGATATTCTAGCTAGAAGAAATGCTGTTTGCCTCATGTCAATTTTTTCGAGTAAATTTATGACTAAACTCGATTAAGCTACATAATCACCTAAACCGCGGCTAACGTAAAGTTCCCTCACCAGGATTCTTTTCATTTTAGTTGTCATTTTTATTAAGCGTGTTCTTGGATTAAATTGTCTATTACGTAAAATAAATTGTCCCACAACTTTGTAGCGAAATGCTAAAGGTTGGTTTACATATGCGACGTGCGACGTGTGACAGAACGTTTTAGCCAATTAGAAACGAATATTTTGACATTCGTCACACGGCACACGCTACACGCCGAGACATGAACCAATTTTATCTTTTTCGAGACGGTTTACATATACACATGCAAATTTAGTGTAAAAAAGAATTTTATAACGGATTACAGCCGAACCATAACAATTGCCTAAGATCTCATGATTTCAATGATTAAAATATTCCATTTTATCATCAGTTCCTCTATCGAAACGATTGTAAACGGACTGATATAAAGTAAGCTGACTTGACGTTTTCCGGTGTGAATGCCGTTACTTTGGGGTTAGTATCGGTTCTAATGATCATTTTGCTTAATACAGTTAAATTAAATATTTTCTGCTTTCTTTTCAACTATATTTTGTATCCAAGTGTTTAATTTTTTTAATTGTTGGCAACTCAAGCAAAAAAATACGGTTCAGGTGGCAATCGAGTGGCGATTTTAAGGGAGAAATTCAATCACAACAAAAATGTTCATTGTTTAAGTTCAAACTAAGGCAACTACTGCTAATAGTCACTACAAGAAAAAATAAACTTACGAAAAAATGTTCGCCTTTATTTTGTAGGCTGTATTTTTCCACCTTTGGCTGATTCAACAAAGTTTAATTTAAAATCGTCAATAGCTCAATTTAAATTGGTAAATGGTTATTTTAATCTACAAAAGTTACACCATCGAAGGACATGCAAGGAATTTATTAACAAAACCGAATATAAAAGGCGTGATCAAATATAGAATTGAAACAGTCTATTACATATTGGATAAATTTCACCTTAGGCACTATAATGATACATCAGAGGGGCTCTTACAGGAGAATTAGGACGTGTTTTATTTTACAACCATTCCATTTCACAATGCATTTAGTGGTTTTAAATTGATTTAATTTGGTTTCATATATTTCGGAAAAGGTGTCATTCATTTTAGAAACCATTTCACCTACAGGAAGGTTTTCGTTTAATCCAGAAAATTTATACATCAAACCAAATTAATTAACAAGGAGCAAAACATCTGGAATCAATCTTTATTACATACATTTATCATCGTATATTAGGGATTTTTGGCCTGTTTCTTTCTTAAGCTGGAACCACGATCCGTACTTTGTTTTCGTGCACATCAACTCTGTGCACATCTCATCGAGTACATCTACTCTGTTTGTGTTGGCGATTTTTCCATTATTTCCTCTAGGCTGCTGAAACGCGTTCCCCGTAATGGTTTTTTACCTCGATTGAACAGAAAGAAGTCACAGGGAGCCAAATCAGGTGAATTCGGTGGCTGTTGGATGGTATTTGTTGCATTTTTCGTCAAAAAATTACGAATAATGATGGCACTGTGCGACGGTGCGTTATCATGGTGCAAAATCCACGAGTTTTCTGCCCACAATTCTGGTCTCTTTCGGCGAATTGCTTCACGCAAACGTCTCATAACGCCCAAATAATAATCTTTGTTTACGGTCTGGCCTTCTGGAAAAAAATCATGATGCACTACACCGTTGTAATCCATGAAAACCGTGAGTATTGCCTTCTTTTTTGACTGAAAACGACGTGGTTTTTTTTTGGTGAACGCCATTTACTTGCCTGATGTCTGGATTGCGTGTCGTACTCATAAACCTACGTCTCGTCTCAAGTAATGATCCTTTTGATGAATGTGGGATCGGATTCAGCCTCGCAAATCATGTTTAAAATTGTAAATAATTTCTAAAATTGTAAATAATCGCCAACACACCCAGAGATAGATGTACTCTTGACTACGTAACTTTTGCAAATAGGAATATCAACAATAGATTTACCAACTTAACAAAAAAACAGAACTCAAATCGGAACGATGGGAGCGCCACACGCTGGTTATTCCGAGAACTTGTTGATCAAGGTAGTAAGTCAAGTCATCTGTAGCCAATACAGATATTGGGAAAATTTTGGGCCTTTTTGTTTGCTTTAGCAATGCTAAAATAGTCTGTTTCCGTTTTTAATCGAACCATCTATACGACGTTGCAAGTCTTAATATTTTCTTATACCGCCAATAAATTAATTTAATATTTTATGTACGAAATATTGAGAAATTCTGAAACACTAAATTAACCACGCGCACTGATTTCAAAATAAATCTAAGTTCAGATTTGGAGTACAAATTGTCATTGAATTTGACCTTTTCAATTTTTGGCAATATCAATTTAGAGAAAACTCTCTCTTGTTTCAAAATTAAATTGACCTCGCGATTTGCGCATATGGAATAAATTAATTCTACTTGATAAGAGTGTGAAATTTAAATGTTAAATTGAATTTGGAAATAAAGTATATATTATTGATAACAATTCTGAATTCTGGTGACAATATTTATCATGTATACCAGTTTTTAAGTTGACATTGGCATGTATGTGTTTGTGATGCAAGTGATATAATACAAACCAAGGTTGGATTTACATAAAAAGACGAAAATGGTGTTGTACTTTATAATATGAAAAATGAATCATCTTATATGTTATATACCAACATAATTTATTACTAATTTTTCAATTATAGCCAATCGTTAAAAGATCAGTAGATTCATAGATGTAAGTTTGACCTTCACATTATATAACAGACATCTTTATTATACAATAACAAATAAGTTCTGTTTATATGGTTAAATTTATTTTAATTATCATGTCACACATATGATCACAAAACAAACTAAAATAAATCGATATACAACACCTCACACCACTCAAAAGATAGCAAAAAAAAAAATTGTTCAACACCAATTTTGCAACCATAATTTACATTGAACTTGAAAATTTGAAGTTTTTGTTAGGTCTCTTGCCAGTGAATTTATGTAAATTACGTGCGGAACCTTTATTTCACTTGGTTTTCAAATTTATGGGAAACTGCATTATTGCATATAAAGTACATAGGTTTATTGTTGTTGTATGAAGAACTTGAACTAGATGTTTATGTGATACGCATAATTTAAGATTCAAGTCGCCTCGCTTTAAACCGCATCCAAAATTGTTTATGTAAATATAGCAGTATTTTTAATGTTACCACCAATAACACCAACAACACCACCAGAATAAGTTTCTTATGTATGTATACATATCTGTATTACTACTATTAATTAATTTACAAAGAAGTTGTAGGTAGAAAGTAGAATAACCAAAAATGGTGCGTCTATGAGTATGTAGTTTTATTATTTCTTATTTAATAAAAGTTAAAATAATGATTAAAGCTTACGTCATATCTTTACTTATCCTTTTTTGGATATATCATTGAAAAGCGGTGTACTGTACATTATATATGATCGTGTGTACGACTTTTTATGTCTTTAAAAATTATACACTTTTATTGACCTAATTGTCGTGTACCAGCACATATGGTACACGCGTATCTTTTCAGTAAATCGTGGGAAATGTTACGGCTGTGAAATGTGTTTTGAATATTATGACTTCATCTATAGTGTAACATTTTGTATAAGTTGACCTAACAGGTTTGTTTCCAAAATTATTATGTCATTTTAGTGTGACATGGTCGGATTGGTGTTAAATAGCGCGCACAAAATTATACAACGCGAGTTGTATATAGTTAAATAATATACTTGCACATTTTATTACATAATATTCAAACATATACACGCAAATCGAATGAAATTTTTCATATCCATCTTAAACAAGGCATCAATCTCACCGTATTTATATAGATATATCGATCTCCCATGAACAATTTTGTTATTTTTTAAATCAAAATTCCAATACTGGTATGGGGGGGCGCAATGTTGTTCCAATCATGTGCCAATCAATTACATTTAAGGTATCCGAGATATTTCCAAAATATTGTAGCATGTTTTTCTGCGCCACAAATATGCCAGATAAGTAACATTAAAAATAGCAAAAAAATATTTGCCTCAAACAATAAATCAATAACTTACAAATCTATCGTTAACATGAAATATTAAATCGTATAGTTGGTATATCTCGGAATACACGAAATATTAAGTTCAAACCCTCGGAAACACGCAAATTAATTTTTGCAATATGCGGGAAGGAAAATTTTATCCAACACGTTGACAACTTAAATTTTTTTAATCAGATTTTTAGCAAATTAAACAAATTGAAAAATAACCTAATTTACAAGGTGCGTTTATTATTCGCTTCGCATAACTTTATGCATACAATTTACTAGGATGTACATAATATATACCTAATAGGTATAGTTAAAGTCTATCTATAAATTTACTTTGTAAATATAGAAACTATAAAGTTGAAAAAGTGTTTTTTTTTGTTTTCTCCAATGATACCGCCTCGTGCCTGGTACCAAAGGAATTCTTATGGTTTCGTGAACTTTTATATGGAATATTTATGTTGTCTTTGTGCGCGATGAAAATTGAAAATTTATAGAAAATTATTTATAGAAGACATATTATTAGCTATGTACATATATAGATATGTATTTTGGTAAACAATAAACCGCGTACGATGTGTGGCATGATGATGAGTCAAATATTTTATGCGGTGTATTACATGATGTTTGAATGCATATACGGAACAGCGTGAAATTTAATTTTTGTATCATTTTCAGTCTAATTGAATATTATGTATGGTATATGTAAAGAAACTTAAAAATTTTAGATTATAGGGAAACAAAACATTACCATAATTGCATGATTAACTGTTGCAAGGTAGCGTAACGACTACACACAACTGTAATGAAATTAATAATAACATTATATCGACTTTCATACAACATTTGTCTCTCTTTTTATGCATACTAGCTTAACGTGAAATCTTTTTCAACATACTAATTTTCGTGTAAAACACGACACGTCTGGTACGAATTGTTTAAGCCAATTGATAAGCGAGTCACTTACGACACGTTCACAGTTAACAATAACTATAAATGTCATGCTCTATTAACTGTGTTTGTTCTTTGTTTGGTTGTTAATTTTTATTGGCTATTATTTTCAAATATTTATTGGTAACCAAAAATTTTCGGAAAACTCGAAATTTCTGAAATATCTGAAAAAATATTACTTAACACGGTTTGTGTAACATGGTTTTACTAAAACATGGTAAAATTTCGAGTACGTCACACCAGAAATCCCATTTTAGAAAACCCAAGTTTTCTATATATATTTCGCACCAAAGGGATTTCTCACGTGATTATCACACCAGAAATCCCACATATTCCGATTACCTAATAAAGATATTTTTCGGTGTACGATGATTGTGCAAAATTGTGCGTTACTAAACTATTGGCCTGAATCGGCCATAGAACATCCACAATTGATCAAAATCGCGGTTTCTCGAAGAAGTTATATGGGCGATTTCCAGAAATCCCAACTTTTATTAACATTTGAATTAAAACGAACTGTAATTAATATTCTGATTAAGATTCACATTTGTGCATTTTACATTTTAGCCAGAATCGGCCATAGAACATCCACAATTAAAAGAGAGGATCAAAAGAGGAGATTTCTGGAAATCGCCTATATAATCTATTCGAAAAACCGCGATTTTAGTCAATTCTGGATGTTCTAAGGCCGATTCTGGCTAAATTGTAATATGCACAAACGTGAATCTTCGCCAGAATACTAACCACACTTGGTTTTAATTCGAATGTTAAACCACGATTTTGATCAATTGTGGATGTTCTATGGCCGATTCTGGCTAAAGTGTAATATGCATAAACGTGAATCTTGGCCAGAATACTAACCGCCCTTTGTTTTAATTCGAATGTTAATAAAAGATGCGATTTCTGGAAATCGCCCTAATAACAGCTTCAAAAAACCACGATTTTGATCAATTGTATGTTCTATGGCCGATTCTGGCTAATGTGTAATATGTACAAACGTGAATCTTGGCCAGAATACTAACTGCACTTTGTTTTAATTCGAATGTTAATAAAGGGTGGGATTTCTGGAATCGCCCTTATAACCAGTAGGAAAAACCACGATTTTGATCAACTGTGGATGTTCTATGGCCGTTCTGGCTAAAGTTTAATATGCACAAACGTGAACCTTGGACAGAATGCTAACCACCCTTTGGTTTAATTCGAATGTTACTAAAATGTGCGATTTCGGGAAATCGCCCATATAACCGCTTCAATAAACCACGATTTTGATCAATTGTGGATGTTCTATGGCCGATTCTGGCTAATGTCTAATATGCACAAACGTGAATCTTGGCCAGTATATTAACCACTCTGTGGTTTAATTCTAATGTTAATAAAAAGTGGGATTTATGGAAACCGCCCATATAACCGCTGCCAGAAACCACGATTTTGATTAATTGTGGATATTCTATGGCCGATTCAGGCTAAAGTGTAATATGCATGCACAAACGTGATTCTTGGCCAGAATACTAACCACACTTGGTTTTAATTCGAATATTAATAAAAGGTGGGATTTCTGGATATCGCCCATATAACCTCTTCGAGAAACCACGATTTTGATCAATTGTGGATGTTCTATGGCCGATTCTGGCCAATATAAACTATTTTCAAGGCAAGTTTACTAACGCACAATTTTGTACAATCATCATATACCGAAAAAATAAGTTTTATTAGTTAAACGTAATATATGGAATTTTCTAATTACAGGCACAAAATTGCACAATCCCAGTGGTGCGAATTATACATAGAAATCTTGGGTTTTCTAAAATGGGATTTCTGGTGTGATGTACACAAAATTTCCTCACTTCTTTCACAAGTATCTTGTCAATTATTCTTACAAAGAATTTTAGAAGACTTCAAACGAGGTTTTTCTTTCATTTTGGTTTTGGTGCTGATCCCAAATACTTAAACGTTAAAGAAGCTTTCGATCAGAAATGCAGACTATTCAAAAATCCTGAAATCATATTTAGAAATACCTTCACCGAATTTTAAACTAAAAATATCTGACCGTCATTTTTTCCTGGATACCATTTCATATATAAAGGTGTCCTTGCTCGTAGATACTCGAATCATTAACAGACTTAATGTAAACAACTTTTTTTATAAATTTCAACTTTCGCTAAATCTTATCCATCTTATCCATCCTCTACATGATAGGACGCTCAAGTATAATCAAAATTCTGTAAGACCATACCTTTTACGTCGTAATTGAAAGTAAAAGATAATAAAAAAATGTGGCCTGACTTTTTAAAGTGAAATGCTTGAGCTGGAGCCTCTCGAAATTTGTTCCTTAAAATTTGGCCATTTGCTCTGGTACGTACATATTAGACAGTACAGAAAGGATTGGAATTTATGATGGATTTGGGAACGTTTATAAGTGACCCATTAGAATTTTTTTCAGAGAAATTATTTTTATGGAACCGCCGTTTTGTACGAGCGAACCTGTACATGAATTTTGAAAATAAAATCATGCTTATGCCTAGGGAATCCAATTTCTGTCTAAAATATGAATACCGATATTTCGGTATTACTTGACAACAAAACCGAGATACCGGTATTAATACCGGTATTGTTTATGTAACACTTAAAAAACATCGAACATTAAAAAAAATAGTTTTAAATTGTACATAATAACAAAATCAACCTCGATTTACTTTTGGTGCAATTTTCTTGTTAACATCATTGTTTATTTCAACATGAAGCCTTTCTTGCAATCTTATCGATAAAAATTTCCCTTCCCGCTTGAGGGCAATCAACAACAATTTCTGATGTTGAATATGAAGTTTCATCTGGAGCTGGGGTTGAAGAAAGAAGAAGAGAATATTAACTATTTCGTTTCTAGTTAGTCGATTAAAATTGACGTCCGAGCCAAAAATGCTTTGAACTTGTTTAACTTTGTGCAAATATTGCAAAAGGCCATATAAGTTCGTCTTTCTATATGATTCTCTGGATCAAAGAGGTTTTCATTCGGTCAGCTAATGGTCCTTCTCCCAAATGTTAAACCATGAATGCCAGGGTAGCGTCAGCTGACAGAAGATCTCTCCGGCATCGCTCCGACATAACGCTTCTATTGTCAGCTTGACTGGTAAAATCAAAGTTAGAAACCGTTAATTCTATACTCTAGGAATGCACGTTTCAGTAAAGCTGATAGTTGATTTGACTTCGATTGGAGCTTTTAAGACGCAATTTCTTAATTTATAGAACCGCTACATCATAAAAAGTATGCTATTCCATCTTGTTTTTGGTTCGAAGACTACAGATTGTACTTTGCCGAATTCATTTTAACGTAAGATTTTAGACTAACATTTTTTGTCGGTGATCGTCGAAACAGCTTTACAATCTTTCTAATTTTATTTATTAATGGAGCAAAATTATTGAAACGTCGTTTTTGTTGTTTTTCGTCCTGTTTTGTTTTTTGTAGAGCGAAACATCAATCATACGAATCAGCTATACGGTTATATTGTTCCAACACTCAAAAAACACCACAAAAAAAAAATTGATATTGTAGGTATATTGCGTTACTCTTATGTAGGAGTTTATAGAATTTTTGACTTTATACGATTCCTATAAGAATTCTGACTTTAATTACAATTCAATGAATATTGAGCGAATAATCAATAAAAATTGAAATGCCGAAATACCGGTATTGATCGCTCAAAACCGGTACTGAAAAATGGTTCGGTATACCGGTATATCGGTTTCCGGTATACCGGTATTGGATGCCCTACTTATGCCGTCATTATGACAGTTTGAAAATCATGTAAATTTACTGCGCGAAAGCAACAAAATGTTTCGGGCTTGAGCTACCCACCACTCTCTTTTCTATGACATACATGAAAAATAAAAAACAAAAATGACATTTGCGAACAGTAATGAAAACTAAAAACTTTTTTTTTGTTTATATTTAAGAAGGATACGCAAAAATATTTGCTCAATAATGAAAACAATCACAATCCTTTCACTTTTTGATAAATAAGATAACTTTGTGAAAATGAAAAGTGATAATAGTGATTTTATCCTTACTTCACTTACTTCATTTGTTTCGTTTGTATTATGATTTACATTAATTCCTATTTTCGGTTTGCGAACTCGAACCTTCTAGAGCGAAGACGTTGGGCCTGAACGTGTATCTTCGGAGCTGGGGCACCTTAAAAAGGCCTGGAAAAGGCTGATAATCTTTAAAAGTGGCTTGATGTCGAATAAGGATTTATAAGGATTTGGTCATTCAATTCGTTCTGAATTTCCGAAAAGAACAGTTTGACACTCTTTTGTTATGTTTTTGTTGTTCTTTCGATCAAGTCTTAGGTTGTTCATGACGATGTGATTTATGTCGGAGAAAATAAGTTTTCTTTCGATTATGTAAATTTTTGTTTGTTTTATATTCTAATGCCTCAAATCGATTTTTTGACTAAATTTTTTAAACGGCAACGGGTCCGGGTCATAAGGTCGACTGAGAAAATGTTGACTACGAAAATGTTGACTGAAGAAATAATGCCTGAGAAAAAGTTAATTGAGAAAATACTGCGCAGTATTAATTTTTCCAGTGAACATTTTCTCAGACAAACAGAAAGTTACAACCAGAGAAAATAACGTTTGGAAATAATTTCTTAGCTACTTTGACACTGGCTGTTTCGAAGTCGGATAAAATGAATTTGGGATTTTACTTTAATTGGTTTTGGTCGGCATAATTACATATCTAGTTTTTTTGTCATTAAACAGGAAATGACGGTGATTACTATATTATTATCATTATTTTCTTATCCAGCAAAAAATTGAAAATAACTGTTTCATTATTCCGGCAACAATGTTAAATGTTCCATCAAAAATCCTTAAATCTGAGAGCGAAAAAATTTTGAATTGGTCCGAACGAGCAGGTATGATAATCGGACCACCATTAAATAATTTTTCTGCTATTAAAATATTCTTATCTTGTACCATTTGTAACATGGATGGTATTTATTCCGAATACAACCTATTTTCTTACGAGTATATTTATTTTTTTGGTATTGAACTTTCTAAATCGACATTTCAATTTTATCGAATTTTTTTGATTAATAATTTCAATTGTCACTAAATTATCAATCGACACTTCCTGACTTCCACAGTCGGTATTTTTTTTACAATCGATACTTTCAGCCATTCTACTTTTTCTAAATCAACATTTACAAGTTTATCGATGGCACTAGGTTCAATCATAGATGGCAATTGCTTAAATCGGACATCAATCTGTGCCTCACTTTTCATTTTTCTAAATTGCAACTTTTCGAACTTCAATCGAATATCACTGAATGTTATTGCTATTTGAATAAAATGACTGCAAAAAATTTCGTTTATTTGAATTTCTTTTTGTGTTGCGCCCCTCCCTGCAACCGACCAAACAGCACAGTATTTCCTGCAACCGTCAAGCGAAAACTATACATAGTGTTGAAAAGGCGCATTGTCAAATTTGGATGTGACATTTAGATGTTGATGGATGATTATGAAAGCTACAGGAGATAGCACAAACGATTTTTGTAAAATCGCAATATCTGGAATTAAATTAGAACGATATACTTGTAGTACATGAAATTAAACGTTTCTCTATCGGCGAAGATCGCTCCTCATCTTAAAGAACGCCCTCAATTATTCTGATTGATTGGAATAAAAACAAAAGCTGATTAATCATCAAAATCGATGGAACCCGATTATTGACAAAGTTCGTACCACCAATGGCACCAATGGCTGTTTAAAACCGTATTATTATTGTTATTACTACGAATGATGGGGGACCACATATCTCAATGCTTAATACATAAATCGTAGTATTGTTGGGAAATCTAATTGTTTCCACTTACATATAAATTTGGTAAAGCCCTTCATCCCCAGGGATCTCAGTTCACAAAATTCGATCTGTCGCATAAAACAAATTATGGTTAAAATTATAGGTTTTGAGAGATGATGAGTTAAAATCAACAAGGCCAAAATGTAGAAGTGTATTATCATCAAGAGGCTAGATTTACGCACAATTCATGAAAATTCGAAGAAATTCGATTTTGAGGTCGATATCTAATATAAATCCGTGAAAATTTAGAAGCTAAATTTAAAGCAAAAATATAAAATTTTAGGAATATAAAACTTTATAAAGTTGGCTAATTAAAATTTAAGAATTCTGTACCTTAATTCAATTTTAAATTTAAAATCTCAGGTTGCCAAATTTCGCTTAAAAATTTTTAATTTCTTTAAAATGTTTCGATAGATCAAATAAATCAGGTTCTAAATATATTATAAAATTGGTAAGTGAGGTAACTTTCAAATTGGTTGATTACATAGAAAATTGGTCGTAGGAAAAAAATCTAGAAAACTGAGTTTTGCACAGATCAATTTTAATTTTTAATTTTTTTTTTTGATATTTCCGAAGTAAAATTTAGGTTATAGGTAAATAAGTAAAATTCGAACTTGAGATTACAATTTCAAATAAAATAAATGACTCAAATACATTAATTAAACATTTTATTTTAATTTTTGTTATATTTAAAATTTCGTTCTAAACTGTGTTGCAGTCGAATTACAGAAACATCCAGTCAGTAGCAAAAGCTTATAAATAGCTATAACATTGGTTGGCCCCGAGTCGCAGAACTTTGTTCATTTACACAGATTGCGGAACATCTGACATCTTATTTACCATAATCCCACACTTACAACCCGATAAATAAAATTATTTCTTAATGTTTAACGCGTTTGCCCAAAATGAAGCGGTTTGAATATTCTGACAATATTTAGAAAAGGAGACTTCTTCTCGACTGTATGCATATGATTTTCAAAAAAGATCATAATTAATTTGTTGGTACTTGAATGGCGCTAAATAAAACTATATCAATAATAATGATGATGAAGAAACTGAGTTCGTTACTCATTCATTATCATTTATATGGCAAAACACTTTTTTTTAACACTTCGATAGCTGCTATCGAGAGCCGTCATTTTTCTATACCTAAATTTAAATTTGACAAGCTATTTATTCCTAAACTACACTTATTTAACATCAAACAACCATTTTTAATTCAATTTAAAAATATTTGGCTCTACCTATTTATACCGAGGGCTATTGGAAGCCACTTTTTATATATTACGGCTCTCGATAGCAGCTATCGGGAGCGAATAAAAAAACGCAGCTATCATTAGTTAAATTCGAGTTTCAATTTCAGATTATTTTGACCATATTTAGAGTAAAGTTAAGTATACGCCTAATTAAGTATATGCTAATGAATGTATATAAGTTAAGTGCGTGTTGCTGAACCACAATTAGGCAGATTGTTTAAGATTGCGCACTTTCGATAATAGAAACCAGGAACATCCAGTAAGCGCATGAAAAAAATTAGCGAATCATTTCTGATCATAGATCGAAGTCAGAGCGTATTTTCTGACTTGGTTGTAGGGTAATTAACTTATCTTATTAGCTAATGGACTTATCTAGTAACTAAGTTCTTAATAAAGTTTCTTCTCAGTTTCTCAAAATTGATCGTCTGATAAATTGACTGATTAGAGAATCAAGGCCACAACGATCAATTTTCACATGAGAAGGTCCTTGACTTTGGTGGCCATTCATTTAAGTCCGAGTTTTCTATACAATTTCAATGGAGTTTAGTAAAACCGCAATTTCATAAAATAAGAAAGAAGGGAAATATTATACTGTATATTGCCCCTTTTTGTGAAACCGGGCATTCATTTATTAAACTTTACGATCATTCAATTTCAATTTGAAATTCAGAATATAAAATTTTCAACATTTCAACAATTATTGAATTGTAAAGTGACAATTTTCAGCAATATAAGGTTAACGTTTAAGCTTTAACCACTTTTATTTCGTTACTATAAACATATTCTTCCTGCGATGATCAGGGTGCCTAAGAAACTAAGAAAATGTTTATACAAAGGTTGTGACACTGGCACTAGTCACAACGAATGGATGCCCAGATTAATATTTTATGAATATATATCATAAGTTCCCCGTTCGATTTTTTCGGTACAACTGGGCGCTAAAATCCCTTTAATAGAGATATTTAAAAGCAAATACAACGCAAACCTATAAATTAAATCAAAAACTTTATGAAAAATGAACGCAACTTGACGTCCACTCACGAAACTCTTTACATTAGCGATGTTTTTGCTACCTCAACATTTTTACCATTTTTATCTACGCCTTCACAAACAATCAAGAAAAATTGGTTCAGCCGACATAATTGACAAAACGATGGAACCAACAAGACTAATGACCATCTAAATTGGGAGAAGAAAGTAGCCTCAAAATATACTAAACAGTAGAATGATTTAACTTCCAAAAATATTAGAACTTCAATTAAAATTTCAAATATCGAAATTTTCTATTTGAATTTTTTTTGGCTTCGTTGACTTTAATTCGCCAAGGTTGTTGCACGTTTGTCGTTGGTATTGAAATCAATCTGTGTGACTCACGAATGTTGTCATCATTTCAAAATTGCTTATCTGCGGAATAAAGCAAATTAGGCCACGCCCCGCTGACTATTCTTATTTTATATTCACGCCTTCAATTTTTTTTTTGTCTTCTCGAATCATTACACGACTAATCGATTTTTTTGATTGATCATAAAATAATTATAATGCAAGTTTATTAGCTTGCGACAATACTATATACCTACAAAACCCAAGAATAATATCTGAAAAAACTCTAAATTTGATCAAAAATTGGAGGAATAATCTCTTATCTGTCTTGTACCTCACTTATGTGATATTTATCATAAGTTATCTTAAGTTGTCCTTTGTTGTCCTATAAGCATATCCTTATTTTTTTTATAGTGTACAAGTCTCGTTATAACGAATTAATATAAGCTTATTTTTGGCAGGATGATAAATTTTGAAAAGTGTCTAAAAATTGCAGAAATTGGCAGAAAACTCTTGTTTGATATGTTACATATGTACATACCTGATATAATATGTTTAAGAAAATCCTAGTAAGCGACCGTTAAAATATCCTTTATTCTAAGATGCAATAAGGTCCCAGCTAATCAAGAAATATTTTACTTGTGGAAAAAGTGGGGATTAGGGTGTGTAGTATGGTGTTAGTTAAATATCACCATTATCTGAGCTTTTTTAAAAGTGAAAAATTTTTAGAGTAGCTAGGGCCTTATGACAATTTAGAATATACGACTTATATATAGGACTAGGATTTTCTCAAGAAAATTCGAAAAATCACTTTTTTATATACGAAAATAAACCAAACACTGGTTTTGTACCAGTTTCTCAGATTTTAGAAATTTTCAGAATTTACCCAGGAATTAGAATAGATCCTGCTATAGAAAAATTCTAAATTTGTTGTCTAACAATAAATAAACATAAACATGATTTTTATTATTTCAATGTGAATTAAATTAATTCGTATTAACGAAACTTTCACACTATACACTTCGGGCAAATTTAGGACAACTTCAAGCGATTTAGGACAAACTTCATGAAACCTGTATATCTCACCGTTGCTTGTAAACAATTCTAAAATTATGAGCACTCCCGAATATTTTCGGTCTCGAATATTTTTAATAATTTCGATTACTCTGGAATAATCTCAAATAATTTCATAAACTTACAATTTTGAATGCTGGAATAATGTTAAAAAATCGCGAAAACGACGAGCAACCGGAAATAATTTTTTGTTTTTAAATTCGATCCAAAATTTTATACATAACGAGTGTTTCATAACATAACTTCAACTTATTATTTATGGACGGTTTTAGGCAGTGGCGGCAGCTGTTTGCTGGTAATTAGTAAGCTTGCTTGACAACATTCTTTCAGTAATGACTTGATTTTTAATTTGGCATCTAAATAGCGACGAAAACAATAATCAAAACATTTCTTATTCGCTTTTACCTATGAGAACCAGAATTCGGGCACAAACAGGAAAATCACAACCGGCTAAGAGTAACAAATTTTTCTAAACTTATCGGTTAATCGATCCGATAGAATAATCGATCTTTATCGAAAATAAAGTTTATTTTGAATTATTTCCCCTTGGGTATCATCTCTGAGTGCCATTTATTGTTTGTTTTGTTTGATTTCTTGATTTATTTTTTACCGTCCTACTTTACGCCTGGAGTAGCCAAATCGAGGACGGGCGGCTACAGATCCGTCTTTGAAAACCACCTGCACATTGCATTGCTTCATGTCAACCTATAGTGCCATTTATTTATCTCTCGTTTTTCGAGAACTCAATTTACATAAAGACGCATTTGTAAGAAAACGCAATTATTTAAGTATGCGTTAAGAGAGCTCAAAATGTCTTACATAATTGCGTATTGTCGCAATTTTCGAAAAATTTTCCAAACTTTTTTAATATTTACGCAGTCCACCACCAGTCGTCTCAATTTTCGGATTTGGTACAGTGTTTTTTCAATTACGTTTTGGAATTGGGTTAATAGAGTTTATTCGAGATGTTGCCGACTTACAGGTACTCGTATATCGATATTTTATGTAATTTTTCGAGGGTTATTCATGAGATTTTGAGATTTTTGAATTGACCGACAGATTTCCAGGTTTGATTTACTTTAAGTTACTTGGCATCGAAGTTGCTCGAAACTTTTCTAAATTATCCGACTTCCTCTCGTTATATTTTAGAGAAAGATGCTCTTGTTGCCTTTTATTCTCTATAAAGCATTGTTAAATTATGTGTCAGTGATTTTATGATTTTTCAGGAATATTCTACTATTCTAATTTTATTCGAAATTTTTCAGAAAATTTGAAATTTCTTGAGAAAATCAAGATTATTCAAGCTTATTCGTGTTTGTTCGATTTGTGTCAATATTTTTAATATTCTATAGAAATTATAGGAAGCTTTTAATCTTATATGATATTTGTTTGGCACTGAATGTAATTTAGTAGATATTATTTAAGATTTTTAAAATTCTTCGATCACTGTTTTATGATCTTACAGGTTTTTGGTTTGAACTAAATTTCCAAATTTAAATACCGTTGAGTGGCGTATGGACATCAAAATTATACCCATTTTTCAATATTCGTGATTCTTAGTGTCTTCTCGATTTTTGGAGATTATTATGGGATTCTAAATTTATTCGAATTTTCTGGGAATAATCGCAATTTTTTGTGAATGTGGAGCTGGATAATTTTAGAATTGTAAGATTATTCGGCTATCTTCTTGATATTAGAAGAATTAGTGATTTATCAATAATTTATTTGTTTTTGAGCATAGTATTGAGCTATAATACGTTCAGTTACTTAGGTGACATGGAATAAAAATTTTGAAACCAAATTGTTTTTGAATACTTGCGGTATAGACTACAAAAAAAAGAAACTAATATTTATTTTGTGTCCTAAATATTGCTTACTACAAGGTTTTAGTCGAGGAGGCCCAAACAATGTCATTTCCTTTTATCTTATATTTTCACATGGATGCTCAATTGAAATGGGTTTTCGTAAAAACCGGCGACTACAAATTAGCTTTTGGTTGTGACGAGGTAGTATGATGAACGAAAATATAATGAAAAATTTAAATGTCCTAAAAACTTCTAGTTGTGATAGAAATTTGTGGAACACATAAAGAAAGAGATTCGCTCAAAAAGTTGATGATGAAATTGAACAAAAATATTTTTGGTTTGTGCGCTAAATTTATTTATTTAGGGTATACTTTTAGGACAAGAACCCCCTTACATTGAAAAATCTTTGACAATATAGATTTAATTGTTCTGAAATTTAAAAAATTTAGAATTCGTATTAAAAAGTTAAGGAATTTTTATGTTTAAGAGAAATTTGTCAATATATTTCGAAATGTAATAAATTTGGGCTAGTTCAAAATTCTATAGGTTATTTTAGAAATGCTTAAATTTAAATACTGTGTAGGAATATTAAAATTAAGGAATCATCTAATGGAACTGGTAAAATGGAAGTTTAAGAATACGGAAGATAATTAAAAAAAATTAGTAATTCACACAATTCAGAATAGATCAACTTAGAAATTAAGGAATTTGATAATTCTAGAATTTAATTTTCTTTTTAAATGTTGAGCAATGTATTTAGGAAACAAGATTTAATAAATTTTGAAATTCTTTCTGGGCTAAATTACATTCTGTAAAAAAAAAATCTCGGAATAAATTATTTCAGGAAATGGTGCCCCATCTGTAGCTTTGGTAGAAATTTTGTACAAAGATAGATTTTAGTAATAAGCTGTTAAATATAGAATAGAGAGGCTTGCAGTGGAAAACTGCCAAACAGATTTTTTAAAAAGCGAGACCGACGATATTGAAGATAAATGTGACATTATCGTACGGATATCATTTATCCGTTAACAAATTTTAAGGTTAATTGAAGCATTGCATGGGGGTCATTTTAACAAAACCAGTAAAAAAAATTTTGTTGAACTTTTTTCCGAGGTAATCTCAACATTTTTGAAGAAATATTTTCCTACGGGTAACACACCTACCAAATTTCAACAATTGGTGTCGTTAAGACAAAATGAATAATAGGTTACCCAACAAACAACGCGGGAACGCACGCTCTCAGTGCACGGAATTCCTTGTCCTTGATGGTAAAGTAGTTCCAAATTTACTTAAACTTATTATGTACTTACTAAGTATTTTTCAGCCTTAGGATCCTCTTTACATTTTCGTTCTAGGTCTTCAAATTCAGCCGCAAAATTAGTAGGTAAACGAATATCCGAAGGATCTTCACCTTTTTCTAATGACACATTTGATTGGTTCGATTGAACGGTCCGAAGAACAATAAGTTGCCTCATTATGGTTCGTTGATTTTTTATGATTTCCAAATTTTGCTCTTCCATTTTTTGAAGCCTATCGTTGATTTGTTTCATTGAGCTTGTTCTTAATGCTAAAAAATACATTAAGCAATTTTACAAATAAAATCAATTAAAAAATTAACTTACTAGAATGTTCTTTATTTTCTGTATCTGTCACTTCTAAATATTCAGCTGTGACCTCCGTTGATGTAGTTGGTAAAACATCACGAATTTTTAAAAAATGTTGATAACCTAATTCCGAATCGGAGTATCAGGGACTTTCAGTGCCATTTTTTTCTCTGCTATCTGTGACAGACTCTTCTTGAACTAAAACGTGAAGTAATTTATTTGAAAATATTTATATACATATATCGAACAACTTACGTTTTCTTTTAAATTGAAAAATTGTTGGGCTGTGTGATTCCATAATTAAAATTAATTGCCGAAATTATCCTATAATAAAGGTAAATAAAGCGTTGTTGAATCCCTTTTTAAAGCCATTATTTTAAATTTAATTGCTGATATTTTATATTTGTTTAACTCTGGTTCTAGCAGTTCATTAGTTGAACAGGAAATGTGTAAATTGCTTGACGAAAACGGTTTATTAAAAAGTCCACTGTGTTCATTACAAAATTGCCCATTAAATAAACATTTAAATTGACTTGCAATATTTCTTTAATTACAAAAACTTTGGTTTCTACAAAGCAATAATTATTAGGCCTGTAGGCCTATGTAGGTCTCGGTATGAGAATTCATCTACATTATAATTTAACATTGCGTATGGAATTTGATCATCATTTTGTGCGCTGATACATGCCTACTAACTTCGTACAATCTGTTGCTGAGTTGTTGAAGCGGTTGACTGTGTTTTTTAATGTGTTTTTTAAATGTTGTAAACAGTTTTCAAATTTGAAAGCGCTGAATTGGTCAAGAGGTCCAAACTTTACCACATCGTCAGCCAAATGAATCAAATTGTGTATATTATACCCAACCGAACTTGGGCCATATAGCACCGGAAAATCTTCAACGTATTTTCGTAGCATTCTGGTAGCACATGAATTATTATTAGTATTCTTATTGAATAAGCCAATAACATAAAGTGATTGTAATAATCATCCTGCAAAATGCCCTTTAATAATATTGGGCCTGTATAGCATAAGAACAACCGAAGTTCCGTCGCCTTCCATCTATCAATTTCTGTAAAATTTCTAGGTTTTCTCGAAAATTCCTTTATTATGCTATATGCTTAATCACTTTGATGCGTTCATCGAGGATTGCTATATCATAGTTTGTTAAGGAATATTTCCTTTTTTTAATTTTCACCCATGACTTTATATTTTGTCGCATTACTCCGAGTAGTACGCAGTGCATGTAGTCCATTGGTATCTGTGATACGCAGCCTACATTAATTCGTTTTATAGCAATTGGCTCAAATTTTTTGTGATATTCTAACTGGTTTCTGCTAGAAAAATTTTCATCTGTTCCCAGTGGTGCATTTATATCTAAAAAGCACATCCGTCTGTTTATGTACTCGCCTTTGACTTGACATTTAGTGCAACCGTATAATAACCGTTGTGTCCTTTAACACCGAGAATCATGGATTTAGCAGGTGCGCCGCAAACAATTGCCCGTAATCCGATAGAAATTGCATTATTGTTATACATAACACCTTCCGATTTTAACACATCCATTTCACTAACAAATTGTTCTAAAAATACGTCGGAGTAAAACGGTTTTTTATAACCATGGTACGCACCGATTACAAAAACTTCCTTTTTACCTACAACGTTTCCTAATATAGGCCACAATTGACTCGATGAACTTCTTGATAATGGAAGTCCGTCTACACCAATATCAATATTCACCGCTTTTAAATATTTATTTTCATTTTGCTGCAAAAAATTTGTTAGGTACTTTGTGATATCAAAATGTGTGTAGCACCCGATTCCCATACCAATTACGTTAGTCTGTTTTGGTGTTCTTTTCAAAGTACGAAGATCTCTTGGTAAATTCGGATGGAGTTTCCTCCATGGATGCTCCAGAATGCTCAACAAAGCATATGCAGATTCATTTGTAATTTTGTATTTCACAAACCATTCAGCCAAATCGTTTTCCAAAATATCCTCCGATTCATTAGGAACTTCGAAACTATCGATACTATGTTCCGATGAAAATACCCCACTAACATCACCAATATCAATATTATTTTCAAGCAAACTTTCTAAATATTCATCAGCCGTTTTACTTTCTTCAAAAATATTTACATTAATATTTTCCTTACTCAAATTCACAATTCTACTTGTTGTTGATTGTGTTTCTTGATTATTTTTTTTAGATTGAAGTCCGTTCGACACCAAAATATCTACTTCCTCTTTAATTTTTCGTAAATTATTTCTTTTCGACATTTTTAGAACAATTGTTTTTATTAAACAATCACTAAACACAATAAAAATTAAGTAAAATAGATTTTATTTACCTGTTTACTTTAAAAAAAATGTCGCGTTTGCAGGCAAAGGATTGAAAATGAAACATGTACGCCATATGGTTTGACACATGTGAAACTGAAACCTCCCAACATACTGTGTGTACGGAAAGCGGACCTTTTTTTACTTCTCAAATTCATCGCGCTCTGCGCAAACTCCAAAATGGATATTCACACACATTCGCATTTGTTTTATGTAAATGTATAGTAAAATGGGTATGGAAAACCGTGCGTAAATTGCACTGCGCTGGGTACGTACCCAAAAATGTTTGATGGGTACCTATGTATGTAATATTAAATTTCAATGTCTAAATTTACCTAAAATACTTTGCTGGTGGCAAATAATTTCGTAGTCATTTAAAAAAAAATATATCTAGTAAGCTTTTAAATGCAAATTCCTTCTGTGACGTTCAGTTGACATTTTATTGATTGAAATATCAAAGAAATATTGATCGATACATTATTCGCGAATTCCTTTAATAAAGTCGCCTTTAAAGTATTATTTCTGAGTAATAAAATCTCTTGGTATTACATTTCGTATATAAATCTTAATAGCAAAGCATGAATATCACGGTGTTAGGGTGGAGAAGGTTAATGAAAGAGGTCTAATATTAATTGAAAGCCTATGTGATTAGGGAGATTGGGCATACGCAGGGGATTTATATTGCTTTTAAAACCCGCGACATCTTTTAAGGATCGTAATTCCCAAAATACGAGTAACAGAAATTTTTTATAAAATGTAAAAGGATAGTTTCGTGACGTATAATAAGTATCGTTCGAAGAGCCGGATAGACCTAATTTTTATTTTTTTTTTTAATTTCAAAATTTGCTCAAAATTCAAAACATTTAAGTTTGATAAAACGAAATATGAAATTAATTAAGAATTTGATTTAAAATCACTTTAAGAATTTCGTCAGACCTTGTAATTTTGGAACTTGAAACAAACTTTTAAAATTAAAAAAAGCGAAATCAAAAAAGTTACCGACCGAAGTGTAAGTCAACCTCTTGTTAATTGCGAATTCTACTTCACTGTTTTTTCTCTTCACTAAACGTGGGGTCCTATTAGCTTGTTCTATCTGGCGATTCGTGGATTAATTTCCTTGGTAAGTGCGTTATAATCTCTCACGATTTTAAATTTCGAGCCTTGTAGATAAATGTGGAACCGTTGGAGGGAATAAATAATAGCAAGCGTTTCCAACTAATGACTTTCTGGCTCGGTATTTCTTCGGAAATAATAAAATATAAGACGCAATTTGCCATCCGCTTCCTTTTGCATACATATTTAATCAAAACCCAATCGCAATGTAACGCAATCATTGAACTCCGGAGAATTAACCAATGCCTCGTTAAGTTACTCAAATTATTTCAACTCCTTTTGAGAGAATATGAATAATGCGCCATTTTTAAGCAAATCTTGCAATTGATTTGCAACTATTAAACTCTTGAAATTATTGATATGATATTGCATACATCGGTATTTTCAAACTTGTTTTTGAGGCAGTCTTTGAAAGACTGGATGCTTCTCCTCACTCATATTTAAATTACCGGTCAATGTAATCTTGTCGTGGAGATAGTCTACAAAAAATTCTTGTGCTCCCACATTCGACAATCAAATCTTTTTCTAGCTATAATATGTAGATTTGGATTTGCTAAGAGTAATGCTTCAATCTTATCCAGCCTACAGTATACGATGTGCCAACCAAATTGACTTTGTCTTTAAAAATTGGAATTTGGTTTTGGCCATTTCCCGTTTTCTTTCCAACAAAGCGGTTTCTCATAAGAAAGAGAATTTTCAAATAATGAATTAATTTTCAGGACTACAAACTTCTTTGTAGAAACGTTGAAATTACAGTACGAGTTGAATCTAGATTTTTGAAGAAATTCTAACATATATTCGAATTTTTATAGGTAGGTGAAGCAAAAGTCTACAATATTCCGAATCATTTTTATTACCAGTTATAGACTGATAATTTTGTGTCCCTTTTCACAGATTCGTTTCCTTTGGTAGTCGCCAAACTCGATCCCTTTTATTTTTTTTAGGGTAGGTAGCTCTAAATATTTACTGTCGTCTTTTGATTTCATTAATGGTGTACCTTTTTTAAAAATTTTGTTGCTATTTTGAACCATAAATTATGACTAAATGCTTATCATAATTGAAGGATATAGCTTCGTGATCTAGTTCTTCGTTAAGTTTTCGTAAGAAGTTTAGCATATTTTGTCAAACAATTCTTTTATTCGTCATAACGTCAAAATCAAAACATAATATGCAAATTTTTGCACAAATGTCAATAATTATTTGACAACCATTTCATTTGAGAAACACCCCCTTAAGTCTTGAATTTTATTTTTTATATAATATATAGTCACGTATATGTGCGTGTGAATGAATGAAATTTAGTTCACCAACCTCCACAACCTACAAAATTCTCTATGTCGTTTGATTTTGCGGTTTTTACCTACACAAAATTCGATTTTAAAAACAGCCAAACATTATGGTAACAACTTAAAAATACAAAGATAACCTTCAAATTTTTTTGTGCCGACACCATGAATTTATGTGCATTTTTGTCGATTTTCTAAGACCTTGCGGGTGCATAAAATGCAATATGCATAATTCTTATAAAACAGAGCACATAAAGTAGTTTAGTTTTTAATAAGCACGCGATTCCAAAATAAATAAAAATTTTTTTAAGCAATCAAAGTAGGAAATGCAGGATTTGTAAAAATTGATCGATTATTGTTGTGTGGTGCTATTCTTCAGACTAGAAATACAAAAAAAAAATTTGCTGTTGTTTTATTGTAACGCGGAGGGGAGAAATAATTAGCGCGCTAAAATGGTTAAGCTTCAATTAAACTTGCTTTACATGAATTAACTTTTTTTTTTTTTCTTCTTGTACAAATATGTTTCCAGGTTGTATTAGAGGGTTGTTCGTTTTGGGAAACATTCAATAGTAAAAAACGAAGAATAACAATGGGTGGATTTGAACAAAGGCCTTGGACCCCAACAAAACGACGCGGTAAAATCCAAGCAGAATTATCTAGTCCAGGACCAGCGTGTGTACAATTACCACCTTTACTAGGTGAGTGCGGTGGACGTTTTAAATTTCATTCATATTCATATGTACATACTATATACAAAATACGTTCGCTTCATTTTGGTCTCGCCTATACATAGAATAATTTTAGTTTTGTATTATTTTAATTTACTTAGAAAGGTTATCATTCTGTTTATTGAGTTCAAAAACAATTTTTGGGGGGACACAGCGATAAAAGCGTTTCACAGAACTATTTTTAGATGTCTCGCAAATACAAAGAATTAACTGTGCATTAACTTTAAACTCAACCAATATGGCCTGATTCATAAATTTTCAACTTTGCTTGCTTGCTCTATAGCGAAAAATGGTCTTATTGTTCTTTATAAGTGCGGTAATTTGTCAAGCCTTATATAGACTTTCCTGTAATGTTTGCTAAATATAATTTTTTAGAGTGGCAGTACAAAATGACCTTACTTGAAATAAAAAATGCCTTGTTTATATGCAACCCGCACAAAAAAAAAATTGTTTTAATCGAATTACAAATAATAAAAATGCGTTTGGGTGTAAACACTGTCAATAAAACTAATTAAACATTTTTTTTTCTTCTTCTAAATATCCATTTTAGGTACTAAAGTTTCTGATTCCAAGAAACACGCTGCTCCAGCATACAGTTTTGGGGCAAGACATAAAAAGGGTTCGGAAACAACTGGTCCCGGTCCAGCATACGATATACGTGGCTTAGCGGCAAAAGGTAAAGATACGCCACCCCAAATATCACTTCAAAGTCGTCCTAAAGATAGAACTAAAATGATGACACCGGCACCGGGAGAGTACAATGTAAACACGGCTGAAAAAATGATAACGGGCTCTGCACCAAAATATACATTTGGTTTAAAGTGTACACCAGACAAAGCGACTGGTACTCCAGGTAAACTTTACTTATGTGTTTAGACTTAATTCGTGACGTCAAAATGTTTAGAAAAAAAAAATGTGAAATGTTTGTGTTCGTATGCGAGGGAACGAAAAGTTGAGGTATAATCGTTGTATTGAACTAAAAAAAAAAAAAAAAATTAGATGTTAATTGTAGGCTTTGTGTTAAAGTGCCGTAGTTGGTAAATTAAAATATTTTTTATTTTTTATTTTTTTTTTATTTTACAAAATCACTCAGCACCGAATACGTACAGTCCTGAGTATTCGAAATTGAGAAAAAGTTTAAAATTTTCATTTGGCAAGAAAGCAAATGTTAAAATTGATAATGGTAATCCAGGTAAAAACTAATTTGTGTATTTAGGCCATATTTTCGGTGTTCTTGTGTTGCATGTGTTTCTTAATTAAATTTGTATTCTGGCACTTGTTTTAGATCTTGCATGTATTTAAGTTTGCCCTCATCAATATATTATACATATGGCAATAACATTTTTCTTTTACTTCCATTATTTCATTCATCCGTGCTATAAGAAAATTTTATTTATTTGTGGTTTAAATATATAAATATATATAAGAAGTGGAAAACTACTTTTGGGTAAGGGAGAAGAATTCCATGGCTTCTCAAAGGTACATACAAAATTTATTTCTTCAGCTTTCGATTTATAGAATTTAAAGATTTGTATTATTTTTGGTCTATTTCTTATATGCTTTCTTATTTTGTATATATAATTAGCACCTGGACAGTATTCACCCGAAAAGGCAGCCTCACAAAAATCACCAAAATATAGTTTTGGTTTGAGAACAATATACGAAAAAAATAACGAAACACCCGGTGAGTGGACTAAATTTTGATATACTTACGAGGATCATCTCGAATATAATTTTTAAAATTTTTTTATATAGCGCCCGGAGCTTATGATCCTGGTAAAATAAAATTTAGTCGACAGCCAGCATATTCATTTGGACTGAAAGCGAAACACGAAAAGGTTAGTGAAACACCTGCACCCGGTGCATATACCCCAGAAAAATCGGTGCTGGATAATAAAACACCAAAATATTCGTTTGGCCTTAAAACGAAACACGAGAAGCTAAGTACTACTCCAGGTAGGTGTTGACATTATATTAAAATTAGGTTTTATTTAATTTATTTCTTATATTGCGATATAGCTCCCGGAGCTTATAGCCCAGAAAAAGCCAAATTAGGCCACACTCCAAAATATAGTTTTGGCCATAAGTCGAAAGAAGTGAAACAAAGTGAAACTCCAGCACCAGGTGCTTATGAACCTGAAAAAGCTAAGCTACATACGCCAGCCTACAGTTTTGGTCTAAAAGCAGTACACGAAAAAATATCCGTAACTCCGGCACCTGGGGCATATACACCCGAAAAAACTAGATTGGATCATACGCCAGCATACAGTTTTGGTGTAAAAACTAATCACGATAAACCGTCTGAAACTCCAGCTCCGGGTGCTTACCAAACTGAAAAAGTTAACTTGGACCACAAACCATCCTATTCGTTTGGTGTTAAGCATCATCATGATAAGCCAGATCAGACCCCGGCACCTGGAGCATATCAAAATGAAAAAACTAGACAGGATCATTCGCCGGCATACAGTTTTGGAATGAAAGTCAATCAGGCTAAACAGTCAGAAACTCCAGCTCCAGGAGCTTATCAAACTGAGAAAGTGAATCTAGATCATAAGCCAGCATACAGCTTTGGGATCAAACATCATCACGATAAGCCTTATGAGACCCCAGCACCTGGGGCTTATACACCCGAGAAAACAAATCTTGATCATAAACCGGCCTACTCATTTGGAATTAAGCACAGTCAAGAGAAACCGAGTGAAACACCTGCTCCAGGAGCTTATCAGACAGAAAAGAATTTGGAACATTCGCCAGCTTACTCGTTTGGGGTGAAACATCATCACGATAAGCCAGATCAGACACCAGCTCCTGGTGCATATGATAATGGAAAACTAAATTTGGATCATACACCAGCATACTCGTTTGGCGTGAAACACCATCACGATAAGCCAGACCAAACTCCAGCACCAGGTGCTTATCAGCCGGAGAAAACAAATCTTGACCATACACCAGCGTATAGCTTTGGTATAAAACATAGCCAGGAAAAGCCCAGCGATAACCCTGCTCCGGGAGCTTATCAGACAGAAAAGAATTTGGATCATTCACCAGCTTACTCGTTCGGTGTAAAACATCATCACGATAAGCCAGATCAGACCCCCGCTCCAGGTGCATATGACAATGGAAAACTAAATTTAGATCATACCCCAGCTTATTCGTTTGGTGTGAAACATCATCATGACAAACCGGATCAAACACCAGCTCCAGGTGCATATGAACCAGAAAAGACAAACATGGATCATACTCCATCATATTCATTTGGCGTCAAACATCATCATGATAAGCCGGATCAAACACCAGCACCAGGTGCTTATCAGCCAGAGAAAAGTAATCTCGACCATACACCAGCATACAGTTTTGGTATTAAACATAGCCAGGAAAAGCCCAATAGTAACCCGGCTCCAGGTGATTATCAACCAGAAAATTTGGATCATACACCATCTTACTCGTTTGGCGTGAAACATCATCACGACAAACCGGATCAAACACCAGCTCCCGGTGCATATGAACCTGAAAAGACAAACATGGACCATACTCCATCATATTCGTTTGGTGTGAAACATCATCATGATAAGCCCGATCAAACACCAGGCCCTTGTGCTTATCATCCTGAAAATACAAATTTAGAGCATATGCCGGCCTACAGTTTTGGTATTAAACACAGTCAGGAAAAGCCTAGTAACAATCCTGCTCCAGGTGCTTATCAACCTGAAAATTTGGATCATACACCATCTTACTCGTTTGGCGTGAAACATCACCACGATAAGCCAGATCAGACACCGGCTCCTGGTGCATATGACACAGAAAAAGTCAATTTGGATCATACACCATCCTATTCATTTGGCGTGAAACATCATCATGATAAACCAGACCAGACACCGGCACCTGGTGCCTATCAACCTGAAAAAGCCAATCTTGCCCATACCCCAGCATACAGTTTTGGCATTAAACACAGTATGGAAAAGCCTAGTGAAAACCCAGCCCCATGTGCCTATCAAACTGAAAATGTAAACCTTGATCACACACCGGCTTATTCGTTCGGTGTAAAGCATCATCACGATAAGCCAGATCAGACACCCGCCCCTGGTACATATCAACCTGAAAAATCAAATTTAGAACATACACCGGCTTATTCCTTTGGCATAAAACACCATCAAGAGACTCCATCCGCCACACCAGCTCCATGTGCTTATCAACCAGAAAAATCAAATCTGGATCATACACCAGCCTACAGTTTTGGTGTGAAATTTAATCATGAAAAACCTAGTGAAACTCCAGCACCAGGCGCCTACGAAATCGAAAACGTAAATCTAGATCATACACCAGCGTATTCATTTGGCGTTAAACATCATCATGATAAGCCATATGAAACTCCAGCGCCAGGAGCTTATCAACCAGAGAAAACAAATCTTGATCATACACCGGCCTATTCATTTGGGATTAAGCACAACCAAGAGAAACCAAATGAAACACCTGCTCCAGGAGCGTACGAGACTGAAAAAGTACATTTAGATCATACGCCCGCCTATACATTTGGTGTGAAACATCATCATGATAAGCCAGATCAGACACCAGCACCGGGCGCATACCAACCTGAAAAATCAAACCTTGACCATACACCCGCGTTTACGTTCGGTGTAAAAGCTCAGCAACAAAAAATAAGTGATTCACCCGCCCCAGGAGCTTATAATCCAGAGAAAGTAAATTTAGATCACTCACCCGCCTATACATTTGGGATTAAAGTTGTTAACGAGAAAGTTGAATCAACTCCCGGTAAGTAATCGTCCACCAATTTCCAATATTCTTTTTTTTTTTTTGGCAAATTTCATTTTTACAAATTTTTGAAATTTTTATATACAGCACCTGGTTCCTATAAACCTGAATGTGTTGTCCTAGACCATGTTCCATCCTATTCATTTGGCGTTAAAACAACAACAGAACAAAGGATTATAAGGTGAGTAGCTCTCCCCCACAAAACATTTTTTTGATTTACTCTCAAAAATTTTCTAATTCTAATTTTTGATTTATACTTTTGTTTTGTATTTCAAACTAGCACTGGGCGAGTAAAAGCCTAATATATTGGTAGTAATATAGTTTGTAGTATATATAGTAGTTTTAAGTAGAAAACGGGGGTGTTTAAATAAGGTGAGTTCATATAAGTCGATTTTCTTTATTTGTAGTCTATCTATCATGCGCATACAAAAATGTGTAATACACTAACCTCAACTTTTCATTCCAATTTATTAAATCACAAAATCATTCAAATTCTTTTAACCCATCTAACATTTATTGTATAGTCTCGCCTAAGTAGTTGATGTGGATGTATATGGTATTAATTTAATTATGGTTCTTATAAATTATATAGGTCCCAATGAGTATAAAATTCCAACTGTATTGGGAATTAGTAAAGAGGGTCCAATTAGATCGGCACCAGCTTATACAATAACCGGTCGACAAAAATATCGTTTACCACAAACCTATTTTGTACCTGGACCTGGAGCGTACGATGGTAAATTAGATCCGGTTGTACATAAGGCACCAACATATTCGATGGGTGCCCGTATCTCCTTGCCAACAGATGATCGAATGAAACCAGGTCCTGGGGCACATTGCCCCGAAAAGGTAAGTTGTTAAATAATATTACGCATTTAAACCTTAATTCCTATTTATGTAATTCCTAATTTACCAAAATAAAGGTAACCATTTCACGAAGAACAATTCCTGCACCATCATTTTATATCCGCCATTCCAAATATTCCGGCATGAAAGTGCCACGAAGTGTTATTCCAAGCAAATGCTAAATAAATGTTTTTTTATTTTTTATTTATTTCTCTTGCCACACACACACTTATCTAGATAAATCAAGGTCATATTCCTTCGTACAGTTTTGGAATTAAACATTCTCAGTATTTAGGCTCATTTACTGAACTAAAATCGTATCGTGAAAATTGTGAATGCTTTTAAAATAAATAAATAAAAAATAAAATTTAATTTTACTAATTTTTAAAATTTTTTTTTTATATAATTTTAATATTTAATTATCTAATTAATTTAATTAACAAATTACAACAAAAGAACTTTCGATAGGATATTAGTTCTATTGAAGATGAAATGGTAAATAAAGCTTTTTGTTAAATGCGAACATTCGTTTTGTTGTTTTAATTTTTGGATGAATTTGGGAGCCTTTAACGAATATGTAAGTATTGAAAATATTATCTCTAGATCAAAAGCAGATTTTCTGATTGTTGTTTTTTAACGTATTTGTCAGAATTCACATGAATATTGGTAAAATATTGAGTGGTATTTACGTGAGAAAAGGCAATATATTGTTTGTCAACTTACATTTGTGAATTTCAACATATCGAATATAAAATCAGAATTTCGAGCAAAAATCTGAATGAGAATTTGAATTCCCAAATGTAATTGAACAAATTCTTGAGTAGGAACTTAAATTGGATTTAAAAATTTAAAAATTGAATTAGAATTACAAACTAGTAGTTTTCAGCAGAAATTTAGCTTGAATATTTGATCAAAATTCCGATTGAATAAAAATTCCAACCAAGGCTTGACTAAATATTGAGTGCAGATTTAAAAAAATCTTCCGGTTTTACATCCATACATTTTCAGTTTGAAATTAAACAGATACAATTTTAATTGAGCTACAATTCGAATCACGACACCTTGCAACATTTTGAGTTAAATTTAAAATAGAAATTAAGAAAATGTTTCTGGATTAAACTACATTTTGCATGGAATTTAAATAGTACAAATTTTTGTAGTGTTACTTGGGTTAAAAATTGATTAGGACATTCTACTTGGTTTTGAGCAAAAATTTGAGTGTAAATTTTGTGTTTTAAACTAGATTTAAACATAATTTTAATTGCAATTAGGTAAGAATTAAGTTGCAATACGAGATTTGATCTCAACCAACAAAATTTCCTGAAAAAATTTGAATTACGAATTTAAATTTAAAAAGTCAAAAATCAAAAATTAATCTGGATTTGAATCAACTTTCAGTGACATTTTAATCCGAACTTGAGTTAAACTTCCAAAATGTACTTGAATGCTAAGTGAAATTTTGATCATGCTCATTGAATTAAATTTAAATGAAGACTTGAGTGAAATTTAAAGTCTTAACAGATATTTAGGTATTCTGCTAATTGATTATTGTAATTTTCCTTTTAATATGTCAATGGTTTTCGTTCTAGTAAGTTCCAAGAAGTTTTCGAAGTTGAACAAAATGATAAATGGAATTTTGAACATAAATCTAATCTAAATTGGTCAACTGCATTCGACAGAGAAGAAATTGATTAAGAGAATGGAGAGAGAAAATTAGCTTGAATTCTAAACTAGTAGAGACATAATGAATTTGAGTGAAATTTTAAGTAGAAATTGTCTTCTTTATTTTCCACTTGGGAAACAAATTTTGATAACAATTTTAGCAAAATATTTATTTTACTTCAACTAGAACTAGGAATCGAGCAAAAATCTGAAATCTGTTTACAAATTAAGTAAAAATTCCAACCTTAAGAAAATTATTGAGAATTTATTTGAGTGTTATTAGTAATGCTGAGTTAAAGTCAAATTTGAAACTCTAGTTTGGATCAAAAGGCTTGTTGAATTTGTATCATAATTTTCAGCAGAAATCTGAGTAAGTTTCGAAGTATTTGAATTTTAATCCGTAATTGAAAAAAATGTTGAGTGGAAACTAATTTTGAATAGAATTTGTACTTGAGCAAAAACATAACTGTAATTTAGTTTTTAGTTTAAAAATTGAGTTTGTACTTCGAATTGAGCATAATTTCTATTTAGTAGAATAAGAATTCTTAACTGTAATTGAATATAATCTTGATGGCAACTTCAATTAAAAATTGAGTTTGAATTATAATTTGATTTGAGCAAAAATATGAGCGTAATTTAGTTTTTCTTGGTTTAAAACTTGCTTTAGTAGCGTGAATCATTTAGTCTCAACTATTACGGTGTTCTTTTGAGGTAAGTATCGCTTACCAGTCCAAATTTTTAAGTGTATGGATGTAGAACCATTTTTGGACTACTTTTCTAGCACTTTGTAGCCCATGAGAGCTAGTTTATCCAACTTTATAGCCATAAACTTGATACTTTTTTTTTGTTAATGAGTGAATTGAAATTCTCTTCATATAAGGTCTAGTTTGATTTTCTTTTCAAAATATAACCACATATTTTTCATTTTAATCACACATATTACCACATATTTTGCAATTTTAGTTAGATGTTTTAGGAACATATTTTTTATTTTTTAGAACCTAAAAATCCTAAGCCTAGTAATGAATAATGATTTAATGTCCCTACGAATATTGGCAATATATGTGGCAATAAGCGAATAACTCATTTTGATAACTTACAGGACAAAAACTTTACAGCATTTTGAAGATAAAATTGGGTGTGCGATACAATTTTCTGGATTTAGGTGAATATTTTTTTTTCCATACAGAATTAAATTTTTAGCACTATCTTGCTTGTGGGCCTGTTTTGTATAAGATTTGTATTTAACGAGTTATTCTTAGTTAACCGCCTTATACTCGTTTATCAAATTTGGTTTTAGTTGTATTATACCAAACAGCTAATAACTAAGTTATATCATAGCCATCTTACATATATCATAGCCGTAAGGTAGAAATACAAGCTTTCTACAAGAGGTGAACATTTTTCTTTTTGCCATAAGAACCAATGTAAAATTGGTATTTTTGATTTATAAGTTTATTAATGAAAATTCAATTTAATGTAATAAAACTTTTGTGAATTTGCATGTTTAATATGTTTCGTAGAAATGCTTTTAAAATAATAGAAGAAATATGAGCTGTTATTTTTGAAAGTGGTATAAGTCCATTTTTCAAAAAAATTAGTTAATGATAACAATAGACAAATGACAGTATAATCTTTCTAACGGTAAGAAATTTATAGCCAAAATAAAAACAAATTCATCTCTAATACTTTTGCAAAACATAAGAAAATTCAAAATCCCGTATATTTTTGCATTTATTGTTTCTCTATTCTTTCATTATCTCGTTTCAACAAAATTGGACTTATACCACTTTCAAAAATAACAGCTCATATATTGAAAAAAGAAAACCTTTCCATTTTCAACAACTACACACACACACACACAAACCATTAAATCCTTATTATTAAGACACCGTGAATTATTTTAGATGCTATTTGTATAAAGTAAATTTAAAAGTTTTCGTTTAATTTGGTTTACGTGGAATATCGCAAAATCTACACCTGTTATAGAAAGCACGTTTAAAAAATTGCGGAAGCATTAGGGCTCTTGTATATACAGAGAGCTCTGGTTATATCTATTGTTATTGTAAATGTTTTACACATATGTTATGTTCTTATGAAGAAAATATTTTCTAATGGAAAATGGAAATACCTCAACATTACAGCAATTACAACAATAATTTTTTTTTATTTTACCAATAATTTCAAATGTACATATTGCAAAATGATTCTTTTAACGTTTAATCAAAGAGAATAAGATATAAAGAGAGATAATTTGTAAGAGCGAAAAATATATGAGAAATTCAAATCCATATTTTATACAAATAATTTTTGCATTATAAAGAGATGAATATATAAAATATAACTGTCCCTATCTATCCTTTCAATTTCATATGCAGAAAATAAATATTAAGTGTATTGCTTTCAACCAAAATGAGTTAGGTATTTGATTTGGTTAACGGCTGGTCAAAGCAACAGCAAAAATTAACCAAAATTTGGTCTACTTTTTTTTCATGTATTTTCTTGTCAATTCGACTCTTATGGCCGGTATTAAAACTAAAAATTTGGTTAAGATTTGTTTAACCACTAATTTTTTTTGGGTTAAGCTAAACTATTTTTTGGTCTATCTGTACTAGATCGTACTGATTGTTGTTATTATTTTTTTATTTTTGGTGAAAGCAATACAACTATTATCGCTTGTACAACATTATTTTCGATAAAAAGAAATAAATACATACTCCAAAACAAAACAAAGAATTTAGGTCTAAATAGGCTTTGACTTTCGAGTCAGACAATCTTAAATTTTATTATTTCTCTTAAAAAATAAATTATTTTATATTTTATAATATCTAATTCAAATACGTAATGTGTATGCTGGCAAAGTGCGCTCTATGGATTAATTCTTCAAGTGCTAGAACCTGTGATGCCTTTTGGAGGAAGTGAGCGGAACTGCTCTTATTATGCCGTTAACTCCTTGTTTTGTTGTGACACCCCATCGCAAATGAGCCCAGGCTCAAAATGGAGTGTTCCAAAATTTATGTAAACAATAAAATAAAATTGTTTTGTTAATTTCTGGTTTTATCAAGGAGAAACAGGTACTACAGCAATAAGCTCCGATATCTCTTTCTATATAATATCGCAATCATATTATAAAATAGAACAGATCTAAACCAAATCTACATACGAATTTTATTTTCTGTCGTAAGTAGAACATCGTCTAAATTTTAAAAATGTCGTCAAGAAGGGTCATCGAAATTACGCCACATTTGAAAATGCACGAGAATGAATGAAAATAATTAATAACCGAGTATGTTTTTTTCATAATATTTTTCAAATATCGGTGTAAAGAATTTGAAATTTGTCAAAAATTTCGGTAATTTAAATATGTATTTAAATTTTAAATCTCTATTTCAAACATTATAAACATAATTAGTTTTAATAATTTCAAAATTCATTCAATATTTTTTTTTGTATTTATTACGGCACTGGCTCCAAAAAAGGAGCCTTCTGGCCCGATTTCAAAATTTACAATTTTTTAATTTTTTACAATTTTATTTTTCTTCCTTTCACTCAACTTTCATTCAGTGATCCACTTTCATACCGTTATACCACTCAGTTTGATAAATTCATACATTATCTTGTATTCATTTTTCCCCATTCGTAATAATTCATTCAAGTTTCTTGCATTCATAAGGACATCGAACATTCCTCTATTTTGGCTAAATTTGGAAAATTTTAAAATTAAATGTTCGATGTCCTCCACAATCAAACAGCTTTCACATAAACCATCCTTACTCAAATGACGTTTCTTTAAGCATTCTTTCCAATTACCATGATTCAATCTCATCCGTTCCATCGTTCGTATCATTGTAGTGTCTCCTTTGATTTCCTTAAAAAATGGTTTCCTCAAAGGAGCACTACACCATTTAAAGTACTTCTTTCCTTTTACTCTACTCTTTTCCATAAATTCATTCTCCCATTTTCTCCACAGATTTTTCTGAAACATCCAAAGTACATCTCTTCATGAGAATTCATAATCTGTTATCTCCTGATGCATACAACCCCTTTTGGCAACCATATCGGCTCTTTCATTACCATCAATCTGTAGGTGTGGAGGTATCCATTGTAGAATCACCTCACTCCCACAAGATTGAAGGTACTCATACATCATTTCTACAAAGACACTGCCCTGAGTACCCCCTCCCTGTTTTATTAGTTCTAAACCACTCAAGGAATCGGAGAATAGAACTACTCTCCTCCTCCCTTCATTCATTGCCAAATTGATTCCTTCCATAATTCCAATCAATTCTGCCATTCATAATACAGATGCTACCATTCAATCTTAACATTTTCTCTTTTTTCATTGCTGGAATGTAAATTCCTACACCCACTCGATCCTCATTAACACTAGCATCTGTATATACTTTCACATGTGCAAAATAATTCAGTTGCATTCTTCGAAATTCTCTCTTAATCGATAACTCATTCATCATCGCTTTTGTTATGCCTCCAAAATTCAAACACACAGCAAGATTTTCGGGAGGAACTTTTGGACCCACTTGTGTAATTTTGAAAAATATATTCATATTTTTCTCCATTATTTTCGACCGTTGCGTTTTTTGGTAATCCGTTCCTCCTTCCAATCTTACTTTTATCTCGCACAGTCTCTCGCACGGTGATCCATTCCCTCTTATAATTAAGAGGTGAATCACCCAATTGAAGTTAGGTCGTATATATGGCCTTTTAGATGTGAGATTGTAGGGTATAAATATGAGGCCTCTGTTGAAAAATGCACAGATATATTTGCTGTTTTTAGATACGATTTCGTGCTATTAAGTGGATTGTTGAAAAATGCTGAGGATGTTGGTTGTTTACCCAAATTATTATTAATTCGAGTTGTTCTTATACTAGTAGGTGTGTAGATTAGATATTCAGAAATGCTGACATGTTACAGTCCTGAGGTGCCTTATCTTGATCAATTTCAGTAAAACATGGTTTAAGTCTGTCGACCGACACCTTACGACGCAAATTGTAAATTTACATCTAGCATGCATCTCTTTTTCCTCGCGGCTAACAACAGGAAACAAATCGTCCGATTTCCGGACTGCGTCTGTGCGGATAAAAACGTACGAATAAGAATTTAGCTCTTGTGAAACAAATATTTTTCCGTCGCCATGCTGTGACGAAGGAGGAGGGAAAATTTGTGCGAAATGTTTTCGCAGTTCCTCCACAAATTCCGAAGTCGTTTTGAAGTTTTCACTGTAAACCTTGTTTGAATTCTTTCGATAGTGCCGTTGCACTTCGGATTGTACGACGTCGTTCATTTGTATTTGAAACCCAATAATTTTGCAAATTTCGCGAGAAGTTCTGATTCAAATTGTGCACCTTAATCCGTGATAATTGTTGTAGTTACCCACAATATCCGGGTATATTTCGGAAAAAAGATTAGTGGCTGGTGCATAGTTTCCTATTGAGCTTTGCGTGTGCCTTGCGATTTTGGACTTCTGCCACCGTTTTATATTGGAATTAATGTAAACGATTGCCGTGTAATTAATCGACTCGCCTATCAATCCACCGGTTATATACGTAATAGAGTATCAGATCAGCTACCACATTTTTGCTTCCTGTAATGTGTCTGGTATCGGTTGTAAATTGCGCTATGGAATCTAAGCGTCGAAACTTACGTGACGAAACTTTAGACTGGAAAAGTTCCTGTCTTGTAAAATCTTCAGCGTGATTTGCAAAAAAATTTTTTTTTTCGTAATCGCTTAGAACGATTCGGATTATAATAGTATAAATTATAACTATTCAAGCGTTTTTGATTTCAATTCGCTAGTAAAACTCGTTTTTTAGAAAAAGCTGTTCTTCACGAACGGAAGAATAGATGGGATAATGACCGTTGTTCTTCTTGTAGTTGGATTATTTGATTATATTACTCTCTACGGATGAATCCTCTTTTAAATTATTTGTAATTTTTTTCATTCGAAAGTATAAGTTGACCGTGGACTGGTATCAGAGCATCAAACCATTAGCGGCATAAAATGTAATGTTACAAAATTTTGGACTGTTACAAGGATTCTGGTTGTAAAATGAAACTCGAGAATTACGATTTTCACCTATAGACACTAGCTTAATTTTATTGAGTGGGAAATCGGTTGTTCCAGTGATACCTTGGCTGTCTGTTGAACCTGAAATTGATGTGCTAATGCACATTTTAATTTCTTGATCATTTCCATACCTTTGATGGAAAACCAACAAATTCTGAGCCAAAAAATACAAAATCTGCAATTGTGCTCCGATTGCGGGACTTGATGCCGGTAAAGATAGGTTTCGGTACCTGAAATTGTTATGTAAACTCGAATTTAGATTGCTTGATTATTTCCATACCTTTGAGAAAATTTGATTTTTTTGAAAAAAACCTTTGCTCATCAACAAATTCTGCTCCGTTTGTGGGTTTTAATACCTCTAATTATAGATTTGGGTACTTGTAATTGTTGTGCCAGTGCATTCTTATAGTCTGCACCCAATAACACCTCTATTGGATAGTGCAAAATTTATGATCGGCCAATAGAACATTTTTGACACGTTATGGTCAGCAGCTCTTCCATCTCCATGAAAATAATGGAATTTCGGTCCGATGTGGTTTCATATTTATTCTTTCTAATTCTTGTTTTTGAGAATCTTTTTGCCAATTTTTCCATATATTCTTCCCACCTTGTTGCGAGCAGTTAGGTATTTTGGCTAAAACGATCCTCGTCAATATCAAGGTGGTGTATAGAGCCGCGTTATTGCTAGAAAAGAATGAAAATGAATGGCCAATAACCTTCATGCTGGCTTACGACATTTATAAGATTCTACAATACAAAAAGAAAAACTTAAATTAAATTATGCATCGCTGTTGAAAATCCATTCCTACACGAAAAATCCAAGCCAATCGTGCCTTATCTTCATAAAGTTCAATGACATCACTCTGTAATATAAGATATCAGTTTTAATTCTAACTTTTCTATTTTTGTTCTCATAAAGCGGAATTTCGTTTTAAGAAAGTTTCGTTTTCTACAGTTTTATTTGCACCCATTTATACTGTGAACTCATTAATTATTTGACCAACAGATGTCATTGTGTTAAACGTTGTTGTATCGATAATGTAGGTAAATAAAAAACATTTTTGTTAGATGGCAGCACACAACATTTTTTAAAGTTTTCGTACATTTGTGTCTCAACTAAGTTATCTTAATTATTTATACATCAGATGTCACTAGGTAGTTAATCAAATAATTTTGCTATCGATACTGCAGTGTTGTATGTATTATTTTTAGTGTTATACTAAATTTCGGATAGATGGCTCCACGACTATGACGTACACAAATTTTTATTTTGTATTTTATGCAATTGTAATTAAGTTCGATCATGAAAAATTTATCAAGATTTGTATTCATTAAATCGCGATTCAGACATTTGTGTACACAAATATATAACAATTATTATTTTTTTTTATTGATACAACAACAATTTGCACCCAATCTTTTATTAATAAGTTCAAAGTTCAACACGAACGTTTGTATTGCGGTGATGATTATACGAGCGAGCGATAAATAGATTTTTACACGTTAACGTAACGTTTTAGAATAGACAAAGTGGAAGAATTTTAGCGTGTCATATATCTATGTATATGTATGTACACTAAAGTGCGACTTCATCAATTACGATAAGACGTGAATTTCTTTTATAATTCGAGCAAACAGAAAGGCATATAAAATTTCGACTGATATTGAAATTATTTGTGTGCGTTTGTATTAATTATTATTTGGCCATGAATCACATACAATATGTATATAGGAAATTGTTGGCATGCATTTAACAATAGAAATAACGTAATATTACGCGAACAATTTTTTTATATTAATCCCCAAATAAATCTAATCGCAAACCCTTTGGACTCGGACGAAATTTATTGGAATTGCTTGTGTGTTATGCACGTGTATCGTATTGCATCGATGACTATTTGACAACGAGTTGTTGTTCTAACTAGAAATTGATAAAAATTTGTATGACAAATCCAGTAATGGAAAGAAAGATGGTGAAATAAATTGAAGAGAAGTTAAGTTCCAAAAAATTAAATCTTTGAAATTTCACTTGAGACGCAATTTTATGACTTTTTAAATTTTTTTTTTTTTGAAATACTTGTCAGAAACAGATAAGTCTAGTCGAGATGGTCACCCGAGAACTTAATCATTTTATGTTTTGGTAATTTATTTCATTTTGAAACCCGTAAATAGTTAAAGTGGGAATCGATCTACTTGCTACAGGATAACCTGGTTTGATCTTTTATATTCACTGGTAACTGATTCTCTTGTGAGTAAGTACTTTAAGCTTACTAAAACCTGAATCAATTGTAGTAATAACTACACCTTTGTCAATTGGAGTGAAGATAACTTTGAGGAAAGAGTAAATTATGAGTATGCCAAAGGTTATTTTAAGGGAAGGTTTTGGTTATTGATGGGCTATTGTTTAAACTGCAACAATCAGGTTTCATCGTAGATCTTGTTATTACGGTCGCTAGTAAACACTTCCTGGTCGTGTTTCCTTATTTTATTCATTTACGAGTATCAAATAAGGTCGATCGTGTACGAAAGTCGTAAAAGTATAAGAAATTTATTGATTGAGCAAAAACCGTTTATGCCGTTGGCATTCTAAGCAGCGGTCTATGCATAAAACTGATCTCTTAGAAACCAGAATGCTTTATAAATTGACATCAAATATAAAATCACCATGTACTTATAACTAAAATTTCGAAAGCTACTTTAAGATAAAAATTAAGGAAAACATATATAAGAAAGGAACCAGTGCCCGAACTCCGATTCGATGACAAATGATAATGAGGAATGACTTGAGTTTTTATTTCAACTAGTCGGTTGGATTTTTATTTAGAGTAGGCGAAATAAAAAATAAAGCCATTTCTCATTCTCATTTGTCATTGAACCAGAATTCGGGTGTTGTTGATTTACCAATCTGGAGGAACATAAATCTTGTGATCTTCAGGTTATATCAAACATGTTGGCTGAGTTTTTCAAGCCGGAAAGCGTTTCTAAATCTGAAAATCCAAACAATTGTGAATACAATGTAACTATATAAATAGTAACATTGGTAACCTGTTAGTAAAGTAACTGGCTAATAGTAATACTCTTAAGCAAGCATATATATAAAGGTGACAAACGACCCTTCACATCATGATGCGTTTTACGATTAACATGATCAGAATATCGATTATATTTAGAACACAAAGTCATCCGGTTTTAAATTTCTCTGCAGCGGTACATGGTTCTGGGCTTACAAATGTTTTTATGACGGAGGTCCTTGACACTAATTGACACTTAGTCTAGTTTGAATAACCTGTATAATTCATTACTTTAATATAAGATCTTGCTGAGCCAAGAGCCGCGTCAATGGTTTGTGGGGTATAATAGGCATAACGAAAAATCCTTCCTTTTGTAGCATAAAATTGTATTGTTAGAGAGTTGAACTCGTTTCGAAATAGAACGAACCTCTTCTGAACGAAGTAGAAAATGAAAATGCCAAAAATGAAAAAGGAGAGAGATTGATTCTATCTTGTGGAAGAGAACAAAAATAGAACAAGTAGTTAGTAAACCAAATTACGCCAACTTCAGCAGTTTTAACCAGTGTAAGTGTCGGTAGTAAAGTGCCATCGAGCTCTACAACAATACCAATTACAACTGTGGTTCACCCTCCGATTGACAATGCTGCTTCTGCGTTAGCAACTACCGTTTGTGTTGATCAGCTGGATTTCAATTTAAGTAATGAAAATTTGAATCAAACCTCCGAAGAAACGCTAGAGGAAATGGCTGACGAAATTATTAACTGGAAATCCGTGAGCGACTATTGAATTTACGAGCAAAAATAGCGAAAATGGACGGTATCGTATGGCTCGTCACTTGCTTAAGGGTACAGCTGAGCTCTTTTTACGTACTATTCGAGTTACTACCTGGAATGAATTACGTGAAGCTTTACTCAATCGCTTTGATCGTCAAGTATCATCATATGAAGTTTATGAAAAATTGAGATGTCGTATTCGTGTATGCAGGAAACCGCAATGCGAGCCAATATTTCAGAAATAGATTTAATATCTCTTATTGTTTCTGGGCTACGAGATACTTCCGGATATATTACTTTGTTGGCCACTGCTCAGACAGTTGAGCAGTTGATTGATTCCGTGCCTGCTTACGAGCGATTGATATCTTATGGCCGTACTAGTAACTCTATTGTAAATTATCTACTTTGTCTGCTGCTTCTGACCAAGTGCTAGATGCTATAATTGTTCTAAATTTGGACATATGTCAGCTAATTGTTCGGCACCTAGACGAGCACTAGGGTCCTGTTTTACGTGTAGCTCACCCGAGCATAAAAAATTAAATTGTCCAAAAAACAAAAAAGGTATTGCTGCTGGAATCCAGTTTATTCCCGGAGAGTATAATGAGGTTGAGGAGCTGTCTCAGACCATGAGCAGTATGCCACAGGTAAGTGTTGCATTTGGTAAAAATCTTAAGCAGTGTACACAATTTAATTTAATTAATTCTCTCTTGGATACCGGTCGGTAGTTCGACCAGTTTTATGCGTAGGAGTTTGCTTCCTAATAATGTATCTATTGGCCCCTTAGTTAAATCCGCCTTCATTAGTATTGGTAATCAACCTATATATATATATATATATATATATATATATATATATATATATATATATATATATATATATATATATATGGTATATATAGACATATATATATATATATATATATATATATATATATATATATATATATATATATATATATATATATATATATATATATATATATATATATACATATATTATATTCAGTCATAAGGTTCAGTGTTATTTGCGTATCCGTCAACAGATTAAATTAGTTTTTGTTTTCATTGTTCCAGATCGCATACTTCCCGTTGTTTTGCTAGGGGGCCGAGATATACTACATATTTTCAATATTGGATTATGTTTTATGAGAATAAATAAAATGAATTCGTGTTAATAAATTGGCATACGATATACAGCAAATGTGTCTCCCTCTGTTTCTGATTGTGGTCGTGATGATCATGTCCTGAATACCCATTTTGCTACGGTAAGTATTTGGGATTTGTTGTGTCTGCTAGTGGAATCAGTCCGGGTACTAATAAACTGAATGCAGCTCGTCATTACTCAGTGCCTACCAATGTTCGTGAGTTATATTAATTTATTGGATTATGTTCTTTCTTCCGCCGATTCATTGCTGGATTCGCTTGTATTGCTGCCCCAATGTATCGCCTCCTTCAGAAAGATGCTGTATTTAACTTCAGTGATGAGTGTCTTCAGGCGTTTGAAAATCTTAAGCAATCTCTTACTTCCGCTCCGGTATTGGCTATGTATGACTCAACGTGGGAAACTGAGTTGCACACACATCCTAGTTAGATTGGTTTTGGTGCTGCTCTCATGCAGAAACAGGATGATTCAAAATTTCATCCAGTGGCCTATTTATCTAATACTATTGATAAACATGAAGTTAATTATCATAGTTACGAATTGGAGACGTTGGCTATTGTTTACGCTTTGGTCCGCTTCCGAGTTTATCTTGAAGGAATTCCATTTACTATTGTGACTGATTGTAATTCACTGGTGCTTACGTTTAATAAAAGAGATGTTAACCCGAGGATTGCTAGATGGGTATGGGAATTTGAAAATATAATTATAAAATTAAACATCGACATGGTACCCAGATGGGTCATGTGGATGCCCTCAGTCGAAGTCCTATAGTTGGTTTTATTGATACTTCCGATATTGATTTTTAGTTACGACTTACGCAAAACCGTGACCCAGTGATTGTGAAACTCAAAGAATTGTTAGAGACTAGTCAATCTTCTGTTTACGAAATGCATGACGGTATTGTTTATAAAAAAAATAAAAACGATCGATTGTTATTTTATGTTCCACGAGAAATGGAACAGCAACTTATAAGTCAAGTGCATGAAAGAATTTGTTATTATGGAAGTGCAAAATGCTATGAGAAAATAAGAGAGCATTATTGGTTTGCAAATATGAAGGATAAAATTGATAGCTTTGTCAAAAATTGTATTAAGTATATTATGCATTCTGCACCTTCCCATACGACCGAGCGAACATTATATAGTATACCTAAGAAACCTATACCGTTTGATACAATTCATCTTTATCATTTTGGTCCTTTACCTTCAGTTGCTTCAAAACGAAAACATTTGTTAGTTATTATTGACTCGTTTACAAAATATGTTCGATTGTATCCAGTTAATTCTACGAGTACTAAAGAAGTGTGTTGTTCGCCTGTTTGTATAATTACCGACAGAGGTACGTGTTTTACGTCTTCCGAATTTGTCACTTATGTGGAGAAAGATAATATTCAGCATGTTAAGGTGATAGTAGCATCTCCTCAGGCTAATGGGCAGGTGGAACGTGTCAATCGTGTCCTTAAGAACATGTTAGGAAAATTAACTGAACCATTGCAACATTCCGATTGAACTAAAAAACTTAAGCATGTTGAATACGCATTGAATAATACAGTGCAACGTTCCGTGGGGACTACGCCCAGTCGATTATTATTTGGTGTGGATCAGAAAGGTCCAGAAATTGATTATCTTAGTGAATATTTATCTGATAAGGAATTGAATATTGTCAATCGTGATCTTAGTGCTATTAGGGATATTGCTTCTACGAGTATAAAGAAAAGTCAGGAGTATAATCAGAAATGGTTTGATGAACATTATAAGCCTGCACAGAGCTACGAACCAGGGGATTTTGTAGTAATTCGTCATGTGGATACCACTCTTCCGTGGTCCCTATGTCGTTCATAAGAATCTAAATAATGATCGTTATGTAATAAGGGAAATTGAAGATTGTCAGATTACACAGTTGCCTTACGATGGGATAGTGGAAGCCAGACACATGAAATTGTGGAGAGATGGCGTCACTGCTTCTGTACCAAATGGAATATTCCGAAACTTAGAATAAGTGTATAAATAATATTTTGTTAATAATTCAGTAGATAGAGGCAAGGGCTAATGTCAGATTGGTCGAGTTATAGAATAAAATTGTATTGTTAGAGAGCTGAACTCGTTTCGAAATAGAATTAACCTCTTCTGAACGAAGTAGAAAATGAAAATGCCAAAAATGAAAAAGGAGAGAGATTGATTCTATCTTGTGGAAGAGAACAAAAATAGAACAGATGTAATTAAAGTGAAGTGTAAATTTAAAATTAACATAAATAAAAATCGTTAAAGATTATTGAAATCTGATTGTTTTAAACCTTCATCCTCAATACATTGAACAAATTAAATATCATCATAATTACTTATGGATCACACTTAGGGTTCGCAATCCTCAATAAATTTAAGCATTTGCAAAATCTGGGATTTAAGAATTTTTAATCTAGGAATACCGATATTATGTAAATTGAATTTTTTTTTTTAATTATTTAAAAGAATTGGTTGCTCAAAAAGGAAGATTATGATACTGATAATAATTGTAGCTACACAAATTAACAGTAAAGTGGAGTTCACACAAAAAAAGTGACAGATGTCAGCCGAAAGTAAAATTCGGTAATGCAGACTGTGTTATCCCAGTCGAAAATCAAAAATTAAGTCGTAATCAGTCGATAGTGTTTAGACCAATATACCATTAAAGACTTCTGTCAATATTTTTAAGTGCGAAAATAAGCCTCCAGTTCCTCGAGGAAAATTCACGAAACCCAAAAAAATATTTAAAATTGGTATAAAATCAGCCTATAGAGTTTTATATCAATACCTATCGCAAGTAAAATATTCAGTAAAAATTTCCAGTAGGAAATCTGGCTTGTCAATGGCTATCGCAGCAACAATATTCATCTTAAGGGATAACAATTAAGAGGCTGATTTTATACAAATATTCCAATAACTTTGAAAAATCCAATTTTTCCAGGTTTCCCACGAGAAACATGAATTTATATTTTTCCAGCGATACCTATTGACAAATTACATAAAAACGATTCATCTTCAGATATACACTCTAGAGGCAGATTTTACTCGAAATTTTGTGGATTCTTCTAATTTTCCACGATTAGGTGGAATAAAATTTTCCACGTTAGACTATTTACAATTTAAACTATTTACTTTCGGCTGATAACCATTCAATTTTTTATTTTCCGCTGGAATGTTAATAACGTAATTTGCATTATCGACTTTTTACTTTCGGCTAACTTTAAAAGGGCCAAAAAGCAGGCAATTTTTTTTTTTATTATCAACTAATTTATGGGATATTTTTACTTGCCTACAATATATAGAACTAAATAAATCAATCTAATGCTACAATAGCTAATTAACATGAAAATCAGAGGCTTCCTCATATTGCGACAACTTAGCCTATAGGTATAAATCCAACTTGCGCTTTTACTAAATGCTGCTGAGTTTTTTTTTACCTTTTCTAAAGCGTGACGCTTATTACCGTTTTCAAACGTGAATGTCCCTCTTAAACCGTATTAGATGAAAACTTGAAACAAAAACCGAATTCAAGTTCATTCAAATCGCTTTCAGAAAATTTTCAAAAGGATGAAGCGGATGTTGCAATGGGAAACATGAAGCAAAAGCCAAACAGCTCACAGGAAAACAACATTTCATAATTTTTGTTAACTATATAAGATATAAATTTTGGCTGACAAAAGATAGATCCCTGTAAAGTTACGTTAATTCAATTAGATTTTCTCCGATCGATGGAAAGTGTTGGATTGAAAAGTGATGCTCTACAAAGTTTAAAATGGGGCAGTGTGTGAAGATATTACTTTGGTTTTAGCTGTGGCTAGACGATGGTCGAACCGCACAATATGATTTCGTGAAACATGACAGTTCACTAGAATAGATGCCTTGGATCGTCCTGAGTGAAAAGATGAGGATTGGAGAAGTTCTAATAATAGTCCATTGGCCATTTGCCCCATTAATGGGTGATGAATTCTTTTTTTATGCAGGAAAATATCTGCCGGCCCTTACACTGTTAATTGCGTGTACGAGTATCTCAGCAATGAATATTTATACTAACAGATGAGTGGGACTTAATTCCTCAAACCGAATAACCGAAGTAAGTTTATTCCGAGGGGCAATACAAGATATTAAAGAGCAACAAGTGATTGGAGCAAGCTATGAAATGAAAATATTGCAGGTTTTTAAATTTTCGACACGATTAAGTCTTTTGTACTTTTTGTTTTGGTATTTTTACGAAGATTTCATTTGTGTTAGGGCGGTTTACCGTTCACGAGTAAATATCAAAACGTTGTTACAGACCAGAAAAAACTTAATCTTATGTTAAATTATGACAGGCTGTGTCTATATTTTCTGAAAAAGAGTTGAATTAGCTTGAATGGGGGATGGTCGCAGGTTTCTGAACCGAATGAAACGGATTTGTTTTAACAAGCTATTAAAATCTTTTAAAGGTGATATAACTGATTTTCCTGAACTCAGTCAGCTAATGTCAAACATCGTTCGCTGTTAGATGATTGTAAATTAGTCTCATAAATTGTGGCAAGTTTTGTTTGTACCATAGTTACTTCAAATAAAATCGGTGCCCTATTCATATTTGATCATATTTAAATATAAATAAAAATGTGAAAACAACAAAAACATTCGGTTTTTTCAGTTTTTATCTTCGGTGCTCGCTATTTCCACAAAAAAATCGAAAATTCAATATTTAGGTACAGAAGAATCTTAATATTGAAAATGATTTCTTTCGTTTTATCGATACCTACTGCCAAGTGACAATACAAAATATGTTTGACGAATGAAAAAGTTTTCATGTTTAAGTATGAAAAAAATAAGAAAAACAAACAAAAACACAAAAACCCGCCAATGTCTGGGAGTACCAAAAAACAGTTCATGTGTTTTTCAAATTTCTGAGAAGAGAAGAAGAAGAGAAAGTTGGTTACAAATTTAAAATCCATTAGTCCGTTTTCAAAATATTGCTAACCTTAGAGCATCAAACGGTAGCCAGAGGGTGTAAGGTCCGGTCTATATGGTGAATGGATCAAATCTTCTCAGTCACTTTTTGTCGGGTCATCAAAGATGTATGTGGTCTAGCGTTGCCATGATGGAACACAACACCTTTCAATTGATCAATTCTGGCCGGATTTTTTTTAATTGCTTGCTGCAATCTGGTTGTTAACCGAGAGTAGAGATTAACATCAATCGTTTGAAACCAGATTCCCTTCCAATTCCATCATATATACAACATAACTTTATGGGGCATCAATCGTGGCTTTGAAGTCGTTTATAGTGGTTCAACTTTCTTTGACTATGATCTTTTCGAATCACATTCTATTGCACCACCGCCCTCTCTATTTTACCATTTTCATCGCCAGTAATGAATTATTTCAAAAATTGGTCGATTTCGATGCGTTTCAGAAGCGATTCGTTGATCGACAATTCACACGGCACCCAACATCGAGATTCTTTATGTATCCAGCCTTATGCAAATTGTTTAAAACTATTTTGTGATCGATATTTAATTCCTTAGCAACGTCATGGGCATAGCTGCTTATGTGCCAAGTCTTCTTCGATTTTTTGTAAGATTTCATCGACTTTTTCAGTGATTAGTCGAGCAGGGCGAGGTACATCGTGGACATCGAAATTTCCTGAACGGAAGAGAGCAAACCACCTACTTCCTGGAGCGTTCGATAAAGCATTTTGACATTTAAACTATCTTCAAGAAAATTGAAGACTGAAATGTCACCTTTGAAAAGCGTGTTAGTATGACGCAATCTGATTAGTGTTGCGTGATATTTATTGTTATTATGTTTTCTGAATCTCTATTATTTCCTCTATCTAGTGGCATATGCGTCATCTATCTACATCTTCTCATATCCGAGCAAAAAATGGTTAAAGCGGGCAACAAAACGGATATGAAATTTTGACAGTAATTTAACAAAATTTCTGACATTACTTAAAAATAACTTGGAAGTATCATCTTAACTGTCACTACTATTCCAATTCCAACTTTCGAAATGGCAAAGGAACTGATTCAGTCATCTATAAAAAGCCAAATATCTGTGCTTAGGATAGCTAAGGTTAAGTTAGAGTGGCTGTTCGCATGTTCTCCAAAAAGGCGCAGAATCCCTTAGTATCGCTACGACTGTTTTTAATTCACGTCTACGTAGGGAGATTAATTATTGGAGCACCTCAAGTCAAGTTTTGGCTAAGCTTATCTTGCTGCGCTACTAGGGAGGGTGTTAGTCCACCTTTCATCTGCTAAGTTTTCCACCTCTGACCTAAATGCGACTCTAGCGAGTTCTCCTTTCCCGAGGATTTTGAAATGCTCGCCCACCTCATTGAGAGATGAGTTGCAACCCAAGCCTACCCTTGAATATCCACCACCGAGGATACTACATTATGCCTCAACCAAATCAAGATTTTCTCAACCGTTATCACCTCAGCCTGGCACATGTTGCAGTAATCAGGGAGACGAACGGAAATGTTCGCGCTCCATTTATTGCAGAACACTCCAGCTCTAACTTTTCTATTAGAGTATGGTTGACCCGTTCCGTAGGATTGCGTAGGACCTTCCTTAGTAAACAGTTTATCGTCGAGTGACCTATTTGAAGGCACTTTTATTGAGATACAGCTAAATGCCGCACAACCGTATTTGTGCTATCGGCTTAACAAAATTTTCGGCCGGGAAAAGATGAAACATAACCGTCCCGTTTTTATGCATATTGGCCGTTTTTTGCACCTTCTCCATCTTATTCCTTTCTGTTACCAATGGCATGAGTACGTAGCTGTGTAATAGTCTGATTTGTTCTTTCCAATTTTTATGTAACGCCCAGTTATCCCGCTTTCTTGGCGAGTTTTGATTCCCAGTCCACATTTGCTGGCACATTTTGTAATGTTTAAAGCTATCGCCATGTGATCTGCATAAGCAATGATTTCTATACTCTCTCTCTCTCCAGCTCCAATTAGTAATCCATTTATCACTATATTTTAGAAGAGGATAAAACACGTCTTCCTGCCAGGTTCTACTAACTACCCCCTTCTAATGGTAGATTTCCCCAGCTCAGCGTTGAAAATCCTGCTTACAAACGTATAATTAATTAATCTTTCCCAAATTGCCTCTGGTTTCACGTTACTCAAGTCGCTCTCCTTATCGAGGAGTAGTACCAAATAGAACTCGCAAATATGTTGAACAGTACCCACTTTCTGCGCTTTGTTTTTGATCGAATATAAACATGTAATAGCAAGCTAAGGTTTTCAATAGAATGGATGATAGAGTTAGGTCTTAGGTCCTTTGAGTAGACATGCGAGCTTTTCCCACTTGACCTCGTTTGAAGATTACCTATAACCGGGAGGTTTTTTTTGGATTTCTGCTGGTATGATTCATCCCGGGCAGGCCATTTTATAGGCTAGAAACCTTTTAGCGGCCATATGATCCGTTTTTTCTAAAGATGTCATGTGATCACTGAATGTGTTTCTTGATGACTATAAGGCTACGTCAAGTTGCCAAACCTCTCTGGGATGAGGATTTGCACAGTTGTCCAAGAACCATCCGTAAAAATTAAATAACTGGGGCTAAATCGGTTAGTAGAAAAAATCATTCTAAGGCAAGAAGTCAAGGAGAATTCTTCCATTTTATCACAAAAGTGTCTTCAAGACTTCCTTTGTTCCTTCCTTAACCCTCTGTTTTACATTGTTAAGTCCGCGTACCATGAGTCACAGTCCTGAAACTCCTTTATGCTTTTGGGTTTACTAAAGGCTGCCCGAAAGATACCTGTACGTAATAAAGTAATCAAAAAATGACTCACCCCTTTCGTTAATATCCGTTGTTCCTCAGACACGGATTTTCCTTTGTTCCGGTTCAATGATCAGTTCCTGGGATTATCCGGTGGAACCCCAGTACTTGTGTCAACCTCATTCTTCTCCAGGTTCATCGATTTGAAATTGGAGTCATCGGTATTTCAAGTTTCATTCCCGCAGTCCCCCTACTGTACAGTTAGTGGCGACATGTCGTTTGTATAGGTTGCCATCGTCCACAGGTTGGCCTCCTATGCGCACACCAAAACCTTCTTACAAACAATCAGAGTAATCGACCCGAAACCGAATTTAATAACTTCCTTTGTTCTACTTAGAGGAACAAGGGATTTCTTGAACTAGGGATTCATTGTCATGGTAATTAACCCTTGGTCTACCATCGGTAATAAGAGAGTTTGGTAATGGTGCCTGCGCGTAGGTGAGTGTGTTTGTGTGGGAAAATCTGTAACACATTGTTTTCTTATAAGACCGAGGACGCTTTAGAATGTTCTAGAATAGATAAACCAACGGGGTGGTGGACAGTGAGGGTGTGTGAGTGACATAAATGGGAGAGAGACAGAAAGTTTTAGAAATATTTTAGAAAGTTTCGGAATGTTCCACGATTTTATAGAATGTTCTGGAATGTTCAAAAATTTACTAGAATGTTTCACAATGTTTCGGAATTTTCCAGAAAATTTCAGAATGTTTTATAATGTTCTAAAATGTTCCAGAATTTTCTAGAAAGTTTCAGGTGTACTGGAATGATCCAGAATATTTAAGAATATTCTAAAATTTGTAAGAATGCTCCAAAATTTTCTGCAATTTTACGAAATTTCGAAAATTTTCTAGAATGTTCTAAGACGTTCCGGGATTTCCTACGATTTTCTAGAAAATTTCGAGATGTTTCAAAATGTTCCAAGAAGTTTCAGAATTTTCTAAAAAATTTCAGAATTCTGGAAAGTTTGACAATGTTCCAGAATCGGGAGTGAAGTGCATTTGAATATATTAGAATGTCCGAATACCGGAAATCGAATGCATCTGAATGTTCTAAAATGTTCTCGAATCGGTAATCATATATAGATGCTATGCTCTAGAAATTTCGTTCCTTAAAGACATATAAGACGAAGTTCGGCGCACGTGCGACAGTATTGTTTAAGCAACAAACAAGAACGGATCGAAGAGAACAAAATAGTGAAAGTCCAAAGTGAAAATGCAAAGCGAATATTTAAGCGATAAATTTAAAAGTGATTTTAAAAGGCTTATATGACTGAAAAGACACAAGAATCCAAATACTTCTTTAAAATATACGCCGTTACTCCAAATGGCATTGGGCTACATTTATTCAGCCGACCTTTTAAGGTTCGACTACAAAATTTAGCATTAAGTGGGCTCGCTTTTGCCAACACCAAATGAATCGCCGAAATTCCTGAAAACATATTTTGTCGGCGATGAACAATTCGAAGTGGACCAGCATTGCACAAATATCCAGGGACTACGACGAAAAATTATCCGTGAGCTACTTATAACATCTACTCCATAACAATAACTAACTGATCTCTAGAACAAAATGGTCTCGGACAACTATAAGGCTGTCATTTGGGCCGACAAAAGACCATCCGGTGAGCAGCAATGAAGGTTTAATGCAGCTCAGGTGAACGAAGTCGCAGTGGTAATCATCGGCAACGATGGCATCTCATTATTCAACGCCGAAGCAATACACTGCAACATATTCAATACATTCATTAAATACCATTGCAATTCATTCATTGTTGATATGTATGCAAAAATCAAGGCAGAACGGCTGCAGTTTATTCGCCATAATCAACGAAAATTGCATGGATATGCACAAGACGCAACCACAAAGTCATAAAACATTTTTCGCCCGGAGCGGCAACCATCGACCGACATGACTTAATTGCCCCAGGCTTTCGTCAAAAAAAAAATTAAATTTATCGAAGACATCGTCAAAAGCCGAATTATCGGTGCTGTTATCTGCTGGATGTAATCGATTGAGTAACAAAAGCGAGAACTGCCACATTCGCACAACCTGATTTGACTTCAAGAAAAATTTCGTTTGAAGCAAATAGACGAAGTCATCAAGGCTGAATTGCCAACTCCGTAACAAGATTCCGAACTCTGCATAATAAATGTGGAAAACATGGTTCATGGTACATGTGGAGCAGGTGCATTAAATAAAGATTCGCCTTGCATGAAGGATAAGAAAAGCATCAAATGTTATCCCAAATCATTTTATAACTCCAATTATCGAAGACAACTAAAAAAAACGCGAAAATTAGAACGCGAGACCACGAAGAAATCGGAATTGGCAATTAATGGGTGGTTCTGGATGATGCGCCTCTATCGAAAATGTTTAAAGACCATGTAAATGTCGAATTATGCAGTTTTCTAAAATCGGTCTAATACATCAAGCAGCATGAGGAGCAGTAGCAGCATTGAAGCGATTTGACGTATTTTAGGTTTCCCGATACACGATCGAGAACCAGCGATAGTCCATTTAACCGTTCACCTAGAATGCGTAGCGTGTGTCCAGGCAAACGGCAGAAAGAATTGTTGCGGAACCACTAGCACGAACAACTTTGACTGCCTTCTTCGAGCTATGGTCGGTTGATCCATTTTCCAACACTTTACTCTACCCGGAAGTAACTAAAAGTGGGTCACCAGTGCAAGAACACGACGAAGGGTTCAACAACGAGACGATAGGGTGAGTCTATAAGGTCTATCCATATAAGAAAGGATGATTCTTCTATTTGCATTTTCTGTTTCACATGATTCATGGTACGACATTTCTTGAAGATCTAAAAACTGTTGACGGCTATATTTGTAAAACATATCGAGAACCGAGTGTGCACTCGGTGATACAGGAAAATATTTTTAATCATCTTAATTCTGGCCGAAATACGCGCAAACAAGGAAATAGCGGATATGCCTATGGATGGCAGACTAATGGTACAGTCGAGACTAAAATTACCATTAAATGTCGTTGAACATGAATGAAATAGATGAATGAAATATTGACACAGCCAATGAAATAAATGCGTGCTTGAAACACTCAACTCAATTTGGCAACAAATATGAGAGCATAAACATTTGGAGACAAAAGAGCGCAAATATTTGCCGAAAAAACCATGCAAATAGGAGAAGGCACCTACCCAGAGGGCGACAATTTCGGTCCAATCTTATTGACGAATGAGTTGTGCAACATCGTTGAAACACCCGCTCAAATCATTAGCAAAATATACCCGGACATCGCCAAAACTTACACCGACTCAGAATGGCTATGCAAACGCCATTCTAACGACGAAAAACGACAACATCAACAAGATCTTCCAAGACCTGATTCCTGGTGAAAAGAAATGATCGATTATTTTCCGTAAATTTTCCTGCGGAATTTTTGAATTCGTTGAATATGTCAGGAATGCAGTTGTACTGTTTTAAACTGAAGGTTGGCTCATCCGTTATTTTGCTGCGGAATCTAAACTCGCCAAAGTTATATGCAATGGCACAATACTCTGCATCAAACAACTGCAAAAATACATAATCAAAGCGAGTATTATGACCGGCAAAGAAAAAGGGCAAACCTGACCATCAATAAAGCAAAAAGCCAAACATTTCGATGTTATGGCATCAACTTAATGGAATCGTACTTCTCACATGGACAATTAAACATATAATGGCCTGGAGATGGATCGCCTGAAAATTTACTCATTTAAGCCGCCCGCATGCATGCAGATAATTTGTGGATAAATATTTATCCGCAAATTCAACCAACCAAAATGAATGAAAATGATAAACAATTTCCCCTCCCAAGTTAAATTTTTTTTAACTTTGAGCAATTTTATCCGCAAGCATCCAACTTAATAAAAAAAAAATTAAATTACGAACAATAGCAATCGGGCAATTTTGCCCGATGGGTATAATATTTGTTGCTTATTTGTGACATTTCGTTTTTACGTTAAATTTGTTATTCAAGTGTTATTGTGTTTTGTTTTGCTATTTTAAAATATATTAAATAAATTAATGTTTTACAATAAAATTATTGTATAAATAATTATATAGAAGAAATATTTAGTTATCCTAGTATCAATTTATATATAAATTTCGAAAAGTATGTATTTATTTATGAAAATAGTGATGTTATGTATGCTCCCATATAATAATAAATAATTTATTTTTCTTGTTTTAGAAATGAATCGTGAAATGGAAATCAAAATAATTGAAGAGGTGCAAAAAGAAGGTAGGGAGTTTTTATGTCAAATCGGCCACTACAATTACAAAAACAACCCTCTGAAGCGATTAATATGGAATGAAAAAGCCGAATACTTAAATATTACCAAAGATGAATGCATGAGGATATGGAAGTTGGTTCGTGCAAGATATGTACGACAAATGAAGCCTGCTAAAAGCGGTAGTGCTGCCACAACGAACAAAAAAGATTCCTGGCTGGTGCGGGAACTGGAGTTCTTAAAAGAACAAGTGATCTTAGAGTAAGTACAAATATCTTACCACTTGGGTTAGCTTTGGACTTAAACAACCTCGACCGATTGGATTGGTATAGTTTAATAGAATTGACAAGTTTTCTTATTTTCCTCTTATAGAAATGATGTTTTAAAAACCACTATGTGTTTGATTTATCTTGATTGACTTGGGACTTAATATTGAGAAACCTTACACTTGAAATACGGAATAAGTTTTTAATCATTCGATTCCATAACTTAACTAATTTTAAAGCTTACTAATTTAATATTTTATGTTTAGGCCAACTGAAAGCAGCTTTGAACTGACAGTAGCTCCAGAAACAACAATTAGTTTCGGCGAATCGGAATTTGTAGAAGTACTCGTTACATTTTCGAACGACATCGAAATTATTGCGACAGGTGAATCAATTAGCGAACCATCAAGCCCGAGGAGCGAGTCACTCGATACAGACAAAGAGGAACCCGAAAATTATGTAACAAGTGAACCCACACCTGGACCATCAAGCTTACGGGGAAACTCTGTTACCACACGACCGCCGCGTACAAACAAGAGGCAGCGAACAAGTGATGGTAATAGCGACAAAGCTTTGGAAGGTCTCTTGCAAGAAGCCTTATTTAATTTAAAAGCCAACCGAAGTTCAATAGAGAGAGAGAGAGAGCTGAGTAAAGAGACATCTCCACTGATCGCATTTGCCCAGCCTGTGAATTCTGAGTTTGTAAAGTGGCCAACGACAGAACAAACCCGATTTGTCTATGAGTTTAGTTTGCAGTTCGCACAACGTGAAAGTGAAATAAAAAACAAAAACTTAATTTAAAAATTATAATTTTCTTTAATTTTTATTATTTCCTTACATAATTTACTTATTAATATTATATTATTTTATTACTTTAACCCATTTTGAATTTTATTATTAGGGTTTTGTTATTGAATTAGATGTGATATTTTATTTGTGTGATGTGTGCTGCCAAGGCAGTATATCTACTTCATTAAAATAGTCTTTAAACTGGTCCCTCGTGCCGGCTGCAGTTATACTTGAATTATTTGATCATACCCGTCGAATTTCTTGCATTCCGCTGCTAGTTACATCACGCCATCTTCCTGGACGGTAAGTTCCTCTAACACAACTATCGACTAAATCGGCACTAAAATATTCTCGAAGCTTTTTCTCGCGTAGCCAATTATGTAGTACCACCGTTGCTTTTATAATGGCAAGAACAGTTGTTTTGCTCGCTAGAATAGGCTTACGATAAATTCGCCATCTACTTGCTAATATGCCAAATGCATTTTCGACTACCCTTCTAGCACGAGATAATCGATAGTTAAATACATTTTTTTCTATGGGAAGCACTGAAGCATTCCGCTCAGGATATGGACGCAAACGATTTTTTAGCAAAGGGAATGCTTCATCTCCAACAAAAACAAACGGATATAATTTATTATCTCGTAGGTTTTCTGGAGGTGGTATGTTTAAACTAGCCCCACCGCTTAAAACAGCTTTCCCAAAATTGCTGTTTCTAAATATTGTGCTGTCGCCTATATGGCCTGGTGCCCTAATTTTCACCATTATAAATTTATAATTTGCGTCTGATATAGCAAATAATACGATACTGTGGCTATGTTTATAATTAAAGTACGTCGACCCGGAATTTGCAAATGCCTGAATATAAAAAAATCATATATGACGTTAATAAAATTTAATTAGTTCTAAATAATATACAACTTAGTATTTACAACTCCTAGACAATGTGGAAAGTTCCATTGTTGTTCGAAATCTTTCGCGATGTCCTTCCACATCGTAGTGGTCGGATCAGGGAAAACAGAAACTTTTAAATGTTTCCACAATTTTAGGCATGTCTCCCGTATAATTTGTGATGTCGTGCTCTCCCCCAATCGCTAAGTATATCTTCCGATAGAGATCGTGCTGTCCCCACTTGACAGGTAGCTAAAGAAGTATTACAAATTAATAGTTTCAAATTTACCGATAATAATATATATGTTAAAATAACTAACGGAGGGTTAATGATAAGCGTTGACCGGAACTTATGGACCTTTCTCCCACATTCAATCGTTCAATTGAGGGGCCTACGATTGACAGTAACTCGTCAAATGCTGCAGGCGTCATTCGGTGAAAGTTGATGAAGGTTTCGTAATGATTCAACCTCATTTCAGCGACCAGGTTTTCATAAAAACCTTGGCGTTGTCTATTTCGATTAACTGGGTTAACATAAAATCGTCGTACATGGCTACGACTCAAACGCTTGATAACGACATTTTTCTTTATAACAAGCGATAAACGAACAAAAATTTATTTGAGAAAAACTATAAGCAAATTTGGTGAGCATAGAGCCAAAGCACAAACTAGAATGACAATGACAAATGTCAAATCAATGTCAATTAGCAAAATAGACGATTTTTTGAGCTACCTCAACTTATTACTACCTTCTCATTGTTGATAACTAATTATCCGGATAATTATCTGCATGCATGCGGACGCCTTTACAGCCCGAACTGCGAATATTATATATAAGCAAGTGTTTTAACGAAAAATGTGGAAAAGTAACTGCGATAAAAAAAAATAAAAATAAAACCAACCATAGTAACCAAGATTAAATAACTTTTGAATCCGACCTGGGCCCTATTGCACCAACTACTTAAGTTAGTTTTTTTGATAATGATAAGTGATAAGCGTTTCACCAAAAATAATAAAATTTCACTCACTTATCAATTTAAAAACTTATCAAATTTTGATAATGATAAGTAATAAGCGTTGCACATCAGATTGTCTATAACTTATCAATTGACGAATTATCAAATTTTTATGATAAGTTGTAATGATCTAAACAAAAATGCTATAAATGTGATAGTGTTTGCAAAATAATATGGTTTCCGCACATTTTATATGTAAAACAATGGTTTTGGACCTACATAGCAAAACAATTAAAAAATTGGTATTCTGTAATTTAATAACAACAACAATTTTGCATGTATATAATAATACATGAAAAGAAACCTTTCTCAATTGAGAGTTCTTATTTCAGTGTTTAGAATCAATTGTTAAACTTTTCTTTTGTTCCTTTTAAAATAAATTCTCTTTTCTAACTGTAAATAATTTTTCAGCAGTGCTTAAAGTACGGTTCACGACATATGAAGTTCGTATGCAAATGGTACTATAGAATCGTACTGAAGTTAGATTTAGCTCAATATAATGGGCAATTTTGTACGTCATTGTATGTGTCAAAAAATTTAATTCTATTTTCGTTTGCTTGTTGTGCGCTTCGAAGAGTTGTTTATGGTTTTTGTGCTAACTTTAGTAAAAAATAACATTACCATGTTAAATTTCTTATTAGCAACGTATTTAAAGCGAAAAATGTTTAGTAAAAAGTGCCGTCGATTTGGTGTTAACCCAGTGAATTGCCGTAGAGTAACACAAGGCTTTTACAATAATCTTGTCGAGGAAATGAGATTAACGGACACCGAAACGTTTACAAATTACCATCGAATGAAATTAGAAACATTTGACGAATTGTTAACAATGGTTGGTCCAATAATTCAAAGGATTGATGTAGGTGAAAGATTTATCACTGCGGGTCAACGTCTATCACTAACCCTTCGGTAAGTATGACAAATATTAAATATTTAGGTTTAGTTTTAGTTGATATGTTAAACGAAAATTTTAGTTATCTAGCCAGTGGTGATAGCATGATTTCAATTGGACGGTATGGCTATCGAGTGGGCAAAAGTACGACTTCGATTATCATACGGGAAACGTGTCAAGCATTGTGGGAAAGGACAAAGTTTTTCCTAAACCATCTGCGACCACTTGGAAGCGAATAAGCGATGAATTTGAAGAACGGTGGAATTTTCCGCATTGTTTAGGAGCAATGGATGGAAAACACGTCCTAATTCAAGTAAGTAATTATTTCAAATATTTCAAATATTATATGTTTAACATATTTTTTATTGGTTAGGCATTTGCGAATTGCGGTTCTCTTTATAGAAACTACAAACACCGTCATAGTGTTGTATTATTTGCCATATGTGATGCCGCGTATAAATTTATACTAGTCGACATCGGAGCACCGGGTCATGTTGGTGACAGTAATATTTTCCGACGGTGCGTTTTTGGGCGAGATATTATATGTGGAGGGAGGGAATTGGATTTGCCACCACCAGACTCTTTAAAGGACCACAAGGAATATCCATTTGTTTTTATTGGAGATGAGGCATTTCCGTTAATGCCAAATCTCTTACGCCCGTATCCTGGTCGAAACATTACGCTCCTACCAGAAGATAAAAGTATTTTTAATTACCGATTATCTCGTGCAAGAAGAGTGGTGGAGAATGCATTTGGTATTCTTGCAAATAGATGGCGGATATACCGGCGTCTTATTTTGGCTAATAAGACGACAGTGCTGGAAATTATAAAGGCAACTGTAGTATTACACAACTTTCTTCGGGAAAAGTGTGATCCAGGCTATATTAATACTAGCTTGCCGGACACCTATACCGATGCGACGTGTGTACCGGGAACGTGGCGTAATGATGAGACAAATGGTATGCAACAGGTCCGAAGAGTAGGCTCCAACAACGCAAGTGCAAATGCGTACGAAATTAGAGACCAATTTAAAAATTATTTTAATGCGGTGGATATACTACCATGGCAGCGAGAAAGCATCTATTGAAACATAATAAATTAAGTTTTATTTTATCACATTTAATAATCACCAAAAATTCATTTATATACACTATTATGTAATATTAAAATTATAACGTAAAATGTAAAAAAAAATAATTAAAAATAAAAATACAAACTAATCTATATATTGAAATCAAAGTTGTTATCTATTTGCGTGACTATTTGGTCATTTTGCTCTTCTATTGCAAGTGTCATTTTATGAATAAATCCACTTTGCAACGATCTCGGCCACTTATTGAAATCTCTAGACCACGTCTCGGTGAACACTCTAAACATGCAGGTATTTTGTGGGGGAGTGGGAGGCGCAGTCGCTGCTGGTTGTGCAAGAGTTTGCAATAATTTTTGTTGTTGCATTATTGTGTCGCACATTTTTGTAATATTGGGATCCTCCGGCTCCGTTTTTCTTTTCGACGGAGGTTGACGAGCAGAGCGCTGTAATGGTATTGCTGTCGAGGTGGGTTCTCCAGAGGACGATGAGCCTGGTGTTGGTTCAACTATTTTTTGCGTTGATATTGTTGTTGTTGGTCTGGATGTTGATGTTATTTGTATTGGTGGTTCTGGCGACGGAGCTGGTGGTGATGTCTCATCAATGAATGAATCAATGTTGAATTCCGATGAAGCAAAATCTTCAATTATGTCGTCAGCAGTGCTATCAAACAGGTCTTGGAACAATGTTGGTCTAGTCACTTTTGACACAAAACTGCTGACAGTCGGTCTACAAATAAAAAAATGTATTAGTTTCATCTATAGAATATAAAATATATATTTAATTAAAATCGATATCATTTATATCACGTCCCTTGTCACTTTGAGGTCCTTGCATATTTTTGCAATAAAACAGAAGTTTCTCGTCCACAGAAGCACTGGACTTTTCTATTGAACTTTAAAAGGTTTTATTTGAAATTGAAAAGTTTCATATGCAACTACAATTGAAAGAAACTTACTCAGCAATAATATCGTCTTTCAAAAAATCAAGCTCCCTGATCAAAGATTCGTCCCGTGAATTCTTTGCTATAGCAGCACTGCCGCTTTTAAACTGTTTGTTTAATTTTACGTATCGAGAACGTAGTGCCCTCCATCGTTTCATTGCTTCTGTTGGTGTTGCACTCACTATTAAGCCAATATCGCGCCATGTGTTTTGCTTAAGGCAAATGTTCCGATAACTCGGATGGAATAGTTTGTATAAGTACTCCCTGCCTTCCTTCCGGACTTCCTCAACAATTTTCATGTCCAACTCTAAAAACGAAAGAATATTAGTTCATATGATTTGTTTGACATAAAAAAATGATATTTTTGTATATGGATTGAAACTCCATATAAAATAAATGTTAAAATTATGTTATTTTAAACTAATTTATTGATTAATACTTACCATTCATATTTATTTTAGCTTTGTTTGCTTTTAAATGTCCGAGAGTGTAAAAAAATGAAGAAAAACAAAATTTTATTTCTAAATAACACAAACTGAACACACTTTTCACTTGATAAAAACTTCAATATAGTCAATATATTTTTCGAAACACAATAATTAACGATGAAATCACGAATGTTTTCTAAATTAAGATAAAATCACAAACACAAATCGCACATAGCACACAAATGAAAAAAAAATGTTAATGAGCTCAGCTGTCAAATAATAGCTAAAATTAAAATATGGCGTAGCAATGAGCAATAATTTTTTTTTTATTGGAAGTATGGTTGGTAACCCTACTGAAATTGTTAGCTCAAAGATACAACAATTTCAACTCGAGTTCTGAACTAGTAGGCGTGGTTTTAAGCATTTCAAGTAATTTGATTGGTTATTTGATATCAAACGAGTTTAGAACTATTTATTTCATATGTCGTGAACGCTACATAAACGTAAACAATTTATTTTCATAACAAATGAATTAAGAGAATTCCTATTAACAAATAAATTGAATTTAACTACAACACAAACCAAAATGATTTTCCATTATTCGTCTCGTCCGCTTATGAGCACAATTAAATCTTTGCTCTATTGCATCATCCGGATTTCCTCGCATTGGTGGGAAAAGCCAATCTTTAAGGGGAAGTAGGTACTGTCACCCAAAATCACAGCACCGGGGAACGGGCGAAAACAAAACTCAAAATTGCTAAATAGCCTTGTATATGGCAATACTCTGGAGTCATGGACACTACCTGGCCAATTTGAATTTACTGCATAAAAGCTGCGGTCTGGGCCACACACCATCATTGCATTCATTGAATGTTTTCCATGCCGATTCGCAGTGTTCTTCATTGACCGTAGGTGCATCTAATATATTAATCATTGTTCCATCGAAGCAACCAGCTACCTGAAGGTAACCACCCATCTCAAGAAACTTCTATCCTGGATATTCCTAACCAATGCAGTTTTGTTAGTAGCTGCTATATAGGACTCAATGCGCAGTTTCGGTCGCTTCCATGGTGTTTGTTCATGTGACAAACGAAAATGTTTTATCACTTGCGAGTCCAGAGAATATTGGGTTCTGGCTTTCACTACACGATTTTTTCTTTCGTTTTCATCCTCGAATAATCTTTCGAACCGACGCATTTATTTATAAAAATTATTCTTTCGTTTAATAAATTTCAGTTTTTGTTCACTAAAGTTGATATAATACCTATATTTGATAGTTTTATATTAATTTTAAAATATCGAAAAACAACTGTTTTACCTCTATGATAAATCGAACAGAATGAAATTGTTCTTACTTTGACTTAGGACGTGTTCGAAGCTTGTGACAATTATTCCAGCTGTAATAGTTATGATATTATTTTGTATTCAACCAAATTATCACAGCCACTACGTGTTGTAAATTTGACACTTCTGTAATAATATTCATAAACAAAAGCGCGCAATAACGATAACTAAGCCGTATTACGTTAATTTATTTGTAAAAAAAAATTACAAATAAAACTTATTATGAAAAAAAAAAATTATTTCACTCCTGTCAAAATTATTACAAAAACAAAATTATTACAAACTTCGAACACGTCCTTATTATTATAACTTATTAGAATACAATAAAATAGCGGTATAAATTTTGAAATTAAAGTTATTATACACTTGAAAACACATTGTTACATGTATTGTCATTATCATTTATAATAATAAATAATTTTATTGAAAAATGTGTTTGTACTCTTTTAAAATCGAACAAAAGTTCTCATCTTACAATAACAGCAAAACAAAAACGTTTTTAACAGACTTCCGTCATACCACTACAATTTGTAGCTCTTATCAATTTTTTTGAGTAGTGAAATTTTTTTAATTGATATTTTGGATAAGTTATCATTAAAGTAGTCGATTATTGATAAGTTAAAACTTTTGGTGCAACAGAACTACGAAAAAATTATCAAAAACCTCAAACTTATCACTTATCAAAATATTACTTATCATTTATCATTTCGCAAATTGGTGCAACTTAATTTTGATAAGTGAGTGCTTATCACTTATTATAACTCAATTAAATACTTATCAAATTTCAATTTGGTACAACAGAAAATTATCAAAATTTATGATAAGTTGATAAGTAATAAGTGATAAGTAGTTGGTGCAATAGGGCCCTGGACATATATTTCAGTCCAAACAATGTGCTATGTGCGATATGCATTTCGTATACGTACACGGTGTATAACATACTTTTTGCGATTGTGTTGTGTCAAATATTTTACTTGGGTTAGTGCATTTTTGTCATCGCAAGTATCAAAAATAATTGAATCGGGCGAAATCGGTTCAAATTTTTTGCTGCTTACATTGCCAAATTTCACAAATCGCACATACTTTTTTTATGGTGCGTTATGATTTTTGTTTTTTTATTAGTCAATTATCGAAGATCCTTCACAATGGTAAGTGTTTGGTGTTTATTGAATTTAATATAAATTTTTAAATTAAATTATTTTATTTATTACAGCTTAACGTAATATTCTACAGGTTTTTGGTTGTAGGACTATTCTGTTGCAGCCCCAATTGCTGTCTTTACTTCTGGATACTGCTTGTTCTATCGCATTCCATTTGCGGTAGGTTGCGGCGTGGACTCTGCGGTTGGTCGCGGTGTGTTGGATGATCAATTGTGGGGCACAGAAAAATTCGCAATTCTTACAGCTTGATTATGCCAAAAATCTACATAGTTATTGCTAGAGCGACACCCGCATTTGACTTCACATTTTCTTTCTCTATGGTTTATGCTTCGGGGGTTTTATAGTTCTCGCCAGACTTTCTAAACTTGATGGGTCGTTAGTCTATCACCAATGCCTTAGTCCAAATTCATTCAGTTTGCTAGCGAAAAATACAGTACAATTATGTCTATTAGATTTGAATCGCTGGCTTGCGCCATGCGCCCATTGCGACATTGAGTGCGGGACCTCTGTGAGTTCCAGCCAATCGTACTGTTGTAAATTTTTGAAAATTTAGAAAAGTAGTACGTGCAACTAGACTTGCGTTAACCAAATATACCTTAACGCAATCCGAACTCTAACGTAGCGTTATCTGCTCTAATATCTAAACTACAAATAATATAAATTGATAAATAAATATTCGGTACTCTTCTATTCGAAAAAAGAAAGGAAGTGTATTTGCAACTATTTAGGAATAATAAATTATAATAAAATTCACGCGGATCCACAGGTTACCTGTGTGTTGATCGCACAGATTGCCTGTGTCTTGATATCCAATATTAGTTAAAGTAATTTTTATTCATCAAAAGCCACAAAGCTGGCGTTTATGTAACGATATAATTGATTATAAGCACATAGTCAGTTGTACACAAAACTTGCTTCGGGACTTGAGAGATTGGCTCACGGCAATCACATTTTTTACCTTGGTTTTTGCAAATATCTGTTTTTATCGAAAAAAATGCAAATTATGCTCAAAATAAAAACAAATAATTTTCTTTTTACTTTTACCAATTGACATTAAAATTAAATAAAAAGACAACAGAAATTTTCAAAATTATTACTAGAATAGTTCTATACCTACAAAAACTTGCTTTGAAACTATTCATTCCAGAGTGAAAATATGCAGCATTGTGGTTGTAAAATTCCCAAAGTAAGACTACATCTATTTCGTATTGCTTTTCTTTCCATATTTGCACTGAAAGACGGACGTTTCAGCTTTACCCCTTTAACAAGAGAAACTTAATTGTCCATAAAACATCTACAAAGTCTGTGACAGCATCTGTTTATCTTTAAAACATAACTCTCCGCCCGCGAGTAGAAGACGGCGCCTTTACAGGAAATGGTTATTGTTAGCCTTGTTTAGTGGCGTGGTCTAATTTGTACGAAAAGAAATTGAAGGCGTCCTCACCTCTGCCGAAACGAATTTAACAGTTTCTTTATATCAGAACTAAAAAACAAATAAACAATAATTCACGAGTGTTTTAATTTTACAAATAAATATTCCAATGTAATCAATTTTAGCGAAATTTGATGGGTTAAAAACTCAAATATGGTCTTAGGTTGTCATACCCGTACAGATAGCTTAGGCAATATTAATTTCTAAGGTCGATCGAATTCCCCCGCATGTAATGTTGAAATTCCGAAAACGAATGTCTTTTTGCTTTTCGATCAATCATACTATAAACTAATCGGATATACTTGAAACTTCATTTTAGCTTCTAATATTATATGAACTATGCAATGTGTTACAAAAAATTGTTCAGCTTTGGCGACCATATGTCGAGCATTTACCAATTTTAAATTTTTTCGCGGAATTTTTTGTGTTGATTGCAATCTGATCTATATATGAAATTTTTTATTTTAATTATTATTAGTCAAAAATATATTCGTGTTTACATGATTAGATATCGTAAACACACAGCACAATAAATATAAATTTCAGGTGCTCAAAATATACTTATAATCTTATCACAACATTGTCCAAATAAGACTTTGAACTTATGACGACGTATAACAACCATTATTTGTATGATAAGGTGAAATAACGTGAAATTATTTTTTTTTTTTAATTTATTAAATTGACCTTCGACTGCTCGGCACTGTGAAAATATTTTTTTAAACTTTTCCTGGGTGGACATACATAATTTGTACTTGGGTATTATCGCAACGGATTTAAATCGAAATCGTGCACACTTTTAAGTTTAATCACATTTCAATTTGCAATCGATTATAATTGAAAAATAATTTGTTATTTGTTTATAACCTTCTGTACATTAAACGCTAATAAACTGATTAGACATTATTAAAAGCTAAAATTATCTATTTAATAAACAAAATTTGCATTCGCAGCATACGAGAATAGCCTCTGTTTTATCACGCAATCGATTTATTATTTACGTAAAACTATTTGCATGCTTCTGTTATATGTTTGATGGCCTTGAACTTATTTCTTCGACTACTAAATTAAGCCGTATACTATACGCAAGTATTCATTATATTTCAACTATAATGAAGTTCTCGCTTAAATTATTGGTTTTAATAATTTTGAACCCCGACTAATTAAAATTAATGTACAAAATGAGCACGAATAGCATTATAACTTACAAATTACTTACAACGAATAACACAAATTATGTTAATATGAGTTTCTTTGTAAAATGTTCCAGAATCATTTCCATATTTGCTGAAGTTACGATTTTTGACTCAGTTTCTTTATTTAAATGTTGCACGATTTTCAGAAATTTTTAATGACTAATTAAATTCAGGACAAGGACATTCATACAATCAGTAAAATTCAAAAAACGTTATGAACTTTTGTTTTATGCAACTCTCTTTAGGATTCTCTTCTTTATACTGTCACAGATAAAAATATACGAGATGAACCAACTAGGATGATTTTATGGTTATTTGAAATGGATATGAATGGATATCACACTCGTCCTTCAGTGCTTTGATAAGTCATTTTTTTGCTTCGTTATCTCCTTTTAATAACGTTTCCTGAGGTTATCGGCATGTAATCTTTTACGATTTTAGTCTGATTTGTTTTTTTGTAATTTTATTGGAAGGTCGATGCTCTCCTAACGAATGTGATCACGTCTAATGTTTTTTCTGTTAATGTTTCTGCTATTTACATCGAATAATCTAACCCTTCTCGTTGTTACATTTTACCCTTCGTTTATTTTCTTTCGTATCTTCACTTACATCGATTTTGATTCTTTGAATACATCTGCTCAAACAATTTAATTTTATGTTTTCTAAAGTAGGTTCAGGAATATCAGTCAGTTGGCGACCAATTAAAAAATGTCCTAGAGTTAAAGCTGTTACCTGTCTGAACCAGATTTTATCGCCGCTTCCCACAATCCGCCGAAATTTGGAGAGTGGAGAGGAATAAAAGACCATTCAATTCCTTGACACATACAATGTTCAGAAATTTCATTAATTGCTTGCTGAGCCTTGATTAGCACCCAGAAATGTTGACCCATTATCGGAATAGTGCTTACAGAGCTTTTCTCTACGACTAATAAATCTTCTTAACTTCTGATCTTCTTTGAAATGCTTTGATTACATATAGCAACCCCAGTACACAATTTCTCTGGTTCTAAACGTTTTTGCTTACAGCGATTAATGAATCGTAAAATATAAGCAAAAATTCTTTGTATTTTTCTAGCATTATTAAATTTAATTAAAACAGGAAATTTGATCTCAACGATGTTAGTGCAACAAACATTTCGGAGTTCCGGTGGGCTTCTATGAATGCTTCCTTGTCCCATATTGTGCTTAAACTATCTGGACCGTACCACCACAAATCATTGAATTGTAATTCATTTGGAGAAATGCCACGTGATAAAAGATCGGAAGGTATTTTTCTGATCTAACGTAATACCAATTAAGAATTTTTAAATTATTGTGAATGAACTGAACTCTTTTCGCTAAAACAATTGTTAATTTATGAGCTGGTTTTCTCAACCAACTAAAAACTATTTGAGAATCTAACCAAAAACAAATGCTACCTTTAGAAATAACTTTACTAAAATGGAATTTCGATTAAATATTTTCGCAGAGGTACTACCCTAGATCTTCCACACAACACTACCATTCTGAACTTATTACTTATACAACTATTCATGTACAGAATCATTTCTCATTTGGCGTCACTATAACGATGGAGTTCAAGGTATGTTGAATGGTTGAAATCTTTAGTATATAACCTTATACAAGACTATATACCAATCAAACCACTGAACCCATAATTCTTTTACTATTTTTTTGGCAGTGAAAATAACTGGACCTATTAAACCATGTGTATCGTAAATTTTCGAGATTTCTGACAAGATATTTCTCTTAGTGGGTTGATAATTGGATGAAATAAAATATATATTGGAAATGAACTGATTGCTTTCAACGTTCCAAATTATGCTAAGCATTATGCAGAACACTATTTGCGAAGCTCAAATTTACTTTAGCTAATAAAGTTATCAATTCTTCCTGAATTATAATCACTTCTTCTAAACTGTTTGACCCAGTAAGAAGGTCGTCCACGTAAAAGTCTGATCTTACTATCTTGCTCGCATCTGGGGAATTATCTAATTCGTCTAACGCTAATTGAACCAGACAGCTCATAGGTAAATTAGGTGCACACGATGTGCTGTAAGTAACTGTTGATAATTTAAACGAGCTTGGAGATTGCTCTATATGCACTTTGACTTGCCGTAACCACAAATTTGTAAAATCTTAATCTCATTACTATTGACGCAAGATCATTCTGAGTTTTCGGACCTACCATTAAATAATCATTTAGAGACAAATTAGTAGCTTGTAGTCTTGGCAAACGCATCAAATACAACGCTTAATTTTGTGGTTGAATTTTTTGGTTTAAGGACATAATGATGCGGCAGATAATATTCTGGAGGTATTCAGCCATGAAATCGGAATATATTTATGGATATCAATATTATTCTTCAGGCGCTTTATAATAAAACCTAATTGTCGTTTTGCTTGATACTTTGAGTTACCTAACTGATCAATATTGGGCTTGGTTGCTAAGCGAACAATAAAATGTTTTCTTAAAAAATTCCTCACACTCGTCTTCTTCTATAGATAACAATGAAGAATTTTCTTGATCTTCAATGTCAAATTTTTTTTTAAGGTCAAGTGAAATATCACATTCCGTTGTCAATGGTATGTTTGAATATCTGTTTTTAATGCTGAGATTATGTTGACTGAACCTGACACAATCCACCCAAAAACTGTCTCTTATTAAATCGAAAAATAACTCCGCATCAACAATAAGCTCTACTCTCTCTGGGACATTATAACTTGGATCTGCTAATTGTAACCAATTTGGAGTTTTCCATGAATCTATTTCAAATTGTTTGAGGGAAGCTCATTTGTAAAATTAGACAATTTTGATTGACTGACTGTATTTACCTGATGTTTTATGTGAGTTGTTGCATCATTTACACCCGAAATCGGAATATTTACTGAAGCGCGTTTTAACTGAAGAACAGTAGCAACTCTTAGCTTGACTTGCGGAATCTAATAAAAATCTAACGTTATGATTGTTGCCTGATATGTCACAATTATAAATAATTGCTGTGGATAACAATATTTGTCTGACTTTAGGTTAGGAAATTGATTTCGAAACTGAATTATTATTATTTACTGTTGGAAATTCATTAAAATGTACGAGAGTATAATGTTTTCTCAAACAAGTTTTACATCGAAAATTAGAACAACATATTTTTGTGCTATGGCCTTTCGCTAGATAAATAAAACAGAGACTAAGCTCTTTAACTTTTACAAATCTATCATGCAATGAGAGTTTTAAAAAATCGGGATATTCAAAAATTCTGTCAATTTGCTGACAAATCAGAGAAGGTTTGAAATTGAATAGACTTTCGGTTTATAAAAACTTGGTAGCCACCTGATTTTTTTATTGACTCCCATTTTTTTCGTGTTGTCACGTCCAAAATATGGATTAACATCATTTCTTTAACTCCCGTAACTGGTTGGTTTAATTCTGTTAAGTATTGATGGAAATGAGTGCGAATTCGAGCTTATTAGCTGTTTAGATTTGTACGAAACAAACAGGCAGTAAAAACTTCTTTCTATTTATACTTATCTAAATGTATATCTTCAAAAAAAAACCAACTCTAGCCGAGCTAGCTCAAAATCTTGAATAAACGCAATATTTTGTATTATCGATTCTAGTTCTCAGTGCTTTGTAAGTTAAGATTGATACAAATAGAACAAGTATATATTAGGGTATGTTAATGCCTAATTACTTCGGCCCAAAGTCAGACGATTTAACGGGTTGTATTCGATCTATTATCAGAACGTTAACAAAATGGCTACAAAGGCATCCAAATTTTATCGTTTTGTTCTTCAAACAAACTGCCTGATTTATGTAATCAGCGAATTCAATCCGAAAATTAACAGTTCTGAATATTTTGGGCATAACTATGTTGTTTATAGATGTGACCGCAAATTTAAAACAAGCTCTAAAAAATCGGGCGATGGTGTAATACTAACGGTGCATTCTAAACTAGTGAGTTCTCCAGTAACATTAGTACCATCAAGAGTTGAACAGATTTGTGTGAAGATCAAAATCAACAACAGCATGCGTCGATTTGATTGAAGAAGTCATTAATACTTGTACTTGGTGACTCTAATCTTCCGAATATCATCTGGAATTTTGACCGTGAATTTAATACAATATAAAGTCAGATGCAGAATTTTTGTGCAATGCTTGGTTCTAATTTAACCCTCCGTTACTAACGCCTGGGTGAAATTTACCCAACACATTCAAAAATTAAAAATAACCATATTTTATTAATTGCAACCAACTTCATACTTCATGTAATCTAACCTCAATTTCCTTGTGTCAAGTTGAAAATTTTTTTAGTTGTGGTTTGTAATTGGAAGGATACAATCGCGCTGTTTTAAATATTGTCTGGGTAAATTTCACCCGCGTTAGTAGCAGTGGTATAATTTTTAAGTGAAATTTGGGTGGATTAAACCCACGTTAGTAGTTAAGTTACAGTGGTTTCGTTAAATACCAAACTGATTATAAAATGGATGATTACGAACGGGAGCAAAACCGATTACACGCTATATTAGCTGAATTAGATAGCGACGAGGAAAATGTGGATGGTCCAGATGGCAGTAGTGAGGTAGATGATCAAGAGACATTTAGCGAGCACGATTCAGAGACAGAGCAAGAAGATGATGATGCAGAATACGATGATGTTGATGATAATTTCGAGGGTAAAGATGGAAGTATATGGAAAAAAACACCTTATAAAGCAACCAGACCAAATGTTGAAAATATTTTTAGACCAACATCATCGCTAACGGAGTTTTCAAAATTTGTGAAATCCTCTCTAGAGAGCTTCGAAATATTTTTTAACTTCAGAAATGAAATTGTCACCTACACCAACATTTATATAAAAAAGCAACAATCCAAATATGCTGATATCAAACATGCCGCCTCTACGGATTTGGTTGAAATAAATGCGCTATTTGGTTTACTATATTTGTCAGGATTACATAAATCCTCACATGTTCATGTGAGGGATATGTGGGCTTCTGACGGAACTGGATTCGAAATTTTTCCAGCAACGATTAGTTACAATCGTTTCCAATTTTTATTGAGATGCCTTAGATTTGATGACCTTGACACTCGGTTGGCTCGACGAATGGTTGACAAACTTGCGCCTATCCGAGAATTATTTGAGTCATTCAACCATAATTGTCAACGGAATTATAACGTCGGATGCTTTGTTACCGTCGACGAAAAATTGGAAGCTTTTCGAGGAAGATGCGAATTCAGGCAATACATACCCAGCAAGCCTGCTAAGTACGGAATCAAAATTTTTTCCGCAGTTGATTCCGTATCATTTTATACTTCCAAGCTTGAAGTTTATTGCGGAAAACAGCCACCAGGCCGATATAACTTATGTAATAAGATAGAGGAGGTGGTACAACGTCTAACAAGCCATTTGCAAAATGCGGGACGAAATGTGACATTAGACAATTGGTTCACCAGCTATCCTTTGGCTTTAGCGCTTCTGGAAAAAAATACAACATTGGTCGGCACAATTAAAAAAAACAAGAGGGTATTACCACCATCATTTGCTGTTACAAGAAATCGAATGATTAAATCAACGGTATTTGGGTATCAGAAACATGCAACAATAATGTCTTACGTACCCAAAAAAAATAAATGTGTTTTATTGATGTCCACTATGCACCAGAATGGTATAATTTCAGAAAACAGGAATTCTTTACCGGAAATAATTGAATTTTACAACAGTACGAAGGGTGGCGTAGACACGACAGACCAGCTATGCGGCTCGTACAACGTTGCTAGAACTGCTAATAGATGGCCAATGGTGGGTTTTTCAGTATGCTGAATTTAGCCGGGATAAATGCGCGGATTGTGTTACTGTCAACCGAAAATCCTTCAATAAAATACAAAAGCCGAAAACTGTTTTTGAAAGAACTAGCATATAGTTTAATGCAGCCGCATATCGACAGACGAAGTGTTATTCAAGGCTTAAGCGAAACTCTCAGATTTGCTTGTAAAAAATTTGCGAAATGCCAGATGGTTGGGCCACCACCAAAAAAATTAAAAGTTGACAAGCCTAGTCGATGCCAAATATGCCCGGCAAAAAAGGACCGTAAAACCAAATCAGTGTGCTTCAAGTGCAATCAATTTATCTGTGGTAGTCACTCAATTCCGATGTGCACAGTGTGCGCAAATACTGAAGTTGAACCGGAGAATAATTAGTAGTCGAAATTGAACGGTAAATAATGTAAAAAAAATATTCTAAACCAAAAAGTTATTAAAGAGTTGTTTTTACCTACCCTTTCAGCTTTCCAATGAATATAATTTTATAATTTTCTGTGCAATAGAATGCCTACAAGAGTTGTTTAAGCTACTTTATGTTTTTATTAGTTAATATTTTTTAAAATGTGATATTTTTTTTGTGTTTTACTCTAGTAAAATAAAGTATAGTAATCATGAAAATTTTGGACCTTGAGATTTTTATAGATTTATTTGTTTTGAGGTCCCCTCAGTCCGAAAAAGTGGGTTTCGAAATGGTGTCTGTCTGTCAGTCTGTCAGTCTGTCTGTGTCCTCTCTACAGCCCAGATGGTTTAACCAATCGAACTGAAACTTCAGATTTAAGCTTTTTTGATAAATTGGGAGGTCCCAGTGAATTTTACTCCAAATCGGCTAACCGGAAGAGGCCACTCCCTTGGTCCAGAAAATTTATTTTGCAAATATCTTAAAAAGTATAAGGTTTACAAAAAACTACTTTATTTAAATGTTTTCAAAAATTAAAAACAAATAAAAATAAAATATAAAAAATTTAAAAAAAAAATTTAAAAATTCAAAAAAAAAAATTAAGAAAAAATTTTCTCAAAATTCTCTGTTCGTAAAAGAAAGTCGTTTGTTGGCCACACCTCAATTTTTTAACTAAGTAATTAAGGGACACCTATTCCATGTGCTAAACTTTTACTTAACGAACGATCCGTATGAATTAGGGTTTCCTAACTAGGTATTTGAGGGACCTATTCTATGTGCTAGCCAAACCTTTGTCATCATTGTTGGCAATGGCCGATATTGGCCCTTGGGAGTTGAGTGCGATTTCCAAAAAAAATTTTGCAGAAATTTTACTAAACGAACGATCCGTATGGATTAGGGTTTTCTAACTAGCTATTTGAGGGACCTATTCTATGTGCTAGCCAAACCTTTGTCATCATTGTTGGCAATGGCCGATTGGTTCTTGGGAGTTGAGTCCGATTTCCAAAAAATAATTTTGCAGAACTTTTACTAAACGAACGATTCGTATGGATTAGGGCTTTTTAACTAGGTAATTAAGGAACCTATCCCATGTGCTAGCGAAACCTTTGTCATCATTATTGGCAATGGCCGATATTGGCCATTGGGAGTTGAGTGCGATTTCCAAAAAATAATTTTGCAGAACTTTTACTAAACGAACGATTCGTATGGATTAGGGTTTTTTAACTAGGTACTTAAGGGAAATATTCCATGTGCTAGCGAAATCTTTATCATCATTGTTGAGTGCGATTTCCAAAAAATAATTTCGTAGAACTTTTACTAAACGAACGATCCGTATGGATTAGGGTTTTTTAACTAGGTAATTAAGGGACCTATTCCATGTGCTAAACTTTTACTAAACGAACGATTCGTATGGATTAGGGTTTTCTAACTAGGTATTTGAGGGACCTATTCTATGTGCTAGCCAAACCTTTGTCATCATTGTTGGCAATGGCCGATATTGGTTCTTGGGAGTTGAGTGCGATTTCCAAAAAATAATTTTGCAGAACTTTTACTAAACGATCGATTCGTATGGATTAGGGTTTTTTACTTTCTTTTACTATAGTAAAATAAAGTATAGTAATCTTGAAAATTTTGGACCTTGAGATTTTTAGACATTTATTTGTTTTGAGGTCCCCTCAGTCCGAAAAAGTGGGTTTCGAAATAATGTCAGTCTGTCTGTCTGTCAGTCTGTCAGTCTGTCTGTGTCCTCTCTACAGCCCATGTTTAATCAATCGAACTGAAACTTCAGATTTAAGCTTTTTTGATAAATGGGAGTTCCCAGTGAATTTTACTCCAAATCGGCTAACCAGAAATGGCCACTCCCTTGGTCCACAAAATTGGTTTTGCAAATATCTTAAAAAGTATAAGGTTTACAAAAAACTACTTGTTTAAATACAAAATGTTTCCAAAAATTAAAAAAAAATAAAAAAAAATAAAAAATTAAAAAGAAAAATTAAGAAAAAAATAAAATTTCTCAAAATTCTCTGTTCGTAAAAGAAAGTCGTGTGTTGGCCACACCTCAATTTTTTTTTATTGTTACAAATGAATTTAAATGTAAAATTTTTGTATTTTTTATGTTGAGTTAGTTCATTTTTGATGAAATAAAAGTCATCAATATTTTAATTTGTAGTTTTGCTTGTGGTTTTGCTTTTATAACTAATTTCAACTTGGGGTTAATTTTACCCAGCGTTAGTAATTAGGTAAGTTCACATAGTGTTAGTAACGAAGGGTTAAACTAAATTAACTCCATTTTTAATAATCTTGGGAGGTTTTTAGATCTGGTCTTCACTAATAAAGTATATGAGTTTAAAGTAACTGAATCACTCAATCCATTTGTCGTAATTGATATCAACCATAAATCTTTTGATACTGTATTTGATACTACTGATTGTATGCCGAAATCTGAACACCTGCAACAAATCAAATAAAACTTTAAGAAGAAAAAACATACTGGTCTGTATGTTTACTTGGAAGCAATGAATTGGGATGAGATTCTAAATGGATAGGATGTGAATGAAAATGTCGACAAATTTTATGAGATCTTACTGTACAAGTACTGTTCGATAACCGGCTTATAAATCTAAAAAATCGTAAATGTAACTCCTATGCTAAAATGATGAAATCAAATTTAGAAACAGACAAGCTGACCTTTTTACAATACAGCGAGGAATTTGATGTCTTTTTCAAATTTAAGTACAAGTCTTATTTGGTTGGCAAGAAAAAATTAGACCATATCGAAACCAGTTTTGGAAATATTTTAGGTCTAACGTGAAATCGAGGGGTACCATGCCAATATGACCATCAACAATATCAGCACCTCTAACGCCAAAGAGATAGTGCACATGTTTGCTGCATTTTCCACCAGCCAAGTAATAAGGGAGATAGAAAAATATCATCAAGAAGACGTAGCTTATATGGATTTCAGTAAGGGATTTGATTCCAGATGTCATCATAAAGCACTCCAAAGTATATTTTAGAGTCGTAGACCGTCAACAAACCGTCTACAATATGTAATAATTGGCAATAAAAAGTTCAACGTTACCAAAGTGACGTCGGGTATTCCTCAAGGATCACATATTGGACGAAGATCATAAAAAACTTCAATATTCGCGTATTTGCTGATGCGATTCAGCAAATCTGTGATGCTGACAAACTGCAAGATGACCTCAATAGACTTAATGAGTGGTGCGACCAAAACTCATTACACCTAAACAACAAGAAGTGCAAAATTATGTCAGCCACTTTTACAACGTATATCGATCATATTTTTAGTAAGCATACAGTATTACAATAATAGCTGAAACCGTTTATTTAGAATTATCAGAACATTATATGACTACCATAAAGTTAAAACTGAATTTTGAACTTTCTTCTGAATTTAATAGGCCTCGACAAAGGATTAAATTCGAAGAGTTAGTAGAACGGCGTTTACATAAAGAATAATGGGCGGATGTAAACAGCATCGAGCACATCAAAAACGGTTCGACATATACGATAAGTAACGTTTCAAATAAATTAAAACCTTAACCTAATTGCTAGTATTCGTCGGAAAATTGCTTTAGCTAAAAAAAAATAAAAAACACCCGTGTAACACTAAACTTATGTAGAACTAAAGTTAAAATTCTTTCGAAACAAATTAAATTAGATTGCGAAAATGCTCGAAAACGGTTTTATAATCTAAAATTTAATTCTGTAAGTTGTGACCAAAAAACAATGCGGGTGTTGATTAATGACAAGCTATTTTAATAAATATTTCGTGTATATAGTCGATATAGTAGCTCAGATCATTTAAATGTTTTTCTTTTTTCCACGCTTAAGAATAAATTCTCTTCAGGTCATGATGGAATAGGTTTCATTGTAGTCAAGAAATTTGAGAAGAGATTTTGTCCCTCCCATTGTGTCATATATTTAATAAAAGTTTCCTCTTCGGTCAATTTCTAGCAGCTTTCTCTCTGAAATAAGCTGTGGTAAGTCCATTGTTTGTTTGTGGTGAATCCAGTTTAGTGACAAATTATCGCCCAATATCTTTGTTATTCATTTTTTCTAAAATTTTAGAGAAATGTGTAAAAGCTCGCATTCTGTTCGTTTTAGATAAAATCCAATTTATTTCTGAACTCCAATATGGGTTTCGAAAAGGACTAAGGAATGTACCCTAGATGTACCTCATCGAGTGTTTCGAAGTTTTGCAATGTTAAAGAATACAAAAAAAAATTTGAGTCACGTATCTTTTTGTTAGTGCTAACCCGGAACCTAATCACATTTTTGTGAATATCTCCTATATACCATCCAAAATTATTTGATAAAACAAAATGGTAAGTTTACTCGTAACGTGAAAAATAAGAAACATGTTTTTTTAAACATATTACACAAAAAATAAAATTTAGGTGTTTCGGCATTTTTCTCAAAAAAGCTGCTAGGGAGGGTAAAGCACCCCTGACACTAATAAATTAATATTGTGTGTTTTTACGCAGCATATCTAGCAAATAAGGTTCATATAGGGGGTTTTGAGATCGCCGATTATGGATCTGCTATTAGATTTTGTAAGTTCAAAATGGCGGAACTAATATAGGTGATATAATTAACGGACAAATTTTGAATTTCAAACAAAATTGTAGTCTGGGGTTTCTGAGGTTGCTGGTAAAGAATATTTTATTTGACTATGGGAGTTGAAAATGCCGAATCCAATATGGCGGCCAAAATTGTAGAAAAATTTTAATGTGCACGAAAACTTGTAAACAGCAAGTAAGCGATAACCCTACACTTCGGAGAGACGGAAGACTTGTGCTCTTACCACCCTAAATAACAGAGACGCCAAATAACTATTCTCTTACACCAAAGCAAGTAATTACCGATGAAATCAAATCCTGTACCGCAGATAGGCCGAAGGCATGTTGTCTTACACCGACGCAGGTAATAACTACTAAATCCCTGATAGGCCAAAGGCCTGTGTTTTAAATTTAAGCCGACGATGTACTCTCAAAACTGTAAACCATAGATAGACCGAAGGTCTATTTTCTTACATCCAAGCAGGCGATAACATATAAACTCTATAATTTAAGACAATATAAAGGCCAGTCTCCTTACACTCAAGCAAGCAGTAACTGCTGAGCTCCAGATCCAAACAGACCGGAAGTTCACGCTCTCTCCCACGTAACTCACATATTTTTGTGTTCTTTAACCTTCACTCTATCCATACTTATCGTTACATTGTTTGTCTATACTGGGGTTAACCTGACTCCAAATAAGTTTTCATACGTTTTGTACGAAAAAAAAAAAAAATAATTCATCAAAAATATTTGCATCAATTCACTCTGTGCATAGGGACTTAGTGTGATTTGCACAAGATGGTTTATTATATGAATGACATCTGGATTTGGTCTTTGTATCAGTGGATCGTGGGCAAATATTACATATTGGGCGTTTAGCTGCTGATGTCACTTTTCCACCTTCTGCTGGAACTCGTTCTACGTGTAACACTTTATACCCTATCTGATTTATTGCAATTTTAACATTTTTTGTTAACGCTTTCGGGTTGGATACCCGCTATTGCGTGCCAATTGCATGGCTAATTGTTTTAGAAATAGTTTCCGTTCTGAGGATTTTCGTTTTTCGAATAACTGGGGATTGGCATAATTATACAAATTGAATGCTGCTATTCCCGCAAGGTCCATTTGGTTTTCCTTTTGCATCTGTATGCCCTTACTATAGCTTGTCTAAGGTATCAACCCCAGCTTTTGTTTTGTTGTAGTCTAGAATGATGTTTGGTTTCCCAGATTCAATGTCAACGCTAGCATCATTGTGCAGAGTTGACAATAGACATACGTTTTTGTTTGGCTTATGGGTTTATAGCTGACTAGAGTCAAATGATTGTCAAAACAAAACTTTGAACAATTGACCTCCCGGCGTTATTCCAATTTTCCAGTAACTTCCTTTGGTAGGTCCAGTTTACACTTACGAATTGTGCCAATTATTGTGGTCTTTTTTTGCAGCAATTGTTCTGCCAACATGCAACTGGTGAAAAAGTTGTCCATTGTAATTGTGCGGCCTTTGTTTAAATATGGAGCAGATATCCTATGAACAAGATTTAATGCATAATATCTGGCACGTTGCTCATTCGGTCGTTTTCCAACATAAATTTCAGCGTTCAGAGGGTAAGCATTTTTTGAATCGCACAACCAAAATATTTTTAAGCCGTATTTTCCAGGTTTCGTTGGAATATATTTTCTGAACGAGCATCTGCCACGCGTTAGGACAAGCTGCTCATAAATCGTCAAATAGCCTGATGGTTTATACGGTTGTCTGAAGTTTACCAAAAACATATTCCATACATCACGAAACAGCGCTAATTTATCTAATTTTAACCGTCCTACTCTCATTTGATAATTATCGAACCGCAGGAATCGTAACAACTGCTGCACACACTTTAGGGGCATAACAGCCCGGTAAAATGGTCAATTATCTAAACAGTACAGCTCGTCCAACCGTTCATCCCAGTTCTTGTGAATTCCGGCGTACATCAAAATACCAATTAATTCGTAAATCTCCACTGAATTGGTCTCCTACCAATGTCTCATACATATATGGTTTCGGCAACTATAACGTTTATTAGCGTCTCCGGTAAAATTGTTTGAATCGCAAGAAATTGATTAGTTAAGTTTTGTGTCGTTTTAACTGTTACGCCTTCCTTTTTTCGCATTATTCGAAAATTGGGTATTATTGTCACAACTGGAGGTGTTACGCTGAGAAAGCAAAAATATCGATATCATTATCTGCTATTTCATAATCCTCGTCTGATGCGTCAGGCGTTGGAATATCATCGAATAAATCGCGAAGCTCTAGACTGCTTTGCCTTTTTCGCGCTTTAACAAAATAAAAACACAATTACTATCACAAATCACAAAACTTCTATAAAAATTCAAAAAAATTCAAAACTTATTTTCACGTTATTTCAGTAGGAAGTATATTCGAAAACTAAACAGGTGAGTCGAAAAAGAGTCGAATGAGATTTCGTGTACTGATAAACAGCCGTGGTATCGGCAGTAAATCCTTCTTCTCAAACTCGTATTAAGTGTTGGAATTGCCTGGAAGAAGACCATACATTTCATAACTGTTATTTTGTTTTAAGTGCGGAATGTCAGGTTTTGTCACTCGGAAATGTCCGAAGTGGTCACTGTCGATTGCGGGAAACCAAGAGTAGAAATTAGTAGTGTGAGTTTTACTAATTTCACAAAACCTAAAACTCCTAAATCAAAATTTCCCAAAACTTCAAATTATTTCTATTCCTCAAATGTCTTAAATTCTATTGTAAATTATTCCTCTGACGGAAGGCTAACAATTGAAGGTCTTCTAGACTCCGAAGCATGTTGTATTATTTTTGCTGTCGATTCAACAACAAATCTTTAGTGGTTCCTACATTAATAGTGCCAACAATCACAACCACTTTGATATTAAGTATGGATTTTTGGAGGTTGTTTAACATAAAGCCTGTGGTCAAAAATATCACTTCTACGGTATTAGACAAGAAAATTTTAGAGGCGCATCATTCTTTATCAGATTCTGAAATTGTTGAGTTTAAACCTATTTTAGCCAAATTCCAATTATCTGAGAATGATAAATTAGGGCGGACATTTATCCTTTCACATTTTATCGACACATTAGATGCTGGACCCATAAAACAGAGGAATTCCAGGAGAAGGTAGACGGCGAACTCGACCATATGATAAATCTTGGAGTAATCCGCTGGTGTGTGTTTAAAAAACAAACGGTAGAATTCGTCTTTGTCTGGATTCGTAATTTCCACATATTGCCCGAATTTTGGGCCGATTTAAAAGCATGAACTTCCTTTCCAGTGAGGATCTATCAGACGCATTTTGGCAGGTCCCTCTGGAAGAATCCTTAAAAGAGAAAACTATATTACCCATCTCTTCCCGGGGACCTTTTAAGTTTACTGTAATGCCTTTTGGATTGCATAACGCTCCACAAACACAGGCCCGTCTGATCGATCAAGTACTTGGGGTAGATCTGGAACCCCAAGTTTCCGTTTATCTGAACGATATTATAATATATCTCCCGAAACCTACCAAGTGCATATTCGATTTCTAACTGTGGTGGCTGATCGTTTGAAACCAGCAGGGTTAACTATTAATTTGGAGAAATCTAAATTTTTTCAAAAACAAATGAAATATCTGGGCTACAATTTGCCTCCAGACTCAGCCTTCTTGCATGTTCTCCAAAAAGGCAGTGTCCCATCAGAATTCCTACGACCATTCTTACGCAGGGATATTAATGTTCTAGTGCGCCTTTAGTCTAGCTTTGGCCAAACTTTTCTTGCTGCGCTACAGGTGAGGGTATTAGTCCACACTTGATCCGCTGAGGCTAGCGCGTGATAGGCCTCTCCAGATTTGCCCTTTCCGGTTGGAGTTGGCGAGTCGTACCGTGCCTAGCAAGTTCAGGCATCCAAATTAACTAAATGTTGAATTGCTCACTAACTCGTGGCTGATGAAATAATGGTTGCTACCGTTCTTCGGTTGGCCTCCCGTGCGCGCTTCCACCCATCATTCTTGCGCACATTAACAGTGATGGATCAGGGACCGAAGTCAATCACTCCCTTCGTTTTTTCAAGAAGGACTAGGAACTCCTTATTTATTACCATAGTAGTTAGTATTCTGCCTCCTGTTGCTTCCTTGTGTTTTACGATCCTATGATTACCGGTTGGAAGACCCTTTTTTCTTTGGGGAGCTGACCCTCGGAGGTCGCAGCCAACTTATCAAGAATCTTAAAGGGCGAGCGATTCCTATTTAGCCTCTTGGCCAGAGGGATGTCCGTCATTCCTTTATCCTGTGTCGCGTTGGTATCGCTGACTTCCGGCTTTTAGATTGGCTTTGATAGTGGCTATAGGTATAGATTTCTAAAATGGTGCTGAGTTCTTTAATTTGTAGAGAATTTCAAAATAGGTTATTGTAGCAAGAAAGTTGGAAACGAATGTTAGAAGTTATTTCTGGCTTATTTTATTTGAATAATTTGATATTTGTTAAATACACTGTTAAAAAATGCACAAGCGTATGTCCAAAATTTTGTCGAAAAACTTCACAATGTACACTCAAAAAAAAAAAGTCCAGAAACGTCACATCGGTATTTCATACGTAATTGTAGTTAAACGAAACGTTTTAATGGGTTTAGAAACTGACTTTCTTCACAGAATTTTTTGATTATCGTGGTCGAACTTCTTTACTTGGCGGTACATTTTCTCTACATACATGTATCTCCATATACATATATCCGAAGCCATTAGAACTTCTAACTTTCAAAATCTCTCAAGCGATCTAAATAATTCATCTGGTTGTATCTGTACTGAGAAGGTTTTTAACTCAAATTTCTTTTCGCTAACGGCTCCAGATGTAACCCATTCAAATTTGGTTAATTTTTCAATGAGCTGATTTTTAAATCTCAGTTTCTCTGCTTTCAACACTTCGAAGAATATGTCCGCTCCGATTAACATATCAATTTTGCTAGGGAAATGTCTCGCGGGAAGGGGTAACTGGAGTTCTTGACTACTCAGTTCTTCGACATAACACGCATCTATGTGCGCCTTGATTATGAAGCATGCCTGAAGATCTAACCTTGATTCTATCGTTAATTTTACTAAACTTTTTGCCATTGCTGCTTTCGACTCGGAAATACTCGACAATCTGACATTGTAGAAAGTACCGTTCGAGATGCAATCATTTTACTAAACATCCGCTGATGATGTTTGGTACTGGCTTATCTGATACTATAGTTGCTGTTTCTAAGTGTAGTAACGTACTATGTATAACGTTACATATATATGGCATGAACCGTCTACTGGGCAGTTCCTGGCAACGTGCCCTAATCTAAGGCAGTTAAAGCATACTCAAAAACGAATTACCAAGGCTCGTCTCGATCTTTATTCTTTTGAACGAAATGCATCTTCTTAAGTTACGTTGACATTTGCAGCATGGACATTTCTCAACATCTCGGAAAACATGCGTCGTTTTAACCACTACACCAGAACTTTTACTTTCCCTTTTTTCACATCAGACGTAAACAAAACAGCGAACATTCAAGAATTCTAAGAACTTACAAATTGTTGGAAATTCTTGTTCTAAGGTATCATTTGCCTATGGTATGCATATTTCTTCGTTAATTTTAATTTTTCTCTTTCGTCAATTGGATCTCTACCATTGATCTGACGAAGTGACTGTGGTGAACTATTCATGGCAGATGGCTGTTCAATGAATCAGTCAAGGAGGAAATTGAAGAAACCATTTCGGGGAAAATTGTAAATTTTGCAGAGGAAATAGTGCTAAATATCGAAACTTTTAATAAGCTGTACATATTGATTCACAACTGCAGGAATTCGGAAATTCATCCTGGAAGACCAGAAGTGCCCATTGGAAAGAAAGTGGTGATATCTTTATGGTTTATTGGAAACCGCGAACCTTTTAGGTAAATAAAACCATATTAAATTATGTATGTTTGTTAACTTACTAAATTTATTATTTTTAGAACAATCAATGACCGTTTCAACTGTGCAAAATCCGCAGCTTTGGAAAATAGTAAACGACTTTTCACATACTACGTTAACTTATTTTAGGAATTATTGGTTCTGTAGACGGTACCTTCCCATGGTACATTCCCATCATAGCACAGGGAAATCATCCAAACGATCGTAAATTGAAATTCTGTGGAAAAATTGAAAATTGAAAGTGGGATCTCTCCATGACGCCAGAGTATTCACAAGGTCCAAATTAAAACAAAACAATTGTGTCAGGTAATAACTTTAAAATTTGTTGGATGTAACATAAGAAATGCAAATATTATATTTTTTACAGGCGAATTCGTGATAAGTGCAGACAAATACCTTCTAGTCGCTAATAAAAATAATGGACGATTGGCCGGGAAAAAATTATTTACAACACTGTTCATTGGAATCGTAGTTTAAGTCGACTTCGCTGGTGAATGTTTGGTACAAGTCGCGAACTTCCTTTGAAGCACCGACAAAGTTCGTGCCAATGTCACAAAATATATCATGACAATATCCTCGTACAGCGCAAAATCTTTTCAACGCTGCTATAAAGGTATTGGTGCTCAAATCTGAAACAATTTCCAGCGATACCGCTTTGTGGCCATACAAATGAAAATGACCAAATATGCTTTATAAATTTTAGCGCCTCGTGGATACCACGAGCTTTTTTCTAGCTACCAAATGGGTTTTTCATTGTCGAATGATGCACTAAACACTCCATGCTTGGTTCTGTGGTATCTTTAATTCTTTAATTTGTTGTGGCCTTTCATATGAGTGTTTCGACAAAAATTCAGGACCACTGAACCAAAGGTTATTATTAATCAGGTCTTGCTGAAACATACCTCTAGTGGCAAAATCTGCCGGGTTTTGTGATGATTTCACATAATACCATTGACTTCAGTTAGTATATGTTAATATTCCGGAAGTGTAGTTAGCAATATATGTTTCCCACATCTTGGGTGGTTTGGATAACCAATTTAGTGTAGTAAAATTGGTGGACAAATAAATCTTGTGCTCTTCTTTAAGTTTTAAAGCCTCAATGATTAGGCGTAATAATCTGGTTAATAGGGTTGCACCGCATAATTCCAATTTGGGTACAAGGAGACAATCTTGGTAGGAGCTACTCTCGTTTTGGCTGCGATTAGGTTAGTGCTGACAATGCCATCATTAACCGTACGTGAGTGTATCAGTGCAGCGTAGACTTCTTTTGATGCCTAATTATAGTTTCCGCCAATTATCCAACGAAATCTGGTATTTTGAGCTATAAGAGCATTGGGGATGAAACTAAATTTCCCGTTCATCAATGAGTCGAACGCAGCCAAGAAGAACGTCGATTGGAGCTGGTTTATAATATTCTTGATCGGCGAGCGGTAAAGATAAATTGGATATTTGACGGTAGCTGGTTTCAATATTATTAATGCACAAATTTGTAACTGATACTTATGGTCCCAAATGGATCGAACTTTAAAGTTGGTTACTCCTCGGGAAACACCAGCTTCGCAATTATTTAGGTTTCCCACAGAAACTTGGGTCTTTAATCGAGGAACTTTGAAACCTTTAGCACAAACTTCAGTAATGAACGAATGCGCGGAACCGGAATTCAATAATGCTCGAACTACTATCCAATTACCTTAGTTTTCTGGCTTGATTCGAGTATTGAAGGGTGTGGTGATTGAAACGGTATCAAGAACGGGTTGCGGAGATTTATTGGTTTCGATATCGAGGTGTAAAAGTGTATTGTAGCTTTTATTGCATTTCCGTCAGCCTCGTTTATTTTGCAAATGGAAACAACGTGAAATTTGACCAAACAATTTAAGCACCGTGTGCATAACAATTTATACATCACTTCGCTTTAAAAAAAACTTTAAAAATTCGTCGATACTAGGGAAGTCATCTTCAGAAGATTCGTATTTCCACAGTTGTTTCTTCGTCTAATTTTTCGAATGTCAGGTATTTGATCCACTTATCTCGGTGTTCTGACTTTATTCCAATTGATTTCAATCCTCGTACCGTTTCGTCTACAACATCATGAATATGCAAGATTGAGGGTTCATTGGGCTTATTAATATTCGGTTGACGCAACAAGTTTTTAATGTATTCGCTGACAATTAGTTTTTGTTTATCATAGCGTTTAGTTAAACGCTGAAATGCCTCATAATAATTGGCATCATCAATGCAGATATGGCAAAATAAATTGTAAGGTGGACCTCTTAACTGACCGACGAGGTATTTAAATTTATGAGCCGGAAAAATTCCGGTATTCTCATGCACGGTGGATACGAAATATTGTAAACGGAATGCCATTCTTTTAGCGATCGGATCAAAAATAGGAAGACTGAGTTTTGGTAGCTTGAAGTCAAGTCAAATTATTAACACTATTAAAGTTAGCCGAAAGTTGCCAGCCGGAAGTAAAGAAATGGAATGCGGATTATGTAATCCCAGCCGAAAAAAAAAGTCGATAATGCAGATTATGTTATTAAAATTCCAGCAGAAAATAAAGTATTTAGTAGTTATCAGTCGAAAGTATATAGAATATCTGGATTTTAATAATTCATTTTGTAAATAGCCTTACGTGGAAATCTTTGTTGAACCTAGTCGTGAAAAATATCAGAAAATCAGAAGAACGCATAAAATTGGAATAAAATCAGCCGCTAGAGTGTATATCTGAAGTTGAATCGTTTCCCATGGAAAATCTCGGAAAATTCGATTTTCCAAAAGTCATTAGAAAATTTGTATAAAATTCGCCTCTAGAGTGTTACGTCTGGAGATGGATTGAATTGATCTGACTTATCAATTACACCTATCGATTTCCCACGGTAAACTGGAACTGAATTTTTTTCCTGCGATAGCTATTGATAAATCACACCAATGCAGTTCATCTCCAGGGATAACACTCTAGAGGCTGATTTTATACAAATTTTCTAATGATTTTTGGAAAATTGAATTTTCCGAGAATTTCCCACGGGAAACTTGATGTGAGTTTTTTTCCTGCGATAGCCATTGACAAATTACATCAATGCAATTCATCTCCAGACATAATACTCTAGAGCCTGATTTTATACAAATTTTTTAATGATTTTTGGAAAATTGAATTTTCCGAGATTTCCCACGGGAAACTTAAAGTGAATTTTTTTCCTGCGATAGCCATTGACAAATCACATCAATGCAATTCATCTCCAGACATAATACTCTAGAGCCTGATTTTATACAAATTTTCTAATGATTTTAGGAAAATCGAATTTTCCGAGATTTCCCACGGGAAAATTAAAGTGAATTTCTTTCCTGCGATAGCTATTGATAAATCACACCAATGCAGTTCATCTCCAGGGATAACACTCTAGAGGCTGATTTTATACAAATTTTCTAATGATTTTTGGAAAATCGAATTTTCCGAGAATTTCCACGGGAAACTTGAACTGAATTTTTTTCTTGCTATAGCTATTGAAAAATCACATAAAAACGATTCAACTTCAGATGTACACTCTAGAGGCTGATTTTATACAAATTTTCTAATGATTTTTGGAAAATCGAATTTTCCGAGATTTCCCACGGGAAACTTGAAGTGAATTATTTCCTGCGATAGCTATTGACAAGTCACATCAATACAATTCATCTCCAGACATAATACTCTAGAGCCTGATTTTATACAAATTTTCTAATGATTTTTGGAAAATCGAATTTGCCGAGATTTCCCACGGGAACCTTGAACTGAATTTTTGTCCAGCGATAGCTATTGACATGTCACATCAATGCAATTCATCTCCAGACATAACACTCTATAGGCTGATTTTATTCATCCACTTCTTACTTTCTGCTGGAAACTTTTCTAAATTTTCCGAGATTCCCCACGGGAAACTTGAAGTGAATTTTTTGCCTGCTGTAGCTATTGACAAGTCACATCAATGCAATTCATCTCCAGATAGTACACTCTAGAGGCTGATTTTATACAAATTTTCTAATGATTTTTGGAAAATCGAATTTGCCGAGACTTCCCACGGAAAACCTGAACTGAATATTTTCCCTGCGATAGCTATTGACAAGTCACACCAATGCAGTTCATCTCCAGGGATAACACTCTAGAGGCTGATTTTATACAAATTTTCTAATGATTTTTGGAAAATCGAATTTTCCGAGAATTTCCCACGGGAAACTTGAAGTGAATTTTTTTCCTGCGATAGCTATTCACAAAACACATCAATGCAATTCATCTCCAGACATAATACTCTAGAGCCTGATTTTATACAAATTTTCTAATGATTTTTGGAAAATCGAATTTTCCGAGAATTTCCAGGTGAAACTTGAACTGAATTTTTTTCATGCAACAGCTTTTAAAAAATCACATAAAAACGATTCAACTTCAGATGTACACTCTAGAGGCTGATTTTATACAAATTTTCTAATGATTTTTGGAAAATTGAATTTTCCGAGATTTCCCACGGGAAACTTAAAGTGAATTTTTTTCCTGCGATAGCCATTGACAAATCACATCAATGCAATTCATCTCCAGACATAATACTCTAGAGCCTGATTTTATACAAATTTTCTAATGATTTTTGGAAAATCGAATTTTCCGAGATTTCCCACGGGAACCTTGAACTGAATTTTTGTCCAGCGATAGCTATTGACATGTCACATCAATGCAATTCATCTCCAGACATAACACTCTATAGGCTGATTTTATTCATCCACTTCTTACTTTCTGCTGGAAACTTTTCTAAATTTTCCGAGATTCCCCACGGGAAACTTGAACTGAATTTTTTGCCTGCTGTAGCTATTGACAAGTCACATCAATGCAATCCATCTCCAGGCATAATACTCTAGAGGCTGATTTTATTTATCCATTTCTTACTTTCGGCTGGAAATTTTTTAAAATTTTCCGAAATTTCCCAAGAGAAACTTGAACTAAATTTTTTTCCTGCGATTTCTGAATAAGACTAAAATTTGTCGAAACGAAACGGGATAGAAATGATTCTGCTCTTTATCTGCACCGGCGTTATTCTGCATAATTTATGCATCGAGAGTGGTGGTGACCAAATCGACCCAAATGATGTTCAGATGAACGATGATACACCCACTGTATGTATGTCCAAACGAATATTTCGCGTGCTATTTCGCGCTATATAAGCGGTTTTACTAAAGCAGCATCGATGATTGTTTTAGCATAAAATTTACAGATTCAATTTGATTGTAGAATGGAACTTTATACTTGCACACATTGCTTTTGCATTAAACTAGGGCACTTTACGTTTGTTTCAGTAAATATTATTAAATAAAACTCAATTGGCAATGATTCATATAATCAATTGATTCATCAAATTTTTTCAGCGAATAGAATAACAAAAACCTTGATATAAAAAGTATTTACACAGATATCAATAATTGCAATGTTGTCAAACAAATCGACCCAGTCAATTAAATCCAGATCTTTACTAATATTATTAAAATTAATTGATTGAAAATTAATTGACTTGTTGACTTATTTTTTTTTAGTTGACGTTTAGCTTTAAAATTAATTAAAATTAAATTATGGAGTTGATATCATATTGATTAATTTTGGATAATAAGTCTTCTGCCTGGCTGTTGGAAATTATTAAATCATTAAATTAATGGGGATGAACTCATAAAACTGTGCAAATCAACCGGAATATATAGGCTTGAAGGGCCGAATGTCTAAAGACCTAAAATTGTCGAAAGGCTAAATATCGAGCCGCTTCTCTTCTCCGCTATTAAATTAAGGGTGCTGACAATTGGCCCTTGAACACTTTCAGCTTTTCGAGGTTCGACCCTTCGAACAGCAAAGCACAACGACCTTCATATTGTAAAAAACAATAAAATAAAAGAGGAATGACCGATAGATTGTTATTATTCAAGTTTTCGTTTGTATTGATATTATTGTCTATTGGTGATTGTCTATAGACAGATTGATAAAAAGATGTAAACATAACATCTATTCTCTTATCATCAACGGTTTTGGCATTATTGTCTGATATATTAGAGAGGTTTGCCCCTCAACGTCTGGATTAGCTCTAAAGTATTTATAAAATTGCCTTTGTAGACATAGAAAAAAAATTACGCCTTCAGTTGAAGGAAGTTCTTACCTTAAATCGGTGTAAATAACATTCAAATCACCTCCTTACATATTGTAACTATCTTGCTTTTACATAAATGTCTGACAAAATAAGCTTTAATTGGCTCTCAAAGGTATAGGGTCTATAGGTAAGTGTCGTTATCTTTAAACATTTTAAATTCTTCACCTACATAAAAATAGCACCAAACTAAGTATTTTGTGCTTTATATTCGAGAACCACTTGAGATAAAACGTCATAACGCGCACTTGCACACGTACAGCTAAAATTCTTCCATGGACTGTTTTTTCCCACCGCAGATAACAATTTATGGTTTAAAATTATAACCAATATACTACCGCCTACGTAAATTTTGACCTTACACTATCTAATCATCGATGAGAGGGATAGGGGAGCGGGGGCGGGAGAAGAAATGTGTTTGTACATACATAATATTTAACCAATAAATCACTCAAATATTTACTTATTCTAAAAAAGCAGCCTTATCGTTATCATACAACTCACCACTAATTTTTATTAATTGTTGATCTAAATTTCTAAGATTAATAACCGCGCACACACAATGCATATACATACATATATGGGGCGAAATAAACATGTTTTCGGTGTTAGAAATATCATTAGCGAGTGAGAGGGGTCACGTGGATTAATTGATAATCCATAATACTATATATATGAAAAATAAAGTTCAAATATATTTAGCTGATCATCATAAATGTTCGCGGTCAAATTCAAGTTCCGGATAAGATGTGAAATGAACCACAAACATTATTATTATAATTATGAATGACGTACACGACGGGTGAGCAACTATACAATTGACATTGACTCTTTTGAATTTTCCGCTTTTGATATTTGATGCGCGCGCGAAACCTTTATTATTATTATCTACACCATAGTAAATTCGATGTTGTCAAAAATTTATTTATCTATACACGATAGATAATTCATATATACATACACAATGTGGGGACAGTTTATAAAATTTCTTTGCGAATTTGTGATGTATTGGCAAAGAAATGTGAGATTTTTTGTGATATTAAGTGAAATTTATGTAAAGTGTGTCTCAAATAAATGAAGTTCGGCTTCTGGTGTGAATATAGAATAAAAGGTATTTCGCCACTCTATACAAACATAATTAGGTACATACATAAATATATGGCAATACTATACAATCGTATAAATGATATAAACACATTCTTATCAGCTGAGATTTTTTTTATATACTGGTTGCGCTAATAATTGTATTATGTGTTATGTGACATAAATTATGTGTGATGTCATAACTGTGTACGAGGTGTAATCTACATCGTATCAGATATATTTCAAATTTTGTTTAATATGGATGAAAATAGGTGAATTCTTAAAGCTTTGTGGCGTGGTTTTATGTAAAAGCGGTCATCCATAAATTAATAAATAAATTGTTTATTAAACATTTTAACTCATTTAAACGGCTGACGCATGTTCTGGTTTTGATATTTTTTATTTACTATTTTTAGTTGATAAATTTGCGTTTTATTTAGGTCTAACGTTGGGTAATCGTCACTTTATTTACTTCAAATTGAGATTCTCTAATAAATTACGTTGTATGGCTTTACCTTGAAAATGTGGCTTAGTATCACCAGTTTTTTTTATATTTTTTTTATAAATATCCACCAAGTGTTTTAAAAATAACAGGTAATCAATCAAATATGTATTAGCTACATATTCAATAAAATTGATAAGGTTTATTACGCGACTTTCGCACACGAATGACAACAAAAACACACCCAAAAATGCGGATATGTGGATAAAATGCGTGTACAACGGTACATAGTCCATTATTTGATTTTCACCCTATATATTGGTCAATAAATTTGGAGAGGGTATTGTTGGTCTGGAAAATAAATTCTTTACAAACCGACTTGTAGGAGATTTGTATTTCCGTAAGATAAGTTACTTTACTAAATATTAATACTTCAGAATGTTAATCGTATAAAGCTCTTATCAATGGTTTAAGCCAGCTCAATAAAATCTATGTTTAGGGATTTGTTTGGTCTACTCGATTAGGTCAAAAGAAAACGACTGATTTGATGCATAAGACAATTGGTTATTGCAGACAATAACAATCTGGGTGAAAATCACGGCCATCTTAAATGTATTAAAATGGCTACTCACAGAGTTTAGGATCGGATTCAGAGTTTAGTTCAGTCATAGTTTCCCCATCAACAATACTTACTGTTGTTACCAAGTAACTCAAAGCTGTATAATTCAAGCTCAACAATTATACCGGTAGCATTGCGCAACTCAATATAATCTCAAATATTTCATATATTCCCGAGAATATTGAGCAGCCTAAATCTCAAATAATTAGTAATATCTCGATAAAGTAATTAGAAAATCTCAGAATCTCAAAAATATTGAACATTGAACGCTTGCTTGAAAATATTTCGAATAATCCTAAAATTCTAAAATTTCAAAAAATCGAAAAATCATATTACAATATGCCAATTAACGAACGTTCTCACGAAATCTACAGAATAATTTCTATTCAGACAATTCTATACTATACAAAAAAAAAAAAAAAAACTTCGGTAGCAGCCGAACGTAAATTATTGATGGGTTATAATAATATATCCAATCTACAACTCGCTGGGGGATTGAAAGAGTGTGGTTTAGAAATGAAATACAAAATTCTGCATAAAATTTATACTCGGTTAATATCGAATGGGTTAACCGGAACGGCGATTAAAAAAATTAAAAGATTAATTAATGTGTTAAATTTAACCGATTTTGATTTCTCTGATCATAATAATATCACTGAACAGTTTTCCTTCACTATCCCCTTACAAATGAACCCTTATGTTTCTATGTGGCAGCGTTTTATTTTTCGTCCAAAGAATTAATGACTCAGGCTACCCTTTACTTTGATAAGCTCTAGTTTCTATTTATTCCCGTAAAAATAGACCTAAAATCGCTCTAAAAACGAACCTTTCCGAGAGGATGCTAAAAATGAAAGGTGACGAAAAATGTTTCTTTAAGGTGATAGGGACAAAATTTTTAAGTGAAACATGCTATTACAGTTTTAGCATGTGTACCGTTATAACCCTTAAAAGTGGCAAAATGTTATTACTTTGTTTTGTGTTACCACCTATTTTCACAAATGTTGATAGTTTTGGTTGAAATTTTGTCAGATTTGTTTTAACTTGTATGTACTATACTCGAGGATTTTATGTATTTATAACAGAGGAGGTTGCAATATAAGAGGAACGTTTTCTCAAAAGCGGGACGAACGATTTTTTTGAAATTTGAAAATCCATCATCTACCTGTTCACAAAATTTGCGGTCATTATAACAAAAAATAGTACAAAAAATTTGCAAATGCAAATTGTTGAACTGTTTTCGAAGGTAATAGTAAAATTTTGAAGAAATATTTTTTTACGGTTAATACATCTTTTAAATTCCAACAATTGTTCCGTAGAACATGGAATTTAAAGTGCTAAATTTACCTAAAATACTTTGCTAGTTGCAAATAATGTCGTCATCATATCGTCATATATCTAGTAAGCTTTGAAATATAAATTTTTTCAGTGACGTTTAATTGACATTTTATGCCTCATGTTGATCGATACATTATTTGTGAATTGCTTTAATAAAATATAAAGGGCTGAAACCTCATGAGGTGATATTAAATTAAATTAACTCCCAAATCAATTTCTAACTGAACCTCTTAATAAAATCTTCCATTCAACCTCCAACTCAATTTACCACTCATTCTTCAAGTTAATCGCAACAGAATCACCAAATCAACCGCAATCCAACCCTGAACTCAATCACAAAATCAACTCCAAATCAATCTTTAATCTAACCCCAAATCTACTCTTATATATTTCCCCAACCGAACAACTCACTTAAATCTATCGCAAGGTAACTAAACCCTAACTCTACTTCAACTCAACTAAGCTAGAATCAAATCTCAACCCTCTACTCAATCTAATCTCCCACTAAACCCTAAACTCGACCCCACGATCCAACTCAACCCCTATTCAACCCTAACTTGAACTTAACTAAACCCAACCCTAACTCAACTCAAACCGAAAATCGACACGGTTCGAAAACTACGTCAGTATCTGAACTCAATTTATTCTAATCTCCATCGCAACTACCTAGTTAACCCCGAAATAAATCTCTAACTGAACTTCAACTCAACATTCTACTCGACAACTCAACTCTTAATGCAACCCTCTACTTAAGGCCCAGCTCAATCCTCAGAAATGAGATGGAGGTATGAGTTATTAACAGTGACCTTTCTTAGGTCCTAAATAATATTTGTGTAAAATTAGGTTCGGTCAAGGCGTGTAATCATATACATTTACAAAACAGTCACTTTCAGATCTATAGATTGCTCAACTGCTCATCAAACCCTAATCGAACTGCAATTCAACTCCATCCTTTATGCGCCAACTATTTATCATTCATGGACAAACTGGCTATGAGATCTTATACCACTGGAAAACTCATTTAAAACCGAAGCGAGGGCAAATAATCTGGCGGCGAGTGCAGGCCCAAGGATGTTCGTCTAAATAGGAGAATGATGAAGATTTTAGTATGCAAATTCGTATGCTAAAAAGTCTAGCGTTTGTACCTGCTGAACAGAATTATTTACCTAATTTATGGTCAGTTGCGGATGCTTACGAGATCGTTTGTATGAATTGGCCATCTTTAGTGATACATGGCACTGAAATCCGTAGTTTCTTTCCAAATTGTTGGGACTTTTGCTTACAAGTCACAGTTCTCCTTTGAATTGGTATAGTTTGTTAAGAACCATGGTGCATCTACATATTTAGATTCCTTGACATTTATCCATATATGTTTACGCCATGTATTGTAGACATTTGTCGAGGTGAATACCTAAACATTTTACTTCATCAGTGTGAGGTAAATCTGATATTGGTGGTCATATGTTTAATTAATTTAAATGTTAAGGTCATCGAGCCCGACTTTTTAGCACCCCATCGGGGGATTTTGATAAAAATGGCGAATCATTTATTTGTTGTTATGATCACCAATTTTACCTTTACCCGACACCAACAATTTTTTTTATTTAATTTGCAAAAATTTTTTTTGGATCATGAAACAATTATTTCAACAATTCTTCGTACTCCATTTGATGGAAACGTTTATTAAAATTAAAATTAATTTAATTTATAATAAATAAATTTAAAATAAAAGTGTTTCATTCTCATGCAAGAACCTTCAAGGTGGCATACTTATTTACAAACTCTCTATATACCGATCAAATCACTTCCAATAATTCAAATACCTACTGCTTGTTCCACACTTGAGTTGAAAAAATTCTTACTCAAGTAAGAATGTGGCACTTTTCCACTAGAAGCCTGCTAACATAAAAATGTTAAAAAATCTTCAATTCTCAAGAATTTGTATTGAATGGGGCAACAATAATATCTCCCTTGTTCCCCTTGCTTGCCCCTTCCCCATTTTATTTCAATTAATCTAATTTTAAGAGTATTGAATGTTTTTGGAGATTTCAAACAGTATTGCAGTAATGTTTCATTTAATATTCTTCATTTACTAGGAAGGACTTTTTTATAAACAGATTTAAATTTACACACAATAATAATTCGTTTACGATACCAATGAAACGACTTTGAATTTCAGTCAGTGATTAATCTCCCTCCCTCTCTCGTAATTAAAGTTTACTTACTACACAATACTTATTTAGAAATAAATCATGCCTACTCATTCCCTTAACAATGAACGGACACGACCGGTAGATTGCCAGTTTTTTAATTGTAATTGCAAGTTAACCATTAACTGAGAGTATCTATCTGTCACAAGGAGTGTACAAAGTTGCGTTTGAGATTAAATTTTTTAGAGAAAAAATAACACCTCAGTAAGTGTAAAGAGACACTTTTACTGTTTCACTGTTCTACTACTTTTAAATTTTTTTAGGCGAAAACGAGACGGACCGAAACTATGAAAGGAAATGAAAACGGACGAAGGAGTTGATTAAATTCAATTTGCTGTTCTCAGTAAGCAGTACCCGCTTATCGTAAAACAAAAAAAAGTTGACAAATTTATGTAATATTCTTTTTTGAGTTGTCGACCAAATCGTTTAAAAATTAGTCAACTTTTTGTAAGTAATTTTTCGACAAACGCGGTACCCTAAACTCACAAAATTTTCACATTTTTACGTGACAATTTGGTCGATGAATTACTCGACTTTTTTTTTTAATAATTTGTAGAATATTTTGTGAGAAATTGATTTTGTTGTTTTCAACTTTAAATCGATATTTTGTTCACAAATTTTACCAGAAAAATTAGGAAAGTTTTGAAATGGTCGAACTTGGAGGGGAAGGTCTTTACTTTGAACAGGATGGTCGCACTTACCTCATAGCCGCTTCAACAAAGACTATTTTGCGTGAAATATTTCGTGAACGTGTCATTTCGAAATTTAGCAATTTGATATGGCCGCTCAGATTGCTCGATTTGACCTCAGCAGATTTTTTTTGGAGGTCTATAGCAATACCAATATATAACACAATAATATTATAACACAATAATTTTAAGTGACATTAAAAGATTGTGCTTATTTAAAAAATATTAAAGGAGTAATGACCCAAGAGTTACCGGTAATGACAATAATATTGTTCGTGTAAAGTTCGCTTATCTGAAAAGCATCATCAATCGCTCACAGTCTCTTGCCGTTGAGCCGAAGCTTGAAACAATGCGTGAGGTAGCCAGTTATCTGACATTATTTTTCCAAACCTAAGCAAAACGAATCGTAATGACGCCAATAAAATACATATATCAATCGTCAAAGAATTTTAGTCGTTGAAAATCAAATCGTTGATTATCAATTTGGTATAAAATGTATTAATTAAAACAGAAAAAAACCCAAAATATAGATTTTGTCTTTCGAAAATAATGAAAATTTTGGGAAATTACTTAATTTATAAGATAATGTTTCAAATTCTGGAACGAATAAAAGCAAAAACTGAGACAGGTGATTTTTTGCAGATAGCCTGTTTTTATTTAATTCCACAGAAATATTTTGTTGAGCGGAAATTTCTGTTTATTTATGTATATAACATATTTATGGTGTCCGTTTTAGGAACGGAAGCACATCAACTTACAATTTGCTAATTGGTATCATTTTCTCACATTTTCTTTGAAAGATGCAAAGGAAAATTTAAAACAATGTTATTTTCATTAAATTATGTCAATATTCTAAATTAAATTATTTATTTCATAAAAAATTAAAAAATTCTAGAAAAATTGTTACACTGCACGCTAGATGCTAAAAAAGCCATGTCCGTCGCAGTTTAAATTGTTGTATGCGAAACTCGATTCTTTCATTTATCTTACTTGCAAATTTCGACTTATTTAAATATAAATAGTTTTTATCCGAGAAATACTTAATTCGATATACGTAGTTAAAAATTTGTTAAAGCAAACATATATCTATAGGACAGGAAATATTTTGTAGAAGCAAAATTTTTGTAAGAACAAATTAAGAACAAAGAACAAACCAAACGTGAAATTAAACTACCTCAATAGTGTAATACGCATTCTTTAACGATCCATACCTTGAACTGCGTCTTAACGCAATTTAGAACAAATGTGGGGCGCTTCAGGCCCAGAATTGTCGAGTCATGTTGTCGTTACCACTCTTAAGGATGAAAAAACCACTTTTTCGCAAATTTTCAGCGGGTATTAAAGTATTTCAACAAATCGTTCACCAACTCATAGACTATATCTACTTTTATCAAAAATGAAATAATTCTCGTCCAGTTAGACAATTATCTGATTAGTCCAAAATTTGAAAAATTTGCAACTCTATACATTTTTCATTTTAATCACATCTTTTTTCCACATATTTTGTAATTCTAGTTAGATATTTTAGGTACATATTTTTGAACCTTGTGAGTGACTAAACGCCACCTTTTATCAAAATCATTAGGTGGTTTGTTTAAAACGATCCTCTTCTCAATTTAGAGGCGTTGTTAATTTTATTTTTCTTCTTCCTTATATTTGGAAGCATCGGCAACCAAAGTAATTTGCTTATTTTTTTTTTGTGTTTGTTTATAATAACTAAAGCAAATATGCCAACAACTCCGCTTTGTATCGACATTTCTGCTAGTTTTGAGCAATTACGATATTCAAAATAAGTGTACAATGCATAAAATGTTTAACTAACTTATTATGAGATTGAGACAGTGAAAACCTCGAAAAATGAAGGGGGAGGAGAATAAGCAAAATATCTACCTCTTGTGCAAATCCCTACCTATAGTGTAGGTTGAGCAATACGGCATTTATAAAACAGAAACTATTATCTATGCTTTCTGTTGGTAACAGTTGGGATATTTAAATATTCTTGAATTGATTGATTTTTTTCATTGAGAATTTTTTGCCATTGCTAACCAAGCACAAACAAACCAAAACGTCAAGTTCGTTTTTTAAAAACTCAAACTTAAATTTTTGAAATACTTTATCAATTCTTAAGTTATAACAAAATCAAAACATTAAATTGCAAACCAACAAGAAAACCCTCAAACCACCTTTTTGACATGTAAGCGACATAACATACATATAAACTCTGTAAAATAAGGAGCTCTTAAACCGAAAATGTTACATTTTGGACTACCGGTAATGTAAACGCAAAACTACAAAAATTGTTGAAATCGTATATAATCAAAGGCCATGCTGTAAGGAAAACAGGGAGCTAGATAGTTGGTTTTTGTTACATCTGATACGTCTTTTAGGATCAAGTAGATATTTTATGTGAGGGGTGTAAAAGCAAACTCCGATAAGGCCATTTTTAAGATTTTTCAGGAAACAAGAAGAACTTAGATTTTGCGTATTATTGAGTTTGCGCAATGAAACCGTGATTTTTAACATTTTCTAGGTTATAGGTTGCGTTTCAAATAAAACTTACGCATTGGAACGACGAAGAAAATAAATTTACTATTGAAATGTTGTAGTGGTTACAGCAGTGGCGTTTGGAGCATTAAGTGACGGATTAGAATTCAAATGTGCACCCGCCGATGTTTTAACATAGATTGTCCATTGTTAATATTGACTCTACAAACTGGTTCTTCTCTGATTAGAATGGAACCAAATTTTAATCTCGGTCAAGAACCAGTTTTATCCAGGCATACAATTGTGTTGAATCTTTCTATATTTCATAAAATTTAAAAGTTTACTGATTTTTGATGATTTCAATAATTTTTTAGCGCCGATCATGGGTTGATCACTGATATTTTTTAAAATAGCTAGACCAAACTGATCCAATTGTGATGAACATTACTATATTTCACAGAATTTGGAATTTTTAATAATTTTGGATGATTTTAAAAGTTGTTATATCGCCCATCACAGATATGTCCACAAGGTCTTGTCTATAGTTTCGGATAGCATGGTTAAGCACCAGTTTTTTTTTTGGCCAACGTGATCCAATGGTGATGAATTTTGCCATGTTTCGTTGAATATAGAATTTTCATAAATTTGGATGAATTAAAAAATTCGTACGGCCGATCGCAGAAATATTCAATGGGTCCGATTGTGATGAACTTTATTATATTTCACAGAATTTAGTACTTTATGTAAAATGACAGAAAATCACAAACATGCGTTCCGGGAAAAATTTGGGCTTCAAATGTACTCATGTAAGCTAACCTTTAGCATTCTGGCTTAGGTTAAAATTTCGTCGTATAGAACTTGATAAGGCTCTTACAACTTGGGATGTTTATCGAGTGGTAGTTTAGAAGCTTGTACCAGTGCAGCTATCCACGTTTTCGGAATTCTATAACCTATGCATGGGCAAGAATAATTCCCAATAAGTTTTAAATCACTTTGGTGTTGCATTATGGTGGTTTTTAAACTAATTACTTAAAAATTTAAAAAATCGATTTTCTCCTAATTGATTAAAATACATATTTCTAATGTATGTATATAAAATATTTGTGCGATTGAGTCAAATGCACATAAATTAAAAACCAAAACCGCATCATCTTTTCTTCTAAATGAAAAGCGGTTTTGCAGCAAACTTTGTGGATTACTGTCTACCCCTTGCCGCTTTTGGTTTTTAAAATGTGTCGTTTGGTATTATATCTGGGTACTAATAATTTTCACTTTTACGAAAGATGTATTTCAACGTGAGATTAAAGAATATCGGTGACACAACATCCCCTTGTCGAACACCGGCGTTAATTGAAATATGACTGTTATGTTTTTCTGTCATTTTACATAAAGTTCTAAATTCTGTAAAATATATTAAAGTTCATCACAATTGGGTTTGTTTCGACTTAAAGGCTGCCTCTTAGGCAAACTATCCGAAAATGTGAAACAAGATTTTGTGAACATCCTTGTGATTTAATTTAAAAAAAAAAAAATCGTCATTGGCATATGGAAAAGCTATCCAAAAATATGAGCAAGACCCCGCGAACTTCTCTGCAATCGGCGGTACAACATCTTATAATTCATCCAACTTTACAAAAATTCTATATTCCTCGAAACAGTAATGAAGTTCATAAGTTTATTACAATTGGTTCTTAACCAACCTATCCGAAAATGTGGGCAATACTTTGTGGAAAATGTGGTCGGCGGCATAACATATTTTCAAATGATCCAAAATTATTAAAAATTTCAAATTCTGTGAAATATAGTAAAGTTCATCACAATTGCGTGAGTTTGGCTAATTAGACTGACAATTGACCAAACTATTCGAAAATAAATCGCAAAAAAAAAAATGTTTGGACTAAATTAAATTAAACGTTTGTCATTTTTAAAAATATTTTTATTGGATAGTGGCACCTCTAATACCAAATACTCTAATGCCAATCTTTATTAATAAAAATGAAAATCTGTATGTATGTATGAATGTATGTGTTTTATACGTTTCCAAACGGATCATCTAATCAAACTGTATCTTTAGAGGTTTAATAGCAAAATGAGCAGACTTTCGTAGTATTTTCAAAGGGGTCCGACCGAAGTCCCACCGAACAAAGGGTTTGTAAAATTTCGAAGGAATTACACGAAAAGTGGGCATTTTATTACCATCTTTTACTTATGAGCAGAATTTCGTAGTAATTTCGAAGGGTCGGGCTCCTGGATCTAGATGCTCTCGAACAAATTTGTTTCTAAATTTTTTTTTTTTAATTTTTCACGAGAATGAATTTATGGTTAAATGAAACTAATTGTATACCAAATATTAATTACAGAAATTCCTTCAAGGAGTCGCCATTTGCTCGAATTTACCCTAAAATTAGCGCGGTTTACTTTGTCTCATTTTCAGTCTTTAATAACGACAACCATAATAAATCAAATTATTTTGTGTAATAATAATTTTAAATGCATATAACTGCCAAATATTATGTTCAAATTTTAATGTTAAATTGACGGTTGGAAATATAGAGAAAGCACTACCTATCGGAATAAAATAAAGCTGTAACGACGACCAAAAATTATCATCAGTGCTCGTCAGAAATGCTTAATCTCGAGCTATAGAGACAACAACCCAAGAAAATGAAAGTCGCATTGATGGAAATCGTATCAGAAATGCCCAATCTCGAGCCATAGAGACAACAGAGGAAAATGAAAGTCTCATGAATGCAAATCGTGTCAGAAATATTCAATCTCGAGCCACAGAGACGACAGAGGAAAATGGAAATCGGCTGAAGGTAAATCGTATCAGAAATTCTCAATCTCCAGAGAACGAAACGTCACAAATTCGCGAAATTAACAGGCAATCGATCGTTCGCAACACGGACAATTCAATCGGAGTAGTGCCCAAATTGATTTTAAAACGGTAGCATTTAATTATGATCCACAAAATGATTATCAGAATGATAAGAGAGTATTAATTGGAAAATGTGATAAAACCTGTGTACCTTTTAGGGAGCCCAGAAAGTTGCTCCAGGTACTGTTTCTCCATGAAACGACTTAGCTGCTCGACTATTCCAGCAAAAGCTCAAAAAGTTAATGAATTGCGCCAAAAGTCATGTTTTTGGTGAACCGCATTGCTGGTTGTATTCAATCGAGTGGTAAAAGCGCAGATTGCCTCACGCGAACATCTTAATATGGCCTAAGAAAAAAATTCAACCGACGCAATTAAATAATAACATTTCGGCTAAGTTACCGAACCAGAAACAATGGTGCATGGACCAGGGGGAAAGCTCAATCCTTCATCACCATGTATGAATGAAAGGCGATGCACGAAAAAGTATCTATTGGTGATGACGGATATCCATTATATAGAAGACGTAAGCCTGAAGATGGTGCTAACATAGCAAAAATTACAATGACAATTGATCACAGACGTCAAAAATTGAAAATGATAACAAGTCCTCTACTCTCCACTTCTACCTAAAATATTTGGAGCCCATATAAACCTTGAATATTGCAATTCGGTAAAGTTCATAAAGTATTTATGCAAATATATCTTAGTATTTACTTAAAAAATGGAGAACGTGTTACATTCACAACAGCAAATGACCAAACAAGACCTGCAAATTCTCCAAAAACAACATTGAATTTAGGGAGCGTCTATACAGTGCATCCAAACAATGTATAATGCTTCTATCTGAGAATACTCCTTCACACAGGTTATGGTCGACAGGTCAAACTTAATTTGACAATTTAAAGACAGTGGATGGGGAGGTTTGTGAAACATATACAGAGAAGCTCGCAGAAGACTTGGATTGCTTGAGGATGATCAACACTGGGACAAGACTTTATCATAAGCATCTGTTTCCTCTATGCCGTATCAATTGCGAAATCTATTCATAATTATTGTTACCACCTGCTTTCCGTAAAATCCTCGAACTCTTTGGGAGAACTATACAAAGAGAAGTTGAGCGAAGAAATTCTGAGAGAAGCACGAACAGACAATCCGGATTTAGGTTTGAATTTTTCAAATGATTATCGATATACGGACAGTGGACAGAAGATAATACTATCGTCTCTGAAATATTATACGAATCGAACTTCGATATCAATCATTTGAATCGTTTCGTCGAAATAAACAAACCACTCCTGGTGACTTTGTTGAATATATTTGAATTTGGTAAGGGAGGTTTATTTTTTATCGACGCTCCCGGGAGAACAGGAAAAATTTTTCTTATCAATTTGATTTGGTTGAGATTCGGAAATCTTATCAAATTGCTCTTGCAGTAGCGTGTCTGTAAAAAATTACAAGAACTATGAATGGATCTGCGAAAGAGCCATACTTGCACCAAAAAATTACAGCGTCAACCAAATAAATCTGGAAATTCAAAGTTTGGTACCTGGTAAATCTGAAATATAATTTAAAGTTTTAGGCACAAAAACAGTTTGGATGATGTAACTCCTAAGAAGAGGCAATCATATGACAGTTTTAGTTCCGACCATGCTTCTATTAATTCACCAACAGAAAACACCATGCAGTTCCAACCAATTAAAAGGGTTAGACAATCCAGCGTTCATTCAACATGTTCCACGACGCCAGATATTTTACATTCTTTAAATAAATTGGTCGATAAGGTAGGTAATAAATAGGCCTGTGTTAGTGAATGATTTGATGAACACCACTTTGGTGAGTAGGTTGCCATATATTTACGGGGTTTGGATCAGAAAGAAATGTACGCAGCACAATTGTACTTCATGACGTATATATGAACGAAGTAGTTCAAAATAAAAATACTTAATTTTTTTAATTTTTGGTTTTATTATTTTAATATAAGTTTTATACAGCTCCTCATTGCCAGGGTATCGAAATTCCAACGCTGCTTAAATTCCTCTGCAATAGACAGCCAATTTTGTTGGGTAGGCGTGAGTAGGACTACAGCGCGAAAGCACTGGTAAATTTCTCCTAATGTTTCTGTAATTACATTAATGTGATGCTTTTGCCCACTCTAAATGCGTAGGATATTGACCTTTGGCTATTACTGCTACCTAAATATCTAAAACAGTTAAAAATTTAATTTAAAGAAACTCAAATTGATTTAATATGAACCTTAAAGTAAGTGCCAGTCTGGTGGAAGGGATGATAGATTCCCTGAAGTTTGTGTCCTTTTTACATATCAGTGGGCCGATTAGTTTTAGGAGCTTGTCGAATGACGCTGTTGACATTCTTGTATAATTAAAGAATGACTCTTAATCGTGTAGCCGCATTTCTGTGAGTAAATTTTGATCACTAAAACTCCTCCTCGATTCTTCAGTGAATACTATATATTCCGTACCCACCATCTAGGGCTTTTACATTTCTTCTTCCTTATAGATTCTGAACAATTCTTACTAATTATTATAGCAAGAGCAGCAATACATATTTCTTTGTCTTCGATAAAATTTTCATCCATTTTTAATATTTTTGTCGAGATAGGTACAGAGAGTAATCAAACTTAATACAAAAATATATAAAACGGGTTGGCAGTAATTTTTTTTTATTCAACGTCAAAAAATAAGAACAAATACACATATAAGCAAGGCACACAACCATACAAAAACAAATTGCCCTTTGCTAAAATAGAATCGAAGTTTTCGGTCGAAACGTAAACTTAGGGTCTAGCTTACCACAAATCAGCTATCCGACATCTGTTATCGTTTGGAAATGGACTATTCAAGTATTACATTTTGTAAAATATAGTAAAGTTCTTCACAAGTGGATCATATTAGCCACAGAGATGGTACATAACCAAGCTATCCGAAAATGTAAGCAATACTTTGTCGACACATCCGTTTTCGGAGATACAACAATTTTTCAAATCATCAAAATTATTAAGAATTCTAAATTCTGTTAAGTATAATAAAGTTCAACACGATTGGATGAGGTGGGCCACCTAGGCTGTCATATAGTCAAGCTTTCCGAAAATATGGAGCACACCCGGCGAACCATTCTGCAATCGGCGGTACAATATTTTTTAATTCATCCAAATTTCCAAAAAGGCCTTGTGGACATCTCCAGGATCGGCACTAAAAATTATTTAAATCATCAAAAATCAGTCAACTTTTAAATTCTCTGAAATATATGAAGGTTCAAAATAATTGGATACCCTTGGTCAACGGACGAGATAAATAGACGGTCCAGCTATCTAAACGTGATGAAAAGGACCTGTTTCCTATGCAGAGTTCGGTAGTACGAAATATCCAAAAGTACCAAAAAAAATGAACCTTTCATATAATCTAAATTCCAATTGGAAACAATCAAAAATTTAACAGTGTAATTTTTTGTTATTTTTTTTAAGCATAAACTTCACAATCATTCTTTTCTGCTTGACTGGATTTTAAACAAAAAATCTTCGTCGTAAGCTTTAACTTCGACACGTTCGTAGAAAAAATCTATTTTAAAATGGTATTGATGCATGGAGATAAGACGTAATTAAAAGCAAAGCGGGATAATTTTTCAAATCGTGCTGCAAATCTTGGATTAATTTCCAAGATTGGATATTTCAATTTCGAGAGAAACATCGATTTTGAAAGAAATAAGGATAAATAGCTGATTTTTAAAATATGAAGATTTGCATCTGGCGAAAAATAAAAACGATATGCTGAATTATTTATCTTAAAATTCTACTTCCCACAATTTATTGTATCAGAATTATCAGGTGGAAGCAACAGACAGTCCGTTCGAACTCCGTGGGCTTTCCATAAAAAGAACTCGTATTTTGATCTCGTAAACGAAGTAATCTGATTCACAATTTATACAATAAATACTTCTTATTATGCATCTATATACTATACAAAGTATTTATATTGAATAATCTAATCTGAGTGAGTTTATTGATAAAAGCACGCGATCAATTACACTAAAAATAAAAATCAAATTCACGCGTTATCAATAACTTTTTGTTTCTTTCTTAAGTTTAGATAAAGGCAAAAAGTAAAAAAAAAAAAAAAAAAAAAGAATTAAATATTATTGTTCGTAATCAGTAATTATTATTATAATTTTATTATTATTATGAAAAAAAAAAAAAATAACTTAAAGATTAAATACAAATAAAAAAAAATCGTACAACAAAAACAATTATTATTGTTATTAGAAAATAACGATACTTTTAAGGAAACTTTATAGTTCAGTTTAGCTCGTCGCATTGAGCAGAACTCGAAAATTTTAATTTAGAAATTTAAAAAATAATAATAATTTTTTGTTTAATTTGAAATTAATAAAATACAAAAAAAAAAAAATACAAAAATTGTTAACAATTTAAGTGTAAGTGTGAATTTTTTTGTTTTTGTTTTTGAACCCACCTCATAGTATTGTGTACATGATTTGTTTGTGACTCAAACTCAGTTTGTTCAGTAAATATAATTTCTTTGTAATCGATTCTTTATTTGTTGATTTAGTTTTGTTTATAAATGTAATTTTTGTTTTGAAGTGTTTTGTGTCTGCAATATGCAAATCATTATTAATAACTTGCAACACAAAAAAAAAGTGTGTTAAATTTTATACAAAAGTTCTTGTTAATTATAATGTTATACGCGATCTCAGACCTTGTAAAGTTTTTGAACTTTTGGCGGGAAAGTTAACATTTTTTTACGGAAGTATTTTATTTTGTGTATGCGCGCGCCTTTAGCATCTCTGCGACAGATTATTATTTTTAATTTTTTTTTTATGTTTTGTACGTGTATGTATGTGTGTATGTTTCTGTCTATCTGTGGTTCATACAAGGTTTTCAAGTTCACTGCAATCATATCATGCGAGTACATCAGCATTCATAATTTCGCGCATCCTGTTAATAATACAAATAATAATTTATTATTTTGTCTATTTGTTTTATTTTAGTCAAAGCCAATATTTATAAGCCAATATGTCACTAGCTCCATTTGATATTGAAACGGATCCCGTGCCCGAGGAATCTATGGAAATAGCTCGGCGCGAATTACGTGAAGTACCCGAAATTCGTGAAAAGGCTTTACAAGAGCTTCGCGAATTAATCCTACAAAATAAAGATCTCAATTATCCGGACGATGAAGAATTTTTGACAATATTTTTACGGCCATGTCACTATCATCCGCAGAGCGCAATGAAAATGGTAAGCAAAAAATATTTCAATATTATCTGAAATCGATGCGAATTAAATAAAAAAAAAAACAAAAAAAAATATTGATAAGATAACCGTTTAAAAGAAATTTGATGATCTTTTTGTTTTTTTTTTTTTTGTTGCTTTATTCTTTAAAAATTACGATCCAAAGTTCGATCGCGATATATTCACCTAGTGACTAATAAAATTCGCAAATCATTGATATATGTAAAATAGCCGCGACCTTCTAAAATATTAATCCTTTCCGCGAGCGAGCACTGTGAAGCATGCGATGATCCGAATGACCTTCAGGCGAATCAAAAACCCCAACATGCGCGCACGCGATTATTTAATTTAGCGTAGACCTAAACATTTTTACTTAATTTTTAATGTACTCAAATCTGCCCTTATCAGCAAAACTATATACAATTGATTATATTGATTCAACCGTATTTATAAGTAACTTAAAATAATATACGCGAGGCACGAGCGATATACATAATTGATAAGCGATTATGATAATATAGTAAAGCATAATAATGTTTAATTTTTTTTTTTTTTTTGTTTTTACAGTTACGTCGAATTGCTGAATTTAAAAAAAGTAACGGTAATTTACTAATAAATCTTCAACCGCACGAAGAAAGATCTGGTTTCATCGATCACAATATTGTAAATGTGATAACAACGCGGGATCAAAACCGTCGTCGAATTTTAATTGTTAATTGTGGTGAATTGTGGGACCCGAAAAAAGTCACAAACGATCAATTATTCCGTTTATTTTATATTGTCCATTTGGTGGCACAATTAGAGAGAGAGACCCAAATTCGTGGCATCGTTGTAATTATGGACTTTAAAGGATTATCGATGAAACAAATTCGGGCGCTAACGCCACAATTTTCAATGCGGCTATTAACATTTATACAGGAAGCGATGCCGCTACGAATGAAAGAGATTCATATTATTAATCAGCCAATGATTTTTAGAATTGTGTGGTCAATGTTTAAACCATTTATTAAGGAGAAACTAAAGAGTCGGGTAATTATTATTAATTTATACTCGGAATATTTTAATTATAATAATATCAAATTATATTTTATGTTTTTAGATGTGGTTCCATGGATCTGATATGCGTAAGCTACACGAGCATATGGATCCAGCATTTTTGCCTGAAAATTATGGTGGTAAATTACCAAAAATTGATTATAGCGGCCGTGATTGGTATCCAGCAATCGAAAAATATGAGAAACAAATTCTCAAGTGGAACACGTTCGGTTTCAGCAATACAATCAATCAAAATTAACTTTACGTTTATTAATAATTTTATTTTTTATTCTATTTATTTAATTTTTATAATTATTATTTTTTTTTTTATAAAAAAACAATTTTTACTTTTACTATTTATATTTAGTATTTATACGGATGTATAAATATAACAATTTAATAATTAATTAAAGACCAAAAATTATTTGAATACATTTTAATTATCGTTGGGTAATAAACAATAAGTGGTTTAACTAATTGTAAATTTGGTTTTTCTTTCTAATAATTTGCCAAGCCTTCATTGGAGAATTAATTAAGTTTAGCACAAAACTTGTGCTGTTATAAATTTAAAGATTATTAGATTTACATTTAAACGAGATAGTTGATTTTACATTTAGTTCCAACTTGTCTGAGCTGCCATTTTATTTAAATATTACATTAACTCAACAAACAAAAATAGTTTCTTGATTGATTGATTAGTATGTACAAGCATTATAGCAGGAACTCCCGGGCACGCACCGTACACCCGTTTACATGTTCCGTGCAAAAGTATTAGGCCATATGCATTTCTGCAAGATTGGAGTGGTTTAGTATAGGAAATTTAAATAAAAATACATTTTTGATTTTAATGATTAATTTTTATTAAAAAATTAATATTTGGTTGGGCCACCTTTCACCTTAATCACAGCAGCCAGTCTTTTTGGCATTGAGCCCACTAGCTTAAAACATTCTTCCTTCGAAATGTTACTCCATTCACGCTTTAACGCGGCTAGTAGCGATTGTTTGCTCAATCGGATTTAGGTCCGGTGATTGTGGCGGCCAGTCCAAAAGACTAATTTTGTTATTAGCCATCCACGTTATACTGTGCTTCGATTTTTTGGCAAGGGCCCAACAAACAATTTGTTTTACATATCAGTAATCGAAACAATTCCTTCTCTAAATTATATAACCTAAGTTTTATAGGCTAGTATTTAAAACATAATTGTTCCCGTTATAAATTCCTTAAAGAGCTTAAATGGTGGATTGTATAAATGTTTCCGTGCCCTAATTATTGTGACATAATATAAATTTTAGTTTTTTAATTAAAGTAATGTAAATATTCGGATTACTCTAATATAAAGCGCTTATCTGTTTTAGGCCTAAATAGTGGTTATAATCTAATTTTGGTTAATTTTGAAAACATTGTTTGTAATATTGTTGGAAACGTTGCCGCGTAAATCATTATTAGAATTGTCAAATTTTCTATTTGGTCCAAAGTAGGCCCAAAGAAGAGTTATACCAATGTATTACTCTGCAAAAATGAGAACCCTCCATGAGTTCTTTACGTTGGTAGTTTGGTTTCGTATTGAAAAAGTTGGTCTACTCATCAGGTAGCTACGACCAAACTACAAAAAATTCCACTCTAGCCACTTACATTAAGTATCTGGCCAGAACGTACTGACATAGCGATTTATTATTAGTTTATTAAGTTTTAATAAAGTATCAAAATTTGTAGAAGTAATCGTCCTCAATAAAATCTGGTTATTAATTAGTTTTATAACGAGCTTAATGTAACTCTTATACAATTTTTCTATATATCTTCTGGTAACAGTTACTCAAAGTCATATAGTTTAGTAATGGAGACCGATAAATCACCAACTGTAGTAGAATTCGTCATTCAATAGCTTTAGTTACTTTACAAAACTCTATTATAACCATGTTACTGATTGGTGATATTATAATACTCTTATATAACCACCCAAATTTTTATATAACCTGGTAACAATTATACACCCGTTATAAAAAATACCGACACTTACAGGGATGGAAATTGTTTGTTGGGGGGCGTTATCCTGCTGGAACTTGAAACTGTCAGTTATTGTATCGCCGAAAATTTTTCTTTTGGAGGGCGCTAGTACTGTTTCAAGTACTTCTGTGTATTTAACGCTATTCATGCGCCCCTCGCACAACACGATTTCGCCAACTGCATTTGCAGCCATGCATCGCCATATCATTATTGATCCCCCACCGTGCTTAACGGTTGCACCACACATTCTGGGTTGAATGCCTCTCCCACCCTTCGCCTGACATAAGTCACACCCGGTGTTCCAAACAGCTATTCAAAAAGAAAAAAAAAATAATTTAAAATTGAATTATTAGCATTGCAGAACGTGATTTCAAAGACGTTGAGTTTTTTTAATTTAATAAATAAAGTACATAACGATACCTCAAAATTAGACTCGTCAGACCATAGGATGTTTGACGACGAATCTTTAAATGTCCAATCTTTATGATTTTTCGCCAACGCCAACCGATTTTTCTTATTCCGCTCTGACAGCCATGGCTTCTTCCTTGCCCTGCACCCTTTTAACCCATCTTTAAGAAGCCTTCGCCTCAGTCCACACGCTTACTGAGCTGCTTTTAGTTTCAGACAAAGCTGCAGCGAGGTCAACAGCAGTCTTTCTGTGGTCTTATAGAGACTGCCTTATTAGCAGTCGGTCGTCACAAACCGTTGTGACCTTCCTTCTGCCTGTTTTCAGTCTGTTAACATGGGCACCGGTCTCATAAAAGCGTTTAAGGGTATATTGAACAGCACAACGTAAGCACTTCACTTCCCGGGCTATGCGATTTTGAGACATGCCTTGCTCATTGTAAATCTTTATTTTAATATGTTAATACAATATTCTGATAAATTCACTTATTGGTTCACTTATACATATTTTCACTATACAAATTTACAGGGTATAATTAAATATTTTACGTGTGTATTCAACGAAGGCACTGATAACACAATAAAATTCTAAACGTTAAACATCAAATTCGAATAAAGAACACCTGCGTGCCATAAAAACCTGTTTTTATTTTATTTCTCTTAAAAAACAGCCGATGCAATAATAAAACAATAAAACCGTTATTTAAGCACTAATTGTTGAGAGAGTGACAAACAATAGGATTGCCTAACACATTTGCACGGATTGTATAACAAAGCCGAAGGATAGGATAGGAATATTAGTTGGGACAGACTCGACCCGGTTACAGACACCTAAACGATCGATAGTTAGTAAAATTGTAAGCATAGGACAACACAATTTCTAAACTACATCTTAGTCACTACTTGTTGATCCTGAAGAGTTGATTCAGGCTAAAATTTAATTCTGAAACTATGTTATATTCTGAAAATTGAAATATTTATTAGCAAATTAAGGAAGAGTCCCCCTTTAAATATTCTTTAAACTAAATTAATTAATTTATAATAATGAGCAAAACACAATATATTACATATTACAAAAAATTAACATTTTATGAAATCGAAAATGGAAACTTCTCCAATTCTAACCTAAAAATTCTAAAAGAATGTTTAAAAATTTAAAATTACTAAGGTACGATTTTAATTCACAGCGCTTGTTTCATTAGTTACAGTTATCATGTAGCTAATTAATTGATTGTTTATATACTGCAACATGATCGCTTGATTGATTTAGTGTGTACGCCCAAGACTAAGCAAGTTCTTCGGATACGCCGGGCCCACCGTACACTCTTTTACGAAGGGAAAGGTATATTAGTAACAAAGAATCAACCCGGTTCCAGACACCTAAGTAGTTTATAGTTAGTAAATTTGTTAGTAATAAATTTAGTAAAATAAGTTAGTGCAGGACAACCCAGCCTAACTAACTGCAAGTTCAATTTCTACTTCTCAGTGTCTCTTGAGCCCAGTTCCAACTAAACAAACAATTTGAATTATTAATTAAAATTTAGAATTAATAATTAAGCTGATTCTATTAAGCTGATAAAATATTTAGAATTTAATTCCTGAAAAAAATTGTAAATTAGCATTTAAGTAGTATAATTTGTTTTAAATATACGAAACCATATATTACCTCTAACTGTTAGAACTACATAAGCAATTTTAAATTAAAATTAAAATTTAAACTTAATAGTTTAATCCCGCATCAACTCCTCAAAACTGAAAAAATTATAAGTTAATTAGAATTAAAACTAAAATCTTTACATACATTTTAAATTTTTAATTAACCAATGTAATGCAATTAGAATTAACAAATTAACCACCTAATACACATAACCGTTCCAGCCAAACAACCCCTTCAAATTAAAATTTAATAAATTAATGATTAGAAATAGCCATACTTCTTTTAACTGCTAAAAGAGAGTTAAATTAGAATTTAAATTTAGTACCTGAAACAATTTAAATTAGTTAGTGTTTAAGTGAAGCAGTTGGATTTAAAATATATGTAAATAAAGATAAACAGAACTTAAGAATTGATATTAAAGGTAGTTATTATTATTTACTGTATATTACACTCTTTTTCTTCACTATTTTTTCCACCGGCGGTTGAGGGAGGTGCGAGTTTTCATTCCATTATCATCATTTTCTCATGCGGTCTCCCAAATTTCTCTTTTTCATAGCAAATCTTGCTTGACATTGTTGTGGTAGTTATTTCGTCTATTCTTTTCTCGTCTACTCAGCCCCTTATAACATTATCCTGTAGTAAAGCAACAAAATTAAATGACACGATCCTAATATGTTCCTACAAAGTAAGGTTCGAGCTGAAATGCTTATAAATCTAGATTAAGAAGACAAAAAATCCCGATTTCTCCGGAAAAAAACAAACTTAAAAATTAACCCATTATTACTAAATATTACTTGTTAATTAACAGAATTTAAGTTATATGAGCAAAATTATGGCATCCGATTTACACCTATCCCTTTTTACTTAAGTGTTTGATTAATTAATTAAGTTTATTATTGTAATGAAACAAAATTAAAAAACTAAAAATTCCTGTGAAATAAAACCATTGCCTCATTCCGTTCAGATAATAATATTAATTTTGAAAGGACGGTAAAATTACCGCAGATAAAATTACCGTTTTTAACAACACCGCAACATCAGATGTTAAACGTTATCATTATTTAATTGGATCACTAGGTAACAGGGCAACAAAAACTATTAAAAATATTGAATTTACGTCAAAGGAAGATCATGGGAATTGCTTATGTTTAAATATAATGATAAACGGGAAATCCTAGAAAATCATTTTCATAATTTTTTTAATTTAAAATCAATTAATGGTGAGAGCGGATGAGGGAATTTCGCGGTTGTCTGACGATAGTCAGACACATGTACGTGTTACTATCTGGACTCGGCATCACAGCAATATCTTCTCCGCAGAATTACCATTACCGTTTTACCGATTTAAATGCGAAGATGCATCTATTGCTGGCATAAATAATATTAAAACAAATATAAAGCATAAAATCAACGCATCACATCATTATCGGCCCAGGATTTGGAGTTTTTGGTTGTGTGTCTCAAGTAGCTAACCAACCGCATACCACATACAATAACTTTACCACCTTTATAATAACTTATGTGGCCAACAGGATTTTTGAAGTTCAAGAAATCACTTCACACATGACGTGGCAACACGTTAATTCCAAAAACAATGCCGCAGATGTTGGATTATGCCTGGTGAACTGAAAGATTCTACTATTTGGTTTGATGATCCTCCATTTTTACATCGCCCAGAGAGCGAATGTCCTTCAAAAAATGTAAAATCTTATTATTCTTCTATAAAATTAGACATGTTGCTTATTGGAAACGTTAAGTTTACAACTTCAAAAACAAAATCAAAAAATGAATTGGGTATCTAACTGTTACAGAATTGACTGAAACAAATAAATATTTAATCGATATAGTTCAACATCTTCACTAAAAGCAGATTTTTAAATCAAGAAGAACAGTAAATTAAAAATATCGACAATGATGGGTTACTTTAGAGGAGAGGTCGTTTAAAATAGAGTTCGTTAGAATATGACCAGAAATATCCGTACATTATTCCAAAGCATCACTATACGGATAGGAAGCGTATAGTAAGGTATACGTGTGAAGTTTTGTTTGTTTTATAACACAGGTTGGTTTTATAACCGACGAATTTCTAACCGGTTTAAACGATTTTTTTACCATACGTGAAAGGACGCTCAATTATGGAGCAATAATGGTACTAACTTCAAAGGTGCTCACACCAAACTGCAGCATCTAGAAAAATTCTTTATCCCAAACCAAAGCAAAACTAGCGAGTCCGAAGTAAAGACGCATAGTTGTTCCTAGGGTGATGACATTGGAGTTTTTATATACTTTGATGGTATAAATTGAAGGAGTAATGAATTCAAGGCGGATATCCGAGATGTCTCCTGATCCTAATGATATGAATCCATTAACACCAGGTAATTTTTTGGCTGGAAAAGCGATTAATACAATTCCGGAACCAGATACTAGTGAAATACGCTCAATCCGATTGGCGCAATGGCAACAAATCACTCAAATGGTACAACAGTATTGGAAAAGGTTTTTTTTTAGAATATATAAATTCATTACAATAGCGCGGTAAATGGCAATCGTCACAGCCCAATTTAGAAGTCAATGATTTGGTTATTGTCATGGATGATAAAATGCCCAGTATACACATTGGCTTCCGAGAAGAGTCGCACAGTATTATGAAGTAGGTGATGCTAATAAGGTGAGATGCGCGGAAATTCGAACTCAAAATGGAATAATTAAGAGATTTAGTAATGGCAACCACATTAGTTTTGCTATAAAAACAATTATATAAATTTGATGGGTGTGAAGTTCATAACAAGAAAATGCAGATAATAGTTTAAAGTGACGTAAATCATTTGGTGTATGTCCCATTTCTCAACGGTGTGGAGTTTAATTTATTGTTAAAATCAATAACATAAATATCACAGGGACTGTCGCAAAATGCCATTAATGGGGGATAATAGTCTTAAGTGCCGTAAATTGATATGACATAATAAACAAATTCAAATTTGCGATTCCTCTCCACCATTGAGAAATGTGGTATACACCATTAAATTCACGATACTTAAACTTCTCCACTAAAGGCATCTTGTGACAATTATTGTGAGTTTCCCGGAATTTTCCTGGTATTCCTAAACACCGGTCAACTTCGAAATTAAATCAATTTTCAAAAATTTTGTGGTCCCAGGCACTTGAATTGACGATTTTTGAATATTGTATAGTGCATTATCGTATATTGGGATTTCCGGAATTTTCCTGGTGTTTCTAAACACCGGTCATTCTAACGGAAACTTATTTTGAATAGGGCATGATCTACTTTAACAGAATTTCATTAATTTTAATAATTCTGTGGTCCCATGCACTTAGGATTGACGATTTTTGAATATTCTATAGAGAATTATCGTATATCGAGATTCTCGGAATACTCCTGTAAGTTTCCTGGTGTTTATAAACGCCGGCCATGTTACGATCTACTATAACAGAAAAAAAATCAATTTTCAAAAATTCTGTGGTCTCCATGCACTTAGGATTGACGAATTTTGAACATTTTGAGAATTATCGTATATCAATATTCTAGGAATTTCCTGTAAGTTTCCTGGTATTTCTAAACGCCGGCCAACCTAATGGAAACTTATTTTGAATAGGTCATGATCTACTCTAGCAGAAATTTAATCAATTTTAAAAAATCTGTGGTCTCTAGGCACTTAGGATTGACGATTTTTGAACATTCTTTAGATAATTATCGTATACCGAGTTCCCGGAATTTGCTGGTGTTTCTAAACGTCGGCCAACCTAACGGAAACTTATTTTGAATAGGCCATCATGATCTGCTCTAACAGAAATTAAATCAATTTTAAAAAATCTATGGTCTCCAGGCATTTAGGATTGACAAATTTTGAACATTCTATAGAGAATTATCGTATATCAAGATTCTAGGAATTTTCCTGTAAATTTCCTGGTATTTCTAAACGCCGGCCAACCTAATGGAAAATAATTTTGAATAGGACATGATCTACTTTAACAGAGTTTCATTAATTTTAATAATTCTGTGGTCCCAGGCACTTAGGATTGACGATTTTTGAATATTCTATGGAAAATTATCGTATATCGAGATTCTCGGAATACTCCTGTAAGTTTCCTGGTATTTCTAAACGCCGGCCAACCTAATGGAAACTTATTTTGAATAGGTCATGATCTAGTCTAGCAGAAATTAAATCAATTTTAAAAAAATATGTGGTCTCCATTCACTTAGGATTGACAAATTTTGAACATTCTATAGAGAATTATCGTATTTCGAGATTCTCGGAATTTTCCTGTAAGTTTCCTAGTGTTTCTAAACGCCGGTCAACCTAATGGAAACTTATTTTGAATAGGTCATGATCTACTCTAATTGAAATTAAATCAATTTTAAAAAATTCTATGGTCTCCAGGCACTTATTCTATAGATAGTTATCGTATACCGAGTTTCCCGGAATTTTACTGGTGTTTCTAAACGCCGGCCATTCTACTGGAAACTTATTTTGAGTATGTCACGATCTACTATAACAGAAAATAAATCAATTTTAAAAAATTCTGTGGTCCCAGGCACTGAGGATTGACGATTTTTGAGAATTATCGTATATCGAGATTCCAGGAATTTTGCTGGTGTTTCTAAAAGCTGGCCAACCTAGCGGAAACTTATTTTAAATAGGCTATGTTCTACTCTAACAGAATCTAAATCAATTTTAAAAAATTCTGTGGTCTCCATGCACTTAGGATTGCCAGATTTTGAACATTCTATAGAGAATTATCGTATATCGAGTTTCCCGGAATTTTCCTGGTGTTTCTAAACGCCGGTCATTCTAACGGAAACTTATTTTGAGTATGTCACGATCTACTGTAACAGAAAATAAATCAATTTTACAAATTTTGTTGTCCCAGGCACTGAGGATTTACGATTTTTGAATATTCTATGGAGAATTATCATATATCGAGATTCTCGGAATTTTGCTGATGTTTCTAAACGCCGGCCAACCTAGCGGAAACTTATGTTGAATAGGTCATGATCTACTCTAACAGAATTAGATCAATTTTAAAAAAATTCTGTGGTCTCCAGGCACTTAGGATTGACGATTTTTGAACATTCTATAGAGAATTATCGTATACCGAGTTTCCCGGAATTTTCCTCGTGTTTATAAACGCCGACCATTCTAACGGAAACTTATTTTGAGTATGTCGCGATCTACTATATCAGAATCTAAATCAATTTAAAAAAATTCTGTGGTCCCAGGCACTTAGGATTGACGATTTTGAATATTCTATGGAGAATTATCGTATATCGAGATTCTCGGAATGTTGCTGGTGTTTTTTAACGTCGGCCAACCTAACGGAAACTTATTTTGAATAGGTCATCATGATCTACTCTAACAGAAATTAAATCAATTTTAAAAAATTCTGTTGTCTGATGCACTGAGGATTGATGAATTTTGAACATTCTCTAGAGAATTATCGTTTATCAAGATTCTCGGAATTTTCCTGCAAGTTTCCTGGTGTTTCTAAACGCCGGACAACCTAATGGAAACCTATTTTGAATAGGTCATGATCTACTCTAACAGAATTAAATCAATTTTAAAACATTCTGTGGTCTCCAGGCACTTAGGATTGACGATTTTTGAACATTCTATGGAGAATTATCGTATACCGAGTTTCCCGGAATTTTCCTCGTGTTTCTAAACGCCGACCATTCTAACGGAAACTTATTTTGAGTATGTCACGATCTACTATAACAGGGAGTCTATTATGAAGTTTTTCGATTTCGTATTTTTACGATATCGAAAAAATCCGCCCTATTATGAAACAAAAAAGGAAATTCGCATCGGATTTTTCGAACGCACATGGCAAAATTCGACTGCTATTTAGTTAGCGGATTTTGTAAATTTTAAGGTATTTTGTGTTTTTGTGGCAAATACATTGTTTGTAAATGATATATTTAATTTTGAATAAATTAAATATTATTTATAATGTTATAATAATTATAAAAATAAATAAGATTACAAATTCGATTTACCAAGTTTCATAATAGGGTAAATTCGCGGCGTATCGAATTTTTTCGATATCGTAAAAATTCGAAATCGAAAAATTTCGTAATAGGCCCCCAGAAAATAAATCAATTTTAAAAAATTCTGTGGTCCCAGGCACTCAGGATTGACGATTTTTGAGAATTATCATATATCGAGATTCCCGGAATTTTGCTGGTGTTTCTAAACGCCGGCCAACCTAACGGAAACTTATTTTGAATAGGTTATGATCTACTCTAAAAGAAATTAAATCAATTTTAAAAAAATCTGTGGTCTCCATGCACTTAGGATTGCCAAATTTTGAACATTCTATAGAGAATTATCGTATACCGAGTTTCCCGGAATTTTCCTGGTGTTTCTAAACGCCGGCCATTCTAACGGAAACCTATTTTGAATAGGTCATGATCTACTCTAACAGAATCAAAATCAATTTTAAAAAATTCTGTGGTCTCCAGGCACTTAGAATTGACAAATTTTGAACATACTATAGAGAATTATCGTATACCGTGTTCCCGGAATATTCCTGGTGTTTCTAAACGCCGGCCATTCTAACGAAAATTTATTTTGAGTATGTCACGATCTACTATAACAGAAAATAAATCAATTTTAAAAAATTCTGTGGTCTCAGGCACTTAGGATTGACGATTTTTGAATTTTCTATAGATAATTATCGGATATCGAGATTCTCGGAATTTTGCTGGTGCTTCTAAACACCGGTCAACCTAACGGAAATTTATTTTGAATAGGTCATTATCTACTCTAACAGAAAATAAGTCAATTTTAAAAAATTCTGTGGTCCCATGCACTTAGGATTTACGAATTTTGAATATTGTATAATGCATTATCGTATATTGAGTTTTTTGTAATTTTCCTGATTTTTCTAAACTGACATCCGTTTTTTTTTTTGGACGTTAGTTTAGTCACCTAGGTTCCCTGTTCACAAAATATTCTATAAATTAATCCATTTGTCATTGCATTCTATTCTGTTTCCAAATGAAAAAAAAAATTCTGCTCAAGCTATGGAATTGGTTAATTCGACAGTAAACAAGTGGTATGCAGGTTTGCAATTTTAGTCTTGAGGACGATCCACGTCCAGGTGCAACAAAACAATTTGAAGACGAAGAGCTTAAAGTTTTACTGGAAGAAAATCCGTAACAAACTCAAAAAGGGCTTGCAGAAAAGTTAGGAGTTCCTCACCAAGCAATATAACTTCAATTGCATGCAAAGGGAAATGGGTTTCTCATAACCTAGCCGATGAGAACAAAAATCGCAGAGTCGACATTTGTTTGAATTTTCTTTCTCGGTACAAAAGAAAGAATTTTTTGCAGAAAATCATTACAGGTGATGAAAAGTGGATTTTGTACGATAATCTTAAACGCATGGAAACGCATCTTGGAAAAGCATGGGTTGATCCAGGCCTAAAATGTTACTTTGTGTCTGGTGGGATTGGATAGGAGTAATTTACTATGAGCTTCTGGAATCTGGTCAAACTGAAACATCTGAACGTTAATAGGCCCAATTGATCAAATTAAGTGTTGTTGCTCTGGAGGAAAAACGATCTTTCACGGGCTACTTGCTTCATGACAACGCCCGTCCACACACAGCAAAATCAACCCGGGAAGTTATCTTCAACTTGGGCTGGGAAATTCTTCCGCATGCGGCGTATTCCTGACTTGTCTCCTTCCGACTACTGTTTGTTTAGATCGATGCAGTCTTATTTGACTGTCCAGTGATTCTCGAAAAAAGAAGATGTCCGAAAATAGCTCTATCAATATTTTGCCTCCAAACAATCTAGTTTCTAACGCGGGGGCCCGGGGGGCATCTATCAACTACCCAGTAGATGTTACAGTAACATATAAAGTGGGATACCTCTTCTATAACATTATAATCGATCACGAAATGTCAGATACTATGGTCTATAAAGTAAAAAAGATTGTTAAGTATAATCTTAAGTTTCTTTATTAAAATTTATTTTGTATAAATTAACGTGTACTTTTTCTTCTCTTTGCGCCCGGTTTTGATTTTCCTGCTAAGCCAGTTCGCGAAGCGCGCTTAGACGATACCGATTGACGTGGTGTTTCTTTTGCCGGTATTTGTTGTGCTGGTTTTTGTTGTGCTGGTTTTTCTTCTGCTGGTTTTTGTTCTGCTGGTTTTTCTTCTGCTGGTTTTTGTTCTGGTGGTTGTTCTTTTGGTGGTTCCGGTTTTGGTTTTGGTGCAGGAGGAATTGTTACAACTTTGACTTCTTGCATCTCACTATCACCGTATTGTTCAGGACCCCTTGCAGCAGCCACGTTTCTAGCATAAAGATTTATATAAATATTTAACAACATTATTATAAATAGAATCAACATCATCGTGTTGTCATCTTTCAAATAATTGGTTGATAATGCCGTAGCCGTTATGTAGGCCGCATATAAAAACCAGAAGCAAACTGCCACAGCAACAAATATCTGGTCTGTTTCTAAATTTCGACAGCTAATTATGAGTGTTGCCGTTACAAGCATTAATTTCCCAAATATAATTAGACAAAATATTACGTTTACAATTGGCGGTTTAACTGCACATTGAGTCGGGTAATTTATGATAGTAGCATTTGCCGGGTCTATAAATTGTCGGTGATCTTCTGCCTGAAATTATTTTATTTAAAATATAATCGTTTTCTAAATAAAATTAAATTATTAATTTACCGGAATGCAACATTTTTGTAAAAAAGGCCATAGCCAGGCTGCAAGCAAAATACTAAAACATGCAACCATAAAATAACATATTGGGTGTGATTCTAAACCAAAGAGTATGAATAAGGGGACTAAATATATAACCGTAAAACCTTCATGAAACTGAAAACTAGCGTTAACTCGTGTTTGTTTCATTCCAGGTTCTCCCGCTTGTTTAAATACTGTGCCGTTAACTATTACACTAAACAACTTTTCCAGAAAATTAGCGTTAACTCGTGTTTGCTCCATTTCAGGTTCTTCCTTTTGATTAAATACTGTGCCGTCAACTATTACACTATACTCAGAAACAATTTTTGTCCAAGTGTACACAGAACTTTCCAAATGATTCACGAATATGAACAATAAAGCTGCTGATACATTACGAAGTATTAAACGGAATATTTCTGCTGAAGGTATTCTTTTTATTGAGTCCCGAACATTTTTTGGTGCCGGCTTAACTATAAAATAATGTTCGCTTACAAATAAATGTTCACCAATAATTACCAAGAGTACGACAAAAGGAATCATGAAACAGCCAATCGAAATATTGAGCAAATTTTCCTGATTTTTGTATAGATTCCTTGTATACAAAGGATATAGACTTATTACAAGACTACAGCATCCGATCATATAAATGAATGCATCATTCAAAGTCTTTTGTTTTGAAATGTATTGGTCTGTTATGAACAACACTAAAATTGGCCCCATTAATCCGACTGTAACGCCAAAAATCCAAAATAATATACTTGTCGTTTCCATCGAAGACCCAATCTTAGTCCTCATAATGATTACTACTATCCAATTAGCCAATACGACTACGGTTAATGCTATTGGTCTTTTAGGGACAAACACGCCGATTAATAACCCGATGATAGATCCAACTAATAACAGTGCACCGAAAATTTCTTTGTATATTTTAAAATCTTGGGTTGACTTAATACCAGAATCTTCAATTATACCCATTATTCCATCTGAGGAGGAAAAGCAATGAAATAATATCAAATTAAATCACGTTTGTTTTTTTTTTTTTTTTTGCTTTTTAAATTCTGCACTTACATGAGACAAGAAATGTCGGGAAAAGAAATCCTCCAGTTAGGAGTGCCAAACCTACCAATACCATAATGAGTTGGTGAAAAGCTGTCACAAATATATTAAATTTATAATATTATTATCGAAACGATTATTGTTCATTATCAACTTACATTTTTCAACCATATTTTGGTCTATTACTTTCAAAATGAAAACAAAATTAAACGTTTTTTGTGAAAAGATATCCCACTTTGATTATAAGAAATTTGCAAAATATTAATCGGCGTTTTCGGAAATAGAAAGGTCATGAATCATAAGCGCCCATTACACGGTCAGTAATAGTATCAGTACTTACTAATACTGACATTAATACTAATCGTGTAACTTAAAGTAATCACGAATGATGGTCGGTAATGACAAAAATCCGGATTTTCTGATTTACAGACATCATCACTGATATATGGTGGGGATAGTGCCATTATTATTGACCGTGTAGGGTTCGTGTCATTACTCTTTTTACATAATTACGCTTTCTACTCGTTTTGTTTATTGGAGAATTTAGTATTTATCGATTAGAAAAAAATCTAAATTAAAAGGAAACGTTATTCAGAATAATTTAGAAAATAAGGCTTATTAAACAATAAATTTTGAAAGTTTCTGAATCAATTTAAATTTTATAAACCCTTAAATTATATAGAGCCAACTATACAGATAAATCTAATAAGGATTTTATATGGTCAGTTAGGCAATAACAATATCAAGAGGCCATAAGCCCCGCCAGACCCATATCATGGGGATAAATCCATTATTTTTTTAATTTTGCTAAATCAATTTCTTATACATAATAAGATAAATTCTTAAATTTTATGACACCAATACTAGAGATAAATCTAATATGAATTTTATATGGTCAGTTAGGCAATAACCATATCAAGGGGCCATGAGCCCCATCAGATCCTTATCATGGGAATAAAATAATTTTTTTTTTAATTTTGCTAAATCAATTTCTTATACATAATAAAATAAAATCTTAAATTTTATGGAGCCAATACTAGAGATAAATCTAATAAGAATTTTATATGGTCAGTTAGGCAATAACAATATCAAGAGGCCATGAGCCCCATCAGACCCATATCATGGGGATAAAATAATTTTTTTTTTAATTTTGCTAAATCAATTTCTTATACATAATAAGATAAATTCTTAAATTTTATGGAGCCAATACTAGAGATAAATCTAATAAGAATTTTATATGGCCAGTTAGGCAATAACAATATCAAGAGGCCATGAGCCCATCAGACCCATATCATGGGAATAAAACAATTTTTTTTTTAATTTTGCTAAATCAATTTCTTATACATAATAAGATAAATTCTTAAATTTTATGGAGCCAATACTAGAGATAAATCTAATAAGAATTTTATATGGTCAGTTAGGCAATAACAATATCAAGAGGCCATGAGCCCCATCAGACCCATATCATGGGGATAAAATAATTATTTTTTTAATTTTGCTAAATCAATTTCTTATACATAATAAGATAAATTCTTAAATTTTATGGAGCCAATACTAGAGATAAATCTAATAAGAATTTTATATGGCCAGTTAGGCAATAACAATATCAAGAGGCCATGAGCCCATCAGACCCATATCATGGGGATAAAACAATTTTTTTTTTAATTTTGCTAAATCAATTTCTTATACATAATAAGATAAATTCTTAAATTTTATGGAGCCAATACTAGAGATAAATCTAATAAGAATTTTATATGGTCAGTTAGGCAATAACAATATCAAGAGGCCGTGAGCCCCATCAGACCCATATCATGGGGATAAAATAATTTTTTTTTTAATTTTGCTAAATCAATTTCTTATACATAATAAGATAAATTCTTAAATTTTATGGAGCCAATACTAGAGATAAATCTAATAAGAATTTTATATGGTCAGTTAGGCAATAACCATATCAAGAGGCCATGAGCCCCATCAGACCCATATCATGGGGATAAAATAATTATTTTTTTAATTTTGCTAAATCAATTTCTTATACATAATAAGATAAATTCTTAAATTTTATGGAGCCAATACTAGAGATAAATCTAATAAGAATTTTATATGGCCAGTTAGGCAATAACAATATCAAGAGACCATGAGCCCCATCAGACCCATATCATGGGGATAAAACAGTTTTTTTTTAAATTTTCCTAAATCAATTTCTTATATATAATAAAATAAATTCCTAAATTTTATGGAGCCAATGCTAGAGATAAATCTAATATGAATTTTATATGGCCAGTTAGGCAATAACAATATCAAGAGGCCATGATCCCCATCAGACCCATATCATGGGGATAAAACCATTTTTTTTAAATTTTGCTAAATCAATTTCTTATACATAATAAGATAAATTCTTAAATTTGAGTGTGATAAATCTGTGCGGCAGTGTTTTTTGTCTATATTTGACTAAATGTGAGGTTAAGTAATAAATTTAACCGGTTGTAATTTGTTTTTTCCGGTAAATAACAATTTGGGGATTTTTTCGACTGTGTTCGGATTGCATATTATTGGTATGTATGCGGATAGGTCATCATATTTTCCCCATCTATCATTTACTTTACCGTAACAAACATAATCACCTTTCGAAGTCTTTGGATACTTAATAACTGGGCCTTCGTGAATAAAAGTAATAACCGCTGTTACTTGATACTCTTTATTATCAAGTTTTATAGTATCAGCTACTTCGGACAATTTTACGGGAGCCTCATCAATTGATTCAGTATCTAAACATACTATTTGACCGTATGATATTATTATTGGAATCATAGTTTAAAAACAATCCTTGCAAGTTTTCGGAGGTACTTTCTGCAAACAGGTTTGAATATTTGTAATTCCTAATGTTTTGTACAATTCGGTATTCAAATAAATAACCGGCCGTTTTTCTCGCTCCTTAAGTAGACATTTCTCATTAGAATATTCTAACAATACTTCTGAACTTGGAAATTTTTGGAAAATGTGTTTACAAACATTAAAGAGCTCTGTGGTACAATCAGATGAAAACCCCGACATTTGGACTAACAGTTCTTTTCTAATTTCATAAAATTTAGTTAAATCACTATTTATTAGCGATTGTAGTAATGGTTTGATTCGGTCATTTTCCAAATGTTTAAAAAAAAAAATCGCCTTTTTGAATGGACAAAGCGATTGCTTGAAGGGTCGAATCAATAGCACAAGAATTTTTGTAAAAACTACACGTTTTAAGAGCATTTCTTCTCGCCTTTTTAAAAACGCAAAGTAATTTTCTGCGTGACCGTTACTTATTCGGCTTCCATTACGTAGTATACCTGTAAAAAGTGGTAATACTACGGCATATTTCTTTAGAAATATATTGTGAAATTCTGTATTACACAAACTATTCAAGGGACCTTCTTCATTTAGTTCCAATTTATTTAGATGTAGACTTTTGCTAATATCGTTTAAGTCATTGTAGAAGGACTCTATTTATAAATTGGACAGGAAAAATCATGTTTAGTCAATTCAGGATCTCTGTCTAAATCATTAAGTTGACTAGTTTCATTTATAACCGATTTTGACTTTGCGTTATTCAGGGCAATCTCTATTATTGGCTCCATAAAATTTAAGAATTTATCTTATTATGTATAAGAAATTGATTTAGCAAAATTAAAAAAAATGGTTTTATCCCCATGATATGGGTCTGGCGGGGCTTATCGCCTCTTGATATTGTTATTGCCTAACTGGCCATATAAAATCCTTATTAGATTTATCTGTATAATTGGCTCTATATAATTTAACGGTTTATAAAATTTAAATTGATTCAGAAACCTTCAAAATTTATTTTTTAATAAACCTTATTTTCTAAATTATTCTGAATAACGTTTCCTTTTAATTTAGATTTTTTTCTAATCGCTTACGTTTTTAAAGGATTTTTTGCTCTTCGGGATGGTGCTACATTTTAAGAAATAAATACACATTTTCTGGAAAGCTACACTTTAGTCAAGACACAAACCTAAACAATTAGTATTGGCTGTATATAATTTAAGGTTTTCACATATCACATACGCTACACTAAAAATACAAATTTTTCATAAACATAATATATTTGTATACCTATCATACATATGAACCTGAGGTGCTGGCCAGCTCTTATCTAGTATCATGGCCTATCCGCCTATATAAAAACCATTAAACAATATCTCTGATATTGGATGTATAAAATTTAAGGTTTCTTCATAGTAAATAACTACACTACCAACAGAACATAAATTAGTATATGAATTTGTATTTATATTATTGATTACAAATATTTTTTAATAAATTTATTAGTTTTAATTTGGTTTAAACATGATTTTTTTTCGTGTTAGATACATTTTAATTATAATATTTTTTTCGGGATGAGCCTACACTTTTTACAAAATTTACACTTTTTCGGGATGGCTACATTTTATCGGAGAAATGAACCAAAATTTCGGGCTCGGGCTAACTTCACTGACTTCAAATACCAAGGTATCAACATGTATTGCTAAATTACATGGATTACAAGTTTCATTAAATAATCTTTTTCAAGCGGGTAATCCTGATAATGAAGATTTCGAGGCTTGTATATCTAAATTTGTTCATATTTATAACCGTTTGAAAATAGTATCTGGTTTAGTAGAATGTCCAGCAACTATTAATAAAATTCTTGTTGTCGTTAATAAACTTATAGGATTAGCCTTAAAATTCCAAACAAAGGAATTACAACAGGATCAATTATTAGTGCTATAGTGATCGAACCTATTCCAGATTTAGATCTTACTAGCGCTCTATTAAGCGAAACACATATACATGTTGATGATTCTCATACCACATCTACTCCATCACACGGTAAATCCCCTGTTGACAATAGTAAAGACTCTAATTCAAATAACCAATCTGAGCGTAACGATGTAAACGCTAATAATCCTGCTACATCTGTGATCTCAATTAGTCGACCGGTACAACCATCTGAGGCTTCTGAAATTCAGTCTCCCGGTGTGGGGCTCCCGAAGTGCTTCAAGCACATTGAATGACCTGTAATTCATATTTACGGGGAAACCTGGGAACGGAAATGAGGAATCCTGAGTCACTACATTTCTGGGCGAGCTCACCTCAGAGTTCCAGACCCAGATTTCCTACATCCAAAAATGTTGCTCTAAATAATCGAAATCTCAGCAGCAACAACAATACCAACCAACAGTAAGTAAAACCTTGTTATTAGACCTTCAACTTCCATCAATGTCAATCCCTAGCTTGCCTCAACTACATTTACGAGCCAAGCGTTCCAAGCAATATTTCAAAAATCGAAGAGAATACTATCACAATATTGCTGAATCTCGATTCTTTGACAAAAATAATCTGGACATGGTGAAATACGAGCGATTATATGCCAATGTAAACTTAAACGAGATTCAAATACGTGGTCTTTTAGGTAGCGGGGCGAGCGACATTGCTCTAGGAAGGGGATCTCTGTAACTTTTAGAACGCCTTAATGAAAAACTGAATCCCATTACGGCTTCAGTACAGACTACTCGTGGGGCTCAAGAATTAGTTTTTGGATACCTTATCATCAAAACTACGCACAAGAACCATACTAAGTTCATGAAATATCTGGTAGTCCCTACCCTTCAACAACCACTCTATTTAGGTTGTGATTTTATGAAAATGTTTGATGTTAAAATCTTCTTCCTATCTGAAATTACGTATATAAACCTCTCTGCTGAAAATATAGAGCCATCAATCTTTACTTATAAATCAGAAATAAACGATTCTCAGAAAGTTCACTCCTTAACTAAAGACCAACAACAAAGATTAAACGCAGTAATCGATATTATACGTACTCATTTAATCCAACATAAGATCGATACCAATGATGCTTCAGCCATTAAACAATGTTTCTATGCGGCTGTTGAGAAATAAATATACAAAGGATGCCTTTTGGCAAATCCCCTTAGACTCAAGTTCGAGAGAAAAAACTGCATTTTCTGTCCCGGGCCATCAACTTTATCAATTTAAAGTAATGCCCTTCGGCCTCTGAAATGCTCCCCAGACCTTGAGCCAACTCATGCATACGGTTGTCCCTAACCATCTGCATGACCGGGTGTTCGTTTATCTAGACGATTTGCTTATAACTACGGAAACTTTTGATGAACATATCTCATTATTGGAGGATGTAGCTGCTAGACTAACCAAAGCGGGTCTAATAATTAACGTAGAAAAAGCAAATTCGTTCTAAGAGAAGTCGAATACCTCGGTCTTGTAGTTGGTGAGAGTGGACTCAGAACCAATCCGGACAGGGTCAGGGCCGTTGCAGAGTTCCATTACGAGGAACGCGTTTCAGCAGCCGAGAGGAAATAATGGAAAAATGGCCAACACACACAGAGTAGATGTACTCTTGACTACGTAACTTTTGCAAATGTCAAGCTATGACGCTAAGATTTAGAGGGAATATCAACAACAGATGTACCAATTTAACAAAAAAACAGAACTCAAATCGGAACGATGGGAGCGCCACACGATGGTTATTTCGAGAACTTGTTGATCAAGGTGGTATGGCCAACTAGGATGGATCTTGGCTATTTCTTAACAGATCTTAGAGAAATTTGACATGCGCGATAGAAATGGGATTATAAAATGATTTTTGGATAAAGTTCTGGAATATGGCCAATTGTGATGAAACTTGGCTGTTCCTTAACCGATTTTAGAGAAATTTGACATGCGCGTTGGTAATGGGATTCTACAATGATTTTTAGATCAAGTTTTGAAATATGGTGGCCAACTAGGATGGAACTTGACTATTCCTTAACCGATTTTAGAGAAATTTAACATGCGCGATAGTGAAATTTTTGTGAAATTTGACATGTGCGTTGAAAATGGGATTCTAAAATGATTTTTGGATCAAGTTCTGAAATATGGCCAGTTGTGATGGAACTTGGCTATTCCTTAACCGATTTTAGAGAAATTTGAAATTTGCGTTGGAAATGGGATTCTAAAATGATTTTTGGATAAAGTTCTGGAGTATGACCAATTGTAATGGAACTTGGCTCTTCCTTAACAGGTTTTAGTGAAATTTGGCATGCGTGATGAAAACGGGATTCTACAATAATTTTTAGATGAAGTTCTGTAATATGGCCTATATGGCCAATTAGGATGGATTTTCCTAATTCCGGGATTCTACACTACCATTATCGTGCTGTCACCCATTTTTCTTATTTTCCCTTGATTGCGACTAAATTTTCCGGCAGTTGTATAATAAATATATCAATATGAATAATCTAAACAGGTAACGGCAGATGTATAATAATTATTATTATTTTAGGTTACTCATATTGATATATTTAAATATATCAATATGAGTAACATAAAAAGCTATTGTTTTTGGCAGTTTCCGTAATCGATGCAGCTGTCGATGTTTATCTGCTGTTGGTTATACTCTATAACTTTATCTAAAAACTATTTTAGAATCCCACATCCAAAGCATATATTGAATTGCATCACAATCGGTTAAGGAATATCCAAGTATCCATGCAGCTATCATTATCTGCTGTGAGGCAGATCGAAAATCAGTGGAGAAATAATCTGTAATTTCCATCCTATTTAGCCATATTCCAGAACTAAATCTAAATCTATTTTAGAATCCTACTTCCAACGTATGTATTGAATTGCATCACAATCGGTTTAGGAAGAGCTAAGTTCATCTAAATTTTTCATATTTCAGAAACTCATCTAAAAATCGTTTTAGAATCCCATTTTTCAAATTTCACTCAAATCGGTTGAGGCATAGCTAAGTTCCATCCTAGTTGGCCATATTCCAGAACTTCACTCTAAAAATCATTGTAGAATCCCGTTCCCGTCGCGCATGTCAAATTTCTCTAAAATCGATTAAAGAAAAGCCAAGTTCCATCCTAGTTGGCCATATTCCAGAACTTCATCCAAAAATCATTTTATAATCAAATTTCCGAAGCATATGTCAAATTTCACTCAAATCGGTTTAGAATTAGCCAAGTTCCACCATAATTTGCCATATTCCAGAACTTCATCCAAAAATCATTTTAGAATCCCATTTCCAACGCACATGTCAAATTTCACTAAAATCGGTTAAGAAATAGCCAAATTCCAGCATAATTGGCCATTTTCCAGAACTTCATCTAAAAATCAATTTAGAATCAGATTTCCTTTGAGCGAATCCAATTTCACTAAAATCGGTTTAGGAATAGCCAAGTTCCATCCTAGTTGGCCATATTCCAGAACTTCACCTAAAAATCATTTTAGAATCCCATCCCATTCCCAATAAAATCAGTTAAGGAATAGCCAAGTTCCATTGAAATTCTCCATATTCCAGAACTTCATCTAAAAATCATTCTAGAACCCCATTTCCATCGCACGTGTCGATTTGCATCACAATCGGTTAAGAAATAGCCAAGTTCCATCCTAATTTGTCATATTCCAGAACTGCATCTAAAAATCATTTTAGAATCCTATTTCCTGCGCACATGTCAAATTGCATTACAATCGGTTAAGAAATAGCCAAGTTCCATCTTAATTGGCCATATCCCAGAACTTTACCTAAAAATCAATTTAGAATCCACCAATTTAGAAGTTCCATCCCAGTTGGCCATATTCCAGAACTTTACCCAAAAACCGTTTTAGAATCCTATTTTCAATGCCCTGCATCTGTTCGCTGATAAAACAATCTGGCTTTCTAAAGAAATTTATAGAAGGTTTTGAATGTAACCGTTTGCCGTAATAACAAGAGTAGGAGCAGTATAATAATGACATTTTTATTCATCAGAGCAGAGCGTATTTATTTTCTCAATATAGCGCAATAACAAAGAGCAAAAATATGATTACACAATCGCAATAGTGGAAGAGCAAGAGCCTTATAATAAAAATAATGCTCCAGTTCTTCAGAGCGATATTTTTTTTTTACAATATCGCTCTTTATAAAGAGCTTTTTAATAGTTTTTATTACCGCTCTTGAACAACAAAATTCTAATTCTTGGTTATGATACCTGCCACCAGAGTCAGATTACGTATTACATTTATATTTGATTTCGAAAGGTTGGCTTTTAACCCATTTGAGCCCAGAATTATTTTTTCTTCCTAGGAATCTGATATTTACATATGTGGGGCAAAATAGGTTGAAAATCATCAAATTCTTTTAAATTTTCGCCAAATGTACTTTGGGGCCGAAATATGGGGGTAACCGAAAATGGCACTTTGGGACAATAGATACAAAAAACAATTTTTGTTTTATTTTCTTATTTACTAAAAACAAAAATAAAACAAAAGGCGCACGAGCATCATCAATAACTACAATACAATATCTTGTTGTTCTAAACGGCCGGGTGCGAAAATTGATGCACCGGCCTATTGGTAAGTACCAATTTTTGTACAACCAGAAATTTTTTTCAAACGAATAAAGTCTAATACGACAAATTTTTTTTCTCTCCTCATCTTACGCATCTCGCACAACATACAACTTAAATACGGAGTCAGCGAAACACAACAAAATACAACGAGAGTAAACAAGACAGCCACGCCTACACAAAAGGCGCAATAATTTTTCAACATTGGCAACAGCAAATTAAATAAAAACCAAATAATTTTGAAATATCTACAAAAACAATAAACAACAAAAAATCAAACGAACGGAATTCAGATATAAATTAATAACAGTTTAAGAAACCAAAAAAAAGGAAAATAACAACATAAATTAGTGAACGGAAAAGCAAAAATAAGAAGTGAAGTCCAAACACCATTCTTGGTGCAACGTCATCGAAGAAAAAAACCGCAAGTTTTCAAATTTTTTTTTATATTTAAGTACTTATTTTTGATTGCTTAAATATTTTCATCAGAACCAGTCAAATATTTTTTTTTGTTTATATCATTTTCCATAATTTTGACTGGGCTGCAAATTAATTTTACTTCAAATATTTTTTTTTTCTCTCGCTTCTCAAAATTTATCCAAAAAATATTAAATTGTACCTATTGTAAAATTTTCACCACCACTCTACGTCGTTTAGTCAAACAAATATTTTGTTTTGGGGTTTTCCGCTAATTTCATTTATTTATTTTTCTTTTCTTGTTTCTGGTTTTGATTTTCCTCTAATTTAAATTACATATTGCTATCGTTTTTCGCACATACTCGTACATCTCTTTTGCTTTATATTGCCATTAAATAATTATAATGCCAAAAATAGGCGACAGTACGAACGGAGAGCCAAAACCAGGCAGCCCACATACTACAGACGCCGGTCATGGCAAATACCAAATACAAAACGATAACGCCCAAGACATAGAAATGGTGATCGCGGGCCAGGAGAAACTGAGCCTGCCTTCGTTCTGGCCCGAAAAGGCTGGCAATTGGTTTAACCTAATTGAAATCCAGTTTGACCTCCGGAGCATAACATCACAAAAAAGTAAATATTTACACGTACTGTCGACCATCTCACCCCAGACATATGATCTAATTTCTGATTTACTTCAGAAGCCACCACAAACCAACCACTACGACGTGCTTAAACAAGCATTATTAGACCGTCTTGAACCATCAGATGAGCGTCAACTAGAGGCACTACTGTCCGGCCAAGATCTTGGAGATCAACGCCCATCCGACAGTTTGCGTCATATTCGCACACTGGCTGGCACCAAACAATTAGTTAGCGAAACCTTTATACGTACGATCTGGATACGAAAAATACCAGAAATAATCAAAATCGGTCTAATGGCGCAATCAGACGCAACGCCAATAGATACACTAGCGAAGACAGCAGACCGAATCAACATAACAAAACCCAACCATCAGATTCATTCTGCGCAGTCGGGTCAATACCCCCAAAATAGCCATAGACAGTCCAGAACAACGGCACAAACTGAACGGGGCCGCAGTGGAAACCGGCGATCACCATCAAATAGTGGAACTATACAAGACCGCTTAGCTCGCATTGAGGCACGATTAGACGGCTTGTTCCGGGACGGTCGTAGCCGATCACAAAACCGACGATCACCATCTCGCCCACGATTCAGCGGAAATTCAAACAACTACCACCAGGGTATCTGTTGGTATCACGCCAAGTTTGGAAAAGCCGCCAAAAAGTGCCTTAACCCATGCAACTGGCGTAAACCGAGTACAACGGCCAGCATGGAAGTAGATAAAAACCAAAAAAACCTGTAAACCAACGGGTCACGACTACCACGTCCCACACCCTCAATTCGACTGCCACGACGAGTTCATTATCAACTCGTCTCCATCTACACGACAAAATAACAAAATTAACCTACCTTATCGATACTGGCGCTGACCTTTCGGTTATTCCAGTCATGCATTTCAAACAATTATATTCTATTCATAAACGAAACCCCGATCTAGTCTTATCGGCTGCCAATGGAACACCAATCCACACTTACGGCACAAAGTTGCTACAGGTGGATCTCTGACTAAAACGAACCTTCACGCACGCTTTTATCATAGCTGCTGTGAATCGTCCGATCATTGGCGCCGATTTTCTATGCAAATTCGGACTTCTTGTTGACCTAAAAAACAAACGGCTGGTTGATTCAGCGACTAAGCTGTCAATCAATGCCACCATGGTTCGCGTCGACACACCGACACCGATCCATTTCACGGTCAACAATGATTACGGCACTCTGCTTAAACAATTTCCTTCTTTAACAGCAGAGCTGAACTATAACTTACCAGTCCGACATAACGTGGTCCACCATATTGTCACCGCAGGCCATCTGCCCGTGTCAAGACCACGGAGGCTAGATCCAATCCGTCACAAAGCTGCATTCACTGAATTTCAGCACATGGTGGAATTAGGGATTTGTCGGCCATCGGCATCTCCCGTATCGTGCCCTTTGCACATGGTCAAGAAAAAAGATCAAGATTGGAGACCATGTGGGGATTATCGGCGATTAAACTCGGTCACAACACCGGATCGCTACCCGATACCCCACATCCAAAATTTCTCCATACATTTACATGGTTGCAAAATTTTCTCCAAAATTGATCTCGTCAGAGCGTACCATTTAATTCCCGTAGCGCCTGAAGATGTTCACAAAACGGCAATAACGACCCCATTTGGCCTCTTCGAATTCACTCGAATGCCATTCGGTCTACGAAACGCCGCACAAACATTTCAGCGCTTCATGAACGAAGTTGTTCGTGAACTAGAATTCGTTTTTGTCTACATTGACGATATCCTTGTTGCTTCGCACACTGAGGAACAGCACAAACTACACTTAGAACAATTGTTCAATAAGTTAGCACAGTTTGACGTGCATATCAAGAGCGCAAAATGTGTCTTTGGCGCAACCACTCTTGATTTCCTCAGCCACAAGATTACACCTGATGGTATTCTGCCATCAAACGAACGAATTAACCCTATCAGAGAATTCCCAGCTCCAACATCAATTAAAACAATTCAACGATTTGTCGGTATGGTAAATTACTACCACCGTTTTATACCGAAACTCGCACAAACACTCTCACCAATTCACGCTCACTTGGCAGCTTTACTCAAAAAGCCCAAGACTGCCAAGAATTTCTCTTGGCCCGACGAATGCCAACACGCATTCACGTCGTTGAAGACTGAATTGTAACAGATAACACTTCTGGCACATCCCCTGAGCGACTCAAAGCTCAGTTTGACTTCTGATGCATCAAACACTGCCATCGGTGCAGTACTGCAACAGTCCCACAACGAATGTTGGGAGCCCCTGGGATTCTTTTCGAAAAAACTCTCGGATGCCGAAAAGAAATATTCAGCATTCGACAGGGAATTACTAGCAATTTATCTGGCAGTCAAACACTTCAGATACTTTGTTGAAGGTCGAGATTTTACAATCTACACTGACCACAAACCTCTGACACGAGCGATTCAGTCAAAAACTGAACGTAATCCAATGCAATCACGCCACTTGGATTATATTACTCAATTTACTTCGGACATACAACATGTTTCCGGACATGACAACGTTGTCGCGGACACATTATCCCGCACTATCGACAACGAAACGGTCTCGGTCGAAACAAATTTTGACTTAATCAAAATTGCAAATACTCAAAAAGTTGACCTAGAACTTCAGAATTTACTTTCTGGTTCCGAATGTCACAATAGTTCATCACTGAAACTAGAACTTTTTAAACTTCCTGGCCTTGAAATTGTATGCGAAACTTCTACGGGTAACAATCGCCCATACATTGCAGAATCATTACTCGTAAGTTGATCTCTGCTCGTTACTTTTGGCCCAGCATAAACAAAGACGTGGGCAATTGGGCTCAGTCTTGTTTATCTTGTCAACGTTCTAAAGTACAACGTCACACAAAATCACCCCATGGCAAATTCGAAATTCCACATAGTCGATTTGAACATATCCATTTAGATATAGTAGGTCCACTGCCTCCATCTAATGGATACACATATTTACTTACCTGTGTCGATCGCTTCACTCGTTGGCCCGAAGCGTATTGCATGACCAACATGTCTGCAGCAACCATTGCCATTCCATTCGTAAACAACTATGTATCTCGACTCTCGCGTACCCCTTACGATCACAACTGATCAAGGAACGCAATTTGAGTCCAAGCTTTTTACCGAGTTAACAAAACTCCTTGACTCAAACCGAATACGTACAACGGCTTATCACCCGCAAGCCAATGGCATGGTCGAACGTTTTCACCGGCAACTCAAAGCCGCACTTATGGCCAGAAGCAATACAACTCATTGGAGCTCGGAAATCCTAATCATTTTACTTGGCATCCGAGCAACAGTGAAAGAAGATCTAAAGTGCTCACCGGTAGAATTAGTTTATGGTCAAACCATTAAACTACCTGGTGAGTTCTTCATCGAAAATCCTCTTTCACCAATTCCAACTACCCCAATTGGAATTTCCAACTACCGATACAGTCATCGACCAATTACGGCATACAATGCAAAACCTTGTACCAAAATCCACTCGTCAGTCCAAACAAGACGACGTTTTAATTCCAAAATCGCTCAATAATTGCGATTTTGTGTTCGTAAGAACAGACAAGGTTCGCACCGGATTATCACCTCCATATGAAGGTCCATTTAAAGTCATTCGACGCCTTCGCAAACAATTCACCGTGTTGATTAATGGTAAAAATCAAACCATTTCAATCGACCGGCTCAAACCGGCTTACAGCATACTGTGTTCCACTGATCAAAAATCAGTTTTAAAAACACCTAAAACTGTCCGTATTGCAGCCGAATAAACATTTTTTTTGGAGGGATTTAACTTGCAGGGGAGTCATGTAGTGATTCACTCATGCAATTAATTATTCCAATTCGTTTATCCCTACAATTATTCGAAATGCAACTCATTTCGACACAAAATATAATTGTATTTGAATAGCCTTTTTCAGTTTAGTAGTGACAATTAAGTGTATTTTGATTTACTCTAGGGTTCGAATCTGTGCTTAAATATATTCCACATATAATATATTTGTACCTAGAGTTCACTACTTTGTACTAAGCAAATATCTTGGACACCTTAGTACAACACTCAAAACAATTTCACCACCATCTTTTGTAGTTATTCATAACTAATCATCAAATAATGTTTTAGCTGAATTTTACTTTTATTTCAGTGCGCTGTTGACGTACTGAAAATTCATCTCAATCTTTTGGTTCATCGTCTTGAACAATATAAAATACTTCTTCCTAAAAATCCGACTGACACACAAATAAAAAAGTTAACAAGAAAAGCTAAATAAAAATAGTGGTTGTTATAAAATTTAGCTCAAAATTTTCGCGATTCAATAAATTGTATATTTTCCTAAATTATATTGTAATAAAAGTGGTGGTGGATTTTATTTATTAAATATTGTAGTGCTAATTAAAATTATAAATATATGTAAAACCGGCGCATACAGAGAATTGTGCAGCCGTCAGTGTAACTTGTGAATTTTCATTACCATTGCGCCCCAAAACAACATAGTTTTTAAAGCAGGTGGGCCTTTTTTTGAAATTCAATATAGCGATCTTGTGTCATATACCTTGTAACGAAATGTGAAGCCAAATGCTTCCGGATTGTAATAAAACCAAAAAAAAATTATTGTTTTTGGCTCAGGTGCAATCCATTTCGTTATAGAAATATGTTTTTATCTATATGAATAGTCTATCACGGTCATTTACTTGCTTGGCTTAAGCTCGTCGGCTGGGAGTGGGATTTGATAGTATTCATAATAGATCTTGCTAGACCGTTGTACGAAGAAACAAAAATACACAGGAAGGAAAACACAAACTGATTCAGTACGCCAAAACGTCACTCAAGCCTCGTCATTTTACAACAAATACTATTAAATTTATCTACTCATGTTTAATTTATTTGGATTATCACAATTGGGGAATGTTTCATGTCTATTCTAGATTACAATAAATTTATATTTTTTTAGAATTTCAAAAAAATTAAATTTAATTAATTAAGATATTCAGAAATTAAAGTGAACATTTAAGAAATGTAATGCAAAACAAAAAAAAAATCATTTGAAATTAACAAAAAAAATTGAAAATTAATTAAAGAAAAATTCAAAAAAAAAATTTTGAATAAAAAAATCAAAAGTGATAATACACAAAACAAAATTAATATCTACAACTGTAGTTCATTGATGAACGTTGAGTGATGAATTTTATGATACTTCACACGAAATTTTGTATGATCAAGGTAATTTTAAGTCATTAATTTGATCCATGTATAACTGGTGATAATACTTTCTATAATTGTGCTAATTCTGGTTTCTCATTAAATTAGTATCAAGCATTAGTCACATAGAAGTTTGAGCCTCAGATATGGATGAATACGTTAGCATTGGAACCATGAGTTGGATTTAAATAACGAATTGTAGAACGTTATATGGTGGACTCATGGAACGAAATGAAAATACATATTACCGTTAATAAAATAACACTTACGCATTTACTGCTATGATCAGGTGTATGTACATCAGTTAACGTGATGATTTATTCACTACAATGAATGAAATGTTACAATTTAAAACACTAGATTATAATTAATATTTTAAATATTTTTATTGTTTTTATGTTGTTTTGTTGTTGTTATTTTTTCATTTACACAATAATAATTGGCAATATATTTATATATTTAAATTACAACAGTCAATCAGTAACGGTTTTTTTCACATTTACGTTAGATATACAAAATAAATTTATTGTCCAAAATTCGTGAACACCTCATACATAATTTTTAGTATGGTCACGTTTTTTTATTTCTTTTTCTTAAAGATATTTATACTATGCACAATTATTTTATTGAATTATTTTATAGGTAATTTTATTTTGGTTTTATTAATATTTTTAGCAACTTAACTTAACTTAACACAATAGAAATCGATACACAGTCCATATTAATAAATTTTTTTTTCTCGGTTTTAAATGACTTGAAGTCAGTCAGCACAACCTTCCAGAAAAAAAACCAAAACTAGAATCACCTTTTTTTTCTTTTTCAATTTTGTTCAGCTTTTATAGACTCAGCCATAAGCGGGGGAAAAAAAAAATTTTACATTTCGAAGATCATAAACCACTACAAAAAAAATTCGATAAAGAGGAAACGAAGTAAGGTACACTGAAAGTCAACATTGTGGTGGTCATGTTGTATATAACAAAAAAAAATTGTTGTTAAATTTCCGCTTAAGGGAGGTATAATTGTGAAAGTCAATATTGAACACATAAAACAAAATGGGACACCCAAAGGGCGTAACAACCTCTTCATTCGATTTTCTTACATCACAGCTTCCACTGTATGATTTCATATAATCGATCGCAGAATGTCAGATAATATGGTGTGTAAAGTAAGAAAGGTTTAAGAAAAATTATTTTACCGTTTATTTATTAAAATTTATTTTGTATAAGTTAACGTCTAGTCTTCGGTTTTTTTGTGTTTGCGCCGTTTTGGCTTTTCTGGTACGCTAGTTCGCGAAGAGCGCTTAGCCGATACCGATTGTGGTGCTACTTCTTCTTCTGATGGTTGTTCTTCTGGTGATTGTTCTTCTGGTGCTTCTTGTGGGTCCGGTAATGCCTCCTCTTTTCGTGATTTCGGTATTCGCTTCTTTTTTACTGATTTTATTTTTGTTTTTAGTGACGAACAACAATCTAAAATTTTGATTTCATCCATCTCATCGTATTGTTCATCCACCCTTTCAGCCGTATCATCAATTAAATACACGATTAGGTAAATATTTAACAACATTGTACCAAATAGTATCAACATCGTCCTGCTGGCATTGTCCAAATATGCTTTTGGTAGTGCTGCAGCAAATGCATAGGACCCAAACAAACAACAGAAGCAAATCGCCACGGCCAAAAATGTCTGATTTGTTTCTAAATTTCGACAGCTAATTATGAGTGTTGACGTTACAAGCATTAATTTCCCAAATATAATCAGACAATGCATTACGTTTACAATTGGTGAATTCAATTCACATGGTATCGGGTATGATATAATTGTGGTAACATTCGTAGCATTCGTAGCACTCGTAGCATTCGTAGCATTATTTAATAAAAGTTGCATGCGATCTTCTCTCTGAAATTATTTATTTAAAATATTATCGTTTTCTAAATAAATTTAAATTATTAATTTACCGGAATGCAATAATTTTGTAAATAAGGCCATAGCCAGGCTGCAAGCAAAATACTGAAACATGCCAACATAAGAGAAGATGTTGGGTGCGATTCTAAGCCAAAGGATATGAATACGGGGGCTAAAAATATAACTGGATAACCTTCCTGATATCGAAAACTAGCGTTAACTCGTGTTTGATTTTCTCCAGGTTCGTCTGTTTGATTAAATGCGGTGCCGTTAATTGTTACATTAAAGCCAAGGGAATTGTGGGTCCAACGATCCACAACAGTTCCCAACTGACTTATGAATGTGAACAATAAACCTGCTGCTAAATTACGTAGTATTAAACGGAGTATTTTTGCTATAGGTATGGATTTATAGAAGTTAAAAAAATTTGTAGGTACCCGCTCTAACATAAAACAACGTTTGCTTATAAATAAACGTACAACAACAATTAACAAGAGTACGAAAAAAGCAATTACGAAACTACCAATCGAAATATTGAGAAATCGTATTGTATTGTTATATAGGTGCTTTGTATATAAATGATATAAACTTGTTACTAGACAACAGCATCCGATCATATAAATGAATGTATCATTCAAAACCCTTCCTTTTGTATTGTTGTATTGGTCTTCTATGAACATCACTAAAATTGGCATCATTAATCCGACCGTACCGCCAAAAGGCAAAAGCATTGTATTTATTGAATCCACCGAAAGGAGCAAATTCCTCATAAGGATAACTATTATCCAATTAGCCAATATAACTGCGGATAATCCTATCGGTCGGTACGGGAGAAATACGCCGAATAATGTCCCTACGATTGATCCACTTAATAACCACACACCAAAACTAACTTTGTGTTTTTCAATTTGATCGGGTGTTTTAATACCAGAGTCTTCAACTAAAGCCATTATTCCATCTGTCGAACAAAAATGAAATAATATCAAATTAAATCACGTCCTGTTTTTTTTTTTGAAATTCTGTACTTACATGTGACAAGAAATATTGGATAAAGAAGTGATCCAGTTAGGAATACCATAGCTACTAATACCACAATACGTTGTACTGAACCTGCGATAAATATATTAAATTTATAATGTTATCGAAACGAGTATTTTTAATTTTTTTTTTCTAATAATCAACTTACGCTTTCCAGCCATATTTTGGTTTATTAAATTCGAACCGTACGCTTTTCGTCAAGTTTATGTGAAAATTTCAAACAAAATTGAAAAAATATCCCACTTTGATTATACGAAATTTGTAAAATATTAAATTTTTGATTTTTGATTTGTGTTTCGCCACTATCATGGTATTAAATTGTTACGCAGCGTTAAATTGTAATCGGACTACCCGTTTTTGCCCATCATATAAAAAATATTGATTAAAAAAACATGTATTTTCTGAATGTCTAGTCTGGTCTAGTCAAGTAAAAATTCGATTCTAATGCGGCGGGGGGTGCATGCAAAACAGTTCTGTATTCTATCTAGGCACCCAAACTTCAGCTTACGATTATGCGAATATGGAGCATGGTGATTACGTTACCATCTGGATGGGAAAGGGCCGCGTTTCATTTATCGATAGCGATTATTTTGCAGGCAGGACAAGAATCTACCAGTGTGAATTTCTTTACAAAAAGTGTAGCTATATACCAATTCATAAAAAGTGTAAACAAACAATAAAAATATTGTTGCACATAAAAAGAAATATAGCTCAAAACTACTGTTAATTTTGGATGTGTAAACATCTTAAGCGGGGGTACGTCAAAAATGTCATGTTAAAAAGGAAATGGAAAATACGGTACAATCGAAATTGCTAATTATATACGAGAAAAACGAATACAAAATGCACCGAACTTGCATACCATATAAAGGTACACGCATACTTCAAATATTAAATATTATACATCTTATGTTAGGTTAGGTTAGGTTTAGGTGGCGGTACACTAGAACCAGGCATAGACACAAAAATTGTGGTCGTAGCCATACCACGAATAGTTATTTCCTTCAACTCATTGGACCAATTTTGTGCTATTAACAAAGCGCTGGATACTCGTGACGTGCATATTACAGAGGTCCGTCAGTTTCTTGAAGAGAGGTCCCCCTAGAAACTGTAGTCGGTTTAGTGCCAGACGAAGGTGTAGAAGATTGAATTAAATAAAACACATGGTTGCACATATAATATATTATTTCACAAACTCTGACTAGTGACCACTCTCTTTGGAATCACCAAACATAATCCTCATTAATAATATCTCTTGTACCTTTTACTCATCGTCGTCAGTACGTCAGTAGCGTAGTCAACAATACAGTCGATAATACAGATACTACAGATAATACAGATACTACATCTCTTCCTTCTTTTACTATTTTTATTTTTTAATTATTATTTTTCGAATCCATTTTAATTCTACTTAACTAAAACATCAACTTAAATAGTTTTTCATTAAACTTTAAACTCAATAATCTAGTAAAAACTAAATCAACAAAATAATATTTCACACTCCCTAAACTTCGAAACGCTTTGGTTTAACGATTTTCCGTTTTAGACGGCTCGGTTCGTCCTCGTTCATTACTTCTGGTTCCAAAATTGTATCAAATCTATTTCCGACATCTGCTCGTCCAAGAGACGGAACCCGTTTTAAATGAGTAACGTTTCGAGACGATAAGTTTTCCCATTTGTTGATTCGACTAGTACATCTGAACCACTTCGCTCCACAACAGTAAAATCGTCCGACCCAAATTCAGGGGTTAACTTGTTATGTTTTACCATTTCTTTCACCAAAACAGTATCCCCGACCTTAATTGCATTTGTCTTTGCTCCGCGACGTTTGTCAATATATATCTTCCCTTTTTCTTTTATTTCTTTGTCGCAGGCAAAGTCATCTACCTCCATTGGCATTCCCCATTGCGGTAGTTTGTCGCGTATGATCCGGCCCCCAAAAATTAATTCTGCAGGAGATTTACCTGTCGTTGGATGTTTTGTTGATCGATAACACAATAAATAGTCCAATAACGCATTTTTCCAATTTTCCCCTAATTGTTGACTGATGATAATACGTTTTTTCAAAGATCGATTTTGACGTTCAACTTCTCCGTTCATTTGCGGCCAGTACGGGATACATGGAACAGATGCAATGTTCCATTCTTTTAAATAGTTTCTGAATTCCACTGAGTCGAATTGGGGACCATTATCATGCCTGATTGACATTGGAACACCAAACCGAGTAAATATGATCTTCAAACGATTTATTGTTTCCTTTGCATCTATTTTGGTCATTATTTCGACTTCTTTATAATGACTGTAGTAATCAACGAACTACTAGTAAATAATGTCCGGAAAGCAAAGGCCCCATAAAATCAATGGCTATATCCTACCAAGACTGAGTTGGCAATTCCTTCCGTTTTATTGGTTCTGGTGGATCCGGTCTCGATGTAATTAAACAGGCACGGCAACTTTTTACTGATTTTTCTACGTCTTCATCAATTTTAGGCCACCAAACCTTAGCTCGTATATGTTTTTTCATCACAGTATATCCCGTGTGCCCGATGTGTGCCAATTCTAACCTTCTAGTACACAACGACCTGGGGATCACAATTCATGTGCCTCGTAATATAATATTTCCCGAAAAGCATAGTTCATTTTCAAATATTTTATAGATTTTTGTATCTTTAGTCCACGTACCAGAATCTAATCCAATCTTAACATTTTGTGCATCAACATCTCTTTTCCGGATTTTTTAGAGAGCCGGACTCTTGTTGTTGTTCTATAGTTTTATTAAGATCCATAGTTGGTTCCACGAGTAGCGGAGAAATAAGTGTCCATCTGTGCAGAGATCAGCAGTACACAGATAAGGCTACTTAATCCGAAGGGCGCCAAGTATCCGGATCCACCGATAACGACTGAGATAGTTTTAAAACTAGACCCCCAGTCTGATGGATTATCAGCACGGTACGATTAACACCTTAACCGAGCCCAGCGATTTGTTTAAGGTTGATCCTTTAAGAGCCGTGTTTTAGCCTAGAAGCCAAAGAATCAGCAATCTAGTTACCAGCGGTTACCACGTGGAGGTAACACGAGCACTTGTGCAAGTTACGGAGCTGGCCGCAAGTGCCAACTTGAATCCCCCGAGCAACTTCACACCTCGACCACCAAGTTCTATTCTAACTTGCCATACATATAATTTGCTAAAAGTTCAACTTGAAGTGTAAAACATGTATACGTCCAAGATAGTTAAACAAATCAAGATGATGGAAGAAAGCTACACAAATAAGAACAAACTGACTTAAGTAGACTTAAACATGCGTCTCCTTTTTGAAGGACGAACGATTGTAATAGTGATGGTGATGTTGTGGTGCTATGGTATTATGGTTTAATGGTATGTTTGTATGATGTAGTAGTGGTATGATGGTACAGTGTAATGGAATGATGATATCATTGTCTGATAGTATGATGGTACGTATTACGGTGATACGATGGTGTGACGGTAAGAAGGTATGGTGGATTGAAAACCATCTATACCATGGTATGGTGGTGTCATGATGGTGTGATGTGTTACTATGGTACGATAATATGATTGTAAGATGGTTTAATGGTATAGTGTCAAGATGGTATGATGGTATGGATTGATGTACGTTGCCATTATAATATGATGGTGAATAGGGTTTGAGTTAAAAGTTCGGTTAGGGATTAATTTGGGGTTGAGTTTAGGGTCTAGTGAGAGGTTTTGAGAGGAAATACCAATTTGGATTTTAATTTTTTCGAAGAGGCGGTAAAATTGGTCCTTGATCACACTGAATTTAGTTTTATCGGTAAATGATTCAATCAAGTTAGTGTTTGGTTCACCGATGGGTTTTCCAGTTAGCCGCTCAGTATCGAGCTTACTCATTGGAAAAATTGAGACTAAAGTTTTGGAAATATGTTCGGGTAAACCTATATTTTATTTTTTAGAAACGGGAAAGATATTATTGCGGCTTCACCTAATTCTGAAGTTAATATTTTCTTAACGAAAATTTACATGCGAAATTGAAAAAGAAAATGGTTAGCTTTTTTAGCCATCTATTCGAAATGAGTATGGAAGTTTCACCACTTATTGATCTCATAAAACAGCATGGTCTCGGTAAAGAAGTTTTAAATTATCAGATGAATCTTTTTATTCCTGATATTTTTAAACTGACAACTGTACTGATAAAAATGCTTATCCAAAAAATATAATTTCCATGAACATAAAAAAACCTATCGATAAGTACATCAGTTATTTAGAAACTATCTCTGACCTGCAAAATTTAAATGTTGAAACACTAAACAGATTTTATTTTAATTCGAGTCAAAATTATGATACAAAAATTCTTCGTACACTATAAAATTGTCATGGCTGAACGTTATCAAGCTCGCATTAGAGGTAAAAGAAGCCATTCCCGAGCCAAGCAACGCGATTTGTCACGTTCATGCTTCATGACAACGCCCGCCCCCACACATAACAACAACAACTAGGAAGTGGCCTTCAACTTGGGCTGGGAAGTTCTCCCGCATACTACTGCATACTCCTTTAGACTACTGCTTGTTTAGGTCGGTGCAGTCTTATTTGGCTTACCAGCGGTCCTCGAAAGTCGAAGTTGTCCGAAAATAGCTCGATGAATATTTTGCCTTAATCTTATCCTAGATAGTAATGGTAAATATTTTGATTTTTAATCATTGGTATTTGGCCAAAAAACGCTATTTCCACTTATACACCCAATAATTAGTTGTCTTGACCAGGGCAGGGTTTCGATATAATCGAAAGAGGGAGAGATATAGAGAGAGGGAGAGAGGGAGAGAGCGAGAGAGAGATAGTTATGGAACGGGTTTAGAAACGCATCCAAGTCGCAGCAAAGAGCAGTTTTAATACAACCGCAGTGATCAGTGTACAAGGCAAGTTTTTACAAAGTTAAGCTGTGAAATATTAGTAACGTGCTCAAAAGTGAGCCAATTGTGAACTATTGCCCAATAAATTGAACAGTATTGATAAATTTATCGAGTGTTTTATTGCAAAATCCAATACGAAATCTGAAAAGAGCCTGAAATTCGTAACAATACAAAAAAAATTGGAAAACCAAAACTCGACTCGAAATATGCGCAACACTAAGCGACAGAAAGACATAATTACTACTGAACAGTTAAGATCTGGAAATATACAAGAAACCATACAAGCCCTGATTACTAAATGGAAAAATTAGCCGCATATAAGTTCGTAATAAACATCATTTATACACACCGGACACATCCCAGATGGTCAAGAAACTCTTCTTCTTTTCTAATTTGTAGTTTTTGTTTTTTATATAAAAAAGAAGTGCGGTAACCGCCCCATTTTCTAATATAAATGAGAAGGACAAAAATAAAACAGAGGGGAGAGGAGATTCACAAGTCGCCTAGGCACAACAAATAGAACATAAGAGCAATTTTTGTTAGAAATTTGACTAAGAAGAAACATTCGATCGAAACGATCGTAACTTCAATTTTCAAATAAAATAAACATCGCAATAAGAAAATGACAAAACCAAAATAATTGTGTTCGTATCGATATTAGTACACAAACAAACAACAAAAATCTTAAGTTTTTCATAATTTTGTATTTTCCTTATCTTCTTCAGAAGCTGAACTGTTATGAATTTATTGATTCGGTCAATAGCAAAACAACTATGTGCATGACCAACTCATTGAGGAAATGTTGAAATCCCGCTCGGAGTAGTAAGTTGGTTAATTTACATTCCGCACATAAACATACCATTCAAAACAATGATGTGCATGTGTCCAGAGATAACAGAAATCAACACAACGAAACACTATTTTAGAATACCTATGGATTTCAATTGAAAAACAGGAATACAAAATTTGTCGCTATGCGTTAATTCGAGATTTTTGTTTTGGTAAAACAACTATGTAATCGAGAAATCACAGCAATAAAAAATTTATTGCAATCAAAATATTTAACAATTGATTTTTTTGCGTATATAGTTTTTAGTTTTGATGAGAACCAACTGAAAAACTATTATTTCGTAGTTAAAATAAATCCAATGCAACGCATTCAGGACAAAAAAATAAAAAAAAGATACAGCACATGACTTTTTATCGTTGAAATATTCGTAGTGTAGAAAATGTTATGTTTTGTATTTACGTGAGCGAATTGTTCTCAAAATTGCCCAATGAGTCATTCATCCAAAATTTAACATTGAATTTTCAGCAGAATTAAAATACTTTTCGTTCTATGTAATTGGAAAGCATACGAGTATGTATGTATATAACGAGTGACAAACGTTTTGATGGAACAAAAATATCAGAACAAATACAATTTATAGCTGTATACTGGATTTTGTGCATATTGTGTGATTTGTAATCGGAATATGTACACACATATCGATGAATCACCCACTTAAATAAACAAATTTGTTTGATTGAATATAGTCGATTTGTGTGATGTATAGTAACTTCCTTTTGAATTTCTCATTTAAGTTTTACACATGTTCCCTAAGATCCTTTTTTTGTAATCCTTTGTTGAAGACTACATTTTTTTATTATTGAGACTTCTTTAATTGTTTTATTGTTAACTACTTTTGTTCTTTTTTCTTATTTACCATTTTTAAACGCAATTTTGTTTTTGTTCCAAGATTAAGAATACATTTGTTAAGTTAAGTTACCATTCTCAAAACCTACTGAAACTACTTCATTTCACACAAACACATATTTCCAAGGGGTTGTTAACTTACAATTTTTCTGGATCCATTAGTAAACAAATTTGGTTACTTAAGTGAAAGATAAATCACACTTTATTGAATGGTTCCATTAACTTGTAGAGATTCAGCGTTGGCCATTCCGATTATGTTTTCTGTATGTTTTGTGAGCTTAAGTAAAATTTTTGCGAATAAAAGAAGAGTGGGGACAGGGATTTGTTTCTCGAATAGGTAACACTTTCTGCTCAGTTGAATTTAAAAACAACGTGTGAATTGAGAAAAACAACCTATGCGAAATATGCAACACTATAGAGAGGACAACCAACACATAGTGGAGAAGTGTAAAAAATTCAATCAAATACGACGAAAATATACATACACTAATATAACATAATAAACTAATAGATATCCTAAAATCAGCCACTGGAACATGTATTGCCACGACTCGCTACTGAGTCTGAATTTGATATTGTTGTGTGTGGTTGAGTTTGTGAATAATGAAGCAACGTTTGATGCCGTTTTTTACAGATAAGACAAGAAGCTTTGTTTTAACAATTATTATATGTGTGTCCTTTTCGTAAGCAATTACGACATAACTCATTTTCGGTTACTGTTTTATCGCGCAAAACTATTGTCATATTTTTGAATGTGGGGCATTTATGAGCAAAATGTGAGTCTTTACAAATATCGCATACTATTGAATTGCTAATATTCCCTACCAAGGCTGTAACAATTCCGATGGAATTGCTATCGGAAAATTGATCATTTCAGAGGTTTCGGTGACGGTCGATTGCGCCGGCTAAGGCGCTCAGGAGCTGATGGGGTGGGTATACCGAAACACGAAGTGATCTGTGATGACCGTAAGAAAAAAAAAAAAAAAAAAATGGGACACCAGCTAATCTCCTCATTCACTCTACCTACCTAACATAATCACCTGAACTTCATCCCCACTCTCATCACACTAAACTATTCACTCATCTGAAATTAAGCACTAAAAAACGACGAAACGAAAACAATCGAAAGCTCCAAACAAATAAAAATACTAACGCAAAAATTTAACTTACTAACTTTGTGTAATATTTTCAATTTTAGAATTACTATTGAGATAGATATTACATATTTTATACAAGACATTTCATAATTATTTTAATTTTAATTGTTTTCATAATGAAATTTAATAACTAAAACTATCCTACAAATTATGCGCATAAAGACCCGTTATTAATTATCCCAAGAGAAAATAAACAATTCTAGTATAATTTATAAAATTAGAAAATATAATAAAATAATAATAATATAATAATGATACAAAAATCTTATCTGAATGTGATGTACGAAGACAGCATACGATGGAAGTTGAAGGATGATCGTGTGGTATAACTGTACACACAAATTTTATAAGTACAATAACAACAATTTTATAATTTTTGGTTTCACAGTTTAGGTTATTTTCAATTTTCACTGTACTCCGAACACTTTTTATTTTTGTAGTTAATGCTTTGCTTCGTATTTATAGGAATTGTTTAAAATTTAACTGTTTTTTTTTTTAAATTACACATGTCGATTAAATTCTTGGTTTTATTATTTCATATATGGCTTCCAATTTATTTATTTATTAATGAACTAGTAGTTATTTATTGAACAATTTATTATTTATTACTTTATTTATTTATTTTTTAGTTAGCTTAGTTTTTTATTGGTTTTCATACTTTTTATGTTTCACTGTACGCCCGTGGCGAGGAGGGGGGGGGTAACAGGTGGTGGATAGTGGACGGCCTATCGATAGGTAGGTTAGCGATGAATTAAATAGCAGTCCAGCTGATGGGAGAGCCTCAGGGAACTGGGGAGTGGTTAACCTCAGTTCATTAAATTCTGAGTGCCTATGATGCCCAGCATGGAAAGGCGAACAGATGGCGCCAGAAAACCGCCGGACCTTTATTTCTCCGATACTCGTGGGAATCAAAATGGAAGGATCTAAACTTAAAAAAACCAAGGGCACCGGCTCTCCTCAAAAGCTGGTATCAGCGAAGGGAGGTACCTCGAACCAGACGGGCGGGGCCTCTAAGGTTGCAAAGGTGGCTGACTCTAGGGCACCAGTCCCGGGAGTTAGCGGTACCAACGCAGCACAGGGGAGTGGGACGAGAGACATTCCTCCGGCGAAAAGGCGGTACAGAAATCGCCGCTCGGCATTCCGAATTCTCGAGAAGTGGGCTGCGACCGTCGAGGGGCAGCTCACGGAAGAGCAAAGAACATCAGTAGCTTGGGCACGAAGCACTGTGGGCTGCGGAAGCTCGGAAAGGGACCATGTGTCGAAAAGACAGCGGTCCCAGGACTAGGTGGAAGCAGTTGACAGCAAGCGGGCCAAGTTGCTGACTAACACAAAGCCGAGCTCTATCTCAGGGACGAAGCTGGTTAGCGATGTCCTGAGGGAGCATATGTTGACGCTAGCCGTAATTGTTGGTCTATAACGCACTCAACCTCGTCCTTTTTCAGGTCCTGGGAGAAAATCTAGGACCACCCCCATCCTCCAGAGATGCGGGATGGTATCAAGGGCGTGTGAAGATGACTGCATGCTCGGCCTCTAGATCTGTGGATCGACATATGTAAAAAGGCAATAGCCAAAGTAGTGGAGGTGTGGCCAGGCGCAAAGCTTGCGGCAGTTAGCCGGTAGGAAATTCCCAGCAGGCCGAGGGCACGTGTCTGGCTACCATCCGAACCGGCTAGCCCTGATGAGGCCTTGAAAATCATTCAGGCCACTAACCCGAATCTTCCGACCGGAAATTGGAAGATCGTCAAGCAGGAGGAGGCGAAGGGGGGCTCGAAATTATCAATTATGGTAATAAATAATGAGTCCCTTGCCCTCCTTCACTAAAGGAAGGGAGTAATTGACTTCGGTTTCGGGTCAATTACTGTCAACGTTTATAAAAAGGATGGGGCGGAAGCGCGTGCGGGAGGCCAACTGGAGGATGGTGGCAGCCCGCCCAGGCCTAAAGGGGGTACCAGCAGCATGGGGGGTGAAGCTGAGGGTAGGGGGGATAGTGAATTCGGCGACCTCGGTCTGGCAAGTATTCACTTGGAAGATAAGGAGGGGCACACAAGCGAAGGAGCTGGTGTACCAATGGAGGAGGATGTCGGCAGCCCTGCAAGACGGGGGGCACTGACAAGTCCTCTACAGAGGGTAGGAGGGTTAGCGAGACGGCCGAATCCGGCACATCCCAAAATACCGAGGGTTAATATTCCTGCGGTAGCAGGATTATGCTTCTTTATTCTGGGTTTCGGCACCAAAAAATGTTGAAATAAATTGTTTTAGTTGTCTATAGGTTATGATGTTTTTTAATGGATCCGGCACGTTCAATTAGAACTATTTAATCCAAATTGTCACCATAATAAATTAGTTTATGAATAAAACTAATCGAGCACTTAAGATGAATTATCAGCCTTTACGTAATAAAGTAAAATTATTTATTTATACTGACGGGCACGGCACACAATATTCCGCTATTTGCCGGGTATTTGTATTTTTAAACTTTAATAAAATGTTTACAATATTTCACTATAATTAAATTGATTTAAATTTAATTTCCACCACCATGTACACTATATATTACACAAGGAAAATAATGTGTTAAAAATGGTACACCGTATTTTAATAATTATTATTTTCGATTTCACATAAATTTTGTTTTATTTAATGGCGATATGATTACATACTCAAAAGTTTTCGTGTTGTTAGTTTGGAGGTTACCAAGAGAGTGTATATATTTTAAGACGATGAACCAAAATAATCTGAGATTTTGCGTACGTAAAAAGAGCGCACTGAAATAAAAGTAAAAGGCAGCTATACATAATTTGCTGTTAGTTGTGAATACCCACAAAAGATGGTGGTGAAATTGTTTTGAGTGTTGTACTAATGTGTCCAAGATATTTAGTACAAAGCAGTGATTTGTGCGTACTAATACATTTGTGGAATATATTTATTTAAAGTACGGATTCAAACCATAGAGTAAGTCAAAATATACTCCATAGCTGTCACTACTAAGCTGAAAGAGGCTGTTCAAATACAATTATATTTTATAGTCGAAATGAGTTGCATTTCGAATAATTGTAGGGATAAACGAATGGAATAAATTGATTGCATGCGTGGGTCACAACATGTCCTTCCAGTTCTCAAGTTATCCAAATTCAGCAAAATGAATACGTTATTCTTGCCTATATTATTTTTTATTTTTTATTGATAGATAAACCGTTCAATTCAATGGGTTTTTGGAAAAAGGGTAGATATTTAAAAAAATTTTGATTACAAAAATGTTTGCTATAAATATTGCTTATAGTTATGTGCAATTTATGGTTCTTGTTTGTGATTATGTCTGCGGGATAGCCCAGGGTATAAATCTGATGACTTGTTGTCGCTCTGATTGGTTGCAAGCGGAATATTTTCTCGTGTCCATTGTATAAAGCGTGGGTTGTAAAGTTACAGTAGCAATTTTCCAAAGTCCGAAGTGAATGCTGAGGTCCAAATTGTTATTCAATAGATTGCCGTGTCCGGGTAGAGAGCTGGGGTCAATTATTGAAGTAGGTATGTTCGGATGTCCAGGAAAAATGCAGGTAAAATTAAAAAGATCAATTTTTCTCCAATTAATTCGCTTTATTTTCACACTTGTTGTTGACACTTGAAAGTATTTTTTTGAAGTGATTTAATTTTTTGAGTTCACAAAAATTGTACAATTTTTTAATAATTATATTACAGTGACATCTACCCTATGTAACTTAGATTAATACTTTTTCTATGTTTTAGTACTATGTTCATGTTTGTTATTTACTCTATTGCAACGTAGATGTCTCTGTATCTTAGTATGAAGTAAGTTTTGTTATTTTATAAATGTCAAATACATCAAAATAAATAAATTTGGTTGTCAAAATGGTAAGTTTTTATATAATGCAAATTAAATTAATTAAATGAATATTAAATAGGGATTTATATAATTACAATTTTAGATAATTAACAAGGATATACAGTTTAGATGTACAGCTGTGACATGGAAGACGGAAACTAATATCTTCCTCTACGGTGATGGCAATACAATGACCCGAGTATGCTGATCAGCTGTTGGCTCAGATAAGTACAGTGTAAATTTATGGTTAGTTAAGTGATGATTCTTTGTGTTGTTCTCTTCTGTTTCTTTTAGGTATTGGATTTGACGATAATTGGCGAGACGTTTGGTGAAAAATATGTGTTGTGAAAGTTAATGTGTAATGTGTATTGTGTGTCAAAAAACTCTCACAAACAGTTCTTGCTATAAAAATAGTACTTAAAAGGAAAGCTAAGTTTTAACTAATTATAACAGAAATAATTATAACAAATACATAATATAATAAACGCACTCTCTTTAGCAGAACACTAAATGTTGTAATCTATAGTCTATTAATTTTTAATTGGATGCTTTTGGTGTTTGACAGCTGTTTCATGATTGTCAACAACAATACTTAAGCACTGTTACGTTGACTGGTTTGTTTATGAATTAAATGGGTACATAAATAAATAAGGGTAATTAAATAATAAATAATACATAATTTCAATTCTATAATTTTAGGTTTATGATGGATTTATTGTTAGTTGGTTTTCTAACATCCATCTTACTGAGGTCCGTCAGGTCATTTAAAATGTATGCCGCTAGAAACTTTAGTCTGTTTCAGGCCAGACGCGATGACAGGTGTAAAGAATATGAGGTACTGTAGTAGTGTGACAGAAGTCATGTGAGAAGAATCCAAGTCTACCCGCATGCCTGAATATGAGACAGTGCCCTGTACTTACTCGAACAACCATACTGATCTGAACCCGCTGAGGTGAGATGGTCTGTTTGGATCTCGCCAAATCTAACTTTCACCAGAAATGTCGAGTTATTACAAGAGGTACTATAGGACGAGCTAGCTCATCGGATTTTATATTCACTATATTAATGAAATGCCGTGGCACGCATTTAATCTGCCATCTCGTTTCGACCTGAGGAGGTGAGATTTCTCATTATCGTTTATTATGTTTTCACAGTTAGTCTCATAATTCTCACAAATTTTTTGTTATATATTTTGCATATTCCATTACACAGAATTATTTACAAATATTTCTTCAAAATCGCTGAATTGGTACCGAAGAAAGACGTGTTTTAGTCGTCTTCTTCGAGGATTTAATTTAATTTTATTTATTTATTTATTTGATTTTGTGATAGTTTAATTTAATTTAAATTATTTAAATTTAAATAATATGAATTTAAAAAGTATAAATTAAAAGTAAGTGTTTTGTGTTAAGTAAATGTGCATCATTTTAATTTTGTTAGTACATATTGTAGTGGAAAATAAAATTAATTTAGTGAAATTTAGTGAATGAGGAAGACTTCAACAAGGAAATGTGTGTCCAAAAAATCATAACGGTACTATCTAGATATCGTTAGAGGTATATTCATATCACATATACTGGTCTTTAAACATATAGTATGTGTATGTTGTATGAATTTGTGTAAAAATTTCTTTTCTTTTTATTTTATTTGTTAACAATTTAATTTGTCTACGTATGGGCCTTCAGCCAAAATTACGGGGAGGGGGGAAGATATTTCTAGTTTTTTTCAGTAGATATATTATGAGCGATTGGCCTCTGTATTTTTCTGATTTACCAAATCGAAAATATTAGGATTGCCATGAACAATTAATATATTTGTCTATAAAAAATGCCGAAGAATCAATTTTATTTTATTATTTTTGTATGCTTTGCTATGGTAAGGGTTGTGTATAGTCAGAGCCGACGGCTGTATTTGTGTATATGTTATATATACAAATCTGTTTTTTTGTTGTTGTTTAAATATTATAAGAAAAAACAATACATAGACACGTATAGCATACATTTTTTTTAAAAGAGCGATCTGGATGCCGTGCAGACATTTTGTTGGTTTTGGTAAAGGTAGTTTATATACACAGTTAAATATTTCTGGTATATATGTACATGAACATTTATAAACATATTGTTCTGTTTAATTTTTCTACTCTAATTAATATGTATGTTTGGCTTTGTGGTATAAAATTGGAAATTCTTTCGTTTACCACACAAGTTTATTGTGTTTTGTGTATACGCAGAACAAATGGATTTATATTCGATTCAAATGGGATTCTTATACTTCGTATAATCGAGTACGTTTGAATTTAATTCAGAAACAGCTATACGCAATACATAACAATTTATTTATGCATCCCAAAGTTTAATACAAGCTATTGGTTATGGAAATGCACCAAAAAGTGAAAACATAACAAAAATTTATGTCTTTGTATGTTCATGTTGATGGGAAGGGAAAACGTATATTGCAACAACAAAATTGTTAAATTTCTTATTTTTCTTCTGATCGTATTTCGGCTTAGTAGAATTGTTATTATTGGAATTGTGTCTGTTTGGAATATCCAAAGCAACTGTAATTCTAGGTAGATGCATGTTGCTTTGAATTCATGGCAGTGCATGTATAACAAAATAATTATTCAATTTACGTTTTTCTGGCCGGTATGATCCGTTGGGTTTTAACTAATTAAAACACAATCATTTTAATTTGATTTACGGCACAACGTTGTGCCGTAAATCAAATTAAAATGATTGTGTTTTAATTAGTTAAAACCCAACGGATCATACCGGCCAGAAAAACGTAAATTGAATCGTATATGTGTGTCCATGCAGCATACTTGATCCAAATATTAAACAAAATAATTATATATGATGGGGCATGAGTTGAAAATAATTTTTATTAGATGAAATGCGTTGATAAATTTATATTTTTGTTTTATTTTATTTAATCGTTAAAAATATGTATAGGAGTTTTTTCGTAAGTTCAATATAGTAAGTAGTTTGTTCAAGCGATTTTCTTTTGGAAAAGGTTGGTAAAGTTTTAGATTCCTGGACCAAATTGAATCTGAATTTAAATTTCAAATTGTTTTTTCAATTGGTACAAATAGGAGAATATTAGTTTTTGATTTATATTTGAGTTATTTAATATAATTTAGAATGGCAACTTTAAGCTGTTAGTATTTTATGTGTTCTTAATTATTGTAAATTAATGTGCAGTGGGATTTAAACTGAATAGAGTATTAAGAAATTAATTAATTATTAATTTCATTTTAGAGGTATGTCTGGAATTAACTAATTAAATTATAAATCTGGAAATTAAACTTATGTATATGGTTTCAGGTATTAATTAGATGATTTTAAATTCGAGTTTTAGAATTTTTTGAAAAATTAACTAATTAAATTACATTTTTGTGTTGGAATTTAATTGATAATTAGGAATGGATTCGATACATTGAAATTTTCAGATGAGAAACCGGGCGCGGCTTCAACTACTCTATTATTGTTCATTATTTAATTATTTATTATTTAGACTTTTAGAGCGGTGAAACCGGGCGCGGATTTTCATTCATTTATTTTATTTTATTATTCGTATAGTTGATTTGTTCAATTCAATTTATTATGGAAACGTTGAACTATTAGTATGTAATATGTTTCAGATTAATTTAAACTATTTTGCAGATCTATTTAAGCAGAATAAATTAATAAACAATTAATTATTTAATTTTGATTTTAGTGGTATTTCTGGCTTAAAAATAAAAAAACCAAACTTTTTATTTTTGAATTTATTTACTTTTATTTATTTAAAATTACAACTAGTTTCGATCTTGTAAAGATCATCTACAGGTAATTTTTTGCAATTAAAAAACTAAAGTAAAACCAACTCTTTCAAAAATGTTTGTTTAACAGGTAAAATATAAAAAAGGACTTATATATAAAAATAATAATAAAAAAAAAGAATATAAAAGAAAGAAAAAAAAAAACGAAGGCAGACAAACCCACAAATTTAATTAAAAATAAGGGGTGTTGCGCTTGTTATGGTTAATTTTTAAAAGTTATTTTAAATAAGGGGGAATTTTTGCATCATCTGTGTCCATGAGATTTGTGGTGTTGGCGATGTGGTATGACTCGTATGCGTCTACAAGGGTGCTCGTATGCGTCTACAACTGGAAGACATCACAGTGGATATTGAAAGTGGAATAACTCGCTGCCCCTCCTTGGTCAAAAACAACATTAGGTTTGTGGCACAGAAAATTATTCTTCAACACAAAGGAAAGAAGGATAGCCAAGCCTCATCTACATTGAAAACCATCACGGCTCTCAAAAAAAAGAAGGACATCGTTTTTCTGAAAGCAGACAAGGGGAACGCGGTCGTCATTTTGGTTAAACGGGATTACGATGAACGAGTATTATCAACAATAGCCGAAGGTCCATACAAAGAACACACTTGGAGAAACAACAATCCAAGGGACCCTCTCAACAACATGGTCAAACAAGCCAAAAATGTAACAAAGGAAATAGCAGCTATATTGAATGATCGTCAATTAGAGTACAAATTTCACGTTACCAATCCGAAGGTATCGAAGCTTTATGCATTGCCGAAAATTCATAAGCCCGGTAACAAGATGAGACCAATTGCATCAAATATCTCGACACCTACAGAAAACATGGCTAAATGGTTGTTGAAAGAGCTGGAAATGATTCCACCACCAAAAGGATGCAGTATAATAAATTCAAAGGAGTTAGTGGAAAAACTAACAGATATAACATTAGCTCCTGATGAAATATTAGTATCATTTGATGTGACAGCATTGTTCCCGAGTATCCCAATAAAAACGGCAATAAACAATTTGGAGGATCATCTTTTAAAAAATCAAGTACAGGCAAGTCTAATACAAGCTTACATCAAAATTTTCGATACATGCATGGAGCAGAATTTTGTTCAATTTCGAGATACATTTTACCAGCAAACATCCGGAACATCCATGGGAAGCAAATTGGCGCCATACCTAAGCAACGTATTCATGAGCAACATGGAGGAAAATCTAAAACAAAACTTCAACCTGTTCCCGAGGATTTGCTTAGATATGTAGATGACATTTTTGCAATAGTGAAACAACCTCATTTGCCAGCTATTTTCAACCATATTAATACAATAGATCCAGCAATTAAGTTTACAATGGAAACCGAGGAAAATGGCATTTTGAACTTCCTGGATAAAAAAATCATCCGAAATAATAACAATAAATTAAAATTTGGAATTTTTAGAAAGTCTACAAATACAAACAGATTCATAACAGTAGATTCATTTCACCATGTGACGCACAAGCAAGCAGCGTTTCATTCTATGGCGCATAGATTATTTAATATACCTATGGAGCAGTCGGAATTTGATGAGGAGGTTAAATTTATTCAGAACGCGGCCGTAGCCAATGCGTATTCTACTCAATTTGCTGATAACATTATCAACAAGCACAAAGCCAAGCACATCAAATCATCACTCACCACATTACAACCAGCCATGGAAACGGTGAATACTACTAGAGTCAGCGTTCCATACTTTCCGGATATTACCAATAAACTTCAGCGCGTCTTCCACAAACACAACATAGAACTTGTCACCCGTCCATCAACAACTATCAAAAAGGATTTAAACAACTTTAAAGATAATGTAACATAAGATTTACGGTCTGGAATTTACCAAATTAAATGTTCTGATTGCCAGGACACCTACATCGGCCAGACTTTGTTACCGGTGTCGAATCAATATATCTACTCCCCAAAAAGAAATGTTCAATTAGTTGGAATATCTTGTCCAGCCCAATAATATTTTTTGTATATATAATAGATCAATAAACCTTTGCGTCATACAATTTTTAGTGTAACTGACCTAGGTTTGTATTTTAAATTTTTTTTTTTTATTGCTTCGCCTGAGTCATAGTCGATATCGGTACTGCAATAAAGTTTGTTGTCTCCCTAAATGCAAATAAATGCAATTCATAGCCGAGCTAGTTTAGGTGTGCGGTATATGCTTACCTCTTGTACCACGATCGTACAAAAAAACGTAATTTTTTATGTGTAAGAGAAATGCTTGGTAATTGCAGTTAAGTATATATGTATGTAAATATATTGGTTATTATCAATAAGAGGAATATATTAGTACGTACCTATTTTAAATAAATAAGCGGGTATTATATACATACATACAAGATCTTGTTTTTTTGGCAATCTCACGCGATTGGATTTTTTTTTGTTTAAACAAAAGTTATATTTAGTGAGGCATCCGTGGCTAATAGATCAGCCCAGGAATAAATGTGAGAAACATTTTTTTTTATAGTTATGGAATGGTGAGTTAGGTATAAAATGTGTGATTAGTTTAGTGGTATTTTTTTCTCTGTGCATTTATTTAAGCAAATATATGGATATCCCGTAGATTTTGATAAATCGCTATACAGGATCGGTAAATGAAAACCAGCATAATTTCAAAAAAAAAAAAAAAATATTATCAATTTTGCCGGTGAGTTTATTTGCTAAAACATCAAAAATTATATATGCTTAATTAAGCCTTTTAATTAGCAGCGAGGCCTCACACGTAAAGGATAATTAGATCACCAATCTCCTCCATGGTTCAACACGGTAATGTAACAGTGGTTTTATTGCGCGATCATCCGCAGAGTTTCCGCTAGAGGAAAAGGAAAAACCACTTGCCACCGCGATATTAATAGAGTTTTCTTGCAAGATTTGGCAATAAGTTTCCGTTAGAGGAAAAGGCTATGGTGACATAATAAAATACGTGTTGTGGAAAATATTTTGTTGATAAAATAATTTTTTTAGTTAAAAAAAATTAAAAAGAATTAAATTTGATTTGTTTTAAGCGGCTATCGCTGGCTTAACTTAATTATTCAGTATTTATTAGTTAATAATTAATATTTTAAGAGATAGTGTTCATTCTAGAATTTAAGAAAATTTTGTTGGAAATTACAGTGAAATAGTTGAGTGAAAAAAAAAATGTAAGAAAGGGCACGGTTATGGTATTTAATTACTAAACAATTTTTTTTTAGCCACGTATATATCCGGGAGTACTCTACGGCAGATTATGGGTGAGTGTTTTTATGATCATTAAAAGAGAACAAAACATTTTTTTTTGTTTGCCCAGAATATTTTTTTGTTTCCGTGTTCAATATTTTCATTTCACTTCTAATTCGCTTTTCATTTCAACAAACATTTTTTTTTTTTGGGTCATAGGTTATTTATTAGTTCTTACATAACTAGAGGTTTAATAGCATTAGTACATATGTATATTCTAGGTGTAATTTTCTTTTATTTCTTGTAATTACCAATAAATTTTAAAATGGAGTAATTTGAAATTTTTATTGGTTGATGGTGTTGTGATCCGCTTTGTTTTTTTCAGTTTTTTTCTTACCAACATAAGGTTTTGTCGTGTCTCCATTAATATGACAACAAAGTAACCCCCCAACCCACTGAGGACTACCCGATTACGGAAATGTTGGTCTGTCATATAGAGACTCGTAACAACTTCGAGAGATTTCAGCACCAGGCTTAAAGAACATGAAAAAGCCAACTGGAATAAATCTAGTGTTGCATATCATATGTTCCACCATAACCACAAAATAGACACCACTATTTCAAAAATAATAAAAACAGTACATCAAAAATGGAAACTAGACGCATACGAGTCATACCACATCGCCAACACCACAAATCTCATGAACACAGATGATGCAAAAATTAATTCCCCCTTATTTAAAATAACTTTTAAAAATTAACCATAACAAGCGCAACACCCCTTATTTTTAATTAAATTTGTGGGTTTGTCCGCCTCCGTTTTTTTTTTCTTTCTTTTATATTCTTTTTTTTTATTATTATTTTTATATATAAGTCCTTTTTTATATTTTACCTGTTAAACAAACATTTTTGTATATATATAAGAGTTGTTTTTACTTTAGTTTTTTAATTGCAAAAAATTACCTGTAGATGATCTTTACAAGATCGAAACTAGTTGTAATTTTAAATAAATAAAAGTAAATAAATTCAAAAATAAAAAGTTTGGTTTTTTTATTTTTAAGTAAGTGAAAACTGTTGGTGTTTTGTGATTATACGAAATAATATTAATTATAAAAGGATCACTTACGTCACTCCGCTTCAAAAAATTTTTTTTTTTTTAAAAATGTTTAATAATGTTACCCCTGGAATTAGTTAATTAATTTAATTCTTTAATTTCTGGAGTCAACAGCTAGTTAAGCTAAAGAATTGGAAATTAAATTTTATAGGGTTTCAAATTTTTGGTTTTTGATTTTAGAATTTTAGTTTAAAAAAAAGAGATTTAATGTTTAAAATCAATAATTTAGAATTCAAATTTTTAATGTATCTTGAATTTCAGGTTTTTTAGTTAGTGTTTAATTTGCTGCCCTTCCAAGATGGTACTGGCTGAGGTGACAGCACGATAGCCGGGTGGCAGTTGGTTTAATTATTGTCAAACCATTAATGTTAATTTATTTGTGGTACATAAAGATACATCTATAATTTATTTCAGAGAATTAAATTTATACTTAATTAATTTTAGAATAGTTATTATAAAGGATTAATACATATTTTAAATTTAGGAAATTATTGAAGAACCATTAATGTCCTTTCCGTCGGTTTTGTTATGTGTAAAGTGGGTTCGGAGGGCTCGGCGTCATCCGGAAATCTCGCTTAGGCTTGGTCGTATACCCTGATCAATCAATCAATCAAAATCGCTGAATTGGTACGAAGGGTGCGTGATAACAAATGACTGTGTGATCAGTGGTTTAAAATAGGCTTCACTTGGTCTACCGTCTAACTAATATTTGAACGCTTTATAAATTGTCGTGGGCCCACTAGCGTTATTTACTTCGATTTGATTTTCATAAATTTAATAACCCTAACTATTTTTTATTTTTTATTAACAAGTCTACTAATGTTGAAATTGGTGGTCAGTCTCGTCGTAAAAAACGCCACAAAGCTCTTCGTCCTTATCGATTGAATGTCTATTTAAATTTTCTTTACTCGAACATTTGCTCGTTACCTTATATCGTTATGCTAAATTCTTGTGTTGAATAAAATTACTATCGTTGTTCTTCTATGTGCATACTTGGTCGAACAAATTGCTACAACATCGATTTAACATGCATAGTTTAACTTAATTAATATTTTGCAATTTTGTAGTAAGTCAGTTTATTTCAATTTACTTTAGGTATTTTAATCTTACCCATGAAATTTGAAAAATGAGTATCGTTTAAATATAAAATTTTATGTACAATGTAATAAATGTGGTATAGCAGTAGTGGTAATAACACTATTAATAATAATATGGGACAATGATAACATGAAAACTGAATAATTTTTTATATCATTTTTATAATAGTGGATAGATGATAGTTCGAGTTAAAATTGAAATATGAGTCAATTTTTTTTTTAATGAACAGATGTAGTGCCAATATACCCGTTCGAATCATAGCTGTATATCGTAGCACAAAATTTTATTATTGTGGTTGTTTTTGTTATTCATTTTCATTTGTATTTTCTCTTGTTAGCTTTTCATTGTTTTTGAATTAGATTCAATTGGATTTTCTGTTGTAAATGATGATGTTAAGTGTGTATCGTTTGTTTTTTTTTTGTTTGTCCGAGAGATAAATTGGTGTCGAAATTGAAAAAAATTATATCGAGAAAAGTTTTTGTGTTTTCTTTGTATTACATTTTATATTGTCTTGATATAAATGATGATGCTGAGATAAAACTTGTTGTTGAAAAGTATTTTTATAGCTTTAAAAGTGTTCCGTTATATTTGGCTTATTATTGATACAAATGTTGTGTTTACCAAAAAAAAATTGTAGTGTTTGATTCTTGACATGGATTATGGGTTGTTGATTATCAAACAAAAACATTTTAGTGACTTATCCTTGAACTTAAACTTCATTGTTTTGAATGTAATATGCACGGAATAGTTACTGCACCTTGTTTACTATTACCCGTTTAGTATAATTTTTTACCATAAGAACCAATGGATCCTAAAATAATATTCACTTATTGTATAACAAGTATAGGAATACGGAATCCAAAACTATGGATGTTCAATCGGCAACCACATAGAAATCTGCTGAAATAGATAAAAGTTGCTGAAATACATTCGTATTGCAACCTCCGACCGATCAAGTTGCGTTTAATAATTAATATTTATTTTGGTTGTTTACTTTTCCCACTATAACGTAGTTATATTGGGTAAGTATTGTAATTACGAAAAAAATGTTATTCCAAATTTTTACATTTCTCGACGGACTAGGTTACCAGGACCCCGAAACATCGATTAGTTGTCGATTGTCCTCCCAGTTATACATTTTTATTGTTTTTGTTTTGCCTCCCATTCTCACATATATTGATAGTTTTGGTCGAAATTTTGTACAAAAGTAGATTTTAGTAATGAGCAGTTTGTATTAACTTTTTGGTTCATTCGGGTCTAGAATTGGGTTGCAGTGGAAGAGAAAACTGTGTTGATGATAAATTTGACAATTCATCATCTACCTGTTCATAAAATTTGAAGTCGATTGATGCATTGCTTGGGGGTCATTTTAATAAAGAGGAGTAATATAAATTTGATGATGTGTTATTCGAGGTAACTTAAATTACACTCAAATTTTATTTGTTTTTCACTTATTAATTATCAAAGTTTTCGGTACACTCTATTTTCAGCATCAACTACGCCTATCCCCAGTCTAACTTGAACCTTTGCTAGAAACATGTATGCACCATCAGATTTTATTGGTTTCGCTTGTCCGTTGCTCTCGATCCGCAAACTTCTCCAAAAACATCATAACATAAACTTTGAACGTTGCCTTATCTGATAACGCCTTTTGGCTCGAGTATTTGCTGCTAAATTTTAATTTAGAAAAACAAAAATATTTAAAAAAATGAATTTTCCGGAAAACCTGTTGTGACGTGAAGAAATGCTAATTGAGAAGTGGCAACCGAGGAGTCGGATGGACTCAATTTTTATAAATAGAGTTGTTACTAATTGATTTTTGATTAACTTTGGCTGTGATTAATGTGATATATCGATGTGTTACGCTTATGATTGTTTGTTATCATTTACTTTTATTAACAATTTGTATTAGGAGTTCAAAGTACTGTTAAAAATTGAGGTGCTTCCAACTTTTTTAAATTACTGAAACCTTCTTTGAGTTTCGTTTTTAAATTGAGAATAAGACAGAGCCTCAGCCAAGGTTATCATAAACTGCTGTCGTCCTGTTTGCAATACTTTGGTGTTACGAACTAATTCGCGGAATAAACTTGAACAATCAATCTTGATTAGTGAAAACAAATTGTTTATGTGTCTGTGTGTTCAAGGATATTTCTCCTCAAGCAGCAGAAAGGTTCTATTTATTATTTTCGGCACCCCATGCTATCTTAGGGTACTCTGAGGACATTTTTTGGATTTTTTTTTTTTATTATACATGGTGACCCATTTTAATCGACGGATCCAAATATCTCCTAAAATACACCAGCTACATATATATGATTTAGACGAAATATTTCAAGGACAATTGGGGTCATTTATTTGTAATAACGTCCTTGACCTGCAGGTCAATTTTCAGTGTCATTTCAAGGTCAAAGTAATTTATTAAAATGGAAGGCTGTATTTTTGACAAGGGACTAGAAAAGAGTGAGAAATTTGATGTCCAAATATTTATTTTCCATGGCCTACCAAGGTTACTTAAAGGAATATATTTTAGTTATAATGTTTATGATTTGCTAAGAAAATTCAAAAAATAAATAATTATGAGAGTGCTTGTTAGAAATTTGATAAAGGTGTACCATCCGAAACGAACGTAATTTCAATTTCAAATAAAATAAATATCACATTAAGAAAGTGATAAAACCAAAATATTGTGTTTGATTATATAAAATCTTTTTATTCGTGATATTAGTCCACGAGTAAACAACAAATAAAACAAATTATTCATTTTTACAATTTGTATTTTTTTTATTTTCGTATCAAATCATAATCTTTTTAACTAAAATGTATTCCTTTAGGGCCTATATTCTGATCAAGTGTCAAATGACAAATGACAAATGACAATTTTTTGTCACTTTGAACTAAAATTTTAACTGCTATAAAATGACAATATAGTTGTGAGTTCTAAAATGCGATTCTGATGAAGTGACTTTTTCAAAATGTCACAAGAAAAAAAATGGAGGTGTGGTCAACACACGACTTTCTTTTACGAACAGAGAATTTTGAGAAATTTTACTTTTTTTTAAAATTTTTTTTTTAAATTTTTTTTTTAAATTTTTAAATTTTTTTTTTTCATCTGGGCTGTAGAGAGGACACAGACAGACTGACAGACTGACAGACTGACAGACTGACAGACTGACAGACTGACAGACTGACAGACTGACAGACTGACAGACTGACAGACTGACAGACTGACAGACTGACAGACTGACAGACTGACAGACTGACAGACTGACAGACTGACAGACTGACAGACTGACAGACTGACAGACTGACAGACTGACAGACTGACAGACTGACAGACTGACAGACTGACAGACTGACAGACTGACAGACTGACAGACTGACAGACAGACATACAGACACTATTTCGAAACCCACTTTTTCGGACTCAGGGGACCTAAAACAAATAAATCTCTAAAAATCTCAAGGTCCAAAATTTTCATGATTACGATACTTTATTTTACTAAAGTAAAAGAAAGTAAAATGACAAATTAAACAAAATTGTCATTTACTTGGTTTTCCGTGACAAAAGTCAGCTGCATTTTTAAATAAAATATGTGTGAGTATATTTTGTTAATTTTTAATAATTCTTGTTATACATTTTAATTGTTGATTCGATTGCAATTTTGCATCTTTTTTGGGGACTGTAAAAAAAAATTTGTGATAATGATAATAAAAAGAAAGGTAGATAGCAGAAAAAAAAATTTAAAAATCCCGTATCAAAAAAACCAATCAGTTTTTTTGTTGATGAGGAATCAGTTGAGTGGCGTGATTCGAGATAGTATAATAATAAAAATAAAATGTGCATTTGTGATTATTTAGATATTAAAGTTAAATTTTTTTCTTATATATTTTATTAAAATTTAATTTAGTTAATAAATAAACAACAAAACAAAAAAAATGTAATTAATATTGTAGTGTTATTAAATAAATTAAGAAAATTTAAATTCATGAAGTTGTTTTAAATATATAGTATATGTATGTGAATAATACAAAGAACGACAATGATAAAAATTCAGGATTTTCTACCATAAGTGCTAACGTAAAAACGAGTAGTTTTGAAGACCATTAGTTTTGAGTGTATTTTGAGTGTATTTTTGTGAGTGTTAAAGAAACTTTTGGTTTGTGAGTGATAAACGAATTATTGTATTGTGAGTGAAAAAAAAAGACAGAAAAGTAATTTTTTTTGGGGTTTTCTTGTGAGAAGTCCATTAGACGTCATAAAATTGTATGACTTCGGATATTCATGAGCGGGTGTTGAATATCCGTGAAACACCTTTAAACCCCGCACATCGGCAATACAAGGCTCGTTAACGGTGTGGCGAGCCGCGGTTAACCACACCCGTGCACCGTTGGAGGGCAAGTAAGCTTAAAAATAAAAAAAAATAAAAAAATCATTTGTTTCTTTTTTGTTATAAATATTAATTATGAATTAAATTAAGTTAATTTGGTTGATGGTTGGAGAAGTGGAAGTGTTGCGTGCATTGTTGCGTTTTTTTTTCTTCAATCGGTTAGCAACACAGTTTTTTTCAGGAACAAACAGGATGTTGGAGATTTCACCCACCCCATCGCCGTGAGTCTATAGCCAGACATGTGCTATGTCCAGCACTCATGTTTGTTTGTTTTATTTTTTTTGTACATGAAATCGTTTTAACATTTCGTTGCATTGTTTATATTTTAATTAAAATAAAACAATATTTTATCTATTTTTATATATGTATATAATGTGTATGTAGCGTACAATATCATTAAAATTAACCTTAAAATATAACTGCGGTAAACTAGAAATGTAATTGCTGTAAACTGCTGTTAATGTCTTAACTCATTTCATCAGAATCGAATTTATACTAATAACAAAATGTCACGAAAAATTGTCATTTCATTAGAATCTACCCCCATGTGATCTTGACATATCATGGAAGATACATAACCGAACGTAAAAGTTCTCATTCTTTTCATATCCGGTGTCAAAAATAGGGGTTTCCATTTAAAAAATAACGTAGCAGGCATTGAGACGATTCGCCCAAAACTTCTGATTTCTAATCTAGGATTAATCTATTCATAACGTTGTCGGAAAAGGTTTCGTTCTCCTTACTAACCTACCTATCGTCCTTAATAATTTTATGTGCTATTTCCAACTTAAGTACCCCAATTTTAAGGGATGACAAGTTCTTGCATTATCTAAACAATAACAGAAACAGGTGAATTAATAAAAGAATATTGCCAATTTAATTCAGTCTTTTTATTTTTTTACTCTTATCACATAAATAAACAAATCAAAAATTGACTCGCAATCTTAATTATAGATATAAGTTTTCCTTAAATATGAAAAAATTGTTAAAGATATTCAGTCTTAAACTCGAGATAATTATTCTTAAAATATAAAAAATTAAAAATAAATTCAAAGTTTCATTTAATATTTACTATCATTTAATATTACTAGGTAATGCACATATTCTGCATAGTAACCGTTCTATATTGCACCGATACGGCACAGCTAATGGCTTCTGTGCGAGGTCATGCAGCTATATGTTTACATTTTTCGTCTTGTCCGGCTTTACGCATGAGCTGACATATTTCCAGTGGCAGCTACGCTGGCTTAAGTTGTCTAGTTTAATCTCATGTGGGATAATCGGACATAGCTGATGTTTGGATAACCAGTCCAATTACAAGATCGATTGCTGGAGGAGGCGCGACTCCCAAAGGGTCTAGTAAGTGTGTTTTAGCATCGCCAAAATAGTAAGCTATATCATAAACCGAAATGTTTATGTTTTGACCATCAATGTTGCTTTGATTATTATTGTTCGCATCCATTTTCACCTACCAGAAATTTATAAAATAAAATATCGAAAAAGAAATTTAATTATTAACAATTTTAAATCAAAATCAAATTTCTAATTTATTACATATTAGTAAATTCATTTATACCAATTTACTTCAACCTAACCTCAAATTTCACATTTTTTTTTAATAACTTTTACAACATTTTTAACAATATATAATCGAAAATAAGAGAATAGATTAATAATAACCATACTTTAAATTACAATTACATACTCTAACAATGTTGTAATTATTACATTTTTAATTGCTAAAATAATATTTATCAACATAATATTTATCACAAAAGTTTTATTTGTAAACAATGACGTTCGCCCAGCATAAAATTTATTTGCGTTCTTACAAAGTTTTATAACACTTTCAGCAATATAATTGCAACTATTCAATAAAATTAACAACAACCTAGGCAATAGTTTCATTCGTTGGTTTGAGCATTGTACTGAATATTAGCTGTCATTAATATTCTGTGGAGAGCGAACATTCAAAGAGGATTGACGTGTTTTGTCTTTCCTCTTCAGAATTTAATTTAATTTAATTTTTATTTTTGATTTATGTGTATGTGTTCTTAGTGTGAAATGTTATGTATATACTTTATATACATACTATATATATGTATATACATTTTAATTCTAGTTCAATTCCATTTTATTTAAAGTGAAATAATAATTAAAGTGTAATTTTGGAAAATGCAATCCACCGGGATAGATGCATTTATCAGGCAATGTTTTATATTTACAGATAAAGAAACCAAAATACTTCATTTCTTGATTAACCTTCAATCTATGAACCAGGGTCGTTTTCATCCAAACCAAAACTGCTTTTTGTAATTTCGAGAGCACATTCTTAGCTCGATATGCAATTAAAAAAATTTACCGGACAAAAAAACTATTGTTTCTTGAATAAGGATGCCTAGAGATAATCCATGAATTATTTAAGATTTTTGTATTGATAATTGTTGATTTTATTGCGCAAAGACGAGAACGATCCTGGTTCATGGAATTAAGGTGCCTAAAATACCTTCATGGATTGAGGGTAAAGTGCAAGATTTTAACTTTTGTGTGGTTGTACATTAATTGGATCGTATTAAAATTGATTTTAACTTAATTTGATATACGTAGTTAATTTCAAGTCTTATTTTATTTTTACGCTTACTTGAATGTGTTATTGTGTTTTATTTTACGTACAATCGACACAAATATATTCCTGAATATTGTTACATAGAACAGGAATATTGGTATTCATCAGGCAAAAATTTCTTGATTTCTTGATTAATTGCATGATTTTGATTTTAATGTTTGTGTAATTGTACATAAAATCGAAATACAAATGTCTCATATTTTAGAATGAATTAGAAATAAAATTAAAATTGACTCAAATTTATATACGCAGTTAATTTTAAGGTCTTATTTTACTTTTACTAATAATTAAACTTATTTTGGTATTTTATTTTATATACAACTGACACAAATATATTCTGGAAGCTTGATACATAGCAAAACCAACAAAAACTTTTATAAGCCGTCTCGTTCGCTCTTTACACAGACCCCATATATTGGTTTTTGTCATATAATATTTAAACAACAACAAAAACAGAGAGACATTAATAAGTTAAATTAATAGCTCAATGTTTTACTGTACTAAAATGGAATTTTCCATGATAAAACTGTTCTAAATGTTTCTGGACTATTCTTACTGGAAAAGTCATGAACTTGCTAGAAATTTGGTTTGGGTGTATAGAAAGGCAAACGAAGTCGAATTGGATTCATTAGTTTTTGGTGTGAACAATAAAATTATGAGAAAATTATAATAAGTGTTTTTGTAAATTATCGTTAGTAAATTGTGTTATTATAATTTTTGTGTGAAATAAATAAATTCGTTGATGATAAATTGAATCGTTTTGTTTTATTCACAATCCAGTGATTCGAACCTTTATTGAAAAGGCAAAAACGTAACAATCTGGTTGTTCGACAACTGCAAATGTTTCGAATATTATATTACTTCGGCCTAAAAAACCAAAGTATTGAAATCCTGTCCAAAATGACGAAAAATTTAGTTGATCCGAAACCATTTTTCTGGGCGTTTTGAAAGCCCCTGAGTCTGAAAAAGCACAAAAAAAAAATTTCCGTCCGTCTGGTTGTCTAGATATTTGGATGTCTGTACCAATGGTATCTCGAGATCGGCTTGTCCAAATTGGAATTTTTCCGCCAATCTGTTTCTATGGTCCAGGCGGAGATTTGAAAAGCTTTTAGAAGCTGTGCGTCAGGAGGGTCGGGTACCTGCCATAAGAATTAACAAAAAGTACCTTGTTATACAAAATTATTTACGATTTTTTTTATATATGCTGGTTTGATTATGCGAGCTGGCTGATCGCCCGCATGGCCCTTCAATACTAATAATAATAATAATAATATATGCTGCTATGATTATTGAATTGGGCATTGAATTTGGGGCTGATTTGAATGTTAAGTTAGGGGTTAATTGGCGGGTTGAGTTGCATTTGAGTTGGAGTTGAGTTGGGGATGAATTAGAATATAATGGCAGTTGAGGATTGAGTTTCGCGTAGTGTTTGCGGTTGGGTTGAGGGTTCTATTGGGTTCCATTTATAAGTTGAATTAGGGTTGAGTTGCGGTTTAGTTGGGGATGGATTAGGGTTTAGTAAGCAGGGTTTTTTCCTGTTTTTTCTTTTACTAATGTTGGCGCCACCACAACAAACACATCACCTTGTGGCGAACACAGCGAATTAATACAGACGTCAAACTACACGATGTCCAACCATTTTTCTTTCTCTTCTCTCGTTGATCGTCAACCTAACAACATCGCACATCGTGTTCATCAAAACTACAGTGGCCATTTTCTCAACAATAATAACTACAATTAATAAAACAACATCAAGATCATAACAGCAAATTTCATAATAAACATACGAACGAAGAAGTGCATTAACCTCAATAAAGTATAATATAATTGATTTAAGTGTTTTAATTCTTGTGGTGAATACTCTCGCAACACATCCGCAAAATCCGCTAAGCTGTAGTGGCTAACAAAATTGGTCCTTCGAGCCGGATGTGTGTCACATTATTATCATCGAAATCATTCACGTGTTTTCTCTTTCGAATCAATCGTCAATTATCATAGAAATTCACGTGTGATTTATTCAATTAGTCGTCGAGTGTGACACACATTATCACAAACATAATTCGTGTATCGTATCCAGTGCAGTGTTCGAGTGTTGTACATTATCATCGAAATCATTCACGTGTTTTATCTTTCGAATCAATCGTCAATTATCAAAATAATCACGTGTGATCTATTCAATTAGTCGTCGAGTGTGACACATTATCAAAAACATAATTCGTGTATCATCAAATAATTCGTGCATTCAATTTATATCAATCGCGTGCGTATCTCACAATTCCAATACATCAATCACGTGAAATCAGTGCATCATGACCATGCGGGTAAAGCAGGAGTCGCTCCAGAAGAGTCTGGAACGAGCCCTCAAACGCAGCAAGGAGCTCAGCTTGGATCCAGGAGTCACACGAGAGACAGTCGAAATCCAGGTCACTCACCTGGAGCAACGGTATAGGGAATTCTGCGACACGCAAGACAAGATCGAGGCCGTATGTGCCGAGAATGAATTGGAACAACAATTTGGAAATCGGGAGCAGAGTGAGGAATATTATTTCATAGCAAGTTCAAATCTCAAAACTCTATTGAGACGAATTACCATGATGACTCCAATGCAGGATGCCAAGGCAACTCCAGTCGATGCTACCACACCACAGCAGCCAGTCGAAATTCAGTTACCACGCATCAAAGTGCCTGTATTCGATGGCAATTATGGAAATTGGACGGAATTCGAAAGTTTGTTCACTGATTTGATCGACAAAAATCCAAGATTGACTGATTCACAGAAGCTCCATTACCTGAAAGCAAACTTAACTGGTGAAGCTGCTACCCTATTGAGAACGGTACAAATCAGCGATGCTAACTACAACGAGGCATGGAAGATCCTCACCGATCGGTACAAACATCGACGTTTCATCATCGACAATCACATCCGTCGATTTCGAAATATGCCCGCGTCCACTCATGAATCCGCAATCGGATTGAGAAACATCATAGACATCTCCAGAGACACAATTCGAAGTCTGAAAGTTCTGGCAGTTCCGGTGGCCACATGGGATATCATCCTCGTCAATATTATCGTCGACAAACTTGATACAGAAACTCATCGTCAATGGGAATTGACACTAACTCGAGTGCAGTATCCCACATATCAACAGCTGATGGATTTCTTGGAGGCTCGATGGCAATCGTTGGAAATGATTTCCATGTACAAATCAAATTCGTCAAAGCCCATCGCTTCATCAATGCGCCGGGGAAACGAACCAACAAGATATCGTTCACCATCAACAGTTCAACTTTCGTCATCACGCCCGAGCTCGAAGCATGAATCTTCCATGCAACCATCACATTCGTTCGTCGCTACATCGACTTCAATCACATCGACGAATTGCCCATTCTGCAATGAGGAGCACAGTGCGTTCCAATGCAGCCAATTTAAATCATTAACGTTCGATCAGAAATCAAAAAAGATTCGTGAAAAGAATCTATGTTACAACTGTCTGCGGAAGGGACATCGTAGCGCAGAATGTCGGTCAAGTTCCTGTCAAGTCTGCAACCGCAGACACCACACCCTATTACACATATCGGATGGGTCAAGTCGAGATTCAGGCACCAACACGAGTAAAACACCGGCTAACACTTCGCCAATCACCAATCACTCAAATGACGCCAGTTCCAATCATACCACATCGCCACTGACAGATGTTTTACTCGCAACAGCAGTTGGAATCGTCGCAAACGGAAACCAAGAATTCACCATTCGTGCCCTGCTTGATTCTGGATCACAAGTGAATCTCATCTCGGAAAACGCCATAACTCGAATTGGCCTACAACGAAAGCCAGCTTCGATTTCAATTAACGGAATCGGGGCCAGGGAAGCAGCCAAATCACAATCGATCGTCGAATTTGTCCTTAAATCACGTGTTGATCCGAGATTCTCAATTTCCATCACAGCAGTAGTCGTCGAAAGGATAACTGGCATATTGCCATCGCAACATATCGAGTCACAACAGTGGACACATTTAAATCAACTCCAATTGGCTGATCCTCACTTCAATCGACCTCACAAAATCGACGTGCTGCTGGGGGCTGATGTCCTCGGAATGCTTCATATGGATGGATGCATAAAATCTCTCAACGGTTCCCCATTCGCACAAGAAACCAGACTGGGACATATTTTGTTTGGTAGATTCGATCGCAACACAATCACACACTCTTTAAGTACGACTGCAATCATCGAGAACTACACCAACGTCGACAACATTTTGAAGTCATTTTGGGAGATTGAAAACGTGCCAGCATCCCGAGAACTTACTGCAGATGAAATTCAATGTGAAAGGCATTTCCAATCAACGCACTCCAGAACCAAGGAGGGAAGATATATCGTGCAACTCCCTTTTGTTGATCAGCCAGTGCCACTCGGAACATCTCGAGAAGGCGCGATCGTGAGGTTGAAGCACATGGAGCACCGATTCTCGACGAATCCGCAGTTACGCATCGCATATCGAGAATTCATGCAAATCTATTCTGAGCAGAATCACATGGAGGCAGTGCCATCCGACGACGGAGAGCCGACAAATCAAATGTGTTATCTTCCACACCATGGCGTGATACAGGGTTCGAGTTCCAAGCCAAAATTACGCGTGGTCTTTGATGCCTCACACAAGACGACTTCTGGAGTTTCACTCAATCAAAACCTTCGCATCGGTCCTAAGCTTCAACAGAATCTATTCAACATCCTCACTCGATTTCGACAACACAGATACGTATTTATCGCAGATATTCGACAAATGTATCGACAGATTCTGGTGGCCCCTGAGCACCAAGATTATCAACGGATTGTTTGGAGAACAACGCCTGAGGACCCAATTCAAGATTATCGTCTGCGCACAGTAACCTATGGTACCAGCTGTGCTCCGTATTTGGCTATACGTACGATCCACCAATTGGCACGAGACGAATCCAAGCAATTTCCCATCGCTACGAAGGTCGCTCTTACGGACTTCTATGTAGACGACCTGATGACGGGCACAAACACAGTCAAGGAATTGGTTGAAATCCAGCAACAAATGGTGGCTTTACTTCAGCGAGGCGGTTTCGAGCTTCGAAAATGGTCTTCAAATTGCCAAACCCTATTGGATCAAGTGTCATCAGAATACCATGAACATCGGCCATTGCGGGAGTTAAAGTGGGAAGAGTCGGTCAAGGCGCTTGGTTTACATTGGGCACCCTCGGGAGATTATTTTGCATTTCAACTCGAGGACTTTCCAGAATTTCCGGTGATCACCAAACGAATCATCCTCTCAGAGGCTTCAAGGATTTTCGACCCGCTCGGCTGGTTGTCCCCTACTGTTGTCATCGCAAAGATAATCTTTCAGGAGTTATGGGTGCTCGGACTATCGTGGGACGAGTCAGTACCGAAATCAGTTGCCGAAAGATGGTCAAGATATCGAAAGAATCTGAAATCGTTGGAATCAATTAAAATCACTCGTTGGATGGATTATCAACCATGTCGCAGCAATCTTCAAATCCACGGTTTCAGTGATGCCTCCATGAAGGCATATGCTGCGGTCGTATATGCTCGCACCACGTCGACAGACGGATCAATAAAAGTCACCATTCTGGCGGCGAAAACCAAGGTCGCCCCACTTAAAGCCATCAGCCTACCGCGATTGGAACTATGCGCCAGTCTGCTACTGGCCACTCTCATGAACAAGATCGTCCAGTCACTCAACCTCAACGACATACAACAGTTCGCGTGGACCGACTCACAAGTGGTCCTTGGATGGCTTCGCAGTCCTCCCAGCCGATGGAAAACTTTCGTGGCGAATCGCGTTTCGCAAATCACCGATCATCTAAAGCCTAGCGAATGGCGTTACATTGATACTCGACACAACCCCGCAGACTGTGCATCTCGCGGCATCGAGCCTTCGTTACTTCACGATCATCACATATGGTGGAGAGGTCCTGAATGGCTGTCGAAACACTCGGACACTTGGCCAACACACAAAATCAACGAATGCTTCACCCCATCGGAAGAATGCAGAATCGTATCCATGGTCGCCACGCAGTTAAACGAAACATCAAAGTCTGATGGGATTTACCAACTCCTGAGTCGCTGTTCCACTCTCGAAAAACTACTCAGAGTCACAGCCTATTGTAGACGCTTCATCCAACACTTTCGTACTCTCAAATCCGATCACAATGACACTTTCATCAAGGTTCCTGAGATGAATTGGTCACTCCGCTTTTGGGTTCGATTCGTACAAGGGGTTCACTTCGCTGATGAAATCCGACGATGCCAATCCAGAGAAAACCTGCTGAACAAAAGTGTGCTTCGCTCACTTAACCCATTCGCCGATGATGAGGGAATCTTACGAGTTGGTGGACGACTAAAACATTCGTTATTGCCGTATCAAAACAAGCATCCGTTAATTCTGCCAAAAAACAGTCCACTCACTAATTTAATCGTCGCACAGGCACATCGAACCACACTTCACGGTGGTCAACAATTAATGTTGGCACATCTTCGAAGCCGTTACTGGATCATCAACGTTAAGAGGTTAGTCCGCACGCATGTTCGCCATTGCGTGACATGCTTTCGCTATCGCTCAACCACCGGACAGCAACTAATGGCCAACCTTCCATCACCACTCGTCACTCCATCGAGAGCCTTTCTGCACAGCGGAGTGGATTACGCGGGTCCGGTCTCGATCAAATTAAGCAGAGGCCGTGGCGTAAAATCAACAAAGGGGTATATCTGTTTATTCGTGTGCCTATCAACAAAGGTGCTCCATCTGGAGATGGTGTCAGATCTCAGCGCAGACGCGTTCATCGCTTCGTTCAGAAGGTTTACCGCTCGAAGAGGTAAAGTCCAAGCTCTATACAGCGACCGCGGCACCAACTTCATTGGATCCAACCGTCAACTAACGACTCTTCACCAAAACAGCACAAAAAATGTAAATCCTGAGGTCGCCACAATGTTAGCTCAAGACAACACGGTCTGGTGCTTCAATCCGCCCGCTTCACCACATTTCGGAGGCTTGTGGGAGGCAGGGGTGAAGTCCGTCAAACACCACCTTCGAAGAATCATCGGCAATACACTACTCACATTCGAAGAGATGACAACGTTATTGTGCCAAATAGAAGCTTGCCTCAATTCGAGGCCATTGTGCCCTATGTCAGATGATCCCGAGGACTATACGACACTCACTCCCGGCCACTTTCTCATCGGAGAGCCACCCATCACTATTCCAGAACCATCAGTGCTTGACATTCAGTCGAATCGTCTAAAACGATATCAGCAAATACAACAAATATACCAGCAATTCTGGAGGATCTGGTCAACCGAATACTTGTCACGACTGCAGCAACGTCCCAAATGGCTCAAAACAAACGTTAACTTCACGGTCGGTCAGCTAGTTCTGATAAAAGATGAACTCTGCCCACCATCCAAATGGGCAATGGGCCGAATCACTGCTATTCATCCGGGTGCCGATGGTCTTATTCGCACAGTCACGCTGAAATGTCAAGGCAACACACTCACGAGACCGGTAGTAAAATTGTGTCTACTGCCGATCCCAGACAACATCGATAGCTAAAGGATTAATCCTTTAGGCCGGCCGGCAATGTTGGCGCCACCACAACAAACACATCACCTTGTGGCGAACACAGCGAATTAATACAGACGTCAAACTACACGATGTCCAACCATTTTTCTTTCTCTTCTCTCGTCGATCGTCAACCTAACAACATCGCACATCGTGTTCATCAAAACTACAGTGGCCATTTTCTCAACAATAATAACTACAATTAATAAAACAACATCAAGATCATAACAGCAAATTTCATAATAAACATACGAACGAAGAAGTGCATTAACCTCAATAAAGTATAATATAATTGATTTAAGTGTTTTAATTCTTGTGGTGAATACTCTCGCAACACATCCGCAAAATCCGCTAAGCTGTAGTGGCTAACAACTAATTTTATTTTTTTTTCAAAATTATTCATTTAAATTTACTAAATTATGTACAAATAGCTTGCCTAAACATCATATTGAATAGTAATTACCAGCACGAGCAAATCACTGGTACATACAATTGCGTACGATTAGGGGAACGATGGAACTATTAGCGAATTATTGTGATCTATTGATGTAATTTAAAATGATCGACGACGATTCAATGACCCAGGCGAAATAGCAGAACAGTAAGGGTGAGACGTAATCCTGGCGCTATTTAGTTGCAGTTTTTTATATAATGATGAGAACCAGCTCTTTTGGCATGTTTTATTGTGAATGAGCTATTGCTCAAAATAGAGGGCGCCAACAACTATTTAAATCAAAATGCAGGGAAACCTCACTACAACGGAAATTGACGGGACCAAAAATGTTGTCCTTTAAACTGTGGATTTGTGATTTTATTTATAAAAATTTTATTGTTTATTTTTAATTAGGTCTTTTATATTATTTTTTATGTTTGGCTAAATTATAGACCTATTTATAAAATTTTTTATTTATTAAATTTCTTTATTAAACACTTTCTCCTTTTTTCCATACAATTTTTTGCCAAATTTTCGGTTTTTTAAACCATTTTCAAGGCTATGAAAGTTTAATTAAAAAATAATGCTATACACAATATTTTTCACAATAACCGACAAATTTATTTTGATAAATTATTTTTTAATTAAATTTTCATAGCCTGAAAATAGTTTAAAAAACCGAAAATTTGGCAAAAAATTGTATGGAAAAAAGGAGAAAGTGTTTAATAAAGAAATTTATTAAATAAAAAATTTTATAAATAGGTCTATAATTTAGCCAAACATAAAAAATAAAATAAAAATTTTATTGGGATTCTTTATCTTATCCGATTTTGATGAAATCCAGCATTTCCAATGGAAATGGGATTCTCAAATTATTTTTAGATGAAGTTCTGGAATATGGTCAAGTAAGATGAAACTTGCCTATTCCTCAACCGATTATGATTCAATTCGAAATGTGCGTTGGAAATGGGATTCTAAAATGATTTTTAGGTTAAGTTCTAGAATATGGGCAAATTGGATGGATCTTGGCTATTTCTCAACCGACTATGATGAATTTTGACATGTGCGTGGGAAATGGGATTCTAAAATGATTTTTGGATAAAGTTTTGGAATGTGGCCAGGTAAGAAGGAACTTGGCTATTCCTTAACGGATTATAATGAAATTTGACATGTGCGATAAAAATGGGGTTCTAAAATTAGTTTTAGATAAAGTTGTTGCTATATTCAATATCTTCATCTAAAAATCATTTTAGAATTCCATTTCTAACGCACATGTAAAAATTCATTTATTTATTTTTTTTTGGCCATATTCCAGAATTTTATCCGAAAATCATTTAAGAATCCCATTTCAATCATGGATATCAAATTTCACTAAAGCCGGCTAAGAAATAGTTAAGTTCCATCCTAATTAGCCATCATACATATAAATTGCTAAATGTTCAATTTGAAATGTAAAAAGATTCATTTTGAAGTGTAAAAGGAACAAATTGAAGTGTAAAAGTTTCAATTTGTAGTGTACTCGTAAAATCTTTATCATCCCAGAAGTATTTGTCCGTGTCCGCTCTAATAAAGCGTCAGGGAGGTTTTCATTGAAAAACTTCTGTTGCATGGGACTTAAAAGTTTGTCCATTGAATGTGGAAAATTCCGTTAAATTGAGTTTCCATTGAAATGTAGTTTCACTGTATTTAAAAGTGAGTGTTTATATATACATATGTACAGTATATGTGTGATATTTAAACAAATGCACACGCATCGATCGATTTGAACCAAACTTTACGCAACATTGTTTAACACTTAGGAAAGGTCCTTGTTAATTTGTCAAATATTCATCTCCTTCTTGAGAGATGATAATCAAGTGCAAAGATACTACAGAGGAATTTCTAAAACATCAAAAATTGAATTGGTTTTTAATGATGGTGTGATGGTATGATGGTATGATGTTATGTTGGTATAATGGTAAGATGGGTTTTATTCAAGAATTGTGTGATGGTGATGGTAATGTTGCTGGTGGTATGATGAGGACGATGGTACGATGGTATGATGGTATGTTGGTATGATGGTACGAGTTGAGCAGAGGGTTGAGATTTTGTTCGAGCTAAGTTGAGTTGATGGGTTAGGATTTAATTAGCCTGCATTGGGGTTAAGTGAGTTGTTCGGTTGGGGATTTATTTAGGAAATGATTTAGAGTTAGGTTAAGTTGGCAGTTAATTTGGTGATTGCGTTTAAAATTATGTTGCGAATGAAATGGAGGTTGATTTGTATACTGAGTTGGAGGTTGAGCTGAAGATTGACTTAAGAGATTCATCGAATCAGTTGAATAATTCAAGACCGAAGTTCTGACCACCTCATGAGGTTTAAGCCGAATTTTATCATTAAATATACAATTTTTTCTTTATTCTGTGAAACATTTAAATTGTAAAATTTGAAACATTTTTGAATGAATGGGAAATAAATCAAAATTGAAAATAAGAAAGCTTATTGTTAATTAATAGAACAAATAGCAACAATTTATGGTTTGTAATTAGACAACTACCATTTACATTATTTTTATAATGATATATGAGAAAAAATTAAAAATCGAATACCATCTGTTGTTACAATTAGAAAGATTTTCAAAAGACTGAAAGTAACACTCTTAATAATAAATTCAAAAGTTTTGCTTTATAAATTTATGTTTACACAGCACTACAAACACAGACTAAAGAACAATCAAACAATGTCGAATATGATTGTTATGCAAATCATATACGTACTTCTAAGTATGCATATTCTGTTTGATGTGCTATTCTGTTCCGTAGCTATTGTTCTATTTGTCATCCTACAATGTTACTCAGACTAATTAAGCACTTATATTCTGAAGATCCAAGGATGAATCAAAATTGCAGATTTGGTATATATGTGTACGTAATTATATAGTTTATGTCGGTACAGCATAAAAAAAGCTTACATAAGATTAACAGATGCACACTCAATACACATCAATCAATTTAATTTGTTTCAATTTATTTACAAAGAAATAATCAAATTTTTTGTGTAATAGCTGCAAATACAGAATTTTTATTGATTTATTTTTAGTCTATCGCTTAAATTTTATTATATTTTATTGTATAAGCTTTCTGATTTCCATATACAAAATTTAAGCTTTTGCATTTCAAACTTTTTATTGTTTAAATTTTATGATTTTTCGTTTATATATGTATCAATGTATTCAATACAATTTTTATTGCGGACTGTTTGAAAAGTTAAAAATAAGATTAAGTTAAAATGAAAGGGCTTTTTTCAATTTTTGTTTGTATATTTCAATCAATTATTTAAATCAACATATAGGGATCTCTCTATAGTAGGATTTTCTAGTTACGATACGATTTAACATTTTAATCAAAAAACTTTTCTAATTGTAGTTTTGCTTTGGCAACCAATATGGAGATTTGAATGGAATTCGTTTATGTTCCAAATATTAACCGCTTAAGTGCTTAGAGTGTTTTTTTTTCTTTGTAAACCATTAACCTTATTCAACTTTTCGGGGAGCAAAAAAAAAAAATCATGTTAATATTTTCACGGACAACTTTTCTCTACACAAGTATAGTATTAAAAGCTATAAAAAGCTCAAATTCTGCAACTCTCTATTTGATTCAATTTAAAGGTGTTTTGTTTAATGTTTTATTTCAAATTATTTCTCGCAAAAAATAATATTCTATGTTATGTAATTGGAGAAAAGCCAGAGTGTTACTTTTTCGGAAAATTTATGTTTTTTATGGAAACGATAGAAAATCTGTACATAAATCATAAATTAATCAAAGGCAACATTAAAGTGCTTTTATAAATACATATACACGTAAATGGTTATGGACACGGGTGTATTTTTATGTATACGACCAGCGTAAAATTTCCACCAAAACTTTTTATTTTAAATAAATTTAATTAATTTCTTCACGACTACCTAGTAGAAAATAAAATCATAACGAAAAAGTTTTTATTTTTTTTTTTGAGTTGTGTGTCAAAGTCTTCATTCATTGTTTTGAAAAAAATCCCTAAAAGGTAATTTAGAAAAAAAAGAAGAAGCAAACCTACATAAAACAAAATTTCCTATAAAACACCGCAAAGTTACGGAATTTTTTCAGTTAATAAAATTAATTTTTTATATTTACGGAATGAAAATGGATGGGAAATAAATTTTTCCATACACATCCATTTTCCATTAAACAATTTTTCTTAACAGTATAAAAGCTTAATATTAATATTATTTTATGGCGTTTGTATGGAAGGTGTGGAAAAATTGAATTTTATTTATGTTTGAAGACGGATTGCATGTGTGGTTTAATGGTTTTATTGGTAACCTAGCAAAAAAAAAAATAAAGAGTTAAACATGCTAAAATGTATCTAAGCATATGCACATAAATCATGTCTATTATAAGTTGAAACCTAACTTCTTAATTTAATTCAATTTTAGTGAAAAAACGAAGATACATTTAACACCCCCATTTTTCCATACATACAGACACACATACACACATGCACACAGACAGAAAACAAAAAGCTCATTTGTTATACAAACATCATTGCAACAAAATGTTAAACATAAGCGAATTAATTTTGTGACGTTTTTTAATTAATCGTACACAAATTTTCAATTTAATTTTAAAAAAATGACGGAATGTAATGAAAAGCTTTTATGTTGTGTAAAAAAACAATGCACATATTTAGTACAAAATTGTTTAATTAGTGATTGTTAAAAATGTACATATGTATTTGTATTGTTGAATCTGTTTAGATTAAATTAAATTATTTTAATATAAAATTAAATAAGTGGAATAATTTGTCGTACGACTTTTTAAAGTTAACAGTTCACGTTTTTTTTAGTTATGGTAGTAATTTTTGCAAGACGGTTTAGTTCAACTTCAAAAGTAGATGATTTAAAATAGCTTAAATGGGATATAGGCAGTTTCAGTTATTTGGATTGTTAGGGTAGGCCCAATTTCGAAGGGAATCATAAAACTTTAAATCGAAAATCAATTTTCACATGAATTTAAAATTCTAAATTTCAATAAGCTTTTAAAACTACGGATATGAAGTTTTGGATAAAAAACAAAAATGAATATGTATTGGTATATTACACTAGATCAAAAATTTGTTATTTAACAAAAAAATGTAACATTCTTCACATTATACGCTTCGGCTGAGAATTATTTAACATACCAAAATCTGCGAATTTGTAAAAAGGCAGGAGTAATTAAAATATTTATTTAGAGGAAACTTAATTGAGTTAAATAGAAATTAATAAGGTTTGAGACCATACCTATTCACAGAGATGTTCCGCGGGTTCGATGTTTTTTGATAATAAGGCATAGGTATCCTAATATCGAAATAGGACCATTTGTTGTTGACCGTGAATGTCGGTAATTTTCATACGATATACAAAAATTTTTGAGGTTCACTGTATTGAAGATTCGCCAATTCACAGAGATGTTCCGCGGGTTCGACATAAAAGAATAATTAGTTGTAGGCATCTAACATCGACCACATGTAGCCATATTCTAATACGATAAAATAGGATTATTTGTTGTTGGTAATTTTCATACGAGGTTCACTGTATTGAAGATTGGCCAATTCACAGAGATGTTGCGCGGGTTCTACGTATAAGGATAATTAAATATAAACACCGTATATCGACTACGTGTTGTCATATTCCTATACGATGAAAAAGGAACATCTCTGTGAATTGGCCAATCTCCAATACAGCGAACCTCAAAAATTTCTGCATATTGTATTAAAAATTAGCAACATTCGAGGTCAACAAGGACCGGATAGGATGCCTATATCTAATTATCCTTGGCCAATCTCCAATACAGTGGAGCTCAAAAATTTCATTTTATCGTATGAGAATTACCAGCCGCAAATGGTCCTATTTCATCGATATAGGATTGCTATATCTAATTATCCATGGACGTCGATCCCGTGGAATACTCGTATCGCTGTGAATTGGCCAATCTTCAATATAGTGGACCTCAACAATTTCTGTAAATCGTATCAAAAATTACCAACATTCGAGGTCAACAACAAATGGTCCTATTTCATCGTATTGGAATATGGCTGTATGTATACGATAAACGGTGCCTATACCTAATTATCGTTCTACGTCGGACCCGTGGAACGTTTCTGTGAATTGGCCAATCTTCAAAACAGTGAACCTCAAACATTTCTGTATAACGTATGAAAATTACCTGAATTAATATTCATCTTGTTGAAATGATTTAGCTGTATTGTCCAAAGAGGATGCCTATATATCCTTAAATATCGTTATATACCGAACCCGCGAAAATTATTTATGATTTGGCCTGGGCTTACCAACCAAGAGTATACAAGTTTTTTTGTTACTGATTCCAAAATTGCAGTAAACTTGTATGCGATATGGATTTTAGTGAGTAATTTTTTGGTTAGAAACCGTCCGCCTTAAGCTCACTACGGCATCCTACGATATAGCTAAGCACTGATCTCCATATCTCCAAAAAATTGTTTTCAATTTTCAGACTCATTAAAAAAGGATTTTTATCGAATGTATATGTTATGTTGATATCAAAAATCATATATTTAAGTCAAAAGCATATTAATTCATATATTATGTTATAGTTGTTCCCGGTTTTGCTTTATAGCTATTACAATTGTTATATTACTTTCAAATATCCCTCTAGGGAATTTCATCTCGGTTAACAGTTCCAATTGTTCTCGGACCACCAAATAACTATTTAAAATGCTTGAAGGTAATTAATTCGTCGTCCCATCCAATACCATCCAGCCAAAGAGATTGGAATAGAATTTTAAATCCTATGGTAATGGGCGATAAAAGTCCCAACGGATCGTAAATACGAGATGTCTCAGATAAAAATGCTCGTTTGGTCATTTTAACTGGTGCTACTGTGAAGGACACTTTAAAGTTGAAATAATCTACTATTGGATTATATTTTAGTCCTAGAACAGAAATCATTTGGTTATCATCGATAACTTCCCAACCGGCCATCTCGCGGTTTTCTATCGGAATTTTCTCTAAGAGTAATGGATGATTCGCGGCCCAATTCCGTATATTAAACCCTCCAAAATATTTGGCTATGTGGCTTTGCTATTTTATCGTCTGGGATCAATTCCATGTGATCTAGCTTCAGGTAGTCCCGCATAAACTCTATATATGCTTGTTTCAGGTTATTATCACGATCCAGCTTTCTCTCTAGTGAATTATATCTCCGCAAGGCCTGGGTGTAGGTCTCTCCAATTCCTTGGTGGATTCTCCTTAAAGGGCATTCGGACAACAATTTTATTTTCTTGAATTCTGGTACTTCTATTGAAAAACTCGACGCAACTCTGTTCTTCCGCTGTGAAAGTCATTGAGATAATTACTTCTTCCTTTCTCCAAAATCTCTCGATGGCTTTCTCTAAGCACTGTAGCAGTTCGGACGAACTATTATGAACTGAACATTTACTAGCTTGCTTTATTTTAGACAAGCATTCTTTGGTACTGGACATAAGTTCTCCAACTAAACATCCGAACTTGGAATTTTGGATAAAGGAATAACCTGATTTGGTCCGAAGTTTATCGTCTAACAAACTTTGGAAGAGTACCTCACAACCCAATAACAGTTCGACTTTTGTAGCAACATGGCAATCTGGATAGGCTAACAATAGATTGGAATCAAACTGAAACAACGATTTATCGAACGATTCATGTGGTAAGAATAAAAGCCTCGGTGTTCATAAGATAATCATGATTGATGGGTGATCGAAGTTTGATTAATGATTTACCTCTTGAACTGCTTGCTTGTGTTTGATTTATTGTGTTGATGTTAATGTTAGATTTGGTTCGAGGAATTTTCAATCGGCTTAAAAGGTTTTCTGAAATGAAGTTACAGGGCCCGAATCCAACAGAGCTCGGCAAGGTATCCAATTTCCATATTTATCCTGTATATCTAATTTGGCTGTATAGGTAAAATACATATGTTATTTTTAGTTGACTTGGCTTCTTTAGGGTGTTGAAACATCGGCACTGCTAATTTCAAGGTAGCGGTTTCATTACTGGTACCTGGAGTTGATGCAACGATATTTTGATGAACAGTAGTATCCTTGTACAGTTTGGATTTATTTATAATATGCATGGAAATTTCACTTTGTGGCTTAGGTATAAAATGCAATAACGTATTATGTCGTTTGGCACATTTTTGGCAATGCTTTCGACAATGACAGTTCGTAATTAAATGTTTACAACTAAAACAATTGAAACATCGACTTGAATTGGAGATAAAACCTCGACGGGACTCATGATCCATTGCACGAAATTTTGGACATTCATATAATTTGTGAAATTCATTTTGACGAAATGGACAAGAAGGTAATTGTAGTTCGGTAGCATGGAACGACTTGATATACATTGGCGGATTATAGGTAATACTTCGTTTTGGTACGACTTCAACAAGTGAGTTCATCCGTTTGGTTAGGAATTCTAAAAATGCTTCAATTGATGGATAATCTGATTCAACTGTCTCATATTTCCACAGCTGCTTGATGTCAACATCTAATTTATCGGTTGCTAATAGTATAAGCCAAGGGTTACTTTGGGTTGCTTTCCCTCCTAGCACCTTTTAAGCCTCGAATTGTTTCATCGATCGCGCTATAAAGCTTCGTAATATTTGTCGGTGTTGGTTTATTGAGCTTTGGAGATGAAATAAAATCTCGAATGTAGCTTTCGACTATAGTCCTCTTTCTGTCGTACTTTTTGACTAATCGTTTTAAGGCTTCGAAATAGTTAGCATCGTCCACCCGTAAATGACAAATTGATGCATATACAGGTCTTAGGAACGTAAATTATGTAATTTAAAGTTATTTAAGAGAATTAATGTTGAGTTTGATGTTGTATTTCAGGTGGAATGCTGGCTGTCAGACTGAATGGGGTAGGTAAAGTTATTTTATAGGGAATGTTTTATTTCTGGGGGAGATCTTTAATTTATGGTGAGTTGTACATTTGGATTGGGTTGACGGGATATGATCCGATTAGTTTGAACAACCATAACACCTTAAATCGATAAGATCAATTTACACTAAATCACACATTCTTTTTAAAATTTGAATTGGTGATTTTGATTTCCAAAAATTTAAAAAAAAGTTATTTTTTTGGATTTGCATAATTTTACAGGATTTTATAAATTTTTCCAATCAAATTTTTCCGAACAATACTTTTTTGTATTATGTTTTCACGAAATTTATGAACGTTGTTCTCAAATTTTCCCTCTTAGACTCAATAAGCTTTCAGATGCTCTTCATAGATAATCTTGCACAGTCTGACTTTCACTAAAAATTCAGAGTGTGTCGACTTTTCAAATCTTGGAGTGATTCTTCTTGCTCCCGAGACCTTTTCAACAAGGTTTTTCTTTGGTTATTTCCAGTTTGCCTCTTTTAATAAATGTTGAAATAGGTGATCAAAAGTTGGAGAGGATTTGCTTATAAACGTAGACACGTCATAAAATGTCTTAATTCGTATACGCGAAAAGCCGCTATTCTGTTTTGCGATGGATTTCCATCAACGGCAAACACGTTGACAGAAGTGGAACGGAATGAAGTCGTTCATTATCTACCCTCCGCTGTGGAATCAATGAGAGTTTTGTTTAAATTACATACTAAATGTCGTCAAATTAATTTCCTCTGATAGTGGTAATTAAAAATTCGAATTATACCAATTTTGCTGGAATGAAATGTGTAAACAGAATATGTTGCCTTTCTCAGTCATTTAAGCAATATGAATAGAAATTCTTTTAGGAAGCAAAATAAACTCTGTCAGTAATTCGATTTGTCGCAGAGACGTTTTGCCTTTTTTGGAAACTACTAGGTTGGTTTAACGACTCATACAGATTAAATTATCTCAGGAGAAATATCTGTAGTCTTGACAAGTGCGGTTAGTATTGATTCAATTTTTTTTTATACTTTTCGAAGATTGTTCTTGCTAATCATTATCATTAGTTTCGATCTTAAGTCGGAGAAGTGTTTCGCAGGTTTTAACATGTTCGACTTCCAAATTATTATTTGGATTTTGCAAACAATTTGGTTAGCGACGCCAAATTCTGTTTTCTTCGTTTGCTAATTTATAATTTAACGTCAACTAGAAAATGTTTACTAAAGTTAGTTTCATTTCCTTCTAGAGGCGTTAAATAAAAAGTTCCTTAGGGCCAGAGGGATGGCTTTTCTTCTACTCTTTTTTCAAAGGTGACTTACATTTAAGTCATGTAAAATTTTACTATTGATGGCTTAATTCTCAACAATGTCTAAATCACTTAGTTTCTTTACTTTTTCGCCTAGGTAGCAGGGAAATCTAAAACTAACTTGTGTTTTTTTTTCTGCACCTTGTGCTTATTCCTAAAGTAAATTATTCTTATTGAAGATCTTTTAAAATCTAAATAATTTTATAATCATTTAACGATGATTGAATCTTGTGGATGACAACCAGCCATTTCTAAAAATTTTTTCTACGGAAGACTGACCCGGTATTATGTTTAATCCCAGCATCTCGTTAAACAACGCATCGTTCTAAAATTTTCGATTTTTTGTATTAGTGCCCTTTATCAGTGACATATTAAACCTTTCATAGTAAAAATTAATAATATGTGGATAGTAAAATCGATATTTGTTAGACATTTTCAAAAGGTTACAGTAGCGTTCACTATTCTCTTCTAAATTATTACGGGCAATATTAACATTTTTGTTGTGTACAGGCTCTAACCGTTTTTACGCCCAATATTGAATTGCAAAGCTTTTTCGAGCCAACCGGACTGATGAACTTCTCACCAAATTCGTAATGTCGTAATGGAAAGCAAACTAAATATTAAATACAAAATGATACTACTACTAAATTTAAACTAAATTTAAAAATTGTTCTAATTACAGAGCGTGTCCATCAATGCGTTTTACTAACAGTTTAACAATAAAATAAATAAATGTTTACCGATATCTGAATTTCATCGACTGTCAGTCTAACAACAATAATATCGAATGTTAATTTTTGGTCAAGTAATCCTACCTTGAGAATATAGTTAAGAAAAAAATCACTAGTCGATTTGGTGAACGCGTCGAATACTATCCGGAGTTTCGTCGTGGTACTTTCTTTCAAAACGCCGTGATAGGGTAAATGGTATCCGTTGATGGTCGCTGGACCAATTTTTACCATATGACCCAGTTGTTCATATTCCATAAAACTGCAATACAAGTTTTTGAACTTTATATCCTTCTGAAACCGACGTTCCATTGAGACGATTTAAAGCCATCGTAAATGATGAACCTAGCTTAAAGGTTGATATATTAAATGGTAACTGGGCTACAAATTTATTGTCTGGCGCTGTAGTTGTAGTTTTATTGAACACGTCATTCTATCACTTCATCAGTTGTAACGATCGTTACAGGTATCTGAGCGACTGTAAACATTTCCAAATTTATTTCTATTTTGTTTTATTATTATACATGTCTATGTACAACGCTGAGTACGTACTTTACGAACATAATAAATAAATTATTGTCTGTAATTTACATCCCTCATTAACCATCAAGAATAATAATTCTTTTCGGTGGTGCCACGATCCCGGAACAAATAGATTTGCTGAATAATTATTATTTATAAGTCTGTACGTTTGGTATAGTATATATTTTATCGGACTATATAGCGGGTGTAAATAGCGATTTATTGTAATAAAAATACATAAATTAATTCTTTAATTCATGTAGGTAAAGTACAAAGTGCTTCAGAAACTCAATACAGTGGCGAAGGTATTTATTAATTTTAGAATTTTAAATCATTCTTTAGAACCGCGTGGTCGACATAATTAGGCAGCCGCTACCATTTAACAAATTTTAGTATATTTCGGTAGTTTTACAGCCATTTTCTTTGGCATTTCTACATACTTATGTATTATTGTTTTCTGTAAATATTTACACGTAGAAATTCTGGAATAATCCCGAACTTGGTAACAAAAATTGGATGTTAGCGAATCTGTAATTTGTCGGGAATCACCCAGTGAACACGAGAACATTCTTTTAGAGAATCAGTAGTGTTACGAGTGATCAGTCTGAAGCCCTTCCCACCAGTATCCTGAAACATGAGGTAACACTTTAATTTATTTCATTATTATATACAAAAATTTTAGTTCTAATTTCATTAAATTAAAATTAAACTTCTTTAAAAATGATAATTAACTCGAAACCATTAAAATTATTTCGTAATTGTCTTAAGTTAAAATGATTTCAATTAATTCAATAAATTTTTGTAAAGTCGAATATCATATGTATTTTGTTTTACATTGATAATATGGTTGAATAAGCGTTAATATGTGAGAGGTGAGACAATCTTTTCGGAAGGTTGAGATTGAGGAGGATCTCGTGCATCCTGTGTTGTTAGTGGAAAGTGTCAAGAAAGTAATCTCGTAATGATCGGTTAGTTAATTCATTTTTTTTCTTTATTATACATCAGCACTTAACAAAATTTCAAGGAGGGTTCTGGGTAAATATCCACCCCAATCCGACGAGACCCTAGCAAAGGCATGTGTGCTGAATCAGATACCCTTTGAAATATTTGCAAATCTTGCAATTAAGTTGGCCTCAGTTGCAGAAGGCGGTCCTGTCACACAGGCAGTTGCCGCGCTGTGTTATCCATCTCCAAAAATTTTCAAGGCGTCTTGTTTAAATCTACTATGATATTAAAATTGAGGAGTGTCTGATCAAAAGTCGCTATTTACATCTTACTTTTTGCTACTTACTTTTGATCACTTTTTTGTAGCAAAAAGCTTGTTTTGACCAAAATCAAGAATTTTAGGGATATTTTTCATAGAGAAATTGGCAATTTTTGGTTCATGCTGAAAATAGCCACTTTGGTCTATTTTACTTAAAAAATTCTGCCTTGATAGAAAAAAAAAATATCATTTTGGAAAATGTAAATAGCGACTTTTGATCAGACACTCCTCAATTATTGTTCGTTAGGTACTTATGTATGTTCATTTTCAATTTGCCACTACCTATCCATCCAAATTAGTTTCATTAGGTTTTTAATCAACTTACCGAAATGAAATTATCTTCAGAGGCAGAGCCTAGTAGTGCTCCTAATTTTTGAACATTGCCATTATTAATTTCACGTTAAAAATCACTATATCAAAAATCGACATATAGTATTTTGCTTTGAACTGGTGGTTTATAGTACAGTAGCAGATGTTGGTATGACATTTGCTTCAATTGCTTCAGTTGTAATTACAGGTGATTGTTTAAGTGATTCTTATTTAATTAATGTTTGAGTAAGTGTATCCTGATGCAGCAGAGTATGGTGATGATGTTGACTACTTACGGTCTTGTACATTTTAAAGAACATTGGCTCTTGTGTCCAGATATTTTAATGAGTCTTGAATGGTTGGAAATTCACTATTAACGGAATGTTGTGCCCATCGTTCCCTGGCATTGTCTTCTAATTTGCTGGATAACAAATGCACTAGCTAAGAGTTTCTTGATTCAGCTTGATATCCCAAACTATTCAGTACTCGAATGACTTCATCTGCTGTATAATGTAATTGCCGTATGTTTTGAGCAAATTTTCTATAAAACTACTCACGATGTGCTGTTTTCTGTCACAACTAACCTTTAGACGCTTAATTAAAATGCCTCACCATAGTTTGCGCCAGTCAGACTAGATAGTAAATTTTTTTTCACATCCGACAGATTTGTATCAGCGACTTGCTTCGTAAATAATTCAAAAAATGGTTTCCAATCAGTATATTTCCATTGAATTGTGGCATATCTAACTTTGAGAGTTTCACGTGACTATTAACGCCTGTTCCACTTGCAACAGTGCCACCACTGTGTACCTCTTCAATCCATCGTGATATATATTTCAGATTTGTTGAAATGATGACGTTTCACCCGGACTTAACAACTGGCTCTCGATTCTTAAATATTTATTTGTAAGATTTTCGCTTTTTCACACTATTTTGTAAATCATCTATGTTTGCCTGTGGATCTTTAGCGTTCGATTTATAAAGTTTTGGAATGTCTTTTAAGGATTTCTTTATTACTGCCAATGTTTTCTTAAAGGTCTCAGTTAATTTGTTTTAATTTGGTAAATACCGCCTTGAAGCTCAAACAACTTAACTGACGTCTCATTTGAAACGTGTCTTACTCGTACCAAATTTACTGACCTGAAATGTATTTTGATTAATAATTTAAACTAATTAAATATAGCACTACTGCGATCATCTCCTCATCTCGACACGAAGGACCATTCATACCTAAGTTCGGTATGTCCGTTAATCCCGATTCAGAAAATCCGGAATAGAGAATGTGATTTTACTACACAAAATCCCGACTTAGCGATAAATAAACGATCCTCGGCTCATTCTGACTAACCAAAATCCCGGAAAACTCGTAAAAATCCTAAATTTTTCGCGAGATTTAATTTTAAAAAGTTGGGATTTTTCGATTTTTATTGAATAAATTACTTAACAGATTTAAGATCTTTAACCGCAGGGTATGTGGAAAATTGTGTTTTTAAGTTGTGAGCACAGTATAAATATCTGGCAAACTAAGTAACTTTCCTCATTGTCGTATGAAGTTACCACAATAATTATGCATAAACATTTTACTATACATAACAAAATTGTCAATGAAATTGTACCTTATTGTACCATGCCTAATAAAAGCAGGTTGACGAGTAATGAATTTTTGTCAACTTTTTGTTGCCCGAATATTCGTTGAAATGCCAGAATATTAAAATAAGTTGAAAAGCGAGTTTGATTCGGTTAGCCAAAAAATAGTTTTTGGTTTAAAACACGAAAACTTATTGAATCTTCTTACCAACCGCTCTTCTGGTCAGTGACAGACTTTCTAGAACTAAATTTATCAAAGGCATACATTAATATCGAATGTTTGCACAGACGTATCGATAAACATAAGTTGTATAATTATTTATGTTTATGTTACTTATGCTTCTTTTATAAATTCCTCTTATTTTTAAAGTTAAACACGTGAATTTTAATGAGGTTGGGATTGTGTGGATTCTGAATTTTATTTGGAGTTATATCATATATATTATAAGGATGGGCTACCACCGGGAAAGGGCGAATTAACCCTTGTTTGTTATTCTAATCTTGTGGTGAATTGTGTACCGTAGGCGTAGTCTTTTGCTTTCTTGATATCTTATGTATATGCTGCGGCCAAAGCACATTGAAATCATTGAAAAAGTCTCCGGTGTCTGTAGTATAAACCAGAAACACTCTCATCAGAAACTAAACTAAATAAAAAAGAGAATGGGTTTAATAACGATCACAAAGAAAACACACACTCAAAAATTGAGCTCTTATGCTTAATAACAGATTCCAGAAAAGTTTTAAGTTGGAAATTTGAAACAAGATAAATTTCATTAAATCTAATTGATTTGATTACAATTTGTAAGTAAAAAATGGATTCAATTGTGGAAAAGTCAGTGTTGTAGTATAAGATTATACAAAATTATTCGACGCCTTCCAGTTATTTTTTGTACAAAGAAATTTTGTTCAAGATTATTTAAAAATTCTAATATTATTCGAGCATTTCGAAATGAATCAAGTCTCTTGTTTGTCATTTTGTCTATGTTTCTCGCTATTACTCGAAACTTGCAAGGCATTGATCGAGTCGGCGATGTTTCAGAATAAATGATTCATTACACATCGAGATTCTTATAGTGGGTTAACCTTATTCGAGAAATGTTTAGTACTGGGTGCTTGTAATAAGCCCAGTCAGACGAATGTGTAGAATTAAAACTAAATTTAAAATATAGATGGAAATTGGCATTTGTTTGACGGTTCAATGACGGATATTTTCGAAATGCCTATATAATTTTTCGACACTTCCGATTCGTCATGTTATAGCGGCTTTAGATGTTAGGCAAAGTTTATTAGATTTTTCGATATTATTCGAAATTTTCGTTTTTAATGGCTTGGAAGTGAATTAAGTAAAGCACAAGTTTACCAAGATCTACCCAGAGCTGCACAATAGAATATACCTTTCTGGTTGTAGTGTGAAGGGTGACTCATCCTCATTTAAAAGAAAAACTCATAACACTGAGATATTTCATGGATTAGGATTAAGATTTGGCGATGATTCCATGATATTTATCGGATTATTCAAGATTCTAAGTAATTTCTTGTTATTTCAAAATTATTCCAGGATTCTATTTTTATTCGAGTTTTTCGGGACGATTCGGCTTTTTTGTTTCTTGAGTAATATTCGAGTTGTCATGTTTCTCTCAAACAGTTAAATTAAGTTTGAGATGATGTTGGATTACACATATGGTATTTTTCGCGAGTATTTCAAATTTTCTGACATCCTCTGATGTCTCAAGATGTGTGACAAATGTTTCGAGATGATTGTAAATTTTCCACGTTATTCGAAATTTTTTTATAATTATTGAACATTTTTCGGTTACTTGTTAGCTTATTAGTGTCGAGCTTTTGCTTTAATTTTTGAGTTGAGATCATTACACAGCTTTCATGGTTTTTGTAGTTAATAAAGAAATGATATTAGAGATGTATGAGTCGATCTAAAAAATTTAATCAAATTGAAGAGATACATCCTATTTCTATAATAAATTATTTTATAAAGGAAAATAACAGTTATGAACTCTAAATAATTATATAAATCACACCCCAATATTAAATGAGTATAACTTGAAGCAAATATTATACCACATAATTGGGTTACATGGTCATCCCAATTAAGTTTGTTATTCATCAATAACACCAAGTTCCTAACCTTACCCATAATCTCAATATTCGCATTGCCAATTTTGATATTATAATGCCGAAGGTTGGATAATATTACTTTATTACTAGTTACGAACATGCCTTTGGATTTAAAGGGGTTGGTTTTAATATGATTGTTATTGCTTCAAATTAAAATTGTTTCAAGTGTATCGTTTACTCTCAACAAGCAAGCATCCATATCGCTAGCTATAGTGCTAAGTCATAGTTTTGAAAATAATCTGCAAAAATATGAAACTTTACCGGAGCTACGCTGTTTCCGATATCATTTATAAACATCATAAATAACAAAGGGCCCAAGATTGAACCCTGAGGAACACTAGAAGTCAATAAACTCTCGTTGGAAAAGTTTTCATTAAATTTGACAATTTGATACCTATCCGATAGGTATAAAGCCAAAAGCTTAAACCGCAGAATGGGAAAATTAGCATAACTTTATGTTTAACACTGTTCAAAGCTTTAGAAAAAATCTAGAAGTACAAGCAAAAGCACTTGAAGTTCTGCAACAGATGAACTCAAACCATCTATAATTTTAATTAATGCAAAAGTTGTACTACATCTTTCTCGAAACATGCACTGTAGATTATCAATCAAGCCAAAACTAGAAATATGATTCATCATCTGAAACTTCATAATTTTTTCAATTACCTTAGATAAGCAAGGAAGTATACTGATTGGTCGAAAGTCTTGTATATTTTCAGGCTTAGGTACCTTCCCAACAGGGGTTATATGTGAAATCTTCTATCCCATTGGAAAAACAGATTTAGTCAATGCAGTGTTAATTATGCTTGTTACATCGGTAGTAAAAGTAGAATGAAACCTATAGGGATACCATCAGAACCTTGAGCTTCAGATTGAATATCATCAATTGCATTACATACTTCCATAATGGAAGCATTCCTAAAATAAAAACATTCATTATCAGTTGACGAAATAGCAATTCATAAGAAATTGATTCTGCACAGCTATATACCTGGGAGCATTTTGCAAAATGATTTGAGAACTCAGTAACTGAAAAATCCGACACGGCATTACGTTTGGTTTTTGAAAGACCATATTTTTGGAAATTCCGCCATAAAATCCTATTGGATAGGTCCAAATTAAAAATATTGCATCTCACTAACCTTATACCTGTACTTCTTACAATGACTAAATGGAATATGATGCAGTGCAGAAAATCTCTAATATTCCAATGGTACAGTATAGAGTTATTTAATGAGAAAGACTTACACGGTGGCTCCAAACAAATTTTTCTTACCGGTGCAAATTCATCGAGAAGTTGAGACACTAGTGCATTGAAATGCTCCAATTGATTATTAACATTCGGGATGAGAGAAATTACACCCCAATCAAGCGAATTTGATCAATTATCGGCAGTATCTAAAGGCGCCCTTGTCATAAATATTTATATCAAAATTATACGTTTCAAGAATCATATCATGAATTGTAAATAGTTCGGGAACTGAAATTTGAGTAAAAAAATTCAATTTAGGTCGATTATTCAATAGCAACAGACAAAGTCATACTTCTATCCACAAAGTTAGTAGGCCATTATGATTGAAATCACCTAGAATAAGAATATCGCTATATTTGCCGGCTGAGTCTGTCAAAACCTTCCTCAGTCTATTTACAAATTTAATACACCGATAACAATAAATAACACCAACTAAAACTTTCACGTTTAGGGTATATTACACATTTCAATAAAGATGAAATCAAACGAAGAGCCAAGAGTACTTTTTTTGATTAATTTGTAGCTCAAGTTTTTTTTTAATGTAAACGGCTATTCCTCCACCACCAAGTCTATTGATGTTAACAATTCTGTTACAGCCATCTAAATTTACCTGCATATCAAAGTGTCTCTCTTTAAGCCACGTCTGAAATAGCAATTAAATGCAGAGGCACACCTATAACAAATTAGAAACTAGACTACCACGGTTCAAATGTGTAAAATTAAAGCCACCACTTAAGCATGAATTGAAGCACGATTTCAAAACTATATTTCTTAATTTATATGATTTTAATATGTTCCGAAGATTGTAAGAGAATTCAATCCAGTTTCGAACTGATGAGCTTATGATTATGAAAAAATCGATCTTCTCATCAGACCGCGGCGACTGGACTGATTATACCACAATTTACATTCTATATATACAGAATGTGCTGTGCGTTAAGTACTAGCGAATCATAACTAATACAGATAAAGTCTCTTACAATTTTTCTTCTTCACGACATTCACACAGCTCTATTTCTGTGTACGCTAATTTTACTTTATTAATTTTTTGTTGAAATGTTAACTAATCCATGTAATTTCTAATATGCTACCGGTGATTAGACTATTTTAATTGTGTTTTTATTAACACGAGAAGTATATTAGTATTTACGAACAATCATTCAACGAAATTGACTAATAGACAGAATTCTATTTATTTAATTTTTAATTTATATGATTTTAATAAGTTCCGAAGATTTCATTTTCATTTTTCAAACAATTTAACTTTTACGTTGTAGAGTTCGAAAGAAATGCAACCAGAGAAAAATATAATAAACAACAAACCACTGCTTCTAAACTAGCTTAGCTGCCGAGGGGAAAAATGGATATTGTAGATCATACCTGATTTTAACTGTTACTCGACCATTAATAATTTTAGTAATTATAATTGGCTTCTCCTTCTTCAATACCATTGCCAGTTTATGTATCTGATCGATTTTAACATTTCACTTAAGGTTGTTATGTACCGTACACACACTGTGTGTAATAAAAAAATCAGATTCAGCCGTCTCAGAATTCAACCCTTAACTATGAAAGACCAAAATCTATTCAAAATTGCAAAATTGCATTTCAACCTTTTAACTAAATCTTAGAGCTTGCACGGCAAGTGATATATTTTTCTAATAAATTCCTCGCTATGTCATACAAATTTATTGTATAGCTTGTCTTAATCGGATAGTAAAATATCTGATTCTCGGCATAATTTTCCAAATACGTTTTACCTAAGTTTACTCCGTAGGCGCGTAATACTAATACCATAACCGCAGTACTAACAAAGACAAAATAGACAAATTATACCGAAAAATGTAAAAACAATTTGTCGTTTGACAAATTCCCCTATTGTTCTTGTATTCTAGAGATCAATCTAATTATGTATATACAAAGAGATACACGTATTAAGATGGTTGCGAGAATATAAATTATTCAAAATTCCCAATAGACTTCAATTCATTTCTTCCTTCGGTAATCATCCCAATTAATAATCAAGTAAAGGGAAAATGAAAAGTTTATTATCTCAAAAACCATTTGAATTCCATCAATATTAATACTTAATCAATGGCATGTCCTCTATTATGATGTTAATGATAATTATATGTTATTTGTAACATTTCCCAGCAACAATAAAAATCGTCTTTATCTTACTTTAGTACATTGTTATACGCACAAATAAACGAAATCATCTTAAATATTTGATTTTTTTAGATTAAGACGTGGCAAATGAAAAACTAAAACAAATACGAGTAATATATAACACGCATATACAATACACATAGTATTGTATATACTCAAAGACTTGTAGATGTATACGAAGAAAACCCAGAAACCATGGCAAATCATGAAAAATGAGATAAACAATTCATTAAAAGCTCATTGCAAATTGTTATTTTGTTTTTATGAAATGAATTAATTTCGTATATTTTGAATTGGTAATTTTTCCATTTTCATTGTTAGAATTGAGGTAAAGGTTTTTTTGCCCCCATTTTTTTTTTGCTCGTTTTGCACCTTAATTGAAAATGATAAATTATTTTTTCGTTTTTCGGTTTATTTTTAAGTGTACGCGCGAGCCCCAACCCATACCAACCCATATAGCTATACTGTTTTTGGTTATGGTTTTGTTGTTGTGCGGGCGTGTCAATAAATAAATAATTCATTAGGTTGTTTCGGGACGTTTATATGTACCTATGTATATACCCAAATACAAATCTAACAGGTACCGTAATTTGAAAATCATTTAATATTTTATTTCATTCCGTTTTTATCGTGAAAAGAACTTATCGGGTTTAGGTGATTTTGTGAAGGACCATTTTGTTCTAAATAATATAGTTGTTACTCTGATGTCTAGTTAGTGGTTTGGTTCATAGTATAAAATATATTTATTGAAGTAGGACATATTTCGGTTGGTACCGTGATGGGACATCACTCACTGATTCATTTTGATCGTCTTGCTGTTCACCTGCCATTGACTTCTGAAGTTGCTCGCAAGGCGCACTTCTAATTTCAGAATCATTTGTTGACCAGTCAGCGGTTCTCGCTACAGCTATATTCAATGTATTTGATGAAAACGGATCGATTGCTCATGGACGTGGTCTATTAAGTAGTGGTACCACTACGACCTTCATCTCCAAATGATTAATGCAATCAATGAATGTGGAACGGCGGAGGTTCTTCATTAATGTAGGTGGGATAGGCGATACGGTTACAACATCAAAGGCATCATGCTTTATTACGTGAACGCCTCATTTCAACACTTCAACAAAGTTCAAAATTGCTGCAGTAAAACTTTCGAAAATATCCGATGCCCAGCCAGGATTTCGAATAGCATCAAGGACCATAAACGTTCCATCCGATGTTAAGTTTTTGGCTGATCCTAATTTTTTCAAACTTCAGAAGATTGACTTGTTGTTGGGGTCTGGCATATTTTGGCACCTTTTACTCCCTGGTCAAATTCGATTGGGCACAAAATTTTCCGATTTTCCAGGAGATGGATCACTGGTGGTTCAATGAAATCAAGTGATTGTAAATCAACAGCCTTAACTAGCACTCTAAAAGATCACTAGTTGCAAGACTATTTGTTCATTATTTTATTGAAGTTCAGATTATTCGAGTTTGTCGTTACCAATGATAGTCAAAAAATGTATCGCCATCCTAAGGATTCTCCAGCAGAGCGCTTTGTTTCATCCGCTGGGATTTGTGTGTCCCGTAATAATTTTAGTTAAGATTTTCTACCAGGAACTTTGGAAGCTCAAAATTAATTGGGACGAACCTTTAGACAACGATCTGACTCAGAAATGGGTAAACTTTAGATCACGGTTGTCAGATTCAGAGGATTTCTCAATACCACGTTTCATCATGGCCAAGGGTGATTGTAAATTTACTGAAATTCATGCTTCAGTATGAAGATGAATATCAGTAACGGGCGAAATCTTATAATATGAAGTTAAGTATGTATAACCCAGAAATTACAAATTATAAATTACAAAACGACATCTACGGGCCGAATCTACAGTACATTTAGTTCGCTAAATCAGTGGGAGCCCTCACACGACTAAAAGCCACTTATAGCTGCCCGTGAGTAAATACTGGTTTAGGTAGCTCCTAATTTTTTTTTATAGTGATAGCAAATGTGAGTCTCAATGTCAATTGCAATCTTGATATTGTAAATGACATATTTGGATCTGTTGTAGTTATCAGCTTTATTCTTAGCATAAAAACAATATTACCTTTTCCAACACCTATATTAACTCCTACTTAGTTTTACAGTTTTTTTAAATAATTCAGTCACCGCCATACGGACATCATTGAACGAACCCGATTGTAAATTTATATTCCTGATAAGCATAATTATTGCATCAACTTCCAGGATTAGTTTGTGTGGTGGCAGTCCAGAAGGTGCAATAGAATTAATATACTCTAATCGTTTGTTGAATTATGAAGGATCCGTTGTCATGATTGAATCGACACTGCAATACATGTTGGAATCTCCGTCAATTAAATTAAGCACTTCTTTTTTAATCTGGTAGCAATTATCATTTAACGGGCAAAAAATTGCTCTTACTGAATACTGATCTATATTATGAAGATCCAAAGAATCACCAAAAGTGTAGTGAACAATTAAGTTTGGTGGGAATCTCAATCATGTTTTGTCCATTAGTACTTCTTTATAAACAACATTTTTAGTAAAAATGCTACTACTTCCATGAATCAGATTTGTCTGGTGCGGCAATGGCAGAATCTTAACTTTGACGTCATAGGAACGACGAACCCTTGAGAATGCAATATAAAGTTGTCCGTTTCCAAATACAGGTTCCGACAGGTATATATCAACTTTGTCCATTGTTTGACCTTGAGACTTGTTTATGGTCATAGCAAATGAGCCTTAATATGAAATTGTCGTCGTTTAAGTTTATAAGGTAACTCCAGGTCGGAACTTGAAAGATCTATCCTTGGAATTAAAACGATGTTAATCGTGTACCGTTGCATAATCCTTGTTTAGTGTTGAGATTCCAAAGTAGCATGACTTTAGTTCCAACTTTAAGATTCAGAGTAGCCCAGCCGGATTGATAGAATTCAAATATTCTAGTGGAAAGTTAAGACACTCACTTTCATTTTCTGTATCGACTTCATCTGTACTTAAATTCACTCGGATTTGTTCAGGAAGCAAGCTAATAATTTGATTGTTGATTCTGTCCACATCAACGTTCTTTGGGCATAAAATTACTTTTCTCGAAAATGAAGGGATATTATTTAAAGAAATTGCTTTTCCAAAAGTTTCTGTCACCAAATCATCGCCACAAATAAAATTTTCGGGAATTTCAATAGTGTCAGGTGGTAAGTTGTTCCCACAATTAAGTGTTCCAGCTCCAAGTTGTAACAACCAATTATTATAGTCTTGATCAACGCTTCTTCATGTTCTCTACTAAACTCAGCTTCTCAAAATTGTGCCAGTTTTGCGAATACTTTTAGCTTGATTGAACCACAGCAGACCGCATTGCATGTGGAATAATTGCTAAACATTGCCAGAAATCCCCTCCAATTAACATGATCTTTCCACCAAACAGGACATTTGTTTGCATAACTTTCTGCAGCAACTTGTTAATTGTACTGAGAACATGACTGGATGCCATAGTTTACGAATATCTTCTGCACCATCACTTTCTATTCTCAATCCTGAGATGGATGTTTCTCCGATTGGTACAGGCAGTGTAAAAATGCATGTTCGTCCATTAATTAATAAATTAGCAGCTACTCCAGTTGTTGCCGTAGCCAAAACTAAGTGCTTTCTTGCGCGAAAATGACGAATCAGTGTTTCATACAAATAAGTTTTCTCGCTACCTCCAAGACCATCAAGAAAATAACATTTTGGACTTCTGGTTTTATCTTGAGTTGCACCAACAATTTTGTGAAATACACGGGACTGCATGGGGCTAAAAGAGGAGATCATATTTTCGGCAATCTCCTTTTTTTCTTTAAAATTGAATGAAGCGTAGTCAATATTAGGTAATCCGCTTGTAACATTGGGTAGGTTGAAAGACTCTAGAGTAAATCCTAGTATTCTTAATTCGGATTGAATGTCCTTTAAAGTATATGATTCGCAACTGGTGCAATGCTCATCCCAACCGTTTAGTTTGCAGCATATATCTTCAGTCATGTCTTCCTTATTTTCATTCCAAAGCAACAAAGGGTCAGATGGCACACATATATGCAAAAAGCTGTCTCATTTGGGCAGGCATAGCATACGATTTAGCGTCTTCCAGAGTTTTTTGCTAAATTGAATCATCTATAAGAAATCCTTTTTCCTTTGCTGCCTATGCTGGTATGTTTCACAACATTTGACCCCGCCGCTAACTGCAATCGTTCTAACGTCTTCAAATGATTTAGCTCCCGTCTCATGTTGAAGCAAGAGTCATAGATAAAATCTTTCAGAATCGTTGATACAGTATACATCTGACCAATCACTTTATTCCCACTACGCAATAGTTTTGAAGTCGAATGTTTATGCTGTCCAAGTGTTTCAACCGCTCTTGAAGAAAAAGTTCTGTTTCGAACATTTCCAAACCGTATGTCATGCTTTTTAGGTGTTTCAACCGCTCTTGTGGCTCTCATCTTTTTCGATCTCGCCGTAATATTTCCAATAGATCTTTTTTTCGGTGGCATTTTTAGTCAAAATGAAATTATTTCTACAAATAAAATGTTAACAACAGATTGACACATTTCTAAACTGAAGACACAAATTTCACCTTTCAAATATTCACCAACAATTATTTTGTTATTTCTATTAATAAAAATTCTATATAACTTAAACTATATTATAGCTACTTTTGATTGATTGATATATTGATTTTAATGTACGATTAAGCATTGAGCAAGTCTCCCGTATTATAAATCCGAATACCACACCACTATACCCATGTTAAAACACGACATCATAACTCTCCCTCACCAAGGAAATATGCACCATCATACTGAGCTTTTCATGAAGCCAAACATAGCAATATTCACTCCGTAAAGAAAGGCGCCACATCTATAACGACATAAGACTAATAGAGTGATATCCGCCCTGACCAGGTAGCCATCGTACACCTTTTTACATGTAACAAATTCTAGGGATGAGAGAGGAATGTTAGTGCGGACGGACTCGGCCCGGTTACAGACACCTAATAAATCCGATAGTTAGTGTTTTATGGCAGCTTAATGACAACACAATTAAAATATTAATAATAAAACGTTGGAACGTGATCGATCTGAAATAATATCTTAAACTAGAATTTATATTTATATAATACTCCAAACTTCCGATTAATAAAATTGATGACAAAATATATTTCGATGTTCTTCTGAAACCAAAAAACAAATTAGTTATTTATTTCTACTCTCACTTAGTCCAACCGCTCTAAAATTTCAAATATTTAAGTATTAGCTTTCAACAATTAAGGGAAATATTAAAACATTAATAAATATAATATAATCTAAATTCAAATGTCCCTATTCTAATTTTAATAAAAATTAATTTAATTTCAACCCAAAACCTAATTTATTTCACCATTAATTCTTTATTTAAAAGCAGCCCTTAACACCCTTAAATAAAATAAATTCAATTCAACATATAAATTAAACGACAGCAAATTAATTACTAACTATAACCTGAAAATCAAGATATATAAAAATTGTAATCCTAAATTATGAATTTTAAACTTTAAATGTTTTTTTAAACTAAAATTCTAAAATCAAAATCCAAAATCTAAAACCCTTAAAAATGTATTTCCAATTCCTGCTTAACTAGTTATTGCCAGAAATTAATAAAATTAATTAACTAATTCCAGGAATACCACTAAAATCAAAATTAAATAATTAACTGTTTATTACTTCATTCTGCTTAAATTGCTTAAATACTAATAGTTCAACCTTTCCATACTAAATTAATGTTAATAAATCAACTATAAAAATTGAGGTGTGGCCAACACACGACTTTCTTTTACGAACAGAGAATTTTGAGAAATTTTATTTTTTTCTTAATTTTTTTTTTAAATTTTTTATTTTTTTATTTTATTTGTTTTTAATTTTTGGAAACATTTTGTATAAAGTAGTTTTTTGTAAATCTTATACTTTTTAAGATATTTGCAAAACAAATTTTCTGGACCAAGGGAGTGGTCACTTCCGGTTAGCCGATTTGGAGTAAAATTCACTGGGACCTCTTAATTTATCAAAAAAGCTTAAATCTAAAGTTTCAGTTCGATTGATTAAACCATATGGGCTGTAGAGAGGACACAGACAGACTAACAGACTGACAGACTATCAGACTGACAGACTGACAGACTGACAGACTGACAGACTGACAGACTGACAGACTGACAGACTGACAGACTGACAGACTGACAGACTGACAGACTGACAGACTGACAGACTGACAGACTGACAGACTGACAGACTGACAGACTGACAAACTGACAGACTGACAGACTGACAGACTGACAGACTGACAGACTGACAGACTGACAGACTGACAGACTGACAGACTGACAGACTGACAGACTGACAGACTGACAGACTGACAGACTGACAGACTGACAGACTGACAGACTGACAGACTGACAGACTGACAGACTAACAGACTGACAGACTGACAGACTGACAGACTGACAGACTGACAGACTGACAGACTGACAGACTGACAGACTGACAGACTGACAGACTGACAGACTGACAGACTGACAGACTGACAGACTGACAGACTGACAGACTGACAGACTGACAGACTGACAGACTGCCAGACTGACAGACTGACAGACTGACAGACTGACAGACTGACAGACTGACAGACTGACAGACTGACAGACTGACAGACTGACAGACTGACAGACTGACAGACTGACAGACTGACAGACTGACAGACTGACAGACTGACAGACTGACAGACTGACAGACTGACAGACTGACAGACTGACAGACTGACAGACTGACAGACTGACAGACTGACAGACTGACAGACTGACAGACTGACAGACTGACAGACTGACAGACTGACAGACTGACAGACTGACAGACTGACAGACTGACAGACTGACAGACTGACAGACTGACAGACTGACAGACTGACAGACTGACAGACTGACAGACTGACAGACTGACAGACTGACAGACTGACAGACTGACAGACTGACAGACTGACAGACTGACAGACTGACAGACTGACAGACTGACAGACTGACAGACTGACAGACTGACAGACTGACAGACTGACAGACTGACAGACTGACAGACTGACAGACTGACAGACTGACAGACTGACAGACTGACAGACTGACAGACTGACAGACTGACAGACTGACAGACTGACAGACTGACAGACTGACAGACTGACAGACTGACAGACTGACAGACTGACAGACAGACAACAGACTGACAGACTGACAGACAGACAACAGACTGACAGACTGACAGACAGACACCATTTCGAAATCCACTATTTCGGACTCAGGGGACCTCAAAACAAATAAATCTCTAAAAATCTCAAGGTCTACAATTTTCATGATTACTATACTTTATTTTACTAGAGTAAAAGAAAGTAAAAAACCCTAATCCATACGAATCGTTCGTTTAGTAAAGTTCTGCAAAATTATTTTTTGGAAATCGCACTCAACTCCCAAGGGCCAATATCGGCCATTGCCAACAATGATGACAAAGGTTTAGCTAGCACATGGAATAGGTTGCTCAATTACCTAGTTAGAAAACCCTAATCCATACGGATCGTTTGTTTAATAAAAGTTCTACGAAATTATTTTTTGGAAATCGCACTCAACAATGATGACATAGGTTTTGCTAGCACATGGAATAGGTCCCTTAATTACCTAGTTAGAAAACCCTAATCCATACGGATCGTTCGTTTAGTAAAAGTTCTGCAAAATTATTTTTTGGAAATCGCACTCAACTCCCAAGGGCCAATATCGGCTATTGCCAACAATGATGACAAATGTTTGGCTAGCAAATAGAATAGGTTGCTCAATTACCTAGTTAGAAAACTCTAATCCATACGGATCGTTCGTTTAATAAAAGTTCTACGAAATCATTTTTTTGGAAATCGCACTCAACAATAATGACAAAGGTTTCGCTAGCACATGGAATAGGTCCCTTCATTATCTAGTTAAAAAACCCTAATCCATACGGATCGTTCGTTTAGTAAAAGTTCTGCAAAATTATTTATTGGAAATCGCTCTCAACTCCCAAGGGCCAATATCGGCCAACAATGATGACAAAGGTTTGGCTAGCGCATAGAATAGGTTGCTCAATTGCCTAGTTAGAAAATCCTAATCCATGCGGATCGTTCGTTTAATAAAAGTTCTACGAAATTATTTTTTGGAAATCGCACTCAACAATGATGACAAAGGTTTCGCTAGCACATGGAATAGGTCCCTTAATTACCTAGTTAAAAAACCCTAATCCATACGGATCGTTCGTTTAGTATTATTATTATTATTAACCGGAGGGCCATGTGGGCGATAAGCCACCTCGCACCGCGACCTAAAAGATCTATTGTGCTGGACCCTACTTAATTATCCGTCCAGTCAATATTCAGGCTCTTAATGAATCTGACAATACTACTGGCCGGTACAAGATACATACTATCCGGGCTCATTGTTCTCCCTCCTAGATGTTGCAGTCTTTGCTGGAAAATGGCTGGGCAATGGCACAGAACATGTTCCGCTGATTCCGCTTCCAGACCGCAGAAGCGGCATCCATCTGTCGTACTTAGGCCCATCTTCTTAAGGTGATACCTTAAGGGGACATGACCTGTGAGGAAGCCAGTAAGCAGCCTCAACTCAGGTTTCCTAAGTTCAAGACACTCCTTAACCCTGACAGACGAAGGTGATATAAATTTCTTCGCCTGCCGTAAACCTGGAATTCTGCGCCAGTAGGAGGACTTTTGAACATCCTCCCAGCGTTTTACCGCTGCTCTAAGGTGTCCCTTAGTGACACCGCAGAAGGGTTCTGGTCCAAAAAATGGAGAGGCAGAACCCTCACGGGCGAGGCCTCAGCTGCCTCGTTTCCTTCGATTCCAGTATGACCTGGCACCCACATAAGTGTTACCTTATTTGAGCCTGCCAGATGTTTAATAACCTTCAGACAATCCCATACCAGCCTTGACTCAACGGTACAAGACCTAAGAGCTTTTAAGGCTGATTGGCTGTCTGATACAATATAAATCTTTGCATCGTTTAGGCCTTTTGCTATGCCTATCCTAGCGCAAAGTTCTATAGCATGTACTTCTGCTTGAAAAACGGTAGCATTGGTACCCAAGGACTTCGAGAGGGTAGTGCCACTCCCGTGTATTCCTATCCCCGCCCCATCTTCCGTTTTTGATCCATCTGTAAACCATACCATGGACCCTCGCTCAAATGATGGTCCACCTGCCCTCCACACATCCCGGTCAGGTAACCTAACACAGAATGGTTTGTGGAAGTCCAGTTTAGCTGGCATACAGTCGGAAGGCATTCCTATTGTAGGGTCTGTCTGAAATTCCTTAAGGATTTCCATATGACCCACCATATTGCCTGGCTTGATATTTCCTTCCGCCTGCATTTTCAGGGCCATACTTGCAGCGTCCTTTTTAATATGCAGGTGTAACGGTGTCAGTCCTAGAATTGTCTCCACCCCCGCGGTTGGACATGACTTCATTGAGCCCGTAACACCGATGCAGGCTACACGCTGAACCTTATTCAATAAGGTTTGCGTTGTCTTCTGCTCAGTTTTAGGCCACCATACAACCGATGCGTAGGTGACCATAGGCCTAATGATTGTAAGAAATGACCAGTAGATCATTTTTGGTTGTAGTCCCCAAGTACGCCCATAGAGTCTTTGACAGGCCCAGAGAGCCTTGATGGCTCTATTTTGAACTTTCAACAAATGTTGGTTCCAGTTCAGTCTTTGATCTAGGATAACCCCTAGATATTTAACCTCGCTGGAAAAAGGAACAGTAGTATTGTTTAACGAGGGAGCTGTAAGCGCAAGCTTTGTCCTCCTCGTAAAAGGAACAATGACAGTTTTGCTTGGATTGACACTGAGCCCTTCCTGGTAACACCACTGCCATATTATATTGAGTGCATTTTGCATGCGATCAGAAATGACCTCATCAAACTTGCCTCTGATTATGATAGCCACATCATCCGCATAGCCCTGGACATCAAACCCATGGCTACTCAGAAGGACTAGTAGTCTGTCAATAACCAATGACCACAAAAGAGGAGATAGTACGCCTCCTTGAGGACAGCCCTTTACGGCCTTGATGGTTACTGATTCGCCACCTAGTCTGGCAGTAATCTCACGATGTTCCAGCATGGAACGGATCCACCTAATTGTGGAAAGTGGAACCCTTTTTCCCATTGCTGCCCTCTCTATAGATCCATAGGAGGTATTATCAAACGCCCCCTCAATGTCCACAAAGGCACAAAGGGCAATTTCTTTATATGTCACTGCTTTTTCAATCCTCGTGACTAGCCCGCTAAGGGCCATAACCGTGGATTTACCAGTTTGATACGCAAACTGGTCCCGATGCAGCGGATTCTTTTCAAGGACCTCACTTCTTATTTGATAGTCCAGGATTTTTTCCATCGTCTTCAAAAGAAACGATGTGAGGCTAATTGGCCGATATGCCCTGGCCTGGGTGTCTGGACGACCCCCGCCCTTTGGTATAAAGACCACATTTACTTTCCTCCACAGTTTCGGAATATAATTAAAAGCATAACTTGCCCGAAACATCTGGATCAAGCTGGGGAGTATTTCCTCAATACCTTTTTGAAGTAAAGCTGGAAAGATACCATCCCCTCCAGCGGATTTGAAAGGTTTGAAAGACCCAATAGCCCATCGAACCTTGCTGGGTGTAAAAATTTTCCCAGAGAGACTCCAGATCCTACTGTGAGGCGAATAGGCCACCTCACTCGAAGGATCATATGAGTTCTCTTGGGCTCCTACCACTACTGAATCCGGAAAGTGGGTCTCTAGCAGTACCTCTAAGGTTTCCTTCCGGTTTTCAGTGAACCCCCCATCTTGCTTCTGGAGAAGTCCTAAACCATTTGAATGATCCCTGGAAAGGACTTTCTGGAGACGAGCTGCAGAGGGCAATTCATTGATTCCCTCACAGAAATTCCTCCAGGTAGCCCTTTTGGATCTCCTTAGTTCGAGATTATATTCCGTCAAGGCCATCTTATACTCGCCCCATTCACCGGTGCGTTTAGCCTTGTTAAATAATCTTCTCGATTTTTTCCTCAGTTTACCCAGCGTCCCGTTCCACCAAGGGACCATCTTTGTGGACTCTCTTCGCTTAACTGGACAGCTGTTCTCGTAAGCCAAGTGTATAGAATTATGCAGCTGGTTTGAACAGATCTCCAAACCCTCTGGAGACTCTATGTTCCCCACAACCGAGGGCATTTCTGATTCGAGTGAGACTCTATAAGAGTCCCAGTCGGTCAGTTTTGGAATTCTGATTTCCTGCCGCTGCATGGTCTCAGCCGCCAAATCGAATCTGATGTGCAAGTGATCCGATAATGAGGCCTCTTCAGACACATGCCAGTTTTTGACCAAGTCGCTGAAATGCGGACTAGCAAGTGTCAGATCAAGGACCTCTTGCCTAATCGCATTTATAAAAGTAGGTTTCCTTCCCCTATTGACAATGTCTACATTATTTGAGATCAGAAATTCAAAAAGGTACTCACCCCTGTTATTGATGTCCGTGCTACCCCACACCGTGTGGTGCGCGTTTGCATCGCATCCTATCAGGTAGGCCAGCCCATTGCGTTTGCAATGAGCTATGAGCCGCCTAACTTCAAGTGGAGGTATTAACTCTGAGTCTCCAGGAAAGTAGGCGGAGGCCATTACAGCCTCCTGTTTGCCTCTTTCACCCAGAACCTCCACCATTACTGCAACCAAGTCCCTGGAGATGAACTCTGAAATGGGAATAAAATTAATTTGCGAACTGGCCAACACAGCCGCTCTAGGACTCTGAGTTCCGTTATGATAAATTAACTTACCCACTTGATTTGGTATACCTCTAATCTGGTTACCAATCACCCATGGCTCCTGGATTAGAGCCATGCCAATGTTTTGGCAGATAAACCTGCGACAAAGGACGTCCGAAGACGCCGTTGCATGATGCAGGTTTATCTGCAGGCAGGCGATGTGTGCCTTCACTTCACCGAAGGCCCCTTCTGAAGGCCCTGCTCAGCCTCCTTTTCAGCACCGCCACCACCCGCATGCATTCTTTGTCCGGCCGATGGCTGACCAGTGTCCTCCATCGCCGTTCTGCTGGCCCCCGCTGCCTGAGAGCCCCCAGGCCTAACCAGTGGCTTGCACGGGAGGAGTCCTTGTGAGGCCTTCCCCCGCGGAACCCCTGACGCCTTCCTCTCCCTTTCCCGCCTTCTCCTCACCTGTCTCCTGGAGAGGGCGGTCACCCCGGTGGTCTTAGCTAAAGGTGCCGCTACCGTAGCTTCTACAGGCTTCACCACTTGGGTCCCGCCGACAGAAGCTGGCTTAGCCCCACTCTGACCACCCTTGGGATGCAATTGTACAGTCCCAAACTTGTAGTTGACCTTAAAGCCAACCCGCTTGAGCTTCTCAACTGACGAGTGGTCCATAGAGAACGTGAAAAAGGCCGAAGAGCCTTTCGCCTCTCTCCTGATCACTCTCCAGTTGATCGCCTGCATGCCCTCATTTTGGCTTTTTATAAAACTAAAAAGCTTCTCTGTGGGCAATTCAGCACTATTTGGGAAGGTGCCGAACACAATCCTGGCTCGAGGCAGGTTTTCCGCCTCGGCCACGATCAGCTGCGCACCCTCCCATGGCTTGATATTACCTATGGCCTCCCTGAGCCACTGAACAGTGGCCCGGTCAGCACAGGTTAGTACCAGCCAACCAGGCCGAAGCTGACTGCCAAGGAACTTAGGTTTAAGCTCCTTGGCCTCCTGCTCTAGCACCTTATCTAGGATGCCCTCCTGGACAGCCTTTAGCTGCTCTCCAGTGAGGACAACCTCTGGAAAACCAGTGGGCAAGATCCCAACTATCTCCGACTCCGCAGCCTGCCTGAAGGTAAGTCCAGACCGGACCGCAGAACCCGAGACCGTCGGGACAGATTCCTCTCCCCTGGCCTTCTTTTGTGCCGGTGGAGTACCCTCATCCGAGCGGATCCTCTTGCGGGAGCACAAGACTCCCTTTGTGGCCGCATCGCCAGAAGCCTTGTCTCGCTTCCGGGCGGTTTGCCCTCAGCAAGAAGCCTCCTGTACCGCTTCTTCGCGGCCCCACACATTTTCACGCGAGGAGCCGCGGAAGGTTTGTCAGTGCTGCTGACAGCTAATTTCGGGTCCTCCCCGACGACTTTGCTTTCCCCTGCTTTCACAGAGGCGATACCCCCACTTACGGGGTCCGAGTTCTCATCTCCTGAGGTGTCCATGTCGGAGTTGAGAACTAATTTCTCAATCCCCGAACGGAGCTCCCCATCTGATAGACCACTCATCGAGAGTCCCACAGCGGAAAGAGGACCGAGGCCCTCGAACACCACCGCGGAACTATCGCTGGTATATGACGCTTTAGGAGCGTCATCATCCTTATTATTTTTTAAGTGTTTCGACATTTTGTTCCCACGAGTTGCTGGGAAAAGAGAGTCGCCTGTGGGACACCCAGCTTTACCACAGGAAGGCTAAATAAAACTGGAGGGCGCCTGGTATCCAGAGTCCGCATACTTTGGACTGATTAACCTATCAGCCATTCATCCATCGGCATATGCTGTTCCACCTTAGATTAGGGTTTTTTATCAAGGGTTTCTCCTTTAGCGCCGTACTTTAGCCTGTGCCAAATGGCCAGAAGTACCAAAGGGCCTCAGTTACCAGTGATTGCCACGAGGAGGCAGTACGTACACTTGCGAATTGTGACCAGGTTACCCCTTCCACAATTGTACCCATCACGCCAGCTGCCTAAAACATGACCAGAACAGCTCGCGTAATGTGCACCCTACCGAAAGGTTACGGAGCTGGTAGATTACTCTACTCAACTTTGATCCCCCCCTCCAGTAGACGCCAAATCACCTCGTTCGTTTAGTAAAAGTTCTGCAAAATTATTTTTTGGAAATCGCACTCAACTCGCAAGGGCCAATATCGGCCATTGCTAACAATGATGACAAAGGTTTCGCTAGCACATGGAATAGGTTGCTTAATTACACTACAGGCCAAAAGTTTGTTACGTTCGATGAGGAGAGGGTGAACGTTAAGATGCTATACAAGCCCCGCACAGCTCGCTTTCCAGTTTGGGGAACCAGGGATATTGAACCCGAACCTAAAACAACGACTCACTTCAGTAGCTAAGTTACCCAAGCCACTCCTAGAAGCAAGTCGAGTCAGGAACGAGTCCTCACCTGATCATCGCAGAACCCCGATCCAATCATCCCTTACGTGTCGCACGTTGCCGTGAACAACACCCTCATAAAGGATGATGGACGAACTGGATTGTCCGCTGTGCCTACCGTCTCCCCCATCACGCACACAGAAATTTATCCATGGTGTCCTTCACCCGCAGCTAGATGTCCGGCTTAACTCAGTCCCGAGGGAGTAGGTGGATTTGGTGAAGGCCCAACCGCAGATTACATTGCTGCTATGGATTCCCGTTGCACAACACTTTACCTACCTAGCACGCACATTCCCACGATGACTCTCACATTTCGCACAAATTAACAACACATAATTACTGTTTTTAAATCACGTTATAAATAAAAATCTCTTTATTGGGTTTATTTTTGGAGTGTTAACAAAAAAAAATAATAATCGTAACCAAGGCACGATATCCTCATTCCCGATGAAGGGCTGAACCGCCACGGGCACGGTGGGAAACACGAACACTGATGATCAGCGGACTATGAGCTCACACCCGTCGATCACTAGAATTATATAAATAAAAAAAAATATGTCGGCGCCACCAGACTCGGTGCCAGCGTTCAACGATTAATCTGCCGAGGATTCGGTCCTCTTATACTTACAAATTTGGTCAACACTAGGTTACCGGAACGCTGCCCACAGTCGCCGGATTGCCGCAATCGTCGCAGGAACACCGCTCTCCGTTGCCGGAACACCACACGTAGTACAATTAAGCTTATTAAATCCACCAAAAAGCTAAGATAATAATCCGTAGTGGTTTACAATATTTTTGGTATACCAAAATGCACAAATTTGTCAATTTCCCAGTTTGAGTGCTCGTTTGTTGTTGTTGTCGGAAATTTGTTGTGATGGACTTCGACAATATCCGTGTCTACTCAAATTATTTCACAATTAAATTATTTCTTTTTATTTTTAAATAAATCCCTTGGTTTAATTTAATAATTCAGCCATATTATTTTCACATAATTTTGACATCTACGACATTTTGTAAATTCTTGAAACTTGAATACAAATTCAACACAGTACACAATAGTGATCTATTTTTTTTTTTTTTGCAAATATCCACAAAAAAAAAAAATGCACGTACCGCAACACAGAATATTCTATTATTTTTATTTCTGTGTGGTTTATTTAATAAATTGTTTTTTTCATAAAAAGCACAACGAAACTGATAAACTGTTTGTTTTTTTTTTTTTTTTGTTTTCTTTTTTTTATTGTTATGGAATATAATGTTATTTAACTACTTAAATGTTCATGTAATGTACTTTATTTTCAGGTACCAACTTTATTTAAGATTTTATTTTAACGTGGAGTAATTAACTTTACTTGGAAAAGTTATATTTAGAGCAGTTGACACTATTGACAGTATAATCAATCGCCAGACACAAGACCCCGAATCACAATTTGACATCCGTTTATATACATTTTTTTTGCCAGTACAACAACAAAGTTTATTATTATTATTATTATTTTTGTTTATTTAGAACGATCACCACGCTCCTACATATAGGCACCCCTAACTTCCATGTGCATGCAACCAAACCCAATGATATGTTCACAAAAAAAATTCTCTCGAACACACAGACAAGAGTAGTGTTGCTTTGGGACAAATTTAAATTTGTTAAATTTCCTTTTACCAAAGCAATACTTACACAAAAAAAAAATCCAAACCAAAAAACACCACCAGCTGATGTTAGTGAATTATTTGTTTTGGTCGGTGCTGTTGTTGTTGTTTGTGAAGTTGTGACAGGTAGGTGTAATTGCAATATTTTGGTAATTAAAAGCCGATTCTATATGTTTTGGGTTAATTTTATGTTTATTTTCTTTTTTTTTCAGAAACTACAGGTGAAAGTAAAGGACATGATGGGTTGGATTACGGTTTGTCAGATAAGTATTATGAAATATTAAACGACCTTGTAATGAGATTTTTCTTTTTTTTTCTTTGACAGGTACGGTACGCGAAATATACATACGGTGCGCGAAGCAACCAAAAAATTGTAAACACCAAAAAAAATTGAAAAATAAAAGAAAATTTGAAATTTTAGAGAAAATGTGTGTTTGTTTTATTCCGACCCAACGAAGATGCCTCGCATCGTAACAAGTTTTTGGTCGATGAGTCTTTTTCAATTAAAACACAGGACTTGCAATGCTATTTTCGATGAATTTTTTTCTTACATACCCTGTCAAAATGCATTTTTATCTATGCATATTTTGTTATGTTTCAACGTTTATTATTCGAGAAATCACCAACATACTGAAAATCGATATATTTTGTTGCGTAAAAAACTTATTTATTTTAGTTATTAAATAAATATCTGTGAGTGAATATTAAAGTAAATAATTTGTTTACCTTTTGCTGTGAATTGTGAGTATTTAAATTAAATTTACAATTTTTTTAAAATTAATTCTGGTATTAAATGTTAATAAATTTATTATTATATTGATTTAATAAAAAAAACCTTTCAAAGGTATAAAAAAATGGGCAGAATGTGCGAACTGGCGATCGAATTAAGAACAGCCGTTGTCATACCACACAGAGAGGGGCATTCGCATGCCGAAATTGGCCGAAAACTTCAAATTCCGAAGTCTACCGTGAAATACACACTGAAGCGATTTAAGCAAACTGGGCAGAACTCATCCCAATATCGGCAGGGGCGAACTCGGGTCACAACTGCGAAGGAGGATGAATATATAGGAATGTTATCCAAGCGTAATAGGAAGTTGACGGCACCTCAAATGTTAGCGCAAGTGAACAACGCTCGGGAAAATAAATTGTCGTTGACTACGATAAAAAGGCGCCTAACATATAAGGGGTTAAATGGCAGAATTGCTGTTAAGAAACCGCTTCTTTCGATTACAAACCTTAAATAAAGACTTAACTGGGCAAAGTACCACCAGAATTGGCAAATGTCACAATGGGGAAAAGTCCTTTGGTCAGATGAATCAAAATTAGAAATATTTGGATCCAAAAGGAGAGTTTACGTTCGACGTCGTCCCGGTGAGAAAATGCTCCAAGACTGTATGATTCCTACAATAAAACACGTGGGTGGTTCTGTGATTATATGGGGTTGTTTTGGTAACAACAAAGTTAGAGATTTTGTCGAAATTACGGGTCGAATGGATCGCTTTGGCTATCTTGCGATCTTGGAGAAACGTGCTATCCCATCTGAACTAAAACTAATAGGACGAGGGTTCACGTATCAGCACGACAATTGTCCCAAGCATACATCTAATGTGTGTAAGGATTATTTACAGCAACAATTTTGCTACCGACAGCTGAATTTAATGAATTGGCCCCCACAATCGCTCGATCTTAACCCAACAGAGCTCTTATGGGATTAGTTAGATCGGGAGCTTCGGAAAACATGCCCAACATCGGCGAGAGATTTGCTACAAAAAATTGCAAGATGCCTGGAACAAGATTTCATCCGAACAATTAAATAAATTATTAGATAGAATGAATGCCATGGCTATGTCGCGTAATAATTAAAGACATCGATGAGTGTGCAATTTAAATATTTCACTTGGTTTTTTGTAATAAATTAGCTGATATGCACTGGTAATTAATTAAATTAACTGAAATAAATTAATATATTTGTTAAAACTATATAAAAAATTGTTTTAGTTATAAAAACCATATCGACCAAATACTTTTGGCCTGTAGTATACCTAGTTAGAAAACCCTTATCTATACGAATCGTTCGTTTAATAAAAGTTCTACGAAATTATTTTTTGGAAATCGCACTCAACAATGATGAAAAAGGTTTCGCTAGCAGATGGAATAGGTCCCTTAATTACCTAGTTAGAAAACCCTAATCCATACGGATCGTTCGTTTAGTAAACGTTATACGAAATTATTTTTTTTAAATCGCACTCAACAATAATGACAAAGGTTTCGCTAGCACATGGAATAGGTCCCTTCATTACCTAGTTAAAAAACCCTAATCCATACGGATCGTTCGTTTAGTAAAAGTTCTGCAAAATTATTTTTTGGAAATCGCTCTCAAGTCCCAAGGGCCAATATCGGCCATTGCTAACAATGATGACAAAAATTTCGCTTGCACATGGAATAGGTTGCTCAGTTACCTAGTTAGAAAACCCTAATCCATACGGATCGTTCGTTTAATAAAAGTTCTACGAAATTATTTTTTGGAAATCGCACTCAACAATGATGACAAAGGTTTCGCTAGCACATGGAATAGGTCCCTTAATTACATAGTTAGAAATCCCTAATCCATACGAATCGTTCATTTAGTAAAAGTTCTACGAAATTATTTTTTTTGGAAATCGCACTCAACCCGCAAGTGCCAATATCGGCCATTGCTAACAATGATGACAAGGCTTTCGCTAGCACATGGAATAGGTTGCTTAATTACCTAGTTAGAAAACCCTAATCTATACGAATCGTTCGTTTAGTAAAAGTTCTACGAAATTATTTTTTGGAAATCGCACTCAACAATGATGGCAAAGGTTTGGGTAGCACATGGAATAGGTCCCATAATAAAAGTTCTGCAAAATTATTTTTTGGAAATCGCACTCAACTCCCAAGGGCCAATATCGGCCATTGCCAACAATGATGACAAAGGTTTCGCTAGCACATGGAATTGGTCCTAGTTAAAATTAAAGTGTGGCTCCAACACACGACTTTCTTTTACGAACAGAGAATTTTGATATATTTTATTTTTTTCTTAATTTTTTTTTAATTTTTAAATTTTTAAATTTTTTTTTTTATTATTTATTTTTATTTGTTTTTAATTTTTGGAAAAAATTTTATTAAGTAGTTTTTTGTAAACCTTATACTTTTTAAGATATTTGCAAAACAAATTTTCTGGACCTAGGGAGTAGCCACTTCCGGTTAGCCGATTTGGAGTAAAATTCACTGGGACCTCCCAATTTATCAAAAAAGCTTAAATCTGAAGTTTCAGTTCGATTGGTTAAACCATATGGGCTGTAGAGAGGACACAGGCAGACTGACAGACTGACAGACTGACAGACTGACAGACTGACAGACTGACAGACTGACAGACTGACGGACTGACAGACTGACAGACTGACAGACTGACAGACTGACAGACTGACAGACTGACAGACTGACAGACTGACAGACTGACAGACTGACAGACCGACAGACTGACAGACTGACAGACTGACAGACTGACAGACTGACAGACTGACAGACTGACAGACTGACAGACTGACAGACAGACAGACAGACACCATTTCGAAACCCACTTTTTCGGACTCAGGGAACCTCAAAACAAATAAATCTCTAAAAATCTCAAGGTCCAAAATTTTCATGATTACTATACTTTATTTTACTAGAGTAAAAGAAAGTAAAATGAAATAAACAATTAAATAATAAACGCCAGCCACTTCGCACTGCGACCTAAAAGATCTGTTGTGCTGGCTCCTGCTTAATTATCCGTCCAGTCAGGTTCTTAATGAACCTGACAATACTGCCTACCGGTATGTAATACATACTATCAGGGCTTATTGCTCTCCCTTCTAGATGTCTAGCATGTAGTTCCACTTGAAAGACAGTAGCATTGGAGCTCAAGGACTTGGAGAGGGTTGTCCCACTCCCGTATATTCCTACTCCTGCCCCGTGTTCCGTTTGGTTGTACTCTTATGAGTTGCTGGGAATTGCAAATAACTTGTAGGTCACCCAGCTTTTCTACAGGAAGGCTAAATAAAACTGGAGGGTCCCTGGTATCCAGAGTCCGCATATTTTGGGCTGTATAATCTATCAGCCATTCATCTTTCGGCATATGCTGTTCCACCTTAGATTAGGGTTTTTTGTCAAGGTTTTCTCCTTTAGCGCCGTACTTTAGCCTGTGCCAAATGGCAAAAAATGTGCCAAGTGACCTTAGTTACCAGTGGTTGCCACGAATAGGCAGTACGTACACTTGCGAATTGTGTACAGGTTACCACTTACACAATTGTACCCATCACGCAGTTGCCTAATGACAAGACCAGAACAGCTCACGTGATGCGCACCCTACTGGAAGGTTACGGAGCTGGTAGATTAATCTACTCAACTTTGATCCCCCCCCTCCAATAGACGCCAAACCACCAAAACTATATATTTAACAAAAAATTAATAAAAGTTTAACAAAAGTATAATAAAATTTTAACAAAATTTTAATAAAAGTTTAAAAGTTTAAAAGGTTAAAGGTTTAAAAGGTTAAAGGTTTAAAAGTTTAAAAGTTCAAAAGTTTAAAAGTTTAAAAGTTTAAAAGTTCAAAAGTTTAAAAGTTTAAAAGTTTAAAATTTAAAAGTCTAAAAGTTTAAAAGTCCAAAAGTTTAAAAGTTTAAAAGTTCAAAAGATAAAAGTCTAAAAGTTTAAAAGTGTTAAAGTGTAAAAGTTTAAAAGTATAAAATTCCAAAATTTAAAATCTCAGAAGAAAAAGCTTATACTTTTAAACTTTTAAAAAAGCTTTCAAAATTTGAAAGCTTTTTTTTTAAGTTTAAAAGTTTAAAAGTTTAAAAATTCAAAAGTTTAAAAGTTTAAAAGTTTAAAAGTTTAAAAGTTTAAAAGTTTAAAAGTTTAAAAGTTTAAAAGTTTAAAAGTTTAAAAGTTTAAAAGTTTAAAAGTTTAAAAGTTTAAAAGTTTAAAAGTTTAAAAGTTTAAAAGTTTAAAAGTTTAAAAGTTTAAAAGTTTAAAAGTTTAAAAGTTTAACAGTTTAAAAGTTTAAAAGTTTAAAAGTTTAAAAGTTTAAAAGTTTAAAAGTTTAAAAGTTTAAAAGTTTAAGAGTTTAAAAGTTTAAAAGTTTAAAAGTTTAAAAGTTTAAAAGTTTAAAAGTTTAAAAGTTTAAAAGTTCAAAAGTTTAAAAGAATTAAAAGTTTCAAAGTTTAAAAGTTTAAAATTTTAAAAGTTTAAAAGTTTAAAAGTTTAAAAGTTTAAAAGTTTAAAAGTTTAAAAGTTTAAAAGTTTAAAAGTTTAAAAGTTTAAAAGTTTAAAAGTTTAAAAGTTTAAAAGTTTAAAAGTTTAAAATTTTAAAAGTTTAAAAGTTTAAAAGTTTAAAAGTTTAAAAGTTTAAAAGTTTAAAAAATTTAAAGTTCAAAAGTTTAAGAGTTTAAAAGTTTAAAAGTTTAAAAGTTTAAAAGTTTAAAAGTTTAAAAGTTTAAAAGTTTAAAAGTTTAAAAGTTTAAAAGTTTAAAAGTTTAAAAGTTTAAAAGTTTAAAAGTTTAAAAGTTTAAAAGTTTAAAAGTTTAAAAGTTTAAAAGTTTAAAAGTTTAAAAGTTTAAAAGTTTAAAAGTTTAAAAGTTTAAAAGTTTAAAAGTTTAAAAGTTTAAAAGTTTAAAAGTTTAAAAGTTTAAAAGTTTAAAAGTTTAAAAGTTTAAAAGTTTAAAAGTTTAAAAGTTTAAAAGTTTAAAAGTTTAAAAGTTTAAAAGTTTAAAAGTTTAAAAGTTTAAAAGTTTAAAAGTTTAAAAATTTAAAAGTTTAAAAGTTTAAAAGTTTAAAAGTTTAAAAGTTTAAAAGTTTAAAAGTTTAAAAGTTTAAAAGTTTAAAAGTTTAAAAGTGTAAAAGTTTATTAATTTTATTTAATTATTATTTAATTTTTTAATTAAAAGTTTAATTAAAAAACAAAAGTTTAATGAAAGTTTAATAAACGTTTAACAAAAGTTTAACCAAAGTTTAACAAAAATTTAATTAAAGGTTAATAAAAATTTAACAAAAGTTTGACAAAAGTTTAACAGAAGTTTAATAAAAGTTTCATAAAGTTTAACAAAAAGTTTAACAAAATTTTAATGAAGATTTAACAAAAGTTTGTAACGACCGTCGATCGTCGCCACCCTGTTGAAATAATAGTAAACCGAAAATTGGCATTCAATTTATATCGTGCGAATGATGTTGATCCCGCATATTAAATGTTTACTACCCCCTTTTCATGCTGTGAAAGCAAAGTATTTTGTGTCAATCAACATATTTTGTTTTAACCATGCAATTTAAACGAAGCATAAAACAAATTGTAGTATCTCTTTTTACTTTATGATTCTCGTTATGCACTCAGTTTGAATTGTATTTGCGTGTATGTGTAAATCATGTATGTAAAATCTATTTGCTGTTATTTTCATTTGTGCCTCTTTTCGGGAATATTCTTTTTATTTTCTAGTGTTATTGGTTTAAATTAATGCGTGATATATTTGCTCTGAGTGGGGAATAGACAGATCGGTGCATTCGACGAGTCGGATGTGGCCGTACGAATGGATATGTACATATGTTCGCGTCGTTTTGCTGCTGTTCGTTGTATTTGTGTACTATACATAGATATAATAAAATTTAATTTTAAATAACAACAAAAAATAATATGTGCACAAATACAGCGAGCAGAGGGTAGAGCGACGCGAAAAAAAAGAAGATATCGGGGGGAAAACTTTTTAATTTTTTTTTGTTGATGTAAATTTTTTTTTTTTTAAGAGCAGTCTAGTTTTGATTTTGAAACGAGTGGTGGACTCCCAAGTTTCTTTTGTTTTGGTTATATCTATAAAATTTATTAGTTGATCATAAAAATAAAGATAGTAATTTATTTCTAAGAAAAAAAAAATATATAATTAATTATGTGAGTCCAGTTATAAAACATATAGTTAAACATTAAGTTATAAAAAATAAAAAAACTGTGAAAATTTGATGTAAAAGCAAACATACTAATAATAAAAATAAAAAAACAAAACAAAAAAAAACCGTTTTATGGTTTATTTGTATCGAAAACCACAAAAAAATAAAACAAAAATTTGAGCGGGTTTTGTAATTTATTATTTAATTTTATAAATTGAAAATAAAATAAAAATTTCCATCTACGCAAATTAATTGTTATTATGTAAAAGTTAAAAACCTAATATTATAAAAATAAAAAATCTTTTGGGAAAAAAGTTGAACAGCTGGTGGCTATTTTTTTTATCAATCCATCTTCTTTGTGATCCGGTGTTATTAAAATTAAATTGGTTTTGTACTGAAATCGAACTGTGATTTTATGAGTTTTGTGTGATAACGAACGGCGATACTCTGGTTTAGTCGTTTACAAGTACAGCGCGTACAGAACGAGTGACCATTCCCGCCCGTGGGGGTAGGGCAACCATTGTGAGGGGATCCTGCGTCGGCGCTGGTTGTGGAGTGGCCGGACGGGCCATAAAACAAGGTAAATCAAGAGGAAAAACCAAAAGTAAAAAAAATAAAATAATTTTTTTTTTGTAAATTTATTGTAACAGTTGGTTTTCCCCGCTAATTTTTCTTTTCATATTATATATATTTATTTTTGCGGTCATATCGTCTTCTCGTGGTGGTGCACCGTTTTGGTGAACACCCACCCCACTCAGAGCAAATTTTTCGACATATTACTTTTTTTCTTCGTTTTAATTTGATTGCGTTTGTGGAGTTTCCGCTGTTTTCTTTTTCACTTCGGCTCGGTTGTCCGTTTTTGAGTGTGGTTCGACCACATAACGGTTTATTTCTTTCAGATATTTTTTTTTTTCTTTTTTGTGTTGCTTCTTAAATTTTCAAAACAGTGAATAGTGAAAGTGAAACTTAATATTAACGTAGAGTCAGTTTTAACGTAATTACCGTATATTTTTTTTTCTTGCATATTTTCTTTTTTACCGTAACTAAAATTCCCGTTGAATTTTCTGGTTGTTGTGTGCTACGCTGCACCATGTGCGTTTAAACAAAACTAATTGATCGGATGATGTGAGGTGTGGTCATGTGAAGGGTCGGTCTTTTTCCATTCCTGTTCCGTGCGTGCCGTTCTCGCAGGACATGCTGTGCTGGAGGGCGGCACGCCATATGAGTTGATCGCGTCGGGGTGACGGTTTGCGTTCCGGGGGATTGTCACTGGGATTGTCATGTGAGCGTCCTTCCCTCATTCAGTGGCATCGGTGGCCGTCGCAACTGAGAAACAGCATCCCAGTAGGCGGGCCGATGAGGGGAGGCCCGTGTGGCAGTCACGGCGGTGATCGCCTAGAATTTAAACGGTCACTCCGGATCGATCACTCCCTGCTTATTATTTTTTTAGCCGCTGAGGCCGTGGCAAATAATTTTTAATTTCCTTTTCCCGTCTAATTTTATTCTTCATGCGGTTATTCAAGCGTGAGAGTATGTCTGAAAAACTCCACGCCGCACCGAGAGCTCTAGCCAGCTACTATACCGCATCAGACCTCTATTCTCATGTCTGTTAACGAGATCACTTTGGGGATTTCGTTACAAGTTTAATAAAAATCTAATAAAAGTTTAAAAGTTTAAAAGTTCAAATTTCAAAAGCCCAAAAGTCTAAAAGTTCAAAAATTTTAAAGTTCAAAAGTTTAAAACTGTTCAAGGCATAAGTAAATTACTTAGTTAAAAACCCCTAATCCCTACGAATCATTCATTTAATAAAAGTTCTCCAAAAGTGCCCTCTTTGGAATTACACTTCAACTTTAGAATGCCATATACCGTTTTTTAATGAATACTCAAAAAATAAATCAATTAAAATTACTTTAATATCGAACGAACAAGAATTTGTAATATATTTTGATTTGTTGTAATTTAGCTAGAGCTTGATTTTTTTTTAAAAGACTTTTCTAAATACTATTCAATTTTTAGAAATAACACTCAATCCTTCCAGAAGAATCCGTCGCAGCAGTGCAATACTAATACATTGACAAATCTCTGGATTGTCTGGAAAACCTCACACTCGTAGATCATCATTATATATTAAACAAAATACGGTTTACTCTCCATTACTTAAAATACCGTAGTACCAGAGCACCCTGTATTTTATAGAGCCATAATCAAAAAATCTGAGCTTTTATAAGGGAATTAGAAACGAGGAAAAAACGAAACTTTTCATAGTAAAACACACAAAACATATGGGAAATCACTTTTTTTCCTAAGACAAATTTTTAAATGAAAACGTTACAAATTCTTAATTATGATTTCTGAAATACTTTCATAAATGTTTGAATTTCAACATAAATGAATATCGTTTAAGTAAATCATTTTCATTTTCTTGTAATAATTGATTTATTTAAACCAAAATAATAAAAAAAATTTATAACAACAGCATTCTGGTCAAATTGAAATAAAAGCTTACTACGATCCGTTTGGTCATTAAGTCAATATACATTACATAGATGGCAGTGATGGCCGTAAAAATTTGGAAAAATCTTATCAAAAATTACCACCTGGGGAAATTTCAAGTTTAAAAATTGTAGGAAAAGCAAAACAAAATTACAAAATATAGGAACGTGTGATAATTTTGAGATTAAATAATTTTTTTTCGTATTTTTCTGTAACCATTTTAAACATCTTACGTACACTAGTAAAACTAAAGATAAATTTAGCAGGTATTATTTTAATTTGTCAGAGCCAACTTTGATGTATTTTTCAAAATGAAAGTTCGAAAAAATATATTTTAGAAATAATTTAATTTTAATATTTCTGCAATTAATATTTACTTAATACAAATATGACCTTCTTGTATATTGTTCTTAAAGATATGTAGAAAACTTGTACATAAACGTTTTATAATATTTTTTCTTTTTTCATTGAAAAACTTTAAGCTAAAAAACACCAATTTTACTATAGATTCCTATGGAAATCTGTGAAAAGTTATACCACTAAAAAAGCTTCTAAAAAATACGTCATTAAGATTATGGCTCAATACTCTAGAAGCTCTGACAAAATACAAAACAACACACTTTTTTGTTTTGTTTTTTTTTTTTTTTGATACTCTCTTACCAATTTCAATGTGACAATATTGTCAAATCACATTAATAATTCACTTTTGATTACACTTTCAACACACCACTTGTAGCTTTATGATTTTTTTTTGATCAATCAAAGCAAAATTAACACAGGCCATTTCACTTTAGAAGCTCAGATTTTTATAAACGACTGTTGCACTCAAAATTTCACGTCTAACTTACATTACATGCATCACAAACAACTTTATTATTACTTTTAACAATTAATTAATCTAAATTAACACTTATTATTATTTTTTTTAAATTTTAATTAGCACAGAAAAAAATATAACTTCTATATACTGCACTACCTGTGTCTATGATATTATATTTAAAATTAAAACAACCACCATTTAAAGTCAGATACACAAGAAACAATAGCCTTTTCACTTTCATTAAAACTAAATAACTACACAAAATTTTTTAATTTTAAAAACCAAAAAAAAGAGTTCACAACACACATCACCATTTTTATATGCCATCTTTATATTTCTCTACATTTTTTTTACATAAAATAATTTATTTTAAAAATTTGCAACTTACCCACTTTTAACCTTCACTTTTATATATAAAACCAAACATTAATCACTTTTAATTGTATTTAACATATTTTTGTAATTCTACACAACATTACGAAAAACAAAAGAAAATTTTAAATCTAATTCATCTTTACGCGTACAATATTTTGTATGAAAGGATCTTTCTTGTAGAAGATGGAAATTTAAAAAATCTTTTACTGACATGTAATGAAATACATGGTAAATATTTTACTTTCATTGTTTTATTATGTTTATTATGTTTTATTTGCAATACGTTATCTGTTTCTCCATATTTGTGATATAATTTGGCTAAAATTTGTCCAAGTTATTATGAAAGACCGAAAATTTACCGAACTTTTGTTCGGGAGGTACCCGAAGGAAACGAGATTTAAAAAAAAAATCGTGCAATAGACTTCAATCTGAGATGAAATTCATACCTGGTAAAATTTTCATGACTATCGGTTCAGCGGTTTAGGCGCCTATTCAACACAGACAAACATGAAATCGCCTATTAGTAATATAGAATGTTTTAGTTTATGTTGGATTCGAATCCCTTATCGTATTTTTCGGGACATTGTACATTTAATAAGACTTTGTTAAATCATTTGCTATTTCAGAATTCAGAGTCGTGCGGTTTATACCAAATTAATATCTCCATTTTTAATTGCATTAAGTATCATGTTTTACAGTTACAATTTATAAAGCTAAAAATGATACCACTGCTAAAATATTATTATTATTTATGCAACCAAAATGCTGGCAAAAAGAACAAATATAAATTAAGTTTTTATAAGACATTTTTGTGTAGCAGTATCTATAGTACATACAACTACTAGACGTCCATTGTAAACGTGATGGAAACGAAAGCTCATTTTTCCAAAGCTACACCAACAAAAAATTCCAACTCGACAATAACGTTTTGGGAATATTAAACTTTTCGAGTTTTTTTTTTGTTTTTTTTAGTTTTTTAAGAAGCAAAGCACACAATTTTTTACGATTAGATTAAATTCTTGCAAGTGTGAAAATGCATTTTCATTTTGACCTAAGCAGGTGGATAATTTATGCCACACTAACTAAAACATTAAAAAAAAAAAAAATAAATGAAATACGATATAGACTTTAAGCTAAAACAAAATATTTGGTAGATTGTGTGCGGTTAATTTTTGTAACGTAAAAATTTCAACAGTTTACGGAAAGCTACATTTTGTGTTGCGTTTTTCCAGGACCAAAAATTAAAAATACAAAAAAAAAATTTTATTCAAAATATTCCCTCAACAATAAATTTTTTCCAAGCATAAATGAAGTTGGACTGGTTTTTGCTATGCTGTGCACCCAAAAACACGACCAAAACAACAAAACAGTGTACAGCTTTACACACAAAATAGTTTATTGATCCTTTTTTTTACAATATAGGACATTAATTTGTTTATAATAAAATTTGAATTTTTTGTTTTTTTTGTTTTGTTGTCGACGAAATACAATTCTCATGATGCTGAATAAAAATACGAATTATGTAAATTTTGTTTTTTTGTTTCTGTATATTTGTGTATTCTTGTTTATTTGTTGTTTATGCACACAAACAATATTTTTGATATTGCGTGAGAAAACTGGTAAAAGCTCTCATCGAATATTTCGGTATATATGTACATGTAAAGCACAAAGCTTGTTTGAGATGTTCATAAATTATATCCGAAATTTGCATAACTAACAACCCATCTCTGAGTACTATGTAAATATGTAGTTCGGTGACACAATAATAGTGTATAGATTTTATTGTACTCTGGTAATGGTCTCTAGCACCAATAAATTTTATAAGCCATGGATTATTTCCATCAATTTACGGATATTCTTGGTCTAAATTGTGTGTGTTTGGTTATGGAACGGGATACGATATGGTAAAGTACAAGTAAATTATGATGGAAAATGGCCCTGCAGTTAATTCAACTAACGAATCTAGCGTACCTTATATAAATGATAAAATTCATATAAACTTAAAAATGAGAAGACATAAAAATTTGCATAATCCATTTATGTTCTACGTAGATTTCATTCATGTAGTATATGTACGCTAGGATCAAAAACCATATTCCCATTTTTTTAAAGGTACAATTATTATTTTTATTATTATTATATGAGTTTTTGTTTTCCTCGGAAAATATAAAAAAAATATTTGAGAAACATGAAAATCCATTTTAATCATAAATTTTATTTTATTTTTCCAAAAAAAAAAAAAAAACAAAAAAAAAAAATGTAAACCATATTTTTCACTTCTTATAAAACATAGAATAATTTTTTTTTTTTTTTTTTTCGCCGAACATTAATTATATGCTTAAACTTTTTTTTCGCAACAAAAATAAAAAATTATACATTTATGCTGGTTATATGCTTAAAGTCATATAATTTTCATTTGTTGTGCTTTTAAGCGAAAAAATAACCGAACGTTATTTGTTGTTATTCTGGTTTGTTTGGATAAAGTTTGTTTTTCCTGCAATTTAGAATATTTCTTCGGTTTGAAATATACTTTTTATACCATATACGTATTTTATGTACATTTTAGATATGTGAACCACCAACATACACTTAACTCTTTGATTAATTAGAAAAATAAAGCTGTAAACATTATGATTGGTGGAGAAAATTTGATGAAAAATAATTTTTGTGCTTGGTTTTTTGGTTAAACCGTTTTCCCCAAAGTAAGACTGTAAATTATTTTAAATAGCAAGATACAAGTAAACGTCTAATTAAAATTTTTGAGTACAGAATTCTGAAGTTCGAGACTTTGGATACGATCGGAGTAAAGTTCCTATAACGTTAATTTAAATTGAAGTGTTACAAAAGTGTAAGAAATAAGTGGCTGAAAAAGTGTTAGCTACACAAGAAAGTGTCAAATGATAAAATACAAAACATGATTTACTCGTGTTAGATTATTAAGCAAAAATGCTTTAAATAGTTGTTAAAATTAACCAAATTAGAAATTAATCAAAATGTCATATCTAAAACCATGTATAAGACTTCCCGTGTAGAACAAAATTCTTAAATAATTTGTAGTAGGGTGCAGATTTATAGGCACTAGGCTAATAATTGTCTAAATAGTACGCTTCGCACATTTTTAAGTATTCTATTCTACGACAGAATTTGTTGTTAGTATAAGATAAGTCCTAACTAAATTACACCAAACCCCTTTAATATGTTTTAGATTGAAATTTTTGAACATATCGTTGAACAAACGATGATTTAACATGATCCTTCGCGGCAGATATATTTGTTTTATAGCACAGATAATTTGAACGTTTCATCAGCAACACTGTAGCTTTTGAATTGCACTTTATTTCCTTTCTACGAGTATGGAGGCTGGTTTGAGTGTATTCGATATTATTATGTTTTAGCAAGTGCCGGTAATCATAAACAGAAAATGAAAGGTTAAAATTATATTAATTATTAATTGGATTGGAGAAAGATGCCAATATTTCATACCCACCAATAGCCCTAAGACAATATCAGACAATTTTAATCATAAACTTTATATATTGTTTCGTTTTCCCAAAAATTTATGTGATACTTGTGAACCACAACATGGATAATCAAACCAGATCTAGCCTGGCACAGTGTTATGACTAATGAAGAGAATCAGGATGTTTATGCTTCAAAAAATATGTACAGTACCTGGCAATTGAATTAGAGCCACCTTCTAATTTTGGTATTTTTCAAATTTATCAGGATCATTCCTAAACAATCCTAATAATATAATGGTTGTTGTTTGGAAGAATAGATACGTATTTACATTCCAATAAAAAAATGTTTCAAATTTTAATTCTACGGAAATTTAGAGTTAATTTAGTTTTTAACAAAATGTTTTGTATGTAGTTGTATGTAGTTAAACATACAAAACATAAGACTCATTGCTATGAAATTATTGAAAAATTTCGAATATAATTAGTAGTCTCGGTCAGGGCAGAGGATTGATTTAATCTTACAGAGGTTTAAATTAAAATGGAAGATATTCACGATCTAACAAGACCAAAATTTTGTAGCAGAGTGCCAAGGAAACCGAGTGGAATAAGTTTCTAGGTGATTCTATCAACAAATTTTTAAAAGACTTGCGAGATGTTACCAAGACGCAACAAAAACTGACCAAGTGCATACAAAATATAAGAGACTAAATCACAATTTAATCAACAAAAAAAAATTTTAAATTTAATTAATTTACGTGGCTCTAATTTATTTGCCAGGTACTGTATGCAAATGTGCATTAAAAAACAAACCTTGAACTGAAAACGACAAAATACGTAGCAAAAACTATAAATTTTATAATTTCCATAAATTCTACTATAAATTACACAAATTCTACAAATTTTACTCTTTCTAAAAATTGCATAATAATCAAAATTCCATAAATTTTTTATGTTCCTCAAATCCAATCATTGATTCTATCAATTCGATAAATGTTATTGATTCTCTCACAGTATACGCTTAAAATGCTGAAATATCTAAAATGAAAGGAAAAGTCCGAAAATTAAGAAATTTAAAGATCTCACTGAATGTTTAACGATTTACACGATTTATAGAATTTAAAAATGTATAGAATTAATAAAGTTATCCAATTTTTAGATATTATGAAATTCTTTCAACGCTATAAATTCTATTAATCCTTTAAATTCTGTAAATTCTACAAATTCTATATAGTCTATAAATTCAGTACGTTTCTTAAATTTTATAACTTATAATAAATTCTATAAATTCTAATATGTCTATAAACTCTATAAATTATTTCATTTTATAAATTCGATAAAATTTAAAATTCTATAATTTTAATGAACAATATAAGTTTTTAAATTTTGTAGATTTGATGATTTCTAGAAACTTTAAAAATTTTATAATTTCTTTGAATTCTATAAATTTAAATTATTCAAAAATTTCGATAAATCCTATAAACTCTAATACGTTCTAAAATTTCTTTACATTTTATCCAACCTATAAATTCTTTAAGTCCTATAAATTCTATAATTTTTACAAATCCAAGAAATTCGATAAATTTTACAAAGTCTATTAGTATTATTAATTTTAATATGTTTATAGACTTATTAAATCGATAAATTTTATGAATTTTATAAATTCCATCAATTTTGTAAATTCCACAAATTTTATAAATTTTTCTAATTCTCTTAATTTTATAGATTCTATGGCTCCTGTAAATTGTTTCACGTTTTTCAGTTTTCAAACTCTGGAAACTCACATTTGGTTTATTCTAAAAATTCCTTAATTTCCATAAATTTTATAAATTCTTTTATTAATTATATACATTTCATAAATTCAAAAGTAGCGATAAATCCTATAAACTTTAATAATTGCAAAATTTAAATAATTTAATAATCCCCATAAATTTTCTAAATTATAGAATTTCAATAAATTCTATGAATAAAGTTTAATTTTTATCAATAAGTTCTTTTTAGAAATTTCACAAATCCCCTATATTCTTCTTTTTATTAATTCTGTAAATTGGATAAATTCTATAAATCTTTAAAATCCAATAAATTTTACAAATTTTATAAATTCTATAAATCCTACAAATCTATAAATATTATAAACTATAATATGTTGTAAATTGTATAAATTGTTTGAAGTATGCCTGTTCAATCAATTGCATAAACTAAAATTTGGCATATTTTAAAAATTTTATAATTCCTATAAATTCAATAAATTCTGTAAATTCTATTAATTCTATGAATTCTATAAACCCTAATATTTCAGCAAATTCTATAAATTCTACAAATCCTATAAATTCGGTAAACACGACAAATTCTATAAATTTTATAAATTTTTGTAAGTCTTCAAATTCTATAATTTCTACAAATTCTATGAATCTTTTGAAGTTCATAAATTTTTGAAATTTTTCAAATTCTACAAATTTTATAAATCTTAGCCCATACACTATAAATTATTTAAAATTTATAAATTCTATCAATTCTACAAATTCTATAACATTTTATGAATAATATTAATTTTTTAAATTTTGTAGATTTGATTATTTCTGGAAATTGTTACAAGTCTGTCCCTTATTTAAATTCTGCAATCTAAAATTTTACTTGTTCTAAAATATTATAATTTCATTTAATATTATAATTTTTTGGAATACTATAAATTTTAATTATTCAAAAATTTTGATAAATCCTATAAACATTAATAATTCTACATTTTCAATAGATTCTTTACATTTTATACATTCTATAAATTCTTTAAATTCTATAAGTAGTATAAATCTAGTAAATTTTATCAATTCTATGCATAATTCTATAAATTTTATTAATAAAGTCTAAAAATTCAGTTAATTCCTTATATTCTATAAATCCCATAAATTTTTCAGTTCTTACAAATTTTCTAAATTCTATGAATCCTTCGATTAGTTTCTATAAAGTCTATAAATATTACAAATTCTAATACATAAATATATTACTCTATAAATTCTATAAATTTTATGAATTTTATTAAGTCCCTCAAGTCTTTATATTCATCAAATTCTATAAAGTTTATCATTTTACTTAATTTTATAGATTCTACAGGTCCTATAAACTGCAAACTAAAACTTGACTAAGGTATTTTACAAATTCTAAAAATTCTATAAATTCTATCAATCCTCCAAATTCGATTAGATTGATAAATTCTATAAATTTGGTAGATTCTATGAGGTTCATAAATTGTTTCAAGTCTGTTTCTTCTATAAATTGTACAAACTAAATTTTTATTTAATTTAAAAATTCCTTAATTTCTATAAATTTTACAAATTCTTTTAATTATATAAATTTTAATTATTCAAAAATTTCGATAAATCCTATAAACTTAATAAATTCTATAAATTTAATAATTTTGCTGAATTTTATAAATGGAATAAATTTTGTAAATTCAATTAATAAAAGTCCGGTAAATTCTATAATTTCTACGAAAGAAATTTTATAAATTTTATAAATTTTTATAAGTCTTCAAACTTATTTATGTTTGAAGATTATGTCTTCAAACATAAATTCTTTGAACTTTTTAAATTCCATAAATATTCTAAGTTCTATAAATGTTTCTGTTCAAACTAATCTGGTCATATCCGGGTCTACGGGGATACAAAGGTATAACTATTTATAGCAAAACGATACAACATCACAAGTCTAGCAGTCAGACTTCTTCCTGAAATAAAGGGTATCCCAAAATTAACGCAAAATTTGAATTAAATAGAAAACAAAGTTTTTAGTCTTTAGATTGTTATTTTTTTATTGAATCTTAAAGTACATAGGATTGGGTTATTTATGGATTAAAACATCGGACAAATGGCCTCCACGGCTTTGCTGGCACATACGCATGCACGAGTGGTTGTGCGCTTGTTAACATAGCCTTTGACTTCAAATAACCCCATAAAAAGAAATCAAATGGTGTTAAATCACACGATCTAGGTGGCCAATTCTGTTCACCGAAACGAGAGACTATACGACCAGGGAATGTCTCATGCAGTAATTGAATTGTTTCATGGGCTGTATGGCATGTGGCATTGTCTTGTTGAAACCACATATTGGCCACATCAATATCATCCAATTTCGGTAGAAAGAACTGTGATATCATGTCGCAATATCGAGCACCAGTAACAGTCACTACTTGAGCAACCTCATTTTGAAAAAAGTATGGTCCAATGATGCCTCAAGCCCAATATCCGCACCAAACAGTGACACGTTGTGGATGGATTTGTTTTTCGACAATCACATGTGGGTTCTCTGAACCCCAAACACGGCAATTTGGGAGATTAATAAAGCTCGAAAAATCAGCATCCACTTTGTTCAATAATGAAAATTCGTTTTTGTATCGTGAAACGCTCAATTTTTACTAACTCTAAACTCTCACCTGTCAAATGATTTTTTTCAGGGTTTCCAACAATTTACAGCACAAATGGCGGCAAATTCAAATCTTTCATTAATTTTGGGATACCCTTTATAATATTAAAACTTAACGTTAACTCCCTTAAATTACTTTAAATTATATAATTTACTTACCTAATTTTAATCATTTATTAATCTATAATCTATTTAACGCAATCTGAAATTATGAATAAATTAACATATAAATTAACAATTTTGGCATGAACTGTTGAAAAGATAGAGTGAAGAGCGGTTCAAGTACAAAAATATATGATGAATTGAACGGTCGAATACTTCCTAGTCTATCACATATTTTTCTATGATATAAATAATATTTAAAGAGTTATGTTCCAACCAATCGACCAGTGGCTATGTTTCCGTTTTGTGACGTCACTTCGAGTTATATATTTCGTAACATTGGCTCCGTTTGGTTGAGATTTGTGTTTTTTCTATCGTGTACAGTCGTTGAAAGTTATTTCCATTTCCAAAACCTAAAAATATTCTTATAAAACAAAATCAATTCGCAAAAAAAAATATCCAAATTAACGCAAAATGACGTCACGTGTTTTCAGCAACATACCTTCTCATATTTATGTCATGGTATTCTCCCACTTTATGTAAAGGTAGAATCGAGTTCAAGTATATTTTCTTTTTTGAATTAAACCCCAGTTCTCACTTAGTACATATCAATTTGTACAGTGTGATCCATCGAACAATTTTCACTAAGTACGTACCAATTTGTAGAGTGCGGTCCTTCCAACAATTTTCAAATAAGTACATACCAATTTGTACACTACAAATTTTATAAATCTTAATATGTATAAACTCTATAAATTCTTGAAATTTTATAAATTCTATCAATTCTACAAATAATATAAAATTTATAAATTTGTTGAGTAATATAAATTCTTTAAATTTTATAGATTCTATGAGTTTTATAAATTGTTTCTAGCCTGTCTGTTCTATAAATTCCACAAACTAAAATTTTTCTTATTTTAAAAATTTCTTAATTTATATAAATTTTATAAATTCTTTTAATAATGTGAATTTTATCAAATCAAAAATTTGGATAAAACCTTAAACTTTAGTTAGTCTATAAATTCAAATAAATAAAACTTCATAAATTTTATAAATTTTGTAAATTTTTAAATTCTTTAAATTTTGTAGATTCTTTGAGTTTCATAAACTGTATTAACTAGAGTTCTATTAATTCTACAAACTCCAATTGTTTAGAAAACAAAAATCCTAAAAATTCCCTGTACAGTAAGTATAATACATTTTAAAAATCCTTAAAACTCTGACAATTTCATAATATCAAGCAGCAAAAAAAATCGATTTCAGCACTTGCAGTGAACAATGAAATTCTTTTTAAAATTTCTAAATGTAAGCGATGGTCGCCATCGCTTAACTTATCTTATTTATATTTGGAAAAGCTTTTCTCCAACTCTACCTACGGTAATACTCTCGAAACAAGTTTACTTTCATTTTTAAACGCTTATATTTATCGCATTATACTTTTCGGTCAAAAAGGACAAAAAACAAGCAGAATTCAGCAGTAAATTATAAATACTAAAATATACTATATACAAATATATGTACAAATATCTGTATATATTCCAGAGCAACCGGGCTTTTCTCAAGAGGAATGTATAGGGAGAGACAGATCAGTAGTTGAAATGGCAAGTCAATTTTTATAATTTTAAAACATTATCGGAAAGCTGGAGTTACCAACCATAATGTCCTGAAAGAAACCATTAACATAATATAATAGAAATTAGAGGCACCAAATAAACTTTTGCAAAATCAAAAAGTTTATGAATTTATGAAGATTTTAAAACTATTTTGTATTCATTACAATAGAGCCGGCATTATAGATTCTATAAATTTTTTAAATTCTATAAGTAGTATAAATTTTGTAAATTTTATCAATTCTATGAAAAATTCTACAATTTTATTAATAAAGTCTAAAAATTCAGTTAATTCTTTAAATTCTATAAATCCCATTAATTTTTTAGTTAAATATAAACATAACAAATTAACAATTTTCTAAAATTAAGTAATCCTTTCCACAAATTCTATAAATCTCCTAAATTCTTTAGTTCTTTTAAATTCTGTAAATACTGCAAATTTGATAAATTCTATTAATTCTATAAACCCTAATATTTCGATAAATTCTATAAATTCTACAAACCTTACATATTCTAAAAATTTCATAAATTCTATAAATTTTGTGAATTTTGAAAGTCCTGAAAGAAACCATTAACATAATATAATAGAAATTAGAGGCACCAAATAAACTTTTGCAAAATCAAAAAGTTTATGAATTTATGAAGATTTTAAAACTATTTTGTATTCATTACAATAGAGCGCCGGCATTATAGATTCTATAAATCTTGTAGATTCTATGAGTTTCATAAACTGTATTAAGCAGAGTTCTATAAATTCTGAAAACTCAAATTGTTTTTTTTTAAATTTCCTAAAAATTTTCTGTTTTCCGTAAGTGCAATACATTTTAAAATTCCTTTAAAGTCTGTAAATTTCATAATTATGGATATTATTATCATTTATTATTTCTTAATTGGTCTGAATCAGAAAAAAAATCGATTTCGGCGCTTGCAGTGAACAATGAAATTCTTTTTAACATTTTCAAGCTTTTCTCCACCTCCACATACGGTAATACCTTTGAAACATGTTTTCTTTCATTTTTAGACGCTTATATAAATTTGTCGCAATATACTTTTCGGTTAAAAAGAACTAAAGACATTCAGTATTTATCTGGAATTACCTATATTTCACGTTTTATTTACATAATATCTCGGGCTCTACTCAAGACGAAGGCATAACGAACCACACATCAGCTGTTGATGAATGTCGGAATGCTGAACTTATTAACCATAATGTCCTCAAAGAAAACATTAACATAATAGAAATTAGAGTCATCAAATATGCTTTTGTATCAACAACAATTTTATGTGGATTTTAAAATTATATTCATTACAATAGAGCCGGTCTAAGTTCCAACGAAGGATCAAAGTGTGGCCGATAAAAACTAATTTCGTGGTGATGTAGGTACTATAAAATCAATTTCATCGGGCTGCTCCGATTCCTCAACCGTATTTTAAGGACCTTGTACATAGTTTTGTAATCAAAAAGTGTATTCCAAAGTATTAACAAGGATTTTATAGAGCATTAACGCATCTAGTGATGACCAAGAAAATTATAACATTTAAGTAAAAAACTAATTATTATTATTATTTTTTTACAATACACAATTCTTTAGATAACTAATTAACTACACAAACAAGTTCCCACAATCTACCCTTAAAATTTGCATTTTTGAGACAGTATTTAGAATGTACAAAATCACTAGATGATTAATGATAAGATTTTTGTATTAATTAGCACTTGTGAAATTCAGGCGACTGGAACCTTTCATTTGTCGTTTTAGTAGGAAATACAACCTGATAGTCAATTTAATCCAAAAAGTCAATCCAAAGATTTAGAAGCTCCTTGTGTAGCCACAACTTACGTCGGTGAAAATTAGTCACCTAATGCACTTTTGTCTACAGTGCAACTGCACATTATTGATGGTCGCAATACAAAAGGCTAAGGCTTTATTGGATAGTGGATCTCAATCGATGCTAATTACTGACCAATTGGCTCAGCGGCTAAATTTGCGACGGTTTTCAGCTTCATGTATAATTAGTGGATTAGCGGCAAAGCCAGCTGCTTGTGCTCGAGGATTTATGAAGTTACAATTGATGTCGATTAATTCAAACGCAAGGATAGTAGTGATGTGCTATACTAAATGTAGATGCGTTGATTATGTCAAAACTTACTTCAATAATTCCAACCAATTAAATAAATAAGACACGGTGGAAAGCACTCAACGATTTGAAATTAGCTGATCAAAATTTTTGAACGCCAGGATCCATTTGATTTAATATTAGGGAATGATGTATTTCTCGACATTTTTTTACCGGAAAAATTATTTTTATTCAACCAATCATGCAATCGTTTCACATAACAACAACCACAAACCTTGACGAGCTGGATATACGTAGTAGAAAAATTTCGGTAATTAGAAGAAGTTTATGATGAGAAGCAAGTCAATATCAAAGATGAACGAACGATTTGCCGAACGATATGTCGAAAAGACGTATAGGGAAATCCTGATAACACCAGATGATCGAAAATTCTAACGAATCTTATGGCGAAAAATTGCCTCATTAGATCGTAAAAGCAGTTTGCCATCAATAACATACCAGAAGTCCCACTAGCTGCTGAAACAGTATTGAACAATTTTTACGTAGATAAATGATAGAAGCTGACCATTTGACGCCCCCCGGGCGGGTTCAATCAGCGAAAATGGAAATCGAACTCCAAAGAACTCCTAAGAGCCATGCCAACGAACGACCAAGAAGTCACGAAATAACAAGCACAAGGATTTTGGGGCTATTCGATCGCATCGGTTTATTGGCATCGTCTGTCATAATAATACAAATTTTACCGTCTGTCATTGCAACCTAATCGGGTACTCTGAGAAATTCGTTTTATTATTTCAAAGCGATACGGTGTGGTATTCAAATTTATAGATTTAGAGATGCATCTAAATATGTTTATGCTCATGCGATTTATATGGGATCAGAGGATGACCAAGGGAATTGCGCTTTGCTTTGATTGCTGCAAAATCTAAGGTTCCTCACTTAAAGCAACTCTCTATATTACGACTGGAATTACGTGGATCATTTCTGTTAACCAATGATTTTTCGATTCTAGGCTGCCGAAATAGAGTCGAAAGGTTTAAACATAAATGTTCGCCAAGATGTGCATTTGAGAATGTAGGTGTCGACTCTGCTGGTACCGAATACATAGCATTATTTGTTTGCTAAGCAGTAAAGTCCGTTTATCTAGAGCTTGGCACAGATGCTACAATCGAGGCTTTTATTGCAGCCCTTCCAATAATGATATAGAGTGATAATGGCAGCGACTTTGTTGGGGCCAATCGAGAAGTTCGGGAGCTGTCCCGACAATTTCAGTCGCAGAAGTATAATGATAAGATAAATAACCATCAAATCCATGTGCCCTCCTACCCCAGTTTGTACCCGGTTTATACAAAGCGGGAGCTAACTCAACCAAGTGTCATTTGCGACGGTGAATTGAATTGACTGTTTTTAAACGAATAACACCAACAGACTAAGCGGATAGCAATTGATCTTGCACATAACATAAAAATTCTGGAAATCATTTAAAACTAACTATCTGAATACTTTAAACAGAGTAATATATGGCAAATACTTGGAGCAAGTCTAGAGAAAACTAGAAGTTATACAAATTGTAACAAATTAAATAATATTAAATAATTTAAGCTGTATAAGTTTGTGGTTTAATAAATTACGGGAATTCGCTGGTGTTGGGCAATTTAATTTTCCATCGGGTAAACGTCTGCTTGCAGCAACATTTTGCTACAAAAGTATGAATTATATTCGTTTTGTTTGTAATCACAAGGGTATGTTAACAATTTGGTTTCCCCATTGTACGACAGGTGTCGACAACGGTTAATCGGTCAATGAAAATATGGTTTGAATAAAAGATTCATTTAAAAAAATAATTATTATGTTTTATTTAAATGTTATTTAAATTTCAAAAAGTCGATTACTACATATTGGCCTAACACCCTGTGATTTAACAATTAAATTTGTCTTTATATAGCAAAACAGCGCTCTTCATCGCGCCAGCCGCCTTATCATTAGAACAATCCGTAATGTCATCCAAACATCCCACATGTACTTGGGTAGTTGCAAAAATTTCAGTCGCTTCAGTATTTGGATCCGTATTAATCACTAGCCCTTGATGTAACTTTCATTACCATACATACATTTTAGTCCATTAACATACATTTTAGTTCCACAAAGGTATAGAGTTTTTACCAGGATCACGTCAAAACTAAATACTGCTTTGCTGTGCTTTGATAATTTTTGGCAAATCGGATCTTGCACCAGAATTTGGTTCTCCAATAAACAATTAGTTGCCTCGTCTATTGTACCGCTTCATGAATTTGGATTAGAGCTTTATTAGAAAAACCACATACAAGATTTTAGGTCGTATTTTATGTGGGATCACAAAGATTTGGATTCATAACAATGACCTCGAACACGATATAAGGACAATGAATATTCAGATGGCTGAAAATTAGCAGTACGTCAGTTAACTGTATTGTTATGGTGAGCGATTTTTAATGTAATATTTGAAAATGTATATGTACTCGTAGCACTATAAGCACCAGAAAGTACAAATAATATCGCTAGTGGGGTGGACTGGATAATGCCAAGAGTTTTCCATTTGATATTTTATGACCAATCACTTCATTTCAATTCAATATTCCCCGCATATGCTGTACAAAAATTAGTTAAATATAAATAAGTATTCAAGAAAAACAATTTAATGTGATGTGAACATTTTTTTTTTTTTTTTATTTACCCAGCAATTATCAGATATGCAAATAGAAAAATACAAATTTCACACCGTAAAAATTCACAAAAATAAAATTATTTTTAATATTTGACGAATGAATATTCATATAAATGTAGACACATTTTCCTCCCGTATATCTTTACCGCCCTCTTTATACATATTATGTATAATACTTAATAATAAAATTTTAAAAAAAAATTTCCTTTACCATTTTTGCAAGGAAAATAGGATGATAAGAGGCAAGTACACACTCACACCCATTTATACATGAATAAAATGGAAATTAAATTCTAAGAATTTTTTATCTATACATATACCAAAAATAAGAAAATAAATATTTAGAAATAATAACAACAACTGCAAATAAAATAAATTTTATGTATTTTTGTCTATCTGTCACAAAATTTTCCTATCTATCACACAAAAATTTATTTATTTTTTCCCATCCATCGTCTTGATAATATTTCGAATCTACATTTTGTGTAAATATTAGAAGAAAATATTTAAAATTTACTTACATATACTGCTTGCATCTATTTTTATAATATATACTCTTACGTATGCATCTCCAACTAGTGCAAGAAAACTGAAAATGTTTGAAAATGTAATATTAATATACGAAAGAACCATGCATGATAAGAAGGAAGACAATTTTCCTTTTTTTTTTTTTTTTTTTTTTTTTCGTATGGAAATTCCTATATCTCTGTACACAAATGATAAAAGTGTATATTTGTTACTTCGGGAGAATATATAGTTGCACAAAAAATATTTGATGATTTATACAAATGTGATTTATATTTGACATATACATATTATCGATTACAAAATGAGAAAATGGAGTTTACAGCAAAATATGCAGTACGAAAAGCACCTTATTTCAAAGAAAATTGAGTATAAGGATTTGTGCAATAGATTTCTTCGATTCGATTGCCTATAACCACATAATCCAGCAAAACAGAAATTCATTCCGTCAAAATATTTACCAACTGTACATTAAATTTACACAAAGATTATTAATATTTACATACGTATGTAAAATATAAAAATTGTATAAATTAATTTTTAAATAATTTAATATATATTTAATAAATAAAATTATAATATTTTCACTCTATGGTACTGTGATAACAGCAAAGTTGAAACAGGAAAAATATGAAAATGCAAAACAGCAAAAAACCGTTAAAAACTACTGTATTTAAAATCACAACTGCGTGAGTTATATGCAGATAATCTAATATTCAATTGAAAATTTATGGTAGTTTTTGTTCATCTGTGTATTACATAAAGCTTCTCTGTAATATTTTCCTTTTTTAGAATACCCTCTCCCGTATAAATGTGTGCTGGTGTAATTTTTTTACTCGTTTTAGGGTGGAAAATAATAATTTATGTGAATTTTCCATTAAAAACGTATATTAAAATAAAAAATAAAAAAAAATTTAGCGCTATTGAAAATTATTTTAGAAGTGTTATGAATGATGTACGTTAAATTATTTGGTGTTGACAAATGAGCACAAGGTCGTATAATTTAGTGATTTATGATATTGTAATAGCACAATATATAATAGTTTATGTAAATATAAACAGATCAATGTCTAATTATTTACAATATTTATTTTGAAACATTAACGTCATAACGATATCAATCGTTTATTAGCGTTCGTGTAAAAATTTATATGAATTGTAATATGAAAAGTATAGCTACTAGAATCTAAAGGTATGATAATTTGCGAATACACTTTGATTACATAAATAACTTTGTTAGTTGGGTCGTGCTTTATTTATTTATTAAGTATATAATGTTAAGTTATTTATTAAGGTGATAATTTGCAGGTACATAACAATTCTTGTTTAAAGTTTGGTCATTTGAATGTGCGCAGCTTGGTAAAACATTTTGATGACATAACTATTATTTTACAAACATATCAATTTGATATTCTTGCCTTGACTGAGACTTTGCTTAGTAGTAAGATTTCTAACAAGTCGCTTCAAATTAATAATTATAAACTGCTACGATCTGATCGAATAAATAATAATTGGGGTGGAGTTGGTCTTTATTTTTGGGCCACTTTTAAGGTTAAAAAAATATTCTCTGGTTCTTTGGGTAAAGTAGAATATCTAGCATCTGAACTTACTGGGAGTCTTGGTAAAATTTTAATTTTGGTTATTTACAACCCACCTCCTGCTTGTAGTAATGATATTAACAGTTTACAAACAATTTTTGCTGAATACCTAATAAGCTATGAAAAGATTTTCTGCTGTGGTGATTTTAACTTCAATATGATGGTTGTTTGAATTTGCATAATTTATGTTATTTACCTTATAGACCCACTAGGATCAACAGCCTTTTGGATCTGATAATTTTGTACGTACCTGATAGACATAATAATATTTCATTTGGCCAGGCTGCTGTTCCTGCTATTTCTGATCATGATTTGATTTTTGCATCTTATAAGTTTTCTCGTACTAGGGATCAAATTTCTTATACTGTTGTTCCTGATTATAAAGCTATCAATCACGAGCATTTTGTAAATAATTTCTTTTCGTTAGATTGGTTTAATATGTACAACTATTCCGATATGACATCCTTGATATATTTAATTCAAATTTTTTACATTTAGATTTAGCTTGTGTACCCCGGAAAAGTATCATTAATAAATGCCCTACTGCACCGTGGTTAAATTCATATATATTAAATTTAATGAAATGTAGGGATTTGGCTCATAAAAAATATAAATTGTATGGGTTGGATGCTGATTTGACAGCTTTTAAATTTTTTAGGAATAAAACTGTTAAAGGCATCAATCAAGCTAAACAAAAATTTTATTTTGAGAATGCTCATAACTCTAAGACAACGTGGAATAATTTAAAAAACTAGGTGTTTCAAGCTCTACAGGTGATGCAGCCATTGAATTTTCTGCGGAACAAATCTTGTCTGGGATTTGTAATATTTGTGATTCTACTGGGGTTTTGCCTTTACCTGATATTGATTTCTGTAGTTCTGAAAATGATGCCTTTGTATTTGATTGCGTTGATGAACTTATAGTGTTGAATGCGATTCGTGCAATTAAATCAGATTCGAAAGCTTATGATATGGTAGACTTCAAGGTACTAAAATTATTTATTGATCTGTTCCTGCCTCTTATAACATTCATTATAAATCAATGTTTGACAAAGTCTGCGTGTTTCCTGATTTATGGAAGATAGCTTCTATCACACCACTACCTAAAAAGGATGTTATTTCTGGTATTGGTGATATACGTCCAATTAGTATTTTGTCTGCTCTATCTAAGGTCTTGGAAAAAGTTATGCAATTGCAGATCCAGGAGCACCTTAATAAATTTGATTTTCTTTGTAAATATCAATCCGAGTACAAATCCGGCTGTAGCACTACTACAGCCCTTGTACATATTGTTGATGATCTGTCGTCTACCTTAGACAGTAGAAATTCGATGGCTATTTTGGTGCTCTTGGATTTTTCTAAGGCATTTGATTGTGTTAATCATATCCAGTTGTTACAGAAGCTATATTTGTATTATAAGTTTTCCAATTCTGCTATTATGTTGATGCATTCGTATTTATGTAATCGTAAGCAGTTTGTGAGGTGTGGTGATGATCATTCTTGTATTGCGGGGATACTTGCTAGAGTGCCTCAGGGATCCATATTGGGTCCTTTGTTATTTTCTATTTATATAAATGATCTATCATGGCGAATCCTAAATTGTCGGTTTCATCTGTATGCCGACGATTTGCAACTGTATATTGGTGGTAACTTATCAGAATTGAATGAAATTGTTTTGCGACTTAATTCTGACCTTAGAAATATTTCTTTATGGGCCAAGAATAATTCACTTTCAATTAATCCAGGTAAAAGTAAAGCATTGTTTCTTTCTAGAAATACTTCTCTTAATATTAGACCTGTGATTTATTTGGACAGTGATATCATCTCATTTGTTCCAACATTAAACAATTTAGGGCTTATACTGAACTCAAATCTTACTTGGAACGACCATGTGCGCTCCTTGTGCCAGCGTATTAATTATAGCTTGTACACGCTTAGGTTGATAAAAAAGTTTTGCCCTGTTAACTTAAGAATTTATTTAATTAAAAGCTTGGTTGTACCCATTTTCAGCTATTGTGATGTAATTTATAACAAATGTGATAGTTCCTCAAGACGTATACTTGAGGATACATTTAATAATTGTACTCGATATATTTATGATCTTAGAAAGTTTGATCATATCTCTGAGTATAAAGATATAATTCTTGGATGCGACTTGTTTCAATTTTACTGCTATAGGACTGCCGTTTTTATGTTTCGTATAGTTAAATCGGGCATGCCATTGTATTTGCATGAAAAATTAAATTTTTCCCAGTCACTGCGCACAAAGAATGTTAACTTGCCTGTTAACAGAACTAATGTTAGGAATAATTCAGCATTGATAAATGCAATTATCACCTGGAACAGCTTGCCTTTGGAGCTAAAATTCATCAGCTCTCTAGGCTTATTTAAAAAGGGTCTGTTTAAATTGATAACTGAACATCGATAATATTTGTAAATATGATTGTTATTCAAAAGCTTCGGCTTATTTAACATTTTAATAAAATATTACTATTACTATTACTATTTAGCCATAATGCAAAAACACTGAAAGAAAAGTATTCTGTCAAAATTTATTAATGAGGAAAATGATTTCTTGTTCAGAGGATAAAATTCCTTTGTTGAAACCATACGATTATTAATTATTCAATACTTTGTTATAGATGACTAGTGCTCTGCGTCTACGCCTATTTTGAGATTGTCTACACGCATATGTCGACAACGGCGTGGATAAAAGTTTTCGACGTAGACAATGTAGCAAATTCGTAGACAATGAAAATATTATTTTGTTGGTCTAGGTGTGAAGCTTTCTGAGGGAATCAAGTTAATATTAGTTATCAGCTCCGGCCCTTGCAACTAACACGGGTGCTCGTGTTATGTCCCTGCGGTGACTACCGGACAACTAGCTTATCCGTGTCTTTGACTGGGTTAATGGCCTGGCTGGGGTCCTGGGATATTTTCTTTTCTCCGCTACTCGTGGGATTCTTATGAAAGATTTACACAGAAAGATAGAGGCCGGGACTCTTAAACACCCGGAAACTACAGCTGGAGGGACATCGGCTTCTATGCCCCGTCCTGAAATCAAAGTTTTGACTCGGGACATAAGCAAAAATATTGCTGGTCTGTCTATTACAACAACTGCTGGTGGAGCGTTGACCTATAGGTCTGGTTTACAAACAGCAGTAATTAAGAAGGCCATTAGCTCGTATAAAGATAGTTCCTCTAATACTTTGCGAAAGGACAAAAGTTGTAGCAAAACTGGTCCCGGAGTACCAAATTCCGAGATGATGTCTAGATCTTTGGGGACACTATGTGGACTCCAGAAGGACTTGATGTCAGACTCGCGTTTGGGCGGGAAATTCCGACACGACGGTGGTGGAGGCAATGGTGTAGATTGATTCTGAGGCTGATGCAGATCAATCTACAACACAGCAAGGCAGCCTTGGATGCTCTGCTGCTTAATATTGAAGCTAATGGAGTTGATATTGTCCTGATCCAGGATCCATGGATCATTGGAGACCGGGTTATGGGACTCAGGGCACCAAACTATAAAGTGATGTTTGCCAAGAAGTGAGGTAAGATTCGTTCATGCATTCTCGCTAAAACTAATCTTAACTTTTTTGTGCTGTTTAATTACAGCAACTCAGATGTAGTGGCGGGTGGAATTGAGATTGGTAGTTTAAATCTCTGGATAATTTCAGCCTATCTACCATATGAAGGTGATGACACACCACCTGCAATTCTCAGAGATAATTTATTGGATGCTTAAAAGCGGAAAGTTGGAGTCATCCTGGGCAGTGATGTGAATTCACACCACATAATATGGGGAAGTACGGGTACAAACGAAAGAGGTGAGATACTGCTCGATTTTATTCTTAGTACTAACCTTCAAACATGTAATTTTGGATTAACCCCACTTTTATAACTCGAAATCGACAAGAGCTGCTAGATATCATGCTTGTCTCAGAATTTATTAAGGATAGTTGGGTGAATTGGAATATGTCTGAGGACCATTCCTTTTCTGATCACTGCTATCTTCACTATGAACTGGTTACAGAACCCATAAATAGGGCTAGATTTAGAAATAAGAGGAAAATCGACTGGGATACCTTTAGAACCATTCTAGGTAATTCAATGCCAGTACCGGTTCCTAAACCCTTTGAATCTAAATAGGAGCTGAATGAAATAGTAGAAAAGCTATCAGATGCTTTTCATGTAGCTATGTTGAAAGTATCTCCTCTAAGTAGTGCTTTGGGTAAACAAAGGCCACCTTAGTGGTCAAAACAGCTCCAACGCCCTCGTCAAAAATGCAAAAGGCTTTTTAGGAAAGCCAATAAAACGAGAACTGCTGCTGATTAGGACTGCTACAATGAAGCTCTCAGAACATACAAATATGAAATAAGAATTGCCAAAATAAGTGCCTTGAGGCTCTACTGTGCTAAAATACAGGAGTCCTCGGAGGCTTCAAGGCTACGCAAAGTACTGCCTTCTAGTCCTTTTCTTGGACTACAACTAGTGCTAAATCTTTGGAGTTACTACTGATAACCCACTTTCCGGAGTGCTCCGAACTGGCGCATGCAATGCCGTATGCTTTTAGGGGTTCAGGCGTTGCAAGTCGAATAATAAGCAGGGGGAATTTAGTGTGAGCATTTAAAAGCTTTAAGCCATATAAGTAGCCATGGCTTACTGAATAATGTCATCAAGTGGAGTCTTGTCCCTCCTGCTTTGGAACTTTGTCATAAATAACCTGTTACTAGAACTGGAGGGGCAAAGTTTTAGGGTGGTTGCTTATGCGGATGACGTTGCTATTGGTGTCTTTGGTAAGTAACCTTATACTATAAGAGAGGGCATGCAAAGCGCGCTTGGTCTTCTTTCCAATTGGGCCAAAAGTTGTGGACTAAATGTCAATCCACGTAATACTGAGGTGCTCTTCTTCTCTAGGAAATACAAACTTCCTCAGATTGATCCTCTTACTTTAAATGGTATTAGCGTGACCTTTAATGATAAAGCAAAATACCTGGGTATTGTTTTGGACACCAATCTTAGTCGGAAGCCTAATATTTTAGAAAGGGTAAAGAAAGCTACTATAGCGCTTTACTCCTGTAAAAACGCCATTGGAAAATGATTAGATCTTGAACATGGGATTATTGTTTGTTGGCCAACCTTAAACAGTATGGCTAATCAAAAGTTGCTAATGAAAATTCAGAGAACTTCCACCTTGTGTACTACCGGTGCACTCAGGAGTACATCCACTCAGGCATTGGAGCTTCTTTTTCATCTCATACCACTATATACTCTTGGCACCCATATAGGCACGAGCACAGCCATGATTCCATTACCATCTTTTGAGCAAAGGTTTCGTACTGATATTCCCTCCAGAGAGAACTGGCTGAGTGAAGAGATGTTGAACCTTAAAGTTTTAAACTTCTTCACGGATGGTTCAAAAATGGATGGTAGGGTTGGTTGTGGTGTTTTCTGTGAGAAACTAAATGTGAACCTCTCGTTCCATCTTTCCGACTATTGCAGCATTTTCAGACTGAATTGATTGCGATAATTGAGGCCGTGGATTGGTTGAGGTATAATGTAGTATCTGTAAGGGATGTTCACATTTTTACGGACAATCAGATCACTAATAAAACGCTACGAGCTTTCCTTACATCGAAGGTAGCCCAGAGCTGTCTCCCATCTCTTAACGAGATAGCAGATCAGTTCAACATCCACTTAACGTGGGTGCTGGAACACTTTAGTGTATGGTGAAGAAAAAGGCAGACGAACTCGCTCGGCAGAGTTCAAATTGCCTCACTTTACCAAGTAAGGTAAATGTTGAAATTCCAAAAATTGCAAACTCTTGCTTCAGGAAGAAGCTAGGAGGGCAGCTAACTATAGATGGTTCAATGGTATCTTTTGTATTATACCTAGGCAAATTGGCCAAGACTCGATTAAGCAAGAATTAGACAGCTGTTAACACTTCAGCGTCGCCATATTAGTATGGCCGTGGGAGTTATTACAGGACAGTCTTTCATAGGTGAGCATGCGCGGTTTTTATGCGAGAAAATTGTATGTGATATGGATACGGACCATTTTTATTTTATGCAGGTCCCTTAGGACAGCCACCCTAATCAAACCTAACCTAAAGTATTTTGTTTGTTTTTGTTTTTCGATAATATAAAGCACGGACATATCAAGCTTTCGGAAACAATTTTCCTGATTTAAATAATAAGGGTTGGGCATGTTCGCCGTACTTTTGAAAATTGTGGAAATACTTAAAATGTTAATACCTGATGCCACAGTATGGCCATTTTCCAAAATCTCAGAGATGTTACCAGATGTGGACTTATATTTCTTTAAAGTGGACATGTCAAGCTATCCGAAATAATTTTTCTTAATTACGATAAAAAGGGTTGAACATGTGCGGCAAAATTTTGAAAATTGTTAAAATCTCTTAAAATGTTCAAACCTGAACATGGGCCGAAAGGCCGAATGTCGTAAAGCCTAATATCGAAAGGTCGAACGCCGATAAGCCGAATGTTAGAAATCCGAATGTGTCGAAAGGCCGAATATCGAAAGGCCATTTGGGTCGAAATTGATTTTAAGTTTTCATATTATTTTATTAATGAAAATTTTCAAAATTTATATTTTTGTGCAAACCAAAATTTATATTTCTTTCAAAATTTTTGTACAAAAATGTTTAATAATAAACCGCCTTAAATATTAAAATCTTCTATAATTAAAAATTAAGTGCAGGAAAATTTAATGAAAATTCGGCCTTTCGACCCAATCGGCCTTTCCTTCGATCCATTCGGCTTTTCGATATTCGGCCTTTCGACCCATTCGGCCTTTAGACATTCGGCCTTTCAACACATTCGGTCTTGCGGCATTCTGTCTTTCGACACATTCGGCCACACAAAATTCGGCCTTTCGACATTCGGCCTTTTGGCGTTCGCCCTTTTGACATTTGGCCTTCCGACATATGGCCATTTTCTATAATTTCATAAATATTTCCAGGTTGGAGGTTTGGGCCTGTTTTTATCAAGGTCAAGACATTGAGGACTGATGAGTTCATAAACATATTTAATGGCCGTAGTCGGGATTCCATCGTAGCGTCGAGGTTTATTGAGCGCAAATTGATTTTAAATAATAAAACTGATTTCCTCTACATTTGGTGGGGCATAAAATCTGATGATGGGGCATTGAATTAATTAGCTCCTTCTGTTAAAAATCTGATCTCTGTTAAAAATCTTCTCACAATGGAGCAGAGAATTCATGAACCTCTTCAATCAAAATAGATTTATTCGAACTATCAACGGAAGATGTTTTCTGATTGATTGATTGATTGATTGCGATGTACGATCAAGCATTAAGCAAGTCTCCCGTATTATAAATGCGAATACCACACCACTATACCCCCATGTTACACAACACGACACCATTCTTCATGAAGCCAAACCCCGTAAAGAAAGGCGCCACATCGATAACCACATAAGTCTAATAGTTGTGATATCCGCCCCTGGCCAGGCCGCCGTCGTACACCTTTTTACATATAACAAGATCGAGGGATGGGAAAGGAATGTTAGCAACAAAGACTCAACCCGGTTCCAGACACCTAAGTAGTTGATAGTTAGTAAATTTGTTAGTAATATATTTTTTAGTAATTTATAAACACACACTGAAAGAAATATATGGGCGAATTTAATAAAAAAACAAAGCTAAATTGACACAATAACTATGTACTACCTCAGCTCACTTTCCGTAAAGCAAAATTGACAATATTTGGAAAGTATAGTTTACTTTGTTTTAATTTACAATGCACAACGGCAATATTAACCTAGTGCTAAGTACAACTAGCATGCGTTTAGTATAGTTGATTTAACTTATAGTATGGGTAAAATGTAATGAAAGTTTAACTAAGTTCTGATTTTAATTTTGTTAAATTTACAAAAATTATATAGTTGATTTAGCGATGCACCGTGCTGTTTTAAAGTAAAATTAACAAAATTAGCTTAGTTAAATCAACTGAAATTTTATGTTGAATTACGCTAATTTGAATCGTCAAGCACATTGCAAAATGAGATGAGCACAATAGTCAAATTTGCAATGTCGATATTCTATTTTAACCAGCGTCTGATTTTATATTTTGAAAAATCTACACTAGAAATATAGTTAAATTAGCAATCTACCGTGAATTTTTTAAGCAAAATTAGCAGCAGCTTAGCGTGGTTAAATTAACCCAAAATGAATGTTGAATTAACATGGTCATCTATATAATATGAATATATGTATATGTAGATATGAATATATATACATATATATATATATATATATATATATATATATATATATATACATATATATATATATATATATATATATATATATATATATATATATATATATATATATATGTATATATATATATATATATATATATATATATATATATATATATATATATATATATATATATATATATAACAGGTTATTAATTTGGGTCTTCAAAAATAAAAACAAAAAATTATTTATTCAACAAAATATTTAATTGTGGTATTATTCATATACTTTTAATATAATATTATAAAAATTTTAAAATATTAATTTATAATTCTATAAAAAAAATTCTCTTCATGAAATATTAAATAAATTTGGGCAGAATGACTTATCAGCCACAACATTTTTACAAATCAAAACTAACACATTTCACGTTCTATTTTTTAAGTCGGTCATTAATGTGACAACGGACGGTACCTTTTTGTCGAATTTTGTTTTAATTTTATAAAAATATAATTGAATAAATAACCACACATTAAAACAAGGCTTAGGATATTCCAATTGAAACACTTGGATCAGTTTAAAAAAAAGCTAGCCCAGTTTAAACTACCATATATGTATATATTTAAACCCGTCTATCATTAAAATGAATTGTATCGGATCAGTTGGCGTACCTAAACAAATTAATAGTGGCTGTAAATGCGTTTTATTTATGAGACATTTTTTTCTGATGTTATCCAGCTCAATTTCCATTTGGGCCAACGTTTCAACCTGAATAATAAAACTATTCTGACTATCTTTTATGGAATACGTACTTTGTACAATTCTTCGTTCTCGAATTTGTGTTACACGTTGATGGCGTGATAGAAAAATACAAGAAAACAAAAATAGAAGAGTTGTTACTTTGAATCGTTCTCAATATTAATTATTCACTATCCTACGGAAAAACATGACAACTCTAAAGCAGTAATTTATCAGAAAATTAGTAGTTATTCTATTTTCATTATAACAATACGTTCTAAAACGAAATTTTTGATAAGATCATAATTCCGTCAAAAATTTTCCGATTTGTGACCACAACTCGAGGTAGCTACTATGTTCTTCCTTTGGATGATCAATATGACTACGTATATGAAATGGACAAACATCTGTATATAATTTGTGTCATTTTTCAATATTATATTGTAATTATATTATAATGCATACAGGTTGGGCTAAAATGACAATTTCTGAATTTAAACAAATATTTTTCAAACCGCGAGTAAACGGTGAATAAAAAATGCTAACTTTAATTGGTTGTGCAGATAAAGTAAATTATAAAATTGAAATATATGCCACTAGAAACAAATATGAAGCATGGAGTTCTTTTCAATCCCTTTCGGGAGATATACATAGCCCCCCTCTCAAGCTGCTCTATCCTAAACATTTTGTAAGTAAATGCTGGGTGGTATATAACATGCATGCCCATTATAAAGTCATGCAAGCGGCCCGATAACTTTACTTCATACGGTAATTGTACGGCAATTTACTATTTTAGTATTGTATAAGTTGCCGAAAAATGGTGGAATAAAGACATCGAAACATTGGTTATATTATGTATATTATATAATTTAAATTATATAATATACAAATTTTGGTTCATAACTACATACATAGCTGCTACAAAATGCATTGGTATGTATGTAATTCTCTTTCGATGGTTTCTGTAAAATTAGTTCAACTGACTGTTTACTTTTACAGGATAGGTACATAATTACCCGTATATGCTTACCATAATTTAGTTCCGTTTTGTTCGGCAAGCTTAAACGAATTTCATCTTGTATCTGGCATTCTGTACGTTATTCTCCACTACAACGGGAAATATCAGTGCAAACTCATTCCACCTGGAAAACAGAGTCTCACAGTTTGGATAAATTGTTGCAAAATCAATATTTATCTGTAATAATACTGTTTTGTTAAGAAAGATTTAGAAATTTACAAAAAATATTCAATACTTACTAGTTCTGCACCAAATGGGTGTTTATATTGCGGCCATTCCTGAACAATTTCGGTTAGTGAACAATCTTTATTTTGTTCAACTTTCTTCATTCTGTCGTTAGAAGATGTTTGCCATTTTGCAACAGCAAATCTCTTGGACTTCGTAAATTTCGTGACTCTTATTTGTGTCTTTGTTGCTTTCGGCGATAAAAAAATTATTGATGTTGAAGTTGTTGGTTTTGATGTTTTTTTCAAGAATTTGTTGATTTTCTTCATTTTGCAATGAAATTTATTGTAAAGTTTACCTATTGGCGGTTGACGGCTTCGGTGGACGAAATATGTGTCCTAAAAGTAGTTAAAATACAGATTACATTATATAATGTAAGTATAAGTATCTTCAAAATATTTTTTTATTTTACCAAATTTTCTCCAGGAAAACATTCCACGATTTCGGCTGCCATTATTCCAATTTCTTTAGTAGAGGGCCTCACGTTCTTGGTGATTAAATAATAATCGACTAGTAATGAGCATAAATTTCCACGGTGAAAATTTTTAATGTAAGTATTATCGCTAAAATACTTAAATATGTCTTTTCCGGATTCAGCTGCTCGAAGGATCTTTCTAACAAACTGTAAAAAATAATAATATTAGATGTTTGAAACATTAGGTTATTCCGGATAATAGCCAAACGGATACTTATTTACAAAGAGGTTAAATTCTCAATAATTTAGAACTTCAGTTTCAATCTGACGTACATTAAAAATTAATTTCGATCGATCCTCGTTGTCTCGAAACTGTAAGTGCATACTCTTGACCATTTCACTTTCCTTGTAATATTATATGTAATAAAACCATTCAAATATTTGCTTACCATTGAATTTGCTTAATTTTCAATGTTGTATCGGTATCCGGTATCGTTTAACCTGGTTTCAGGTTCCATTTGTATGGATTTTGACTAACTCTAAACAATTAAAACAAATTATTTATTGACAAAACTTAAATTTTTAACTTGAAATATTTTATTTACAGTTCAAAAATAATTTTTTACACATACTCAGATAAAAGTTTATATGGAATAGTGTTTGAGGTAAAGTGTTGAGTATTTTTTTACAATCAAATAAGGATCTTCATGAATAAATATTCCATGAATTTTACAAGTTCAATACTAAATCTGTTAGATCTAGTAATGAAATGATCGATGCGTAAAATTGCAAATTTTGGATATTAAAATGGAAATCATAAAATAAGTCTAATGGGAATGTATTTTTTGTAAAGTATTTTAAGTTCAATTGTACGCCATTTTCTTCAATTCAACTACGCAATTATGCATTGGTAATTTTTATTATACAAATTACTTTTTGTAATTCACATTTAATTATTGGTACACAGAAGGGCCGTTAAAAGTTGACAATATAATCCATAAATGAAATATAAATAATATATATAGATTACTTTAAATAATTCACATTTATTTATTATATTAAAAAACAAAATCGTTAATATAAAGAAGATGGCGGGACCAAACATTTTACATGCGTTTACAAAAGCAATTTTATTAATTTTATTATTTTTTATACATTAAGATTTCACTATGTACATAAATTAATATTTATATTAATACACGCACTTATAATTAATTTAAAATAAAATAAACTTACCTAATTCCTTCGAAAAAATTAATCTATAAAATTAATATAATATACACAGTTATGATAATACACAATTTAGTACAGAAATTTTAAATTACAAGCACATTTACGTTTACTCTTCACTATGCAACTAATGTAATCGTTCGCCTTCAACTGATCAAAAAGTTAGAAAAAACCGAATTAAGGATTTTTACATCAAAATGAGCTAATTTAACTTAGCTGCGAAAATAACCGAATTGAACAAAGAACCGAATTTATAAATTTTACTATAAACTGGGTTAATTTTACTTAATTGCTAAAGTAATTTAACACATGTATTATCTTAACTCTCCCACTTTATATTTTCTGTCTCACTCAACTTTTCAACGGTCAAGTTCGACACACAGAAATCTGTTTTATATTTGTTTCGTTTTTAATGAATTCAGTTATATCCTTTTGTAGTCATTTTGGATTTAAAAACTATTATCAAATATAATCTAAATAAACAAAATTTAATTTAATTTACCTTGCCATTACAAAAAATAACAAACATATACCGGCATTTCAGGCGTCAATTTTATAGACATTCACGAATTACAATACTATAAAATATGAAATTTCTTGTGGCACTTAAAATTTAAACTCAATGAAACGTGTTACATATAGCTATGTACAGCAAAAAACAACTTCGGTAAATTCCCTTGAGTCCACAAAATCACTTTGAAGTTACCTTGGTTTATTTCCAAAAATGCGAGTTATCGTCCTGAACTAAAAGTTTTAATTTCCATTTCATAAAGCAAAATTTATTTGCATAGTGTTTGGAAAATAATTTGTTTTCGCCTGTTTATGTCCGCTTATGTTAAGCTACCTTCTATTCCAACTCTTATAATAAGTAAAAAATTAATAATTTTTGATATTAAATTATTTCGAAAAACGTGCGTTTAAGGCAAAATACGCTTAAATTACGTAGTAATAAGGGACATAAGAACATGGAGATAAAAGGTTACAAATCATAACCAGATACCCTGCATTGTTAATTATAATATTTATCCGGGTGATTAGGTTAAATATGCTATAGATAACAAGCTAATTTAATCTAAATATTATTACCATTTAAAAACGTATTTGCCAATTGATGCTGTAAATTTAGCAATTCAAAGTAAATAAATAAATAAATAAATAAATAAATAAATAACAAAGTAAAATTATGGACCTGCTCTTTAAACGAGGTTTTACTTTATAATATTAGTTGTATTAACATTGCTATTGTCAATTGAACATTTCAAAGATGAGTTAAATTAGAATAAAAAACAAGCTAATTTTACCAATTTTGTTTTACTTGTTGCAAAGTAAGAAATTATTTCTTTCAGTGCAAGACAATACAATTTTAAAGTTCATCTCTACTGCTCCAACCTGTAAAAAGACACAATGACAACACAAATTTCCTGGTACCGCAAACTCTTTTTTTCTGAAAAGCTGTAAACAACTATTATTATTCCCCTCCACCATTTTTTCCATCGGCGGTTGTGAGAGGGGGGCGAGATTTCGTTCCATCATCATGTTCCCACGCGGTCACCCAAATTTGTACTAACTGTAGGTAGTGTTGCTTGACGTTGTTGTTGAAATCGTTGCGTCTCTGCTGTCCCTGCTACTCGCCCGCCCCATCAACGGAAGATGTTTTCTGGATAAATTCACTTAAAGCTGTGGCAAATACAAATTGGTCAGAACTACGATAACGAGCTTTTCTGTTGTAGATATTGTATTAAAAAAAACTAAAAATATTAGTCATCATTCGTTCCTTACCTATCCACATTTGGTGGGAAACCCTGTAATAATTCCTATTTACTATTCAGACCATTTTACAATTTTGCTTTGTGTTAGATTTAATCTAAACATTTCCCATTACAAAATTTTTTCTCAAAAAAGTGATCTTCGAATTACAATTTTTTTTTTATAAAAAGATTCAGTCAGTCATTTGAAATTAGAGTGATTAGAGTCTTGAGGAAGCGATACAGAAGCTAGCGGAACACAGAGTCAAACATGAAAAAACCGGATTGTTTTTATTTGGGAGAATATCTAGGTGGTAAAAAAGAGCAATTAAAACTAAGAAACCAATTAGTGACGGCTTTGCCGGCTGTCCCATTAGAGGTGAGAGTATTGAGGCAATGCATCCTCGCCTCTTTTGCGCTGGCAACGTGTCACTAATTCAATTCGTGCTAGCCGGTCTCTTAAAATTTATTTATGGCTCGAAAAATGGTTTTTAAAATCATCTCTAAGCAATGCCACTATGGGCCAAAGTCTTGTACTTTTGGCTCCAATTTCCATAAATGTGGTAAAATCTAGTTTTTCAGCCATACTACCCTGATACCCACAACCAATTTTTGTACATTGAGCCGAGGAAACACAGCTCAACAGTTGCAAGATTAACAATTGCAATTTGTTTAATTGCTTTGTAATTAAATAATTAAATTTCTTATGGTTAAGTTTCTTTTTATGATAATTTTTCTTCTTCAATAAACTAATAAACTAGCTGGTGGTTTAGCGACTACTATAATGGAACGCATCAACGGCAGTTAACTTAACATTTGTTCTTATTAAATATAAAATAATCAATAAGTTTCTTAACATATTTGTGACTAGTACCTACTCATTTAAGCGATGAGGCTTTACTTTTTACTACATTGATAACTCTACGCATTATTTTTAATTATGTTAAGCTCAGCCGAGAGCATAAGCCCGTGTGATCTCTTAAAACCCCGGTCATAATGTAATCATTTAGTGATTTTTAGTCGAAAAATAACGAGTAACATTATTGATACCTAAATAGAAAAACCGAAAAATATTAATAACGGTCTGAATTTTCTGTCATGTTAAACAAGCCTAATATGATAAGGTTTTACTACTGTTTATTTTAAAAATATAAGTTGAAGAACATCTCTATCCTCTACTTTAAGTTTATAGTGATAAAATTGCACCAAAATGTTAATACTTTATTTTGAATTTATTCCAATTCTTACATACATTTTATGGCTGCTTGTATGGCACAAAATAAAGCAACCTTCGATTCTTCATTTCTCGAAACTTCAAGAACACGTCTTTATTCAACCGCATTAAAATATTATTATTGAAAACTTGATTCAACCCTATATGGATTTCATAAACTTTCGCTTAATTTTCTAGCTAACAAACTTAAACCTCGGCGAGACTCATTCCATACTGATAAGGCTTAAATGTAAAAAAAAAAAAAACGAAACAAACAAATTGTTTTTTCGTTTTCCCTCCCCCTTAAGTGATGGCAATTTTCACAAACAGAAATAATTCGTAATCACCTCAGGCCTCATTTTTAATATACAATATATGAGTAATATACTAGCGAAATAAAGTAGCACATTTTGGAACACCTCAAGCATGGAATATTGAAGCTGAATAGACGAAGTAATTATTGTGTAAAAAATTGTATTTAATGGGAAACGTAAAAACCAATTTTTCTTCTTCTATCTTTTTAATTATCTAAATTAAAGCTTCTTTGCATTATTTATACCTACTTAAATTTGAATATCTCAAGCTGCTATGGGGGTTGTCAGAGCTTTTTGATATCGCTGATTTCAAGACTGGGGATTTCGAATAGTGAAAAAGCTCAAATATAGAGTAATTTTGAAACGTTTAATTATGTGAATTATTTTGGGGTTAAGATCAATTAAATAGAAGATTGTGTTTGATTTTGAGAATCGGAAATGAATGGGAAACAAATGTTAAAATATTTTTTTGTTAAAATATTACAAATCTTTCAATGCAATTTTAAGTTTTGTTGTACCTTGGACGATAGTTCAAAAACACCCAAAATATTAGCGGCTTACACGAATTAATTAATTAATTCAAATTACAGTACAAAATTATTAATTGTTAGGAAATTTACAGTAGATCTTAAATTGTTTTACCCGGAATTTAGAAACTTTAGACATTTTGAGACTCAGCATAATGAAATTAAAAAAAAATTAAGAACTAAAAAATAATATATTTAAACCTGGCATAGTTCAATTAAAAATTTCTTAGTTCTTAAGTTTTTTTTAATTTCATTATAGCTGAATATAACTACACCCTTTTCTCTGAGTTTTAAAATTTATAAAGTTTCTAAATTTCGTGTAAACAAATTTAAGATCTAATGTAAATTTCCGAACAATTAACCATGGTTTACTCTAATTTGAATTAATTAATTAGATAGGCAGGGTTCAATATTTTTAATTTTTATTTGAAGTTAACGTTTCCGAAAAATGTAAGAGTAAATTTCCAAATTCGGTAGTTTCTAATTTATATTCTAATTTTTAAAAGTCACAAAACTATTTTTAAATTTCCTAATTTTCTAATCTAATTGGTAAAATTCCGTATAATCAGTTGAATTCTGATTCTAAATACCCTTTACTCAGCCGAATGCTGATTTTTAAGTGAAACTGCAGAACGAGAGTCAATTTTGTGTTTTAGCAGCGGGACTAATTCTACGTTCAGTGAATGAAATATGGAGATTGCCTGTTAATAATCATCAAATCTTTCAGAACTTTTCGTTTACATTTAATTTAGCTGTGCCTCTGAATTCAGCGAAATTAACGCAAAACTAATTGAAAAGTTAAAATAAATCAAAATTTGCACAGCACTTTTCTGCAAAAATATTAAAATTACTTATTTTCAAGAATTGTTTAGCACACTTTTCGTACTTTTACAAATCGTCTTTTTTTGACTGGCAATTGGTTGTTACAAATATTCTTTAAGAAAATAATTTCGTTAAATTTAAGATAATTTCTTACAGGTTCACTGGTTTTGCCATTTGCTTTAAAAATTATTTTGCTGATAGCTTTTGATATTTCGAAAACAAGAGATTACAAAATTAAAAAAAGTTGTACCTGTTGAATTCAAGCCATTATTTATTTCTTGTGTCCCTAAAAATTTACAAATTGTATCCTTTTGTTTTTGGTTTGTCACTTCTTGGTTGCTGAAAATTGTGAACTTAACAGAGAGGTTTAATTTTAGCTTTTAATAGATTCAAGTATTCCAGTTGACGACTGATTAGATTTAGTAGATTGCCTTAATTCCAATGTTGAATTCTATATATTTTATCTAAGTCGAAAAAGTGGTGTATGTCGAATTTAAAATTAATTTTGTCAACTATCACTTTCCAAAGTTTCCAATAATATACTCTAAATGTAGATTATTTTAAATATAGACTCAATAAGTGAATTAGAGTACATATTAAAAAAACAACTGCCCACTGTTAGGTACATTTTGACCATACTGCACTAAAATATAATGGCAACCTCCAACTCAATTCCCAAATCAATTCCTAACTGAACTCCTTAATCTCTTACTGAACTCAACGGCCAACTTAACCCTGAAACCAACTAAATTGGAGAAGTAAATGTGTTTGTGAACTCAACTCAAATCAACTCAAGTTAGCCTACTAGATTCTGTCGCACAAATTCAACTCGACTCAAACGAACCGCTCATCCAAATGCTAAGAACAACCGTTCCAGTCAATCCTCAATCCAACCCAAACCGCAACGGTTAATCAATAGCCATACATGAACTACACCTCAACCCGTGACGTAACCACAAATAAAGCCCCAACTTAATCCCATCACTCAACCGCAACTCAACAACAAAACAACTCAGAACAACTCCAGCTAAACTCCAAATCAAATTTAAACTCAACCCACAAATAAATCTCCAACTGAACGGTTGACTAAGCACCAACCAAACTCAAACTCAACTACAACTCGACTCTAAATTTAGACCACAACCCAATACTTAAATCAACACCATACTCACGTACATGAACTCAACCCAAGCTAGCTTCCAACTCAACCTACAACTCTTTCCAACTCAACTTCCAACTCAACTCAAAACCAATTAAGTTAATTTTGAACTCAACCCTCAACTCAAACCTAACTCAACCCCAACTCAACCTAAAACCCACCTTCAACCTAGCCTTTAAATCAACCAGTACCTCAACGTCCAGCTCAACTTCCAGATCAACATGGTCTGAACATGACATGCGTGCAACTCAACTCAAGCTAACTCTTATTCAACTCTCAATTCAACCGAACTGAACTTCATCTCAATTCTAACTAAACGTGCAATTGGACCCAAGCCAACCCTCATTTTAACAAAATGCTCAGCACCCAACATAATTCTTAAACTAGATTATTATTATTATTATTATTATTGAAAGGCCATGCGGGTAGTCAAGCCACCTCAGATGTGATTCCATCGCTGCGGTTGGACATGTTTTCATTGAGCCCGTAACACCGATGCAGGCTATACGCTGAACCTTATTCAATAAAGTTTGCGTTACCTTCTGCTTAGTTTTAGGCCACCATATAACCGATGCGTAGGTGAACATAGCCCTAATGATTATTAAAAAATAATCAGTAGGTCATTTTTGGTTGTAGTCCCCAAGTATACCCATAGAGTCTTTGATAGGCCAAGAAAGCCTTGGTGGCTCTATCTTGAACTTTTAATAAATGTTGCTTCCAGTTCAGTTTTTGATCTAGGAAAACCCCTAGATATTTAACCTCTTTGGAAAAAGGAACAGTAGTACCGTTTAGCGAGGGAGCTTTAAGCACGAGATTTTTTCTCCTCGTAAAAGGAACAATGACAGTTTTGTTTGAATTGACAATGTGTCTTTCCTGGTAACACCACTGCCATATTATATTGAGTACGTTTTGAATACGATCCGAACTGACCTCATCAAATTTGCCTTTGATTATGATAGCCACATCATCCGCATAGCCCTGGCTGGACATTAAACCCATGGCTAGTCAGAAGGACCTGTAGTACGGACCTGTAGACAGTACGCCTTTTTGGGACAGCCGTTTACGGCCCTGATGATTACTGACTCGCCAACTAGTCTGGCTGTAATATCACGATGTTCCAGCATGGAGCGGATCCACTTAATTGTAGAAAGCGGTACCCTTCTTTCCGTTGCTGCTCCTCTATCGATCCATAGGAGATAGCATCAATCGCCCCCTCAATGTCCACAAAAGCACAAAGGGACAATTTCTTGATATGTCACAGCTTTTTCAATCCTAGACCGCTAAGAGCCATCACAGTGGATTTACCAGTTGATAGGCAAACTGGTCCCGATGCAGAGATACCATCCCCTCCACTTTATTTGAAAGGTTTGAAAGACCCAATAGCCCAATCACACCTTGCTGGGTGTGAAAATTTTCCCAGAGAGACTCCAGATCATGCGTGTCCTCCTGGGCTTCTACTACTACTGAATCCGGAAAGTGGGTATCTAATTGTGCCTCTAAGGTTTCCTTCCGGTTTTCAGTGAACCTCCCATCTTGCTTCTGGAGAAGTCCTAATCCATTTGTATGATACCTGGAAAGGAGTTTCCGTAGACGAGCTGCAGAGCTATTCATTGATTCCCTCACAGCAATTCCACCAGGTGATCCAATAATGATAGGCCTCTTCAGACACATGCCAGTTTTTTAGCAAGTCGCTGAAATGCGGACTAGCAAATGTCGAATCTAGGACTTCTTGCCTAATCACATTTATAAAACTAGGTTTCCTTCTCCAATTGACAATGTCTACATTATTTGAGATCAGAAATTCGAAAAGGTACTCACCCCTATTATTGATATCCGTGCTACCTCACACCTATCAGATAGGCCAGGTATCAACTCTGAGCCTTCAGGAAAGTAGGCGGAAGCCATTATAGCCTACTGTTTGCCTCTTTCACCCAGAAAGGGGTGAAAGAAGCAACCACCATTACTGCAACCAAGTCCCTGGAAATGAACTGATAAAAAAAAAATTGGTCGTATGCCAGATACCCGATAGTCTTGAAGTGCAGATTCCAAAAGATTTTTAATTCTCCGCCTTGAACATTGAAATAGAATAAGCCGTTCTCAAGATTTTGTTTTGTTTTGCTTTTTCGTAATGTAGCCTATGGCATGGAGTGGCTACTAAATAGTTAATTATCGAAGCAGTGAATATTTTATACATTGGGAATTTCAATTTAAGGAAACTGTCCCCAATGATCCACAAAATTTAATACATAATCCAGGTGCTAATAGTTTAAAAGTATTTCCGACAATCTAGAGCCATTAAAGTTATTGGAAATAGAGGGGATATCAATGCGGGGGCAAATACTGGTTGGGATGAATAGCTGTCGCCAAAAGCACGATTATCATGGATTAACTTCACTGCTTTGACCATTTGTACGCGCGATCGCAGAACAATTAAACATCTAGTTTGTGCCTAGACTAACATGCATCGTAATTTATTCAAAAGCTCCAGGTAAAATATTATTAAAAAGTTGTGTTATTCAAGTGTAGGATGGGTCATGGTTTAAATTTGTTAAGTCACAGTAAATTTTTATTTTTTTTTTAAGAATAACAAAAATCATGGAGATAAAGACAACTTTGGAGGATGATCGGACCCATAATGACCGGATAAACATTTTTTTTTTAATTTCTTATTGTTTCCGTTTTTTACAACCAGAGACCTTCATTTGGTTTTTGCTTATAATTGGGGATTTAGAATTAAAGTCCCAAACACAAGTATCTATAATTATTTCTCATAGTTTTAACAAATTGAGACGTGAAACCATCGTTTCTTAAACGCGCACAGATGCGTTTGTTGTTTCTTTGAGGTCGTGAAACGAATTTCTCGATCACAAAACAAATCTTTCATAAATATACGTATCTGTTCCAAGAAAAAAGCTCTTCACTTCGAATGATAAATTTTCATCACGTATTAAAATGGTTATCATATTCAAAAATGAAATAGGAAAAAAAAAATTCTCTGCTTCGACAAAAACTTTTTTTTTTTTTGACATATTGTTACCTATTTGTATTATGTATATATCTAAGATTTCTATTACGATTTCTTTTTGTGTCTTCGACTGTTACAAAATTCCGAATAGAAAAGGATTGTTTATACATATTGTGTATTATGTGATATTGGCTTCGTTTGTTTTGAAATATTCTGAAGAACGTGATTTTATAATTTGCCTAGATTCTTATTTAAATTTGAACGTATAAATACACGAAAAGACGGCCGAAAAGAAACATTTATAATCGGTTGCCTCTTCACCTATACCCAATCGAATTAAAATATTTAAATTTAATTAAACTAAAAGCATTCAAAAAGTCCGAAATAAATTAAAAGCATTTTTGGTACGTGACCCTGTTAGATCAGAAAACCGTTGCCGTCTAACTGAATTTATTTTATCATATATCAAAATTCTGAAAATATTTTATCCTTTTATAACTCAATATATTTGGAAAGAAAAACTAAATGTGTCACTTAGCCCTATCGAAATCATTTAATTTTCAAAAGTTTTTCTTGTGTGCTTTTCTTCATTTTTTTTTTATTTTTTAATTCAAATTTAAATTCTACCTGAAGTCAAAATACCATAAACCCACGTTTTCGATTTCTCATAACATACACAATCCATCGTGATGGTTTTTAAGTTGGTTCGATGCCACAAAATAAGAAGAGAATACGAAATTACAAATACATATTCTGATGCTGTGTGTTACATTAAATTTATGTAAAAACGAGGTGTGATATTTATCGACATGAGAACAGGAATATAAAATATTTCGGTATATATGTACGTAAACGTATCGACAGTTTTTGTGTTCGATTTTCATTTAAAATATTTTTGCGCTTCTCACCCAAAAAATAAAAAAAATCTTTTTTTTTTTTTTTTGGAATTTATCCATAAAATTTGATCAAAATGTTTAACACATATATATATACACACACACACACACACACACACACACACAAATACACACACACTTAGCCATATATAAAAGGCTTAAAGGGTGTTGTACGGTAACTGAATAAAGTTCAAAGTGGGAAAAGTCGTATTAAGTAGAACGAACAAATTTTGTTATTTCCATTTCGCTTTTTTCTTTTGCTGTCGAAATGACATTTCAATTATCGGTTTAAAATGTATTAAACAAAACTAAATACATTAATATATGGCATAATACATGGCAAAATTGTTGTAAATCATTTCGAATTTGTAAGGACAAAGCAAGCAAAAAGATTTTCCATTTTCGATAAATAAATAAAATTTGTGAATATGGTATAAAATTGGTATGAGAAACATAACACTCTAAGGAGGACTATTTATTGAGATAAATCAACTGACTAAGGTGTATTTCTACTGATAAATGGTTTTTGATTAGTAAAATAGATTTGTGTTATCAGAATGAAATACAATAAAATAAAGAAATTTAAAACATTTATCTAATTCGTAATATCAATTTAAAAAAATTGGTAAGAAATAATTGAACTTTTGAACTATGGGTTTCGATTCAATTCCAAGTGAGTAATGGCTGGAAATTTAGAAGGCATTCAAAGTATAAATTATTTGTTTAAATATTGTTCTAGAAATGAACTTGAACTTATCTAATTTATAAAATATTGTTACGTTTTTGCCTTGTCAATCAAGGTTTGTATCACTGGATTGTGAATAAAACAAAATCAATTCAATTTATCACCAGCGAATTTATTTATTTAGCACAAGAATTATTACAACACAATTTCAATACAATTTATTAATAAAAATTCACATTATCACTTTATATAAATTATTCTCAAATTTTACTGTACACTTATAATTTTTATTTCCACTAAAACACTTTTTAAATCAATTTTAATTCCTTTTAAATCTTCACACTATCGCTTACCAAATACTACTAATAATGTTCCAAGTTTACACTATCGCGTTCCAAATTCTAATAATCCAATTCGATCTTGTTCACCTTTTTATATACACAAACCAAACTTCTAGAAAGTTCATGACTTTTCCACTTAGAATAGCGTAGACACATTTAGAAAATTTTTATCATGGAAAATTCCATTTTAGTACAGTAAAAACATTGAGCTAATGATTTAACTTATTCTATCACACCTTAGATGTCACCGTCACAATATCTAATATCTGTTAATATTCGGAATTTTATCCTAAGCCTGAACTATGGGTTCGAATCTTTACTTTAAAGAAGTAAAAAAAAAAAGAAATAAAGTTTTGCACACATTTGTTATAAGTAGCCTTATTTATTTTTATACAGCTGCAATTATTATTGCACTAGAAAAAATTGCATCTTATCGGTCATAGAAAATGTAATATTTAAATTGGCCGTTGAACATGGGGCGATAATATAGTTACTTAATAGCTTAGAGCTACTGTCAAAGTGGATGATAATTATACAATCGTGGTCAATACAAAGATGACGAGTTCACTGTTTCATTACATTTTACCAAAGACAGATTCTGAATATGGTAAAAAATTTGAAGGAGCAACAGCAATTGTATTTATAAAATGTGCCTATTTTTTACCTGTACTGTGAATGAAATATAACAGAAGCATGGAAATTGCTCCAAAAATGAAACTGACGTGCTTAATTTGTGGGACAACAACATATTTTGGGGTACGGAAATTATTTGAAATATTCGTCACAATGCCGACTATGACCGCTATTTCGCCACGGTCAAAACATTAAAGGTTCGTAACCCTTTCGTGTTAGCATCTAAGGATACAAGATCCTGAGGAGACTAAATCCTAAAAATACAAAATCTGTAAGGTAGAAAATCGGGAAAGCCTATGCAAATTTCAAAATCTTGTTGAGAATACTGGGTCTGTAATGAAAACCTAGTTTTCATTATCTTGGTTTGTCAAAATCATGTTTTTAAATATGATTTAAAATATTGGCGCTCAGAATGCGTTTCAGAAATAAAATTCTCTTAGGACTTATAATGTACGTCGTTGTTAAAAAATGACGTTGTTGTTGTTGGAGCTACTTCACGATGAAGAAAATAACAACGCCAATTTTTATACGTACAATTATATGTTTTTGTTTATTATAAAATATTATTATTATTATTATTATACGGTTAATAATTAATTTAGTTAATTTTTACTTTACACTTGTCACCACGGTATGATTTAGTAAAAAAACCAAAACCACGAGAATAGAAAATCTGTCGCGAAAAATGAAATATTTGATGTTTCTCACGGAGAAGAAAAATTATTTATTTTGTTTAGTTTATTCATGCACTGTAGTGTAATTGATTGCAAATGAACTTTTGTGTGTAGTGTTGCTTGCTGGTTAAAGAGGTGCGTTCTTTTGTTAAGTTCGCGTGCAAGCTGTTATATATTTTATGTTTAATTTGTTATATATTTTTGGTTATATTATACGTTAATTCTGAGAGATGTGTTGAGACGTTGATGTCTACTGTGTTATTTATTATGTATGTTATTTATATACGTGTGTGAGAGACGTGTTGTCTACGTTATTTACTTTACTTGTTTGGGGTGATCGTTATTTATTTTACTTTTGGGGGTTACTTCTTTTATTATACTTTTGGATGCTATTTACTTTGGTTGATTTTGACAACCGTGTTTAGATTTGTTAATTTTTTATAGTCACTTGGCGCTTGCCGCGGGTGGGGGCTATGACCCAAGTGATATACTTTTTAGAGAGACAGTGTTGTTATTTGTAAGAAAGTCAAGATCTCGTCAATTATATAAGATTATTCAGCGGTTACAATGTACTGCCATATTTCTTTCTTATATAACGGGTCAATCTTGACGGTGCCCAAGTGTTAGTTTTTATCTTATACTCACCAGTTTTCTGCTAGTCCACTTGGTTTAAAATGCTTCAGGATTTTTGATTTCTTAGGTTTGATTTTCTTTATTTAATACGAATTTTAATGTTTATAAAATACTGGTACAACAATAATGTTATGTTTAATAATGACGTTACTTTTGACGGAGCTGATACAATGATAATTGAATGATTTTAACTGAACTGATACCAATATACTGAATGAATGATTGATAAATGATCTTTTCACTGAAATTTCTTGTTCTTATATACTAAAATTATGTGGTAACTTACACTAACAACTATGTTATAATTACTTCTGCTGAATTGTATTGTTCTATATTTACTAAACGCCTGGGTTAATGTAATTTTGGGTCACTTTTGTTATTTTGATTTATTTGCATTTCCTAATAATTTTATTCGATTATATTTAATTTTTATTTACATGTTGCGTTTTTTGTTATTGCATATTTTATTGTTTTCAGGCATATGGTCTACTTTCATTTTTATGGTGCATTCTTAATATATTATTTATTGCATCATTTGCATTTTCTTTAAATTTAATTTCTTATTAAGTGTATAACCCTTTTTGTTTATCTTTTATTTTATTTCTACATAATTTCAATACCATTTTATTTCCGCCAACCTTGTCTACACATTCAGATAATTTTTATTTCTTCCGTATGTTCTTTACTTATAATTTCCTTTTCTTACGAATTCTTGTACATATTATTTCGCCTGAATATATGTTTAAGTACTTTATTGAGTGAAATGTATGTCTGGTAAAATAATTTGGTACTTGAGTGGAAATGTTTTTGGTATATGGGATATTTCTTGATGCGTTTTGAGTAAAAGAATTTAACTTTGAGTTTTATATAATTTTTTAATCTTATTTGGGTGCTATATGTTTCACAACAAAGCTGATTTGTAGCGATGAATGAATGTATGGATGGAATGTATGCGATAAACGAGTGACTATTTCTGTGAATACTTAAAAATGAATGATGAGTGAGTCGCTACAGGACTCCGCCGCGAGTGATTTCCCCCTCCATAGGGAATGAATGTATGAGTGGAAGCCATAGGGACGGTAAGTAGAAATAAGATCATGGAAAAATTACTCTTCTGAATCACTAAACAACTCTTTAAATCAGAAACTACTGGGATTTCAAGGAGGTGCAGAAATAAACCAAAAAGCTGAAGTTTTAGTATTAAAGTTAAAAACCTGTGGGAATGAATTGTCACATATGGCAACAATTCGAAGAGAGAATAAAATACCATGGTTCTCTCAAAACTTAAAGTCGTTGAAACAAGATAAATTACGTAACTATGGCGTTTTAAAAATTTTTAATTCAAAGGATAACTGGGATAATTATAAAAAATCCAGAAATTTGTATAAACAATCACTGAGGAAAGAGCAATCAATTTATTTCAAAAATAAATTCATCGAAAACAAAAATAAACCAAAAGAACTTTGGAAAACGTTAAAATCGATGTATAAAACTAAAAATAAAACACAGTGGAATATTCAATTTAACAATAAAATAATAACTGAGAAGCACGAATTAGCTGAGGCTCTAAATCAGTCATTTGTATCCAGTGTGATTAATATTCACAATAGTATTCCTGAAGTAAAGGATTGGGATTTTTCGGATGTGGATAAATGCTCAGAAAAATTCTGTTTTCAAAATGTAACTCATCAGGATTTATCCAAAATTATAAGTAGCATGAATTCTAATGCAGGAATAGATGGAATAAATCGAACTGTCATGATGGATGCGATGAAAAATCAAATATTCTCAAAAAATTTCACAGAGTTAATTAATCAAAGTTTAAATCAAGCTAAAGTACCTGAATCATGGAAAATATCAACAGTAATACCAATTCCCAAAACTATTAAACCGATGACACCAGAAGAATTACGCCGTGTAATTAAAAATCAATTAATCAACCACATTAACAAAAATAATATACTAGTCGACCAACAATCCGGATTTCGAGAGCTGCACTCATGCGAAACAGCATTAAATCTAATGCTAGATAACTGGAAGGCAGAAATAAATGATAATAAAGTTGTGGTTTCAGTTTTCCTGGATTTTAAACGCGCTTTTGAAACAATCGATAGAAAAATTTTGCTTAAAAAGCTCATTAAATATGGAGTACAAGGGAAAGAACTTGAATGGTTCACTAATTATCTCGAAGGAAGGCAACAATACACAAAGATAGATAACTGTGTCTCTAAATTGACACCAAACAATCTAGGAGTTCCCCAGGGATCTATATTAGGACCATTGCTTTTCATCCTATATATTAATGATATAGTCACAGTCATAAAAGATTGTAAAGTGAATATGTTTGCAGATGATACGCTAATTACAATTTCTGCACCAACCCTTATAGAAGCCGTACAAAAAATAAACCAAGATTTAGAGAATTTAAGGAAATGGTTAATGTTCCACAAACTATCACTTAATATTTCAAAAACTAAGTATATGGTAATGTCAATAAGGACTACAATAGAATGTGATGAAAATATAAAAGTAGATAACCAAATCATAGATCGTGTAAAAAAATATAAATACCTGGGTGTTGTTATTGATGAAAATTTAAATTTCAACGATCATTTGGACTATATTGCTAAAAAGATGAATAAAAAATTGGGACTTTTTAATAGAATTAAGGACAAACTGCCGCTTGAAACAAAGATTATATTCTACGAATCAATTGTTGCCCCACATATTGACTATTGTTCATCAGTATTTTTTATAATGAACCAAGCACAAATATATCGTCTCCAAAAGATACAAAATAGATTTATGCGAGCTATTTTTAGGGCAGAAAGTAGAACCCATATACGAGAAATGCTTGAAGTGTTGGAGTGGAAGTCCATAAAGCAGAGGATTAACTTTAACGTTCTGAAATTGTTGTTTCGCCTTGAAAACGGAGTACTTCCAAATTACTTAGATTCAATGCTCTGCACTAATAGAGAAGTTCACAACTATAATACAAGAAACACTCATTTTCGATTGCCACTATATAGTAAATCATTTTGCCAACGATCATTAGCCTACAATGGAGTTAAGCTATATAATTCACTAAGTAATTTTTATACTTTAGGTGAATTAAGAGAATTAAAGTACGAGAATTTTCTAAATTTGTTAAATATATTCATTAAAGATAACATTAGTATTTAGATAAACTTAAGTAAAACTTACTATTATTTAATTTAATTAATTAAAACCAAAAAAAAAATAAAAATGTCATATATTGATAAATAAATAAATAAAAATAAATAAATAAATAAGTAAGCTGTTCCGTGTATCTCTGTATGACTCTATACGGACCTTCATAGGGAGGATTTAATGCCGTACGAACCTTGTCTGTTCTTACAAAAACAAAATCGCAGTTGTTAAGCGACTTCGGAACAAAAACGTCATCTTGTTTGGATTGACTTGGTGTTTTAGGTATGAGGTTGCGCATGGTTTGTCTCAGTTGGTCGATGACTGTGTCGGTAGTTGGAAGTGGTGAAAAAAATTGCGTTCCTTGATCGGTTGTGATTTTAAGGGGTACGTCGAATCGTGATATGTAGTTGTTGACAAAAGTGTTGGCTATGGTTGCAGCTGACATATTGGTCATGCAGTATGCTTCGGGCCAGCGAGTGAAGCGATCGACAAAAGTGAGTAAATATGAGTATCCATTAGATGGTGGAAGTGGTCTTACGATGTTTATATGGATATGCTCAAATCGACCAGGCGTTGGCAAGATAAACAAGACTGAGCCCAATTGCCTATGTCTTTGTTTATACTGGGGCAAAATTAGCGAGCTGTAATCATTTTACGAGTTGCACGGACTTCAGGAAGTGAAATGTTGTGTAGTGTGTTGAATTCGTTGCGACGTAGTGAGTCTGCGATGTATGGACGATTGTTCCCACCTGCGATTTCTCAGAATATTTCGAGGCCAGGAAGTTTGAAAAGCTCTAGTTTCATTGGGGAACTAGTGTGACATTCGGAACCAGAAAGTAAATTCTGAAGTTCTAGGTCTGCTTTTTGTGCGTTTGCGATTGTTTGTAAGTCGATGTGTGTCTCGTCTGTAGCCATTTCATTGTCTGTTGTGCACGATAGTGTATGTGCGACAACGTTGTCGTGTCCGTGAACATGCTGAATGTCCGTGGTAAATTGACTAATGTAATCCAGGTCGCGAGATTGCCTCAGATTACGTTCAGTTTTAGACTGAATTGCTCGTGTCAAAGGTTTATGATTGGTGGGTGTATATTGTCAAATCCCGACCATCGGCAAAATATCTAAAGTGTTTGATTGCTAGATAAATTGCGAGTAATTCCCGATCGAATTCGGTATATTTCTTTTCTGCATCCGAGAGTTTCTTGGAAAAGAATCCCAGTGGTTCCCAACACTCGTTATTGTACTGTTGTAGTACCACACCGACAGCAGTATTTGATGCGGCAGTGGTTATGCTGTGCTTTGAGTCGCTCAGTGGATGTGCCAGAAGTGTTATCTTCCTCCGGCCAAGTGAAATTCTTGTCTGTCTTGGAATCTTGAGTAGAGCTGCCAAGTGGCCCAGTTTCGGTATAAAACGATGGTAGTTTACCATGCCGACAAATCGCTGTATTCTTTTGATTGAAGTAGGCGATGGGAACTCCCTAATGGCATTATTTCGTTCTTCGGATGGCAGAATACCATTGGGTGTGATCTGGTGACTGAGGAAGTCAAGAGTGGATGCGCCAAACATGCATTTTGAGCTCTTGATATGAACGTCAAACTATGTTAACCTGTGGAAAAGTGGTTCCAAGTGCAGTTTGTGTTGTCCCTTAGTTTGTGACGAAACAAGAATGTCGTCATTATAGACGAAGACGAAATCCAAGTCAATTACGACTTCGTTCATGAAACGCTGAAACGTATGCGCGGCATTCGGGTGAATTCGAATAGGACAAACGGTGTTGTGATTGCCGTTTAAAGAACGTCTTCAGGTGCGACGGGCTCAATCTTGGAGAAGATTTTGCATCCATGCAAGTGCATGGAGAAGTTTTGAATGTGAGGTATCGGGTAGCGATCCGGTGTTGTCCCGTGTTTAAACGCCGACAATCCCCACATGGTCTCCAATCATGATCCTTTTTCTTTACCATGTGAAGTGGACAAGATACGGGAGATGCAGATGGCCTGCAAATGCCTAATCCAAATTCTGTTTGAGCGGTTTTATGTCTCACTTGATCTAGCTGACGTGGTCTTGACACCGCCAGATGTCCTGCTGTGACGATATGGTGAACTACATTGTGTCGAACTGGTAAATTATAGTTCGGCTCTGCTGTAAGTGATGAAAAATTTTTAAGCAGAGTGGCATAACCGTTGTTGACTGAAAAATGGATCGGAGTTTTTGTGTTATCACGAACTATTGTGGCATTGATTGACATCTTACTCGCTGAATCAACCAGCCTTTTGTTTTTTAGGTCAACAAGGAGGCCAAATTTACGCAACAAATCGGCGCCAATACTCGGACGCTTCACATCAGCTAAAATGAATGCATGTGTAAAGGTTCTTTTGAGTCCGATATTCACTTAGAGCAATTTTGTGCCGTAGGTGTGGATTGTGGTGCTATTGGCAGCCGATAGAACTAGATCTGGGTCACGTTTTTTGAATGAAAACGCGCCCTTGTAATATTGAGCTGGAATAACCGAAATGTCAGCGCTAGTATCTATTAGAAAAATTAATTTGTTGTTGTGGTCGTGGAGAAACAAATGACCTAATTTGTGGGTGTGCGATGATGTCATCTCTACCCGGTGGATAACTAGTTTTTTTAATCTGTGATTTCTACGTCCATGCTGGACGTATAGGTTTTGTTAAAATTGCACGGTTCCACACATCTTTGGGCCGCCGCCCCGAATCTAAAATGGTACCAGCATTTGTCATATCAGCGGTTGCTGTTTCTGGGAGTTCCATGATATATCGAATTCTCATATTTGATATCGTATTTCGACATCGTAATTTCAAATTCGAATATGATTTATCTAAGGACTTATTGAACGACCTATCCTGTTGTAGAATTCTGTCATCCAAATTCTGGAAAACATATCGAATTCAGATACGATATATTGAATTTTGCAATCAACAGCACAAAATCGTACGTCACAATGTCATGTATGATTATCAAATTCCGGCATGATATTTCAAATTTTAACATCCAAAACTCAAACTCTGACATGAATTATCGAATTCTGACATCATATCATCATTCTGAATTTTGACAAAAGATATTGAATTCTTTGATAAATCTTCTCAAGAATTCAGAATTTGTTATATCATCCTAAAATTCAAGATGTTATGTCAGAATTCGATATACCGTATTAAAATTCAATAAATTGTATTGAATTCTGGGATGATATATCAAATTCTGATAAGACCTTTAGAATTCTGACAAGACATGTCGAATTATCGAATATATCGAATATATAATATCGAATACGACCGAATATATCGAATACGGAAAACGTTAAAATATCGATGTGATATATCAAACTTGACTTGTGATATCGAATTCTTACGTCATATACCAAAAATTGAAATTTTGATATAACATCTCGAATTCTGAGATAACATATCGAATTTTGAGATAATATATGGAATTCTGAAAGCTTCATGAGAGATTTATCAAATTGTGACAAAACCTTTCGAATTATGGAATGACATTGAATCTAAATATAAATAACTCAAATTATGGCTATACATATCGAATTCTGTCATCATTTATCTAATTTTGGCATAAGATATACAATTTTGACATTATAAATTCATATTCTGATACGTCATATCGAATTTTAACGTCTTATGTACAATTCTGATACATAGAATTCCGACACCAAAAATTCTAATTCTGACTTCAGACATATCGAATATAGACAGCATTTACTCTAATTTTGACAGGAATAATCGGATTATAGCTTAACATATTGAATTCTAAAATTATTTATTGAGTTTTGATATATCGAACTCTGTTATCATAAAATCAAAACCTGACTTGATATGTTGAACTATGCCATGATTGGACACTTATGATACATACATATTGTATATTCCGAAAACAAAAATGTAAATTCTGACATGACGTATAAAATTCAGAAGTGTTATATCAATTCTGACATCATAAATTCATATTTTGATACGGCATATCGAATTCTGGCTTGATATATCAATTGTGACCAATTGTGACATTATAAATTCTAATTCTAAAGTAACAAATTCTGACGTAATTTATCGGATTCATTTATCGGCATAATATCTCGAAGATATGAAATGTGGATTTCTGGCATGATATATCGAATTCTGGCATAATATATAGAATTCTGACATCATAAATACAAATTCTGGTATTGCATGTCTAATTCTGACATAAAGTATGGAATTCTGACATGATAACTCGAATTATAGCATCAAAAATTCAAATTCTGACATGACATATCGAATTGTAATATTAGGTGTTGAATTTTGACATGAGATATCGAATTTTGACATCGAATCCTGATATGAAGTATCTATTTTTGAATTCTGATATGAACTGTCGATTTTTAAAATAATTTATTTTATTCTGGTATGGTATATTGACATGATGTATCGAATTCTGGCAAAGGTATATCAAATTTTGATGTGAAGTATGGATTTCCGGCATGATATTTTGACATATGAAATTCAAATTTATACATGGTATATCGAATTGTGACCTAACAATTTCAAACTCTAATATTTCACATCGAATTCTGGCACGATTCATCGAATTTTGATATGATGTACCGAATTCTAACATCAAATTCTCAAATTCAGACATGAAACATCAAATTCAGACGTAATATACCGAATTCTGGCAACACAAATTCCAATTCTGACATGACTTGTCGAAATCTAAAACGATGATTTTTTTTTTTTTTTTTTTTTTTTTTTTTCGTCCCTGCCCAAAAGCGGCTAGCACTACGACCTAAAAGATCTTTTGTGCTATTGGGTACTGTTACTCCAGGAGCTTCTCCACCTCTCTAATAAAGGCGAGAATGCTGTTTATAGAGGCCAATTTACATTTCTCCGGGGTCAGATACCTCTCTTCAAAATGAATCCACTTCCGTGTGCACAGAGCAACACACTCACATAGTATGTGTTCTGCGGTTTCTGTCTCTTCCAAACAGAGTCGGCACTCCGTCTCTGTGGACAGGTTCATTTTGTTCAAATGATATCTCAGGTTACAGTGACCTGAGAGAAAACTCACAAGTTTCCTAATATTTCCTTTGCTGAAATTGATCGCCAAATTTTTGTGGTGAAATGGTCTGATCAAAGATTTGGCTTGTCTAAGGCCGGGAATACAGTTCCAATAAGTCAAGCACTGTATTTTTTCCCATTTACTGATTGTGTAGGTTGCAGAAGCCCACGGGATACCACAAAAAGGCTCAGGGCCAATGAGTGTAGTCGACGAGCCTGCCCGTGCAAGTTCGTCGGCTATCTCATTTCCAGTGATGCCCATGTGACCAGGCACCCACCACAACCTTACTTTGTTTTGACAAGAGAGAGATTGTAGCAGTTTATAACAACTTTGAACCGACTTGGAAACCAAGCAGTTAGAAGCCAATGCTTTCAGTGCTGCTTGGCTGTCAGACAAAATGTGGATGGATGCGCCTTTAAGACCTTTGGTCATAATAATAGAGGCGCAGATTTCGATGGCGTGAATTTCGGCTAGAAAAACACTGGGGTAAGTACCCAGTGATTTCGATATTTTGTGATTGGGTCCAAAGACACCAATGCCGACTCCACTATCCATTTTTGATCCATCAGTGTACCAGACTAGGCTGTTAGGTTCCATCTGCGGTAACCCAGTATCCCAGTCTGTTCTATCGGGAATTGCTACCACGAAATTCCTGCCAAAGCAGAGTTCTTTCGGCATAACGTCCGGGACACTAAAGAACATATTCAGGTCTGGAAGTTCATTCAAAATGTCCAGGTGACCCATATGGTCATCATGACTGTATTGATTCGCGAGCTTCAATCTAGCTGCACAGGTAGCAGCTGATTTTTTGACGTGGATATGAAGTGGAGTGAGCCCGATGAGAGCTTCCATTGCCGCCGTAGGGCAGGTGCGCACAGCACCTGTAATTCCGAGACATGCTAGTCTCTGTAATGAGGTCAGCTTGTTCATAATAACTTTTTGCTGTACCTTAGGCCACCAAACTATTGCCCCATATGTTACAATTGGCCTCACTATCATGATGTACATCCAGTAAATCATTTTTGAGTTCAGGCCCCAGGTCCTGCCGAACATACGCCGGCAGGCCCACATGGCCCTTGCCGCGCGTTCGGTAGTTGAAGTAATATGAGAGTTCCAAGTTAGTTTCTTATCTAGGACAACACCCAGATATTTGACTTCATTGGAGTATCCGATATTTATATTATTAAGACTAATTGAACCAAGGTTCAAATTACGTCTTTTGGTGAAGGGCACCAGGACTGTTTTGCTAGGGTTAATCGAAAGGCCCTCCCCAGTGCACCAATTCGAAATAACAAGCAAAGCCTGTTGCATGCTGGCGGACATCGTACGTTCATGCCCTCCAGAGACTATGATAACCAAATCGTCCGCATAACCAATGGCATCGTACCCAAGTAGATGTAAATTATCAAGCAACTCGTCGATCACGAGTGACCACAGCAAAGGGGACAGGACACCGCCCTGCGGACACCCTCTTGCTGCCGTAATCGTGACTGACTCATTACCTAATTTAGATGTAATCTTCCTACTAACCAACATGGAACTAATCCAGTGGTTAGTCGGATCGTCAATACCTCTACGCTTGATTGCCCTAGCAATTGAGTCGTATCCAGTATTGTCAAAAGCTCCCTCAATATCCAGAAATGCACACAGAGCAATTTCTTTCGAGCGATAGGCTGCTTCAATCTTGGTGACAAGTAGATGCAGCGCACCCTCTGTGGATTTGCCTTTCCTATAGGCGAATTGATTTGGATTTAGAGGTCTGGTTGCCGTTAACCAGTCTCTGATATGAAGATCTATAAGTCGTTCCATGGTTTTAAGAATAAACGATGTAAGACTGATAGGTCGAAAGGACTTAGGAAGTTCACATGGCCGATTGCCAGGCTTTGGGATAAAAACCACGTTTACTTGACTCCAAGCCTGTGGTATGTGACCCCAATTGAAGCTAGTTCTAAACAAGGCCACCAGAGCAGGGGTAATCAAGTCCAGGCCCCTTTGAAGGAGGGCTGGGAAGATTCCATCCCCTCCTGAAGCCTTGAAAGGCTGAAAAGAGTTAATGGCCCATTTGACTTTATCCGGAGTAAAAAGCTTACCGGATAAACTATTAACCCAACCCATATTTACACCCATGTGTGTACCAGATATGGAGTTAGTGATTGTATTTGTGTCGCAAACAGTGCAGCCCGGAAAGTGCACTTGAAGCAGGGTTTCGAGCGACTCTTTGCGACCTGATGTATAACTACCATCGGATTTCAGAAGAAGCCCAATCTCGTTGGACTGATCTTTAGCTAGAACTTTATGGAGTCGAGCAGCTGTAGGTATATCCTCGATATTTCCACAGTTTTTCCTCCACGTGAGGCGTTTGGAACGCCTTAGTTCTGTGTTGAAACTGGTTAGGGCTTGCCTATATTCATTCCACTCATTGGAATGCTTTGCCCTATTAAATAATTTCCTAACCTTCTTACGAAGTTTAGCCAGCTGTTCGTTCCACCATGGAACTTTGCGATTAACCACAACGTTACGCACCACACAGCTGCTTTCGTAGGAAGATAGGAGCACGTCATTAAGCAGACCAGCTGCGGTTTCTAGGTCACTAATTGAACTCAAAGATGTTGGCAGCATGTCTGCTTTGATAAATAAAATATCCCTATATGTTTTCCAATTTGTAAAACAAGGGATACGACACTCTGTTGCCTGTATGATCACTCCCGGTATATCGAACCTGATGTGCATGTGGTCCGACAGAGAAGCTTCGCTTGAAACATGCCAGTTTGCAACAGAGTTGGAAATAAACTGACTTGACAAAGTGAGGTCCAACACCTCTCGCCGAGTCGAGTTTATGAAAGTGGGGTTCGAACCTTTATTTAAAATGTCTATGTGACTACTCATAAGATAATTTAAAAGGGACTCACCTCTGCCATTTGTATCACTGCTGCCCCAAATGATATGGTGTGCATTAGCATCGCAGCCTATGATGAAATGCTTGTTTTTTAGGTTGCAGTAATCCACCAGATCCTGTACAACTACAGGTGGAGCACTAACCGACTCACCAGGGAAGTACGCAGAGGCACATATTGTCTCCTGCATTCCCCTGCTAGTCGGAACCTCCAGGATTACTGCAACCAAATCCTTAGTGGTGAACTCTGGAATTGGAAGAACGTTAATATTAGATGAAACAAATATTGCTGCTCGGGGAACTTCCTCCCTTCGATCGTAAATCAACTTACATGACTTGAGGTGGAGGCCTCTGATTTTTCCTCCATTAACCCAAGGTTCCTGGATAAGGCCAAGGGTTAAGTGTTGTTTCGCGAACCTGTTGCAAAAGGTATCCGAAGCTCCTTTTGCGTGATGCAGATTCGCTTGTAGTACCCTAATAGTACCAGCCATACTGGATGATTAGGGTAAAGGAGCTCTACGCTCCTGGCTGCTTGCCAGCCGTCTGCTTTGCGGGATTTGGCCTGTTTCTGCCACTTTTCCCAGTAACACCCCGAGCGCCCATATGCTTAATTTTCGGGGTGAGTGCTGATTTACTCGATCCCACAGTAGGAGTTGCGGAGAGATCCGTTGATCGTGCTCCCGACGAAGAGGCAGCAGGAACAGAATGCTCAATAGCGCTGCTGTTCCTGGATGCCTCCTCGTCTGTGATTGTGCCTACTACTGGGGCTGGTAAAGTACCCTCCTTACTGGAGCTGACTCCAGTGGTTGGGTTGGTGGAGGAGGAATCCTTCTTGAGAAGGAGTTTTATCCTACCAAAGCGGTATGCGATGTTCCCGTTGGATTCGCGTAGTTTCTTCATGGAAGACTCGCCTATGGCCATAACCAAATGGACGAGTACGCCAGTTGTCGTCCGTTGCAGTATCTTCCATGAGTTGGCCGCGAGACCATCGTTCTGCGCGGCCATGGTAGCGAGAATCTTCTCGCTAGTTAAGCTAAGGCTCTGTGGAAAGAACCCCCTAACGATGTTTGGCCGAGGAAAATCATCCTCTTCCACCAAAGTTATGTTCAGACCAATTTTTTCCCTTAGGCTTACAAAACTGTTCCTCATCCATTCCGCTGTGGAATGATCGGAACAAATAAAAAATAGCCAACCTGTTCTCCGGAAACAGCCAAGGAATTGCGGCTTGTGGTTTGAGCCTTGCATCCCAATAATGAGGTCAATGACACACTCCTGTATGTTTGCCATTTGCTCCATACTAAGAGGATTGCCACTGAGATCACCTGGTACGATGCCCAGCTTAACACTGCCTGCTACCTGGCTGAAAGAGGGCTTTACCGGAGAAGGCCCTTCTTTTGCTTTTTTGGCAGGTGGTTTATTTGGTTCCGGAGCAACCTCGAAAGACCTCTCACGCTTACCACCAGACCTCTTGTCTAGGGTAGGAGCAACAGGCCCCGAGGATGCTTTCAGAGGGGTCGCGGACTTAGCAGCAGCTAGAGCCTCTTCTCTAGTTTTGCCTTCCTTGAGCCCCTTTTTAAAACGCCTTCTTTCGAAGGAGTTGAGCTTAACCCATTCCCCGGCGTTGAGGGACATGTTCCCAATATCAACACCAATGGTTGAGGTGCCCGATAACTGTGAGATTACACTTATGTTGTCGTCACAGAAGGTGTCCGTAGTAGAAGAGGTGGACTGTTCCACCTTTTCCTTGGTCCGGACGTTAAGATAATCAAGAGTGGTGGCCCTTGTGGCATCTACCATTCCATCATAGCTTAGGAGACCCAACTCAATAGCTGGTGAAGTTGATGCTTTTAAAGAGGCATCACCCTCTATGTTTTTTTTAAATTCGGTTTCCATTTGAATCCCACGAGTATCCGAGAAATGAAGGTCACCCACAGCAGAGATCGGTATACTGTGGGAAGGCTACTTTAAACCGGGGGTCGCCTGGTGCCCGGAGTTCACATACTAAAGACTAAGCTCCCCCTTAGCCACGCAGCTCTCAGCGTATGTTGTCCCACCAAAGCTTGGGGCAATGGATTTACCGCCATTGCACGGTCGTGTAAGTTACTTGGCTACATTCTAGGATGCATTGCCCGGTTGTCGCCACGAGGAGGCGTAACTACACTAGGAAGAAGTCTTATGAGAATCGCATATCCTAGAAAGCTTTGACTCCTAAAACTACTCCCCCAAAACGATGATACATCAATTTCGATTTTTAGCAAAATTCTAACTGTGGCAACTTACGTAAGATAAAGAAATCTTACATAAGATATAGAATTCTGACAACACAAATACAAATTCTGATATTGCAAATTTAATTCTGATATCAATTATCGGATTCTGACATGATAATTCGAATTTTGTATCTAATTCTAACATTAAGTATGGAATTCTGATAAGAGACACCAAAGATTCAAATTCTGACATGTCATATCGATTTCTGTATAGGAATTCCGTGCAGTTTAGTAAAATTAACTAAACTAGAGCTTTTGTCAGTTGTTTTATTCCTTCAACGATCATTTTAAATAATTTGTATGAATTTTCAAATAAAAATAATCAATTCGCATGTAAAGGCTTTTCGTGTAGACAGAATTTTAAACATATTGCCTATACATTAACTGTAGCAATATTCATCAATAATTCCTTATAGTGTATAATAGAAGACATTTCGGAATTTGGTTTAAGTTTAATTTTTTTTAATAAACATGAAGTGTCACTTAAAATTCATTTCACATCACGCTATCGTTAAGCATTCACAATTTGTACATATCTCATATTTTTGAGTGCAGTATAAATATTTATCAATAGAAAATAAAAAATATTACAAGAATGACGAATAAATTTTCGTTGACATTTTGTTTGAAAGCTAAACGAAATAATTTTTTTATTTCTATACTACTTGTGAGATACACAAAAAGTATAAATTTCAATTTAAAATCCTATTATTTGTACAGGAAGTACTGAATATTTTAAAATATATCTCAGCTCTCGTCTCGTGCAGATATTGACTTACTATACAAATCTATAAATATAGAGTCAAACCCGGTGTCTATTTAACAGTATAATATAGTGTTGTACACAACTAAAAACTATAAGGCAAATATTCACATTGACGGAGTACACCAGTAAAATAATAAATTTAATAAAATTGCAAACAACATGATTTTATTATATTGCAATATTCCAAATAAACTGTAAATGGTTTTTCCTCATCCATACATTTTCCATCTTTTGTGTATCTACATACAATAAGGAAAAAGTCAATATTCAAAATTTTGTTAAATAAAAAGCAAATATGTATAAATCTATTCAATTCAGATATTTTTTTGGTATACAGCCGGATATGCTATATGAAACGTATACTATAAAAAAGAGATTCTTACAATATAGTAATTTGAAGTGCTTGAAATCGTAAATTTTCTTTAAAAGCTCAAAATCGATTTCATTAACATTTGGCAAGCATAAACGACGAACCTATATAAACAAACACTATAGTAATTTAGCTCTTCATTGTAATCGTAAATCGATGTCGGCATTTTGTGCCACCACCATCATATCATTCCAGCTTTATGGTGAACGTATTTAGAAAGCTCTTTTTTTTTTACTGTGTACATTGTACTGTAACAAATAAACTTAGTTAAGAAAATCATAAATTTAAAACGAAACAAATTTCTGTTTCCTTATACACATAGGAACAGTACAACAGCGTATAACATTCATATATGTGAGCGTGTAAGATACGGGGGCGGCATTATACGGAGAAATACGGAAAATATTAAAAGTTAAGCAACAAATTGTGTAATATTAATGTTATTTATGATACTTTAAGTTTTGAATGTAAGCACAACAAAAAAAAAAGTCAAATTTAATTTAATCTTTTGAATTATATTGTTAAAATAAAAATTTAACATCCACAATGTATAATGCGTGTATATGTAAAAATTATTTAATCGTGTGAGAAAAATTTAAACGTGTATATGTATAATAGGTATGTTTGTATGTACATGTTTGCTCTGGATGGTTTTTAAAAGGGTCCACAAAATTTGCATAGAGCGATTTTCTCCCCCTCCCCCCATCAATCATGGATATGTAAATACTAGTATGGGTATATTGTATATACGTATTACGAAGAAATCAATCCCAAATTTATTTTATTTTGGTTCCAAGAAAACTGATTGAAATGCTTTTGGCATCATCCTATATTTCATGATGTTATAAATATTTATTAAAGCGATTTCAAGAAGCTTTTTATAATTGAAAAAGTTGTTTCGGCAAGATTTGATTAAATCAATTTTTGTAAAAAAAAATTTTGTTTATATTTAAGTTTTAAACACAATGAAATTTTTTCTGTTATGTTTGCGCTTATAGGTTCAATGAACACGCAAAACATCCTTTTGGAATTCTAAGTAATCATTTACATATTTGCAGATAACCTGTGCGCATAAATTTCTCAAAAGTTAAGTTGGTAAACCATACTAAGTTGTTTTGTTTTTGGGACAAGCCATTCGAACTTTACAAACAGATTGACACTGAGAAAAGAAGAGACTTGAGGGAATTAAAAATATCTAAAAATAACATTTTTAGGTTGTCTAGACAATGTGATATTTATTAATAAATTATTAAGCTTTTTTTTGGAAAGAGATGGGCACAAATAAATTAATTCAAATTTATACTTCGAGTTAGAGAATACAGATGATGTAGGATCAAATCGTTTTATTTCCATTTGTGAGTTTACCTTGTACATGAATTGTGAAAATAGTCCTAATTTCATCAGCATTTCGTAATGTGACTATTGTTGTTTTAAGTAGATGTCATATTATACACAGTTTTTAATAAGTCGACCGCCTTATTAAAAACTGTGTATAATATGACATCTACTTAAAACAACGATAGTCTACTTACTTGTTGTCATGTTGGACATGAGTCTTAACTTTTTGCAAAATGAGAGAAAATTGCCTTAATAACTTTTCTGAATCAGTTTGATCTGCAGATATAACACATTATTAATTTTATATTATGTAAAAGAATAACTGTGATGAACTGGTATTTTGCTCCTCATGAGGTAATAACACACTTTGTGGGAGCGAAATCAAGGGTCGTTTTCTCCAATTAATTTAAGAAAAACGAAGCGATATTTTTAAATTCAGTTTCTAATACATGTTTATGCAAGTCTTGAAGTACACGAAGAAATTTTATTTATAAACAAAATGGCGGCGCAATGCCTAATGAAAGTAAACACCTTTTATTTTAATAACCTTCACGGGCGGAAAGCTACTGCTCACAATTTTCAATATAGAACAACAAAAAGCGAAAAATATTTGGAAAAAAGATATCAAAATCTAGTGAATTACGTAGGATTTCCCTCCCACAAAGTGTTATTGCCCCTTAATTTCTATTATAGTGGCGTAACTGGGTTGTTGATTCAAATTTAAGATTAAATAGCCCAGATAAAGGTTCAACCATTTCTTCTCGGTTCTGACTCCATAGATATTGAATTTATTATTTCAATTAGTTAGTTTCTGTAGTGAACACACCTTAAGTATGAAATATTTGGTATTGTTTTGAATTGTAACTTATTTCATTTTGTTCTGTTCTTCTCTTCTGTCAAGTCATTATAATAAAATATAAAGAAAAACGTGTAAAAGGATTTTGTGGTTTTTATCGTTTATTTTCATCATCATCGTACATTGTTTTTTATTATTGATTGCGCTTATTCTGTCAGGTTGTGGGCCCAGAACAAGTGTAAATTAAAATTTTCTGGAAGTTGTTTGTGTTTTACGTGAAAATGATGATGGACAATAAATATGCGATTGCAAAGTTGAATAATTCGAATTACTTTGTTTGGAAATTTCGCATGAAGCTGTTACTCACAAAAGAAAATGTATGGGAGTGTACGTCAAAAGATGCACCGAATCCTTTGCATGATTGGAATAAGAAAGATTCGTTAGCTTATTCGTTAATCGGACTCAACGTGGAGGATGATCAATTGATCCACATTCGAGGGTCAAAAACAGCAAGGGAGGCTTGGAATTCTTTGAAAGAATATCATGAAAAAGGTACAGCTAACAGCATGGTTCGAATCATGAAGCAAATAATGCGTTTGAAACTAGAAAAAGACAGTGACATGGAATCGCATATTGGTCGTATAAACGAGCTGTTTCAACAAATCATTGACTTCGGATCGGAACTAAAACCAGGTGACTGGAAGGCTGTAACAATGTTGGGAAGTTTACCGGATAGTTATGAAACATTAGTAACTACATTGGAATCGCGGTCTGAAGGTGAATTGACACCCGCTATCGTGCAAACAAAGCTTATTGAGGAACATAAGCGACGAATAGATAGAAATGTCAGCAATGGAATGGCTTTGAATGTAAACAACCAAAAGTATAAGACAAAAGGTGGCAAAAGCTATTTTTTTTTGCCATAAGGAGGGACATATGAAACGAAATTGAGTTTAAGAGACTCAATTTAATTGAGGGTTGTTCTACAGAATTTTTATTTTTAACCTCAAAATTGCAAAATGGCTGGATAATCGAGTCCGGTGCAACCTGTCACCTTACTTCAAATAAGAATAACTTTATCGAGTTTGATTCGAATTATCGTGAAAAAATTCTCGTTGCTGATGGACAGCAAGTAAATGTCAACGGAAAGGGATTGATTTCAATTGAGGTTATTAACCGAATAGGTGAAAAGAATAAAGTGAAAATTCAAGATGTGTTATGGGTTCCATCAATAAGCGGAAACCTGCTGTCTGTTCGAACGTTAATTGCCAAAGGTTTTGTTGTTTCATTTACCTCGGATCAATGCTGTGAAATTAGTTTTGGAACACGGCGGGTAGCAATCGGTGAGATGCGTGATAATCTGTATATTCTGAAGGAAGTTGAACTAGTATATTTCGTTGATGAACATAAGAAAAAATGTGCACATTATTGGCATAGAATATTCGGACATCGTGATATTGAAGTGATGAAATCATTGGGCTCCTTTGGATTGTTCGAAAATATTGAACTTTCGGCACGTTGCAGTGATTGTAATAAGGATTTATGTCAAATATGTCTTGAAGGAAAAATGACGCGCATAAAATTTCCATCGAAAACGGAAAATCGCGCAGAAGCTGTTTTAGATCTGGTTCATTCAGACGTTTGCGGACCAATGCAGACACAAACGCCATCTGGGAAGCGATATATTTTAACATTTATAGATGATCACTCAAGATACACTGTGATCTATCTTCTAAAAAATAAAAATGAAGTATTTGGAAAATTTACGGAATATATCGCAATGACGCAAAATATGTTTGGCCGCAAAGTAAAGGTTCTTCGAACAGATCGAGGTGGCGAGTACATCAACCAAGATTTTTTGAAATTTATGGCGAAAGAGGGAATCCAGTGTCAAAGAACGGCGCCATTTACGCCACAACAAAACGGCGTAGCAGAGAGAAAAAATCGCACTCTAGTTAAAATGGCTAGATGTATGCTCATCGATGCTGAGCTAGAAAAGAAATTTTGGGGTGAAGCGGTTACCATGGCCAAATATATTCAGAACCGTTTACCAGGAAAAGGTTATGATAAGACACCATTTGAAAATTGGTATCATAAAAAAACAAGTATTTCACATTGCAAGAAGTTTGGTACAATTTGTTATGTGCAAGTGCCAGACGAAAAGCGTCGAAAATTAGATTCGAAGGCTTTTAGAGCCATTTTTGTTGGGTACGACGAGGAGTCGAAAGCATTCAGATGTTATAATCAATCAAATGGCAAGTTATCAGTCGTGATGTGAAATTTGTCGAAAAATTCAGCAACTGGAATTTTGACGAGAAAAATGAAGAGAATATAGCCAAAACAACCCAAAGTGAAAGAGAAAACTGTGCAGAAAATACTAGTTTCAATGAAGAGATAATTGTGGGTAATGATCACAGTGAATTATATTTCAATGGTGCCGATAATTCTATTGATGAGGAAGAACCAAGTAAAAACGTCGAAAATCAACCTGAGGTCCAACTGATGGACACTGAAGCAAACACAATTCGCAGCTCGAATCGAATAAATAAAAATATTCCACCGAAAAGGCTTATTGAAGAGATCAACAGAGTTGAGGAGGAGAAATATGAGCCGAAAACGTATAGACAAGCTGTTGTGTGTTCTGAAAAACAAAAGTGGGTCGATGCAATGAAAGACGAAATTAAATCTCTAGAAGAGAACAATACTTGGGAACTTGTACCGTTACCACCAAATAGAAAGCCTATTGGTTGTAGATGGGTTTTCAAATTGAAAACTGACTCAAATGGAGGAATTAGCAGATACAAAGCGAGACTGGTCGCACAGGGATTCTTGCAGCAATTCGGCAGCGATTATGATCAAACATTTGCACCTGTGGTAAAGCAAACGACAATGAAAATTTTGCTTTCAATGGCAGCGAAATATGGAATGAAAGTGTTACATTTTGATGCCAAAAAGCGTTTTCCTAAACGGGGAATTTCGAGAGGAAATATTTATGAGGCAGCCACCAGGGTTTGTTATTGACGGGAAGGAAGACTATGTGTGTTTTCTTAAAAGAAGTCTGTATGGCTTAAAGCAATCCGCAAGGGTTTGGAACGAATCACTACATCAAACATTAGTAGATGCGAAATTTGTACAGAGTAAAAATGATCCGTGCTTGTACATATTAAATCAAAGCGGAAAGATATGCTATGTTTTAGTATATGTTGACGACCTAATTGTAGCCGGTAAATAGGAACATCAGTTGAAATACGTCGAAGAAGTTTTAAAGTCGAAATTCAAAATCATAAATTTGGGGATATATTAAGCACTATCTTGGACAGGAAATTACCAGAGATGAAAATGGGAATTTCCAATTAAACCAGACTGGTTATATAAATAAAGTGGTTGCTGATTTTGGACTTTCTGATGCGAAAATATCAAAAATTCCACTCGATGTTAATTATGATAGCTATGAGATTCTATCAGAGATTTTACTGAAGAATGATAGCTACCAGAAGCTTATAGGATGTTTGCTATATATTTCAGTAAACTCTCGGCCTGATATTTCAGCAAGCGTCTCAATATTGGCACAACGTACAAGTAAACCTACAGAAACCGACTGGATGGAGCTAAAGCGTGTTCTTAAATATTTAAAAGGGACTTCAAAATTAAAATTAGTGCTGAACAATGATAATAACGAATTATTTCATGGATATGCCAATGCGAATTGGGCTGAATGCCGGGTAGACAGAAAATCTAATAGCGGATACATATTTTTTGTGTTTGGAGGTGCAGTAAGCTGGTCATGCAAAAAACAAACATGCGTGTCGCGCTCATCAACTGAAGCTGAGTTTGTCTCCTTAACAGAAGCATGTAAGGAAGCAATTTGGATTAGGCGGATATTAATCGATTTTGGTGAAAAATTAAACATGCCAACAACAATATTTGAAGGAGTTGTCTGAAGTTGATTGAAAATCAAAAACTTTCGAGCCGATCAAAACATATTGATACCAGAAGACACTTTGTCAAAGATCATGTAGACAGGAAAAAAGTTGCATGCATCTATTGTCCAACCAAGGAAATGATAGGTGACATGTTGACGAAACCTCTAGCAGCAAATCAACTTGAAAAATTAAGATTATTATGCGGTTTATTGGAAACTAATAATTGAGGAGAAGTTGTTACGACTCGGTCGTATAGACTGGACAAAACAATGAAGCAAATACTTGAATTGCTTCTAACGAAAATCTTTTCCTTGCTATACTAGCGAAACGTCACTTACAAAAAAAAAATAAAAATAAATATTGGTAGCTGAAGTCAGTTGCAATTGCTTATAGTGTCGTGTACGCAACCAATTATGGCGGTATGAGTAGTACGAGTGTCGGTCACTTTGGGTGGATTGGCATGATGGTCCACCAAGAGATTGGAATAAAATTTTTTTTTTGACAGTCGAGTTTTGGGAATTGTCCAGATAGGTACCAAAAAAGAAAATAAAAATAAAAAAAGAAAAAATTCATTTCAAAAAAAAAAAATCAAGTAGTGCGATAAAAGCCAAAATATCAAAAGCAGTAAATTGAAAAAAAAATACGCCATTTTTTTTGGGGTTGTATAATAAAAAAAAAACGCAAGCGTGTGAGTTACGAGGTCGTGGCAGTACTGATCCAAAGCAAGGAAGAATTCGGGGCCATTGGTTAAACGGTAGTATTGCCGGGTTCTTTTTGGTGGTCGAGTATTGCCGAGAACGAGGCAGTGGTGGTCGAGAGCGGTTGTTGGGCGGTGCTGATAGGGTGGTCATATATCGGTGCGGAGTTAGCAGTCGGACGTGAGGAGGCGGACACGAGGAGCGGTCGCCGCGGAGGTTATGCGGCTCCGTTAGCGGATAGGAAAATTTTGCATTTGTATGTATTGTTCCTTTTTTTTTTGGTTATAACCATATATTAGTTAGATCTTTTTTTGTTGTTGTTTAAATTATAATTAACTATTCATTATTTCATATATACATATTAATAGCAGATTGTGCCTAATATTTATATGTATCTATATATATATATATATATATATATATATATATATATATATATATATATATATATATATATATATATATATATATATATATATATATATATATATATATATATATATATATATATATATATATATATATATATATATATATATATATATATATATATATATATATATATATATATATATATATATATATATGTATATATTATATAGCATCAATTTTAATTACTAACGGGCCGCGCAAGCAGCCACTTTCCATTTATTCTGTGTCTAGCTGTAGGGTACGCAGAGCTCTGAGTCCTTTGCAGCCGAACAACGGGACCGAGATCAACGTGCATGGTGAAGACATATATATATATATATATATATATATATATATATATATATATATATATATATATATATATATATATATATATATATATATATATATATATATGTATATATATGTATATATAACGACGCAATTTGTTTGTCAATTTGTTTAATTCTAGATTTTGTTTTCTTATGTAAAATAGTTTGACTTGTAAGTTTCATTTATGATTTTTTTTTTTATATAATTATCAATAAAATATGTTAATGAGTTATAACCGAAAGGACCGGATGTCGCGGTAAATTAATTAATTCGGGAGGTGAGGATAATGTTGTGTGTGTGTGTGAAATAACAGGTTAAGTAATGTAAGAGCAGCTATCTCGATCCAGGAAGGGCACCACCCCAACCCCACCTCACAGACTGAGCATGAGTCAGGCAAATGCTGCAGGTGGTGACTCTTGGATAATTCTGTTAACACGTGGCCGCAAGGTCTCGTCGTTACAAAGTGTTGAATTTATTATTTCAATTAGTTAGTTTCTGTAGTGAACACACCTTAAGTATGAAATATTTTGTATTGTTTTTGAATTGTAACTTATTTCATTCTGTTTTGTTCTTCTCTTCTGTCATGTTATTATAATAAAATATAAAGAAAAACGTGTAAAAGGATTTTGTGGTTTTTATCGATTATTTTCATCATCATCGTACATTCTTGATTATTGATTGCGCTTATTCTGTCAATAGAAATAAAAATGGCTTTTTATTCTGACAGATATTTAGATTTGGAAGAAAGTTTGCTAAGCTAGTTCGAAAAAAAGCTTTCGACATCAAACGACAACGAATTTGGTGCTTGCTGCGACTGATTTATTTGTATTATACATTTTGCGTAACTCCAAGTTTACCACTTTGGCATTTAAAATTCAACCTTTTACAAATCTAATTAAGCCTTTAGCCAAACAAATTCAACTTTTACAAATCAATTGATTAGAAAATGTTGAATTCGATTTGCCAAGAGATAAAATTTAGTTATAGTAATCTGCTGGCTATAAATAAATTCCGCGACTATATATAAATTATTGTTTACCTCACTTGAGCTAAACCAGTCAGTCTCTATTATCAATTAGCGTTCGTCCAACTTATATTTCCTTATTTAGCGGATCTTTTGGTTACAAGTAAATGGTAAATAAAAATGAAATTTATGGTTTCATATCCGCTTGTCTCATGGAAATGAGATGCGTGATGTTTGAGACTTAATTGGATATTTGGTGTCACGAAAGAGTTAGGGTATTCGAGTATTTTTGAGAATGTAGCAGGGTGTATTTGATAGTTCGATATTTTTTGGGAATTTTAAAGAATCTTAGATATTTAAACGAATTTTCGGAATTATTCAAAATTTTCCTCGATTTTTACAGTTTTTCCGATAATATTCATTAATATAATATAATAATAAAGAGATTTTTCGAATTTGTCTGGGGTTATCGAGATTGTTCCGCGGTTTATTCTAGGTTTATTAAGTTTTTCGACATTCCTAGAATTATTCAATATTTTTAAAGATTTTCGAATTTATTCGAATTTTGTAAGGCAATTTTCTTCGCTTAGCTTTGAGTTGTAAGAACTTGCAATATTTTTTGTAATTATGCCAAAATTGTTCGAAATTATTAAAGAATGTCCAGGTTATTTACGTTGTTGTACATGTGATTAGCATGCTTAGGATTCCAGATACTTTGAAAATTCGACATTTTTAAAATTATATTCGAAATATGTGATGCTTTATCGATATATTTAGAAATCGTCATAGCATAGAATTGCAAGATGAATCGTTTTATTTGATGCCATTCAAATGAATCACTTTTTGTTTTATCTACTTGAACGATGGCCGATGGAAACACGTTTTGGATAAAAGATATTTACATTGAGAGCAAATATTCTGTGAGTTGAAAAGCTTCGATAAGTGAAAGCTCTTAAAACTAACAATTCTTTACGTTTCTTGTAAATACCTATATGATTCATGCCCATACAACATTTTAACGAAAGACATAATTTTTGGAAAGGCACACAAATTACCGAGAAAGTAAAAATAAATTATCAAAATTAAAGCTCATTGAAAACCAATACTCTAAATGTTTTCCAAAATACAACCTGAATTAATAAATCGAATTTGAAAGTCAAATGGTTTGGTTTGAAAAGCTTAAAAAGCTTCAGCCAAAATTCCGTCATCCCTTGTAATATCAAATTTCGAAGTAAACTGGTTGGTTTAAAAAGCTACGATAAGTGTAAGCTCTTAAAAATAAAGCTGTTCACAATTTTTTAAATAGCTTATATATGCTCATAAAACATTTTATTAAAAACCTGAAATTATTAAAAAGCTCAAAAATGTCAAGTTCAAAGTTCAAACCCAAAAAGTATGTATGAATTATTTGTGAAGCTTAAAGTTTATTGAAAACAAATATTCTAAATTTATTACAAAATTTCAGCTTCCTTTATACTATCAAATTTCATAATAAAAAGTATTTGATTTATGTTAAAAAGCTTCGATCCGTAAAAGCTCCTAAAACCAAAAGTTCAACATTTTTTGCAAATACATAATTTATGTTTATTAAACAGTTTAAACAGAAACCTCAAATTATAAAAAGGCTTACAAATCTTAAGTTTAACCCAAAATGTCTAAATTAATAATCAAGCTTAAAGCTCATTTAAAAAAATATTCTAAATTTATCTAAAATTACCACTTTTCTTTATAATATCAAGTTTCGTAGTAAAATGATTTGGTTTGAAAACCTCTTAAAAGTAAAAGCTTTTGATGATTGATGATTAACTTTGAAAACAAATATTCTAAATTTTAGCCAAAATTGCGTCACCCTTTGTAAAATCATATTTCGCAGTAAAATGGTTTGGTTAAAAAAGCTTCTTTATTTTTACAAATACATAAAACATTTTAGCAAAAACCTAAAAGTATGAAAAAGGCTCAACCCTAAAAGTTAAGTTAAAAATTAATTTACAATTTTTGCAAATACATATTTTAGGATTATACAATTTTTTAACAAAATTTACGGATAATTCGTTATTTGCGAACTTTCAAGAATATTCAAGATACTTTGAAAATTCGACATTTTTAAGATTATTTCAAAATTCTTGATATTTTTCAAATAATGTATTCGAAATTTGTGACGCTTTAATCGATATATTTTGAAATCATCAGAGTGTCATATTCTTTCGAAATCAGATAATTTTAATTAATGTGAGACAACACAATAGAAAGAAATAAGTGTTTTACTAAAAGCTTTACTTGTTCATGACAAGAAGCATTTTTAGGGTACCAAAAAAATGTTGAGAGGAGGGGGGGGGGAGGGGGCGAAATGTCTAGTTACGCCACTGATTTCTTTATATAAATGTCTCGCGATTTTATTGCATATACGCAAAAAATGTGTCTGACACAACATTTTTACCTATACTGTGTAAGAAGAACATTGAAAATAGCAACCAAAAGGTGCTAATGTGAACAACTTTTTCGATTGATATTTTTACATTAGCAATAGAATACAAAATTTCCCATTGGTTTTTGTATCTAGAAGGATCCTAAAACGTTTAGGAGCTTTTAAAAAGTAATCGGTATGAGTTTAACAGTGGCCTTTTGGCCTCTCTGTTCCAGCGTTTTAATATAAACATAAAAATGAAGAACTTTCTAAGTTCCATAACGATAATACTACTTTCCATACCAAAGCAAGATTATACAAATTCATAGTCTAAAAAAACAAAGCTTTTATAAAGGAATTAGAATGGCGGAAAAAGACAAACTTTTCCTATAAGACATATGGGAAATACAAATTCACAAAATGTTAAGTTATTTTGTGATGAAATATTTTTTTTTCGTAATTCTCTGTAAACAAGTGTAGACATCTGAGGCACACTAGTAAAACTAAAAATAAATTTAGCATACTCTTTTACATCGTCAGGGCCAACTTCGGTGTATTTTCAAAAAGAAAGTGCGAACAATTTATTTTAGGCATAATTCAATGTAACTATTTCTGAAGTTAATTTTTATGTAATACCAATGTAATCTTTCTTGTATATTGTTGTTGAAGATATTTAGAAAACTTTTATATAAACATTTTATAAGATTTTTGATTTTTATTTGGAAAACTTGAAGCTAAAAAACATCATTTTTACTATGGATTCGTGTGGGGAACAGTAAAAAGTTATATCACTTAAAAGCTTCTAAAAAATTATGACGCATGATAATGGCTCTGTAATATAGAAGGGAAGGTCTGTTTCAAAATTGTAAACCGTAATTAGATGGACGTAGTGCTTACAAAACGGACGACTTAATAAACCTTTATTTTAATTATTTTATCATTTTGTTGCATAAAATTAGATAGGATACTAGATCACAAAAATTTATCGATACGCAAATTAGTTGCAGCTTCCAATTTTAGGGTCTTAAGTGTTAATAGCACAGAGTCCCTACCACTTAAACGAGGATTTTTCTTTAGTGGAGAAACACTGAAATTTTGTTTGGAAATTAAAGTTTTTGTTTCTAAAGCAAAGGGGCTTCTAGTCCTCGTTTGGTAACTAAAAATATGGCAATGCACAAGTTTTACCGGGGCCGGGTCAGGTAAATGTATGGCATTGGAAACCAATCTTTTCCCCATCTCGAAATGTGTAAATACATCCCCATCGCTTTAGTGCCCTTGAGTTGTAGAAATCTGATCTGGAAACGGATGTAGCAAATAACTTGTAATACTAACTCATGGATTATAAAATGGTAGAATAGGTGGTTACAGGCGTAATGCTAAAAATTACATATCTGCTAGATGCTTGATGATTCTGGAACTTCCTGAAAATCGAAATCAATATCGAGATTAATTCGTTATTTCTAAAATTTACTTACTTAATTAGAGTCGAATTTATTTAAATTCAAATTTGGAATTAAAATTAAAAACTTAAAATGAAACTAACATTTTTTTAATTCAAAGTTTAAGAAACAAATTTATTTATTGTTACTAATAATTAACTGATTGATTGATTTTGACGAACAGTTTAAATACAAAAACCAACACCGCTACAAATTATATAATTGGCCGTGTTGCTTTGGTAAGTCCACAACACAACACAATGTAAAATCAGCTTCTTTTCTATTAATCCGTCAGGGTCTAACTCTCACATCTCCAGATAAGCCACTGTGAATTCCAATTGCTTTCAAATACTCAACATATAAAAATAATCATGACTTACGAGGCTTTACGGCCATATTTGATAATGCCATACCTATAACAAAATTCTGAAAGAATTCCAGAGTATTGGTAATTAACAGGTCTATTAGAAAATCATCATGAGATTAGTGTAAACAATACAAGACTTGTGAAAATATTACGTTTTACATGCAAGGCATATATAACAGATATCCCTGGAACCATGGTCGAATGTCAATCTTTTGATTTTTATTTAACAGATTTCGTTCAACAAGCCGTATATATATTACCTGTTATTTATATTGCTGACCCCTAGGATCGACCCGTGGAATGTATTACATACAAGGACAATGCAATAGGGATCTCAGAAATCATATTCGAATGTTAATCTTTTAATTTTTGCTTAACTGATTCCAACGTTGAAATTTGGTGCAACTGACTGTATGTAATATGTACGAACGGGCCTATTAGAATGGTTGGAAGCCAACGAACGGTTCATTCTTTACTCAATGTGACTAATAAAACCTGCCTGAATGGGATCTTTTAAATTAACTTGAATAGGTACTAGATTTCTCATAAGAGGTGATAATTTGAAAATTCTTTTCTTCGAAAACGTCGTTTAGGTGAATAATTTACTAACATATACATGCATAAAATATAAACGTTTGCAGAAAATTTGGGATTTTATTTTGAGAAGAATTTCACAGGCATAAATATTTGATCAAGTTGCAACTATTTGAATTTTAATCAAATTTGCGAAAAATGTAGGGTTCCTTTAATTTTTCCGACGAGTTTATAATAACATTTCTACCAAAACACTGATGGAACACTAATTTTGTGTTTTTTGCAATGCGTGCTTAATTAAGAAGAGACAGGTGATTTAAATTATTAAAATTAAAATTTTGGAAAGTTACCCCATCAAATTTGTTGGAAATTTATTTTAGAATTCTTTGATATTAAATTAATTTTTTATAAACCAGTCGCTTCTTTAGATGATCACGTGAACTACCATTTGTGGTTTTCCGATTTTTCACAAAATTCTCTGGGCCCTCTTATTTATATAAAAATCTTTAAATATTCATTTTTTGGTCGACTCATTGAACCATTTGATCTGGAAATAGAGGACAGACAGATATACCTACAATACAACAATGGAAATATCAGAGCAACATCAATGGCCGGGTTTAATTTTATCAATGACATACCTTAACCTTTATGTTTACAACCGCATACCCGGGTATGTTTTTCAATTTTAATGACCAAAATTTTATTGATTTAGTTATCTTGTCGACATGAATCCTTCAGTAGCTTAACAATTATATGTTCTGAATGGAATTTCATGAAAAGTTTTTCCAAAACTCGATTTTAACTTGTTTTTAGTATAGTTTGTTTCGAATAACCTCTCAAATTGACAACCAACGTACCTTAGCTATATAGCTAAATCTTAACACTAAATGAAAATTAGAAATTAGAAAGATTCATATTATTTAGTTCATTATTTATTTATAAAACTTAACATATAATAAAAAATTACATAAAAATTAATTCCCGCTGTTTGTGGTACATCGCAAGCAAGTTGCTACAGTCAATGTACGCTGAGTGCAGATTGGTTTTTTGCAATTCGCACAATTTTACCGAGTCAATCTTCTCTTAGAACAGAGGTGGCAGTTTTCTTTATGTATAATTCTACCGCTTGAGTCACGTTTTTTTTGCGATAGATGTGCTTTTTGCATCTCTTGCTTCAATTTCCACAGTATGGCCCAAAATACTTTCGATACCGTTTTTGGTAGCAAAATGTCGCGTTATTTGCGGGTTCTTGGAACGCTTACTAATCTCAGACATAACCAAATGTTAGAAAAAAAAATGCCAGTGGCGAGAGATTCGTCCTCCTTTTGCATGAATATTCGCCCAAAATTTTGTTCATATTATCCACGCGGCCCTTAGTTTAGTTATACTCTAGGGTCATTGTTGGTTTATTGGCCAGCTTTGTTTTTTTGGAATATACGAACACATTGTGATGTTGTTCGAAAATCCGAAAATAGATGATTCGACAGTTCCAGGTTTGCCTTTTACAACTAGAAATTCCGCTGGTACAAATCGCCGTCTTTTATTAACTGTCCCTAGAATTCACGCATCAAACTAGAAGCTAAATTGTATATGATAAAAAAATTGTCACACGTAATATTTCGATCACTTCTACGAAAAAGAGTACAACATAAAGACACGTTCTCCTTGGTTACTTTTTCTTTGTGAGTTTTCAGCGATTCCAGTGAAGATTTGTTCTTTCAACGGATACGAGGTAGTGGAGTCGCACACCCACCATACTTTAATTCCATATCCGAGCGGTTTTGAAGGAATGTACTACATCATCAATCGTAACGTTTGCTCCAGCTACAAGACAGCAAGTATCCGTTGCGCACTGGTATTCTCATTATCAAATCCGATATATCGGCTTATAGTATAAAAGCGCTGAACACCCATCGTAGCGTGATAAAGGGGATGAGAACTAGGACTCCGCAAATCTAGTATACTCATTTTTGGATCGGCTGACACCGGAAAATTTATAATGCCGAGATATCCATCAAATTCAGAGGCACTTATTGGCTTCCATACCCGAATATTATTTGGATTTTCGCGAATGATGATGTCACAATTGTCTTCATGTATAAATAGTTTAAATGTTTGGATGATGCTTAGATTGTTTGTTTTCTTTGTTGGGCCTGCAGTGGCCGATTTAAAAATGCTATTCGACAGATTTATGCGATGTGTTGGTGGAATTTCACTCCAAACTCTTCCATCCCTTGCCTTATATTCCAAAGAGTTCGATTGCTCTACGGGTTCTTCTGCCAACTCTTCCGCCACAATATCAATATCTGAGTCGTCGTTTTTTATTATCTATTTCACTCATATTTTTAATTTTCCCGTTATATTTGTTGATAAGTGTCATGCCGAAATATTCAGTTATCATAAATAAAACAGGGTTGCACAAAACCAGGAAATACAATAGCATGTTGTATTAATAAATATAATTGAAATGATCAAAATTTATTTATACTAACGTAAAATTCAATTTTAAAACAAAATTTCACGCAAAATTAATAGAAATCGTACATACTTACCCGAGTATGTTGGTTGTAAAGACGAAGATAAAAATTCGGTTGTAAACACAAGGGTTAATAGAATACCTTGTCACCCAAATGGGGGCTTTTTCTACAAAAACAAAAATAAAAAAATGGACGCCCATTTTATTAAATGACACCGATCAAAATGGTGATAAATGCTTAGATTCAGCTAGAATAGCTTAATTAATCGCCGATTTCATTTTGAGATTTTCTTCAAAAAAAAAAGATTATAATTGGCGATCGTTTGAGCCAAAATCCCTATATAAAATCCCTATTATTATAATAAGTTACCTTTGGTAAGATAATTATGGTAAATTATTTAGAAATGATCCATCAGTAATCGAACTAAATTTATACGTTTATGTACTTTACGGGCATTTATATTTTTTAATATACATATATATTATTTTGGATTGTCAAAATATATATTATTTGGAGGAAGTAGCAGCATTATCAACAAATCAGCCAGTTCCAAGCAAAAGTAGTTTGAGGTCACTAAATCCATTTATAGATCAAAGGAGTATAATGGGAGTAGGAGGCCGGATTGAACAAGCTGTGGCGCTATATGATACTCGTCACCCTACAATACTATCGTCACACTATAATGTTATTTATTAAATTAATCCAAAAATACCACAAGGTCAAGTAGAGCTTACGGTCTATATCATATTAGGATGAGTGTGATTGATGAGCACTAATTGATAAATGATGATAATAAATAATGGTACGATATTCACAAATCTTTTTGGTGAGCGTAATTGTCTCTTGTTTTATGTTGGATTGACGATGTATGTTTGGTTGTCGGTGCGTGATGACAGAGCCTACTCTATAAATAAGAGCCTCCACATTGACTGTATTTTTTACTAAGCTTAAAATAAAGTACATAAAATTTTTTCTTTACTATGAAAGTATATGGGAAAACGATCTTTTTCATTTACATTTTTAGTCTACAAGAACTATGAGCTTTTACATTACTTTTATACGAAAATGTTCATAAAACATGTAATTTTATTTGATTGAAAAATCGAATCATGAAAATGTTTATTTCTTAGTGAAAATCCTCTTGGAATATAAACTATTGCTAAACTTTTATGGAATGTTGTTGTTGTAAAACACGTCATAACATAAAATTTATAAACAATTATAACCATCTCTTTTTAGTCTCCTTCTAAAAGCATTGCCACATGACAAAAATCTACCCGAATACAGATTCATATCATGTGGCAATGCTTTATTAACGACTTTTGTTTAAACCATAGATGTCGCCTACAATTAAAAACATATAAAAAAAATCAAATGGGTGATTGAACCGGTCGGATTCTAAAATCGGTCTGATTTTTGATTCGGTTAACCATATTTTTGGTGGTTTTTGTCTATAGTAATAACTAAATTGTAATAATAATTAATTTAATATATTTTTTTTTTATAAATTTACTCAAATTAAACCATTGCTCTGAAAGAAATTATGTTAATTTTACGTAAAAAGTTTTCTTTCAAACCGTTTACTCAGCCCGAATCCCTGTTGTTTTTATTTGTGTGTTAAGTGTCATCTAGGAATGGGAATAATAAGTAAGAGCTATTTTATTTTATACACCGCTCTCAACTGTTATGACAATTCAAATATTCTAAACAAAAACTTATTTTGAATGTGTCATTAATTTTTGGGAATAAAAATCGATGCCAAATATTAATCAAATTGTATTTATTTTCAGCTGTGACTTAATTTAAATAATATTTTTCATACTTGAGAAATAAATAAGGCATTTATACATATTACAGCTAATGTTTGTTCGTTATGTGGTTTATTTGTGATGCATAACAATCTGGGTTGATTGTTGATTTGATTTTTTTGATTTCTTCTCGCTCAATGCATATTATTATAATTTTTTCTCTTTGACTCTCTTTGATTTATTTTAATTTTGGCTCTTCAACGTACTGTCTTTTTTTCCCCATTGATTTTAGTTGTGAATAAGTGATGACGTCATTAAATAGAATATTCTCTTTTTAATGCATATTGTTGTTGTTGTAGAACGTTTTTTAATTTAATTCCCTTATTTTCTTTTGATTATATCTGGAAAATGGGGAAGCTTGAGAATCTGTGCTTTAAATGAGTTAGTCATTGAGTTGTTTATTAGTGATTTCAGAAAAATTTATTTATCTAGGTTTAATTTTTAATTCATATTTTTTCGTCAATCGAAATCGCGTTTTTTCATACAAACTCTATGAAAATAAATTATTTTTTAGTGTTTCTATGTCCTTTATTTTAAGTTCATTTTTTACATGACGGCTCTATTCATATCAAGATGGTTCTGGTGATGATTACAGTATCAGAGAGCGGTATTGAAAAAAAAAAAAAAGTTTTGAATCAGATGGGAGAGAAAAAAATGTGAAATCGTCATGAATTTTTTGAAAGCAGTCAAGTTTGGAGTTTAGTGAGAGGTGGGTTTATACTAAAATTGGCACGATATACTTAATTTCCAAAAAAAAAAAACTTGTGATATAATTTTTTTTGCATTTGGATTAACAATTTAATAATGTTTTGGGTTTTTTTTTTTTTTTTGTTTGTAAAGAATGTTAATTGTGGGCTTAATTGAGAAAGCTGTCAGAGGCTTTTCGGTGCTATAATAAAAAGTAAAAGGAAGTAAAACATATACACATTTAAAGTATTTCCGTAACATCGGTAGTTTTTTTTTATTAATTTGATTGAGTCTTGTGAAACTGATTGTGTAGTGATCCGTCATAAACAGAAATAAACAGGGACGGAATAAAAAATTATTTTATAGTAATAAAGGTTATAGTGGATAAACGGAGCTGAGTCTTCTAGTGCTAATTGTGATAATAAAAAAAAAAGAGAGAAAAAATCCTTATTCTGTCTAGCGAACATTCCGATGAGTGGTTGCTATTCAAAGACGGAGGTACTATTGTGGCCAAAAGTTCAAAGTTTTATTGTGTGTTGTTATGATATACTATACGATTGAAGTCTATCTCAACGTTCAGTGTACATCAGCCTATGTGGAGGGTGTTACACTTACAAAAAAAAAAAAACAAAAAAAAAATGGATGATTAAGTGGCAGCACGGGGCGTCGGGTAGAGTTGAGCTGTTCCAGACCGGTTATGATCGGATGAGGACACCCGGTCGACATTAAGGTATCGTGTTTTTGTTTATTTTATATAAAAATTTGGTTGCTTAAACATTAAATTGTTAACGTAATCTTAATTTTTTTCCTATTGATTAATTTGAATTTTATTTTATGAGCGTATTGATAGTTTGCTAAATTCAGTTTTATTGTGAGCTGACATTGATTGTCGCATATTATATAACGTTCACAGCTTTTATGATATTGTGATCACGCATTTACAATTATTATGGTCCGTTATTATTTACTTTTTTTTTTCTCATCTCTTGCATTTACGACTATTATTTACCATTATCAATTATTTCTAACTTCTACCGTTATTATTGATTCCCTATATCTACTTCTATTAGTTACAGTTGTTGTTCTTTATCTTTATTAATTGCCGTAATCCATTTTCTGTATCATTTACGGTAATCAACTATTGTTATCATTACGTCATCGATTGTCACAATCATTGCCACATTTATTTCTGTCTTAACCGTTTTTTTCCTCCGTATCATTTTTATTAGTCTCATTATTTGTTTATGTTGTAGGGACATTTCGTACCATGTTTTCGTTTTGGTTTGGTTTTCCATACTACTCCGGTCGTGTCGATCTCTCATGGCAGGCTCTGGGAGAGATCGTAACCGAGTACATCACGGGAGATCACGGTATGGCTTGTTACTAAGGCGCCCTTCATCTTTGATCGACATCGGTGACAGCCGAGATAGAAAGGTAATTCCGGTAGACTGACCGGTGATGAGGGAGCCTCAGTAGCAGACTGCATTGGGATTCCGCTGGATGGAGTGGTCATATTGGATTGACGCACCCATTTTATCGTTTTTTATTTACTCCATGAAGATTTGACACGGTTGCTTTTCTTACTTTTCTTATGTTTTGTTTTTTTATCAGCTACACAGATCGCACCAGACCTCTGATTGTACGTCTGGTAACGAAATCTTGGATTTCGTTATATACTCCACACTTCTCAACTTTCACTTATCTCCTTTGAGCTTCTTGTAGAAGAGGTGCCTCAAAGGAGTACCACATACATCCCTCTACTTCATTCGTTTCATTAAACTTTTCTCGTTATGTTCGCTTTCCCATTTTCTATATATATATATATATATATATATATATATATATATATATATAAATATATATATATATATATATATATATATATATATATATATTTATATATATATATATATATATATATATATATATATATATATATATATATATATATATATATATATATATATATATATATATATAATTATGGATTTAAGACATACGAAAAATTAAAAAAAAATATTTATTTTTATGTTTTATTTAGTTATAACATTTATTTTCCATAATTTAATATTTTATGTCTTATTACGTCGAGTTAGATCTTAAAAACTAAATTTACTATTCTAAATTTTATATGAATTCGGATAACTGATATGCTTATGCTATGTAATTTTACCTAAACGAATTGATTATTTTATTTTATTCAGGATGTTGTGTGTGAATTTTGACCGGATGTATAAAAATGCATAGGATACAACTAATTGCGCGTGCAGGTTGAATGTACGAATAGAATGTATGTTGAATTACTTATGGTAATGTAACGCCTCCCGGGGATGGAAGAATGAACGTCCTCGTTCTTTGGTTTAAGTGCCATGCTGATTTCTCTTAATATTTTGGAACATTGTTTGACATCTTCTTCTTTTAATGTTTCTGAACATGATCTTCTTGGTCCTATTATTTTCACCTCTGTACTGCGTTTAAGTATGTAAATATAGATGAACATTACAATAATACCTAAAGATGAAAAGGACAATCCTCCCGATAAGGTCCATATCCAATTTTGCTGGTCTTATTGTTTGAGGTGCATATGGGCTATTTGTTCCCTGTTTTTGATGTTCTGGTGATTAATTAAACTGATATTGAGGGATGTTACTAAGTTGCGGATTGTTTGAAGATTATGAAGCGCTCCTTGTATGTCTTGTGTCTCGCTTCTGATATCGTATGTTTGGAATTGTTTATTATTAACCGTTATTGTACAATTCCAAAATGATATTATGAAGTTTCCAGTTAATGTACGATTGCTGGGTCCGCAATCGGATGATATTACTTCATTCTTAGCATTGTCTATCAAAAGCTTATCTTCTGCTATGAGATGCATCGTTGTTTCCGGCTTCGGTATTACGTCGCAGTGGCTCTTGGTTCCCATTACTAGTGGTTGGATGCAGTTATCTTTAAATTCTTTGATATCAGAGTGCTTTTGTACAAAGTTTTTGAAATTTGATGATTTGAATAATTTCTGCTTGGACAAGATTAGATGCTGTGGATAATCTTTTATTATTGTATTATCAACTGCTAACGGGACTACCATTATGGCTGATGAGTTTGTTTTCTCGAGTTTTGGAATTTCTAATATGTATAAGAGGGTTTTCATCATTGATCGCTAATTTTGGTATAACGTACTGTAGTGCTTCATCCGGAAGTGTGATACTAACTCCCTGATTTACTAGCAATTCTTTTACCGAGATTATCTCTTTGAGTGATAAAATTTTATTACTAGGCAGTTCAACTTTTGTTCGAATTATGGCATCCTGTATATCTTCTAGTATGGTATTAATGGAGTCGATGTTGATTATTGTAGCCATCATTTCAATTTCGGTGAGGAGTATTTTGTTGACCATATTACTATTAGTTACTGCTCTATTTACTGTCTCCGTAATTAATTGTATTCTGCCATTAATTTGTTTGTTGACTTTGAATTGTTGATTGTTCCCATCGACCAGCTCATTAATTTAGCTGTCTATGATGCGTAGATCTGTGGCATCTGGGCTGCCTGCTAACCATTTCCACGCTGTACCCAATGTATCCCATCGTTTCATTCTGAATCGTTTCGAAGGTTTTATTTGATTGAAATTATTATGTAATTTTACTAGCTTTTGCCTAATTATATTATATAATTCTAACTTATCATCTACTTTTTTAACAATAAATTTATCAATTGACTCTATCGTATTTTCTAAATTTATTAAATTTATAGGGTGGATTATTTTTATTACCCCTGTCTGTATTCGACATTTATTCGTTACTGTTAAAAATATTGCATCTTTGTGTAAATTTCTAATTTCTAATTTTTGGTTTTTACAAAATTGAATTAAGATAATTAAAATTAATGATTTTAGTTTTAATAACATTATTCTGAAACGAAATATGAATAGAAAAAAAAAATTATGATAAAATTTTATTGTTCCTTTATTCTCTTAATTTTATTCTTATTCCTTTTTACATTCTTGATAGTTTTGAAAGTTTTATTTGCTACTTCTTTTACTTGCGTCACCACTCCTCTAGCTTGAGTTTTAGTTCTTATATTTGGCTTTAGAAAAACAAATTGGCCATTCTTAAATTCTGGAGGGTCTTCTTTCTTTTTATTTTGTTTTTCTATTTTTTTTCTCGCCAATTCTAGGTTAGTACTTACATTCCCAAAAATATTGTTCGCTTGCGTTTGGATTTCTTCGGGATTTTTGAGGTTATTTTGATTAAAGACTATTTCATTTGGCGTGAAGCCAGTGGCTGAATGTACAGTATTATTATATAGGGCGACTGATAATTCTACTGCAGTTACGGTATTAGAATTAGGAAATTTATCCTTGTTTGTGTTTAAAATTTCAATTATTGTTGCATGTGTTTTTTCAATTTGCCCATTGGATTCTGAAGATGATGCATAATTTATTCTTGTATTTAATTTATTTAAGTATTCTTTAAATTGTGTTGATTGAAAGGTGGTTTCATGATCTGAAACAATTTCGTTAGGGATCCCGAATAGTGAGAAATATTTAGTTAAAGCGCTAGTAACATCTATTCAATTTTTGGTATTGATATAGGAATCATCTGAAGATGCTTTGAAAAGGAATCAATAATAGACAGGAAATTGGATTTGTTAATAATAAAAATATCTATATGCAATCTTTCCAACGGTTTTTGTGTAATGGGCCTGGGGAAATCTTAATATTATAAGGTTTCCTGTCGTACTTATGTATATTACAATTACTACATGCATTGACATGTGTTTTGATTTTATTTAACATGTTTGGGAAAAAGTACGACCGCTTAATTTGACTTTCTACCTCTTTAATACCACGATGTGCCCTTTCATGTTCTTTTATGATGATTACATTTTGACGGTCCTGGTTTGTGACATCTTCGATCATTTTTGTAACAAAAACAAAATGACCGGATTGGGAGAAGTTTTCACGGAAAGATTCCTGTAGTGTTTGATATAGCATTTCAGGTGCTAAGATCGCGGATTGTTTTCCGTTATGATACCGTTTTAAGTATTTGGTAACTTCATCTTTTTCGTACGAGTTTTAGGAAATTATAACTCTTTTGAAGTCGGGAAACACATCCTCTAAAATTATTTTGTTCAAATTGGAAACTTTGAATATTATTTGGTTTCTGTAATAATTTATGGGACGATCTGAAAAATGGATATAATACGAGTAATCATCCGATGTGTTGGCTGAATGTATTGTTACTATGTCACTATTATCAATGTTTAGATTTTCTTCAATTGGTTCAGGTTCACGTGAAGTGTTACCTGCTGTTTCATTAGCATTTATTTCTTTAATTATAGGGATTCTGCTAATAGCATCTGCTATGACGTTTGTTTTCCCTTCTTTGTAAATGACATCATAGTCATAATTACCTAATTCTAAACGCCATCTGAGGATTTTGGAGTTTTTCTCCGAAGATTTAATAAAAGTTAGTGGCTTGTGGTCTGTAACCAAGGTGAACTTGTTACCGTATAGGTAAGGGTGGTACTTTTTAACAGCCCAAATAATGGCTAACGCATCTTTCTCGTTAGTGGCGTAGCGCATTTCTGTGGAATTAAGTGTTCGCGACGCGAACGCGATAGGTTTTTCAACGTTATCCTGTTTTTGGGATAATACTGCGCCCAAAGCGTAGTCTGACGCATCTGTTGTTAGAATGAAATGTTTTGTGAAATCAGGATACGTGAGGATCTGATCCGTTGCTATTGTTTTCTTCATTGTTTCAAATGCTGTGGTATATCCTGGATCTGTTAAATCCATTGACATATCTTTTTTTAGATATTTAGTCATAGGTTTCGTTATTGCGGAATAGTCTTTTATGAACCGACGATAATATCCAGATAACCCAAGAAATTGTTTAATTTCTTTAGGGTTCCTTGGTAAAGGCCAATCGAGGTTTTTTTTTTAATTTATCAAGGTTTGCCTTAACGCCATCCTGTGTTATAACGTGTCCAAGAAACTCCGTTTCTCTTTTGAGAAATTCGCACTTGTCTACTGGTATTTTTAAATTAAAATGCGCAAGTCTCGTGAGTACTTTACTGAGATTTCTTAAATGATTTTCTAGATTAGTAGCCTTATAAAACGTTGTTCATCGCTCGTTGGAACGTAGCGGGACCGTTTTTTAAGCCAAAGGGCATTCGTGAAAATTCGTAGTGCCCTTTATCTGTTGAAAATGCTGTCTTTGCTTTGGATTTTTCGTCCATTGGAATTTGGTGGAATCCTGATTTCAAATCCAATGTCGAGAAATAGACAGACTTTCCCAGGTTGTCCAATATTTCTTCTATGTGGGGAATCGAGAATTTATCGTCTATCGTCTTTTCATTAAGTTTGCGATAGTCGATTACGACTCGAACTTTTCGTATTCCCGATGCGTCCGCTTTTTTTGGGACTACCCAGATTGGAGAAGAATATGGGCTACTGGATTGTTGGATAATTCCATTGCTTAGCATTTCCTGAACTTGTTCTTCCACATCTTTTTTAAAATGGTATGGGTGTCTATATGTTCTCGTATACACGGGTGTTTCATCCCGAGTAAGAATTGTATGCTTAATTGCCGGTGTTGCTGAAAGTTTATCGTTTTGTTTTAATAACACTGTCTGATTATTATAAATTGTGTCAATGAGAGCTTTCGTTTCAGCTTCATTGAGATGATTTGTTCTGACTATTTTATGTATGTCTTCTTTATTGATTGGTTCATCACCAAGTATGGGAATTGGTTTTATTGCCTCGAAGTTATTAACTTTTAGCTTCAGTTTCAGCAATTCTTTTGGTGGTACTGGTTCATTAGTTAAAATCCTAACAGTGGTTTTTAGATTTGTGGCTTTGTACAAACCGGGTTGCATGGTAATTTTATCGTTTAATTTGCTATATTCTGGTATTACCCACTCACCATTCTCTGATGTTTTGAATGTAACTGAATGATGATAAAAGTTTATCGCTGGGTAATAACGGTAAAATTTTAATACATTTTTATTTAAGGAAATTGTATTTGATCTGTAGTCAATATTTGCGTTCATTTTCGCCATTGACTCAGATCCCAATATACCATCAAAGAAATTGTGAAAATTTAATTCATAAAAGATTTGTGGAGGCAAATTTTTGCTTAAGAAATTAAATTTGCCTTTTTTTGTCGATTTTTGGGTTCCTAAAATATTCTTCACCGTAGTGTCGTCTGATTCTAAGAGATTATTAGGTATTAAATTGGGCTTAATAATATTTTTATTAGCACCCGTATCTATTAATAGGGTAATATTTTGGTTTGTTTCTTTATTTCGGCACTTGAGATAGGGCAGGAAATTTAATCCTCCGTGTCTGATTCTGAGTCCGCTTGAAAATTTCCTACTATTTCTTGATCTTTACTTTCGTGTAAACTTTCTGCGTTTGAAATTTCAAATTCAGGACTTTTATCTTGTAAAAGTTCGTGATTGTTAACTACTTTTCTAACAAATGAATTTCTTGTTCTCATTGATGCATCTACATCCATTGGCTCAGGAGTTGACCTATTTGGTTTTTTATAATTAGGTATACTAACCTGATTAGGTTTATTTTGATATTGGTTGAATTTGGATTGTGCACTGTTAGTTTGATTCCATTTGGTTGGGTTTTGAATTTGATTCGATTTTTTTGAATTATTTGAAATTGTTTCATTAATATTAAATTTGCAAAGGAAAGCGTACGCTTCCTCTATATTTTTCGGTTTCGCTGCCTGGGCGTACCCGAAATACGGCTTTCTTAGGCCTGATATGAATGCTGCCAGAGCATCTTCTTCTATAAACGTGCAGATTGCCTGCCACGAATTATTATACATTTCTTTTTGCTTTGCTAATGCCTTGATGTTCTGCACAATTTCCTTTGTTTTGTTGTAGAAACTGTGCACCACCATCGAGTCATTCTGCTTATTTACCCAAAGCTGGGACTTATAATAAGCTAGCTCCTGCTTGTCGCCAAGTGCTTCAAGTAGAATTTGCTTAATTTCTTGAAATGATTCAGGGTCTCCATCGAGGCAAATTATATCCCTCGCCTTCCCTTCTATTTTATTTTTCACAGCCTATATATACATACGGAACTGTGGTTGGGGTACTAAAGATTCAAACATCCGTAGCGTTTCTTCGGCTGTTTTTAGCCAAGCCGCTACTTGTTTTTTGTTCCCGTCAAAAGAAGGGATAGATTTTATGGGATCGGGTATTCTAAATAGGTCGACAGCTTGGTTTTGTTTGTCTGTGACCTCTTGTTTATGAACAGGGGTTGGTTCCTCGACTTTTAGTCTCAAGTAATTCAACACTTGATCGTGTTCAGTCTGTTTTAGGACCAAATTGTTCAACTGGGTAGCAATTGCAGCCAGTTGAGTATTCATTTCATTTATTTGTTCTGCTTGCATTTCTTCTTCTATTGCCTTTAAATCTCTATTAGCTAAAAAGGATTCAATAGATTTCTTCTCCCGCGTACATTCTTTCCCGTTTCGGAAAATTTTGTCTAATTTGACTTATGTACTTTATTTATGGAAGGTTTTATTTATTATTATCTTTACGCGTCTATCTTGTAGTACGCGTTGGTAGACTATTTTTGGAATTTTAACACTTAATGTGCACCTATCTTGTAGTATACACTTATAAGAAAAATTGCTATTCCCGTGCCTATCTAGTAGTACACGATGAAATTAGGTAAAATAAAATTTGAAAAAAAAAATTTTACCTGATTTTTGCTGTCGTTCGAGAGCACTGGTTCTTAGTTCGGTTATGTGAAGAGCGGCGTAATCACAAATCTTTACAGCGGCTATCACCTTAAGCTGCAGATGTCACTTTTTCGAAAATTACACTTAGCTATTTCGCGACGGATTAACTTCGCGTTAATTTTTATTTATTAACATAGCACTGTTTATCACTTCACTTAACTGTCACTAAACTGTTCGGCTGCGCCAATTATGGATTTAAGACATACGAAAAACTAAAAAAAATTATTTATTTTTATTTATTATTTAGTTATAACATTTATTTTCCATAATTTAATATTTTATGTCTTATTACATCGAGTTAGATCTTAAAAACTAAATTTACTATTCTAAATTTTATATGAATTCGGATAATTGATATGCTTATGCTATGTAATTTTACCTAAACGAATTTATTATTTTATTTTATTCAGGATGTTGCGTGTGCATTTTGACCGGATGTATAAAAATGCATACGGTACAACTTATTGCGCGTGCAGGTTGAATGTACGAATAGAATGTATGTTGAATTACTTATGGTAATGTAACTATATATTATTAAGAGTCAGAATACCGTGAGTTAAATAAAAAAAAATATTTATTTAATAATTTTCTTACAATTTATTTAATAAGAAATAAACACAATTTATTTAATAAGATATAAACTAGAACTAACTATTTTAACATTTAATTTTTATTCTATACAACAATTAATGCTATTTTATCAAAATATTATCATACGATATTTTCCATCCGGTATCTTTTGTTCAAAGGTTTCAACTTCTAGGCAAAGTGGTGGATGTGGGCGATGATGTTTTACTCGAATCGTTGATGTTTATTGTGGATGAGCGGTGAGCAATACGAATGTAGACGATCAATATGATTATACCTATTGATGAGACAGAGATTCCTCCTGACAGGGTCAACATCCAGTTTTGATGATCTGCTTGTCTTAAATACACGTGCGTCAACCGTTTTCTATTCTCGATGTTTTCTTGATTGAGAACATCAACGCTCAAGGAGGCGATTAATTGACGTGTGGCTTGTACATTATGCATTGCTCCTTGAATTACCTGCATCTCAGTTTCTACTTCATACGAGTGGAACTTTTTGTCATGGAAAGTCAGCGTACAATTGAAAAAGTCTACCAAAAAATTTCCTGTTAATTCACTATTGTTGGGCCCGCAGTTCGAGTATAGCGTTTCATTCTTGGCATTAATGAGGAGAAGTATATCTTCTGCGATATATTGAACGGTAGTTTGTGTTTCTGACGTAACATTGCACTGACTTTTAGCTCCCATTATTAACGGTCTGATGCAACTATCCCGAAACTCCTTAATGTCGGAGTGTTTTTGGACGAAGGTGTTATGATTTAATGTCGTGAATACCTTCTGTTTAGATTTAATTAAGTGTCGTGGGTAATCGAGTATAATTGAGTTGTTAATGACTAAAGGTATTATAGTCAAAATGACGGAGTCTTCCTCTTCCATTTTAGGATCCACACCTTATCTTTTCACAATTTGTTACGAATGAGCATCTAGCTCAAAATAGATTGTGTTAAGTATGGAGTTGGTGTTTGATTCAAATTTTTTTTGTAAGCAAATAAATATAAATAAATAAATATAAATAAATAGGAACTTGTAGGACATATAGAAGCGTGTCTTTGTTAATGGCGATTTTGGGTGTTACGTATTTAAGCGCTTCGTCTGGTAGCGTTACATTGATGCCCTGGCTGACTAGGAGATCCTTAATCTTTAAAATTTCTGTCAGTGTAAAGATCCGATTGCTTGGTAGTTCGATCTTTGTCCTGACTATTGTCTCTTGGATATCTTCAAGTATCGTATTTACTGTGTCGATGTTTATAATCGTGGCGACCATATCGATTTCAGTGAGTATCACGGTATTGGCTATAATAGTATTCCGCATTGCTCTGTTTACGGTGCTTGTGATAATTTCGATTCTTTGATTGATTTGCTCATTGACGTAAAACTGCTGGTTATTTGCATTGATGAGTTCGTTCATCGTGCCATTGCTTAGCCGGAGATCTTCGGCATCGGGAATGCCTGCCATCCATTTCCAGGCGGACCCTAAGGTGTCCCAACGTTTGTGTCGTATCCTCTGTTTCGGTACTGTTTGATGGAAGTTATTAACTAATTCTGTATATTTATGTTGTATGATCTTGTTTAATTCTAACTTATCATCTAATTTGTTTTTAACAATTCTGCTGTTTGAGTTTATGATAATTTCTAAATTTGTTAGGTTAATAAGATGTATAATTTTTATGACACCTGTTTGTATTTTACATGGTTCAAATTTAAGCAATAAAATTGGGTCTTCGTGTAAATTTTTAATTTCTAATTTTTGACTAAAGCAGATTTGTAAAGTTATTGTTACTGTAAGTAGTTTCATAATGAAATGCATGAAATGCATTTTAAATGTTAGTTTATATTTTTGTTTTTTTTTAATCAAAAGCGTAAATTTAAGCTTACAATTGAATATTAAATTAACAATATTATTCTTAAACTATAATTGTATTTCTATCTAATTTTATCAAAATTGCAAAGTTTTACTAAGATTTATCTGAAATGATAAGAAAAATTGATTTTAATTAATTTTGTTTTTTCAATCTTTTTATTTTACTGTGATTCCACTTAATGTTTCTACCTGTGTGGAATGTTTTCAGCGCAACATTCTGAATTTTTGTCTCAATTCCTCTCGGTTGAGACTTCGTTCTGATGTTGGGTTTGAGGAACACCGTTTGACCTTCTGTAAGGTCGGGTGGTTTTTCCTTGTCAGAGTTGTATCTTTCCATTCTTATGGATGCTTTTTGCAAATGATCGTGAACTGTTGGGAATATTTCGCGTGCTCGTGCTTGAATTTCTGCGGGGTTAGTGGAGTTGTTTTGATTGAACATCACTTCATTCGGCGTGAAGAAAGTGGCAGAGTGCCCGCTGTTGTTATACAATACAACTGACAATTCTACTGCAGTTGGGGTAGTATGATTTGGCAACTTACTTTTATTAGTATTGTATATTTCGATAACCGTTGCATGGGTCTTTTCGATCTGCCCATTAGATTCTGAAGACGATGCGTACTCTAATTTGATATGAAGGTTATTCAGAAATTCTCTCATTTGTACGGATTGAAATGTAGTTTCGTGGTCGCACACAATACTGTTTGGTATTCCGAAAAAGCTGAAGTAGTTATTGAGGGCACAGGTTACATCGGTGATATCTTTCGTTTCTATTGGTAACATTTGTAAATGTTTGGAAAAGGAGTCTATTATTGACAAGAATTTGGTTTTGTTTATAATTAAAATGGCCATGTGTAGTCTCTCTAGCGGCTTCGTCGTGATTGGCCGCGGGGATATTTTGATGTTATACGGCTTGCGGTCATATGCAGGGGGGCGAGTAGCAGGGACAGCAGAGACGCAACGATTTCAACAACAACATCAAGCAACACTACCTACAGTAAAATTTGGGTGACCGCATGGGAACATGATGATGGAACGAAATCTCGCCCCCTCACAACCGCCGATGGAAAAAATGGTGGAGGGAATAATAATAGTTGTTTACAGCTTTTCAGGAAAAAGAGTTTGCGGCACCAGGAAATTTGTGTTGTCATTGTGTCTTCTTACAGGTTGGAGCAGTAGATGATCTTTAAATTTGTGTAGTCTTGAGCTGTGCTAAATAAATCACTAAAAAATATATTAATACTAATGTGCAACACACGATTAATCAAATCACCAAAATCACTTAGTGGACTGTATTTTTCTTGTCGCTGAGTCGGTGTAAAATGAAAGGCTTTATATACACGTTATACTTTTACAAAATTTATTTAGTAATTAAATATTCTTCGATGTACAAATTAAACCAAAAAAAATTGTTTGGTGTGAGTTTAATTTCGCCATTCAATTTTGATTGTTTTTTGGTTGAAAGAGCGTTGTTCGTGGTTGACATACAGACACAGATAAAAAATAAAACGTTTTACGCTTCTTTTTATATCCATATTATTTATCTCTTCCCTTTTATATATTTGTCTCCTAGTGTGTTTAAGCAATTTCTCGAAATATCTCGAACATAAATTTTGTTGTGAAATTGTACTAGAGTTTGCTTATGTCAATATGACAGATACAACATACAGCAACATAAGGTAATAATAATTTTCTTATACAATATAAATTTATAAATAAGTTAATGTACAATAAATATTATTTGATTTTACAGAATACTTGAACAACTGTGACAATACGCATAATGGATATCATTTACATAGTGAATATAAGATAAGTATAAATTACATAAATTTACATATTTTTACGAATTCCTCATCAGACTTTGCATGGCTAAATTATTAATTGGAGTGAAACTAAGAACATCATAAGAACAAATGTAAATGAATAGTGTAACATACAAAAATAAATAAATTGTGTTTTTTTGTTTTGTGATTTTAAATTTTAGAGTGTTTTCAATTTTTGTCTAGTGCTACCAAACATACTCCCCTCCAAAAATATATTGATTTATATATTTTTCAAACATCTATCGGAAGTCGAAATAATTTCGTTATTGGCCGTTTATATGCAGATGATTTTGATTGAATAGTTACTACTCTCACCAGCCCATCTGTTCCTGCATGTAGATCGATGACCCGACCGAGTGGCCATGTACTTGGTGGTGACTTATTGTCATGCATCACCACCACATCATCAATTTGTAAATTTCTGCCCTTTGCCTCCACTTAGTACGCTGTTGTAAGGTATTCAAATAGGTGATTGAATACTTACGCCAAAAATTCTAAACGAGCCTCTGTACTTGTTCCCAACGCGTTAAACGGGACATATTAATTTCTTCGAGATCACTGTGTGGTAAAGCGATGTAATTGGGCCCAGCGTTAGAAAATGTGCAGGCGTTAGAGTGTCAATATTGCAAACATCTTCGTTTTTAATCGCGCAAAAAGGTTTTGAATTAAGAATCCCTTCAATCTGAGTTGTAATCGTTTGCATTTCTTCATAAGTCATATGAGCATTACCGACAGTTTTAATCAAATGTGCCTTAACGGACTTAACAGCACGTTCCCATATTCCTCCAAAGTGAGGCGAAATGGGCGGAATTAGATGCCATTCAATACGTCTACGTAATGCATATTCGTTCACTTTATCTTGGCATTCCCTTGAGGCTAACATGTTGTAATGTTCGTGGAATTTTCTTTTAGCTCCAAGAAAATTTGAACCGTTGTCGCTATAAATTTGAGTAGGTGCTCCCCTCCGTGAAACAAAACGATCTAAAGTTGCTAAAAACGCGTCAGTGGTGAGGTTGGACGCGACTTCTATATGCATCGCCTTGGTTGCAAAACATACGAAGATTACTAAGAAACCTTTAATGAGTCGGGCTCCTCTCCCTTTTTTCGTTGACAATAAAATTGGCCCTGCATAATCGATTCCAACTACAGCAAATGGCCTACTCGGTGTGACTCGTGCTTGTGGTAGACTGCCCATTTCTTGAGTTGATCGTAACGTGTAATATCTGAAACATTTCACACAATCATGACATATTTTCCGACATTTCTCCCTCACTCCTAAAATCCAGTATTTATGACGTGACAATGCTGTTAATAACGATGGACCTGGATGCAGATATTTGGGCAAATGCTGTAAAATCATGTTTGTAATTTGATGGTTCTTAGGTAAAATTATTGGGTGTTTCATGTTATATGAACATCCTGAGTTTTGCAACCGGCCACTAACTCTTAGAATGTTATTAGAGTCTACAAATGGTGTTAATGAAATCAATCTGGAATTTGACGGTAACCCCTTTTGTTTCACTAATAATTTTATCTCACTATCGAATTCGATGTACTGGACATATTTGATAATCTTTAGTTCCGCAGCTTCTATCTCAAATATACGCAGGCTTCTCAAGAATTTCTCTGTATTTTTTTTATTATTTACAAATCTTAGGACAAATGCCATTGATCGAATTAGTTGATCCCAATTTGAAAACCTCGCTAACAAACAGGATATTGGATGGTTGTCTTCAATTACGACCTTTGTTTGGAGCAAATGTACCTTTTTCATACGACTTTCCTGTAAAGTTTGAATTATAATTGATCTTGTTGACCACCTTTCTTCCGGTAATGACAACCAGGGTGGCCCCTTGAACCAAATTTCGTTACATGCCAGTTTGTCTGCCATCAATCCTCGCGTTGCCAAGTCAAACGGATTTTCCTTTCCTTTCACGTGGTGCCAAGTGGTTTGTGGGAGTAGTTGATGAATCGCAGCCACTCAATTAGCAACAAATGGTTTCCACTTTCTCGGATGATTTGATAACCATGACAGTATAACCATAGAGTCAGTCCATGGCCAAATAGGTACGTTTGTAAGCTGATATACATTTAGCACCTTCGACAACACATTTTGCCAATAGATGCGCGCCACATAACTCCAACCTTGGCAAACTAACTTGGGTAATTGGTGCCACCTTGCACTTTGCTGCAAGTAGATTAACCACCCATTTGCCATTCTCTTTCACTCTAACATATACTGCGGCGGAATATGCGACTTCACTCGAGTCACTGAGCCCATGTAATTGAATTTCATTCGAAACCCCACCGCTAAACCGAGGTACCTTCACGTTACCCAGAAACCTAAACTGATCATATGTATATCACACTCCATGTCTCAGTTAGATCTGCATCTTTTGGCTCATCCCAAGTCACATTACGTAGCCACAAACTCTGCATAAATATTTTGATTTTAACTGTTAACGGAAGCAATAATCCCAAAGGATCGAAAATTTTAGACGCAATTGATAACACGTTACGTTTAGTGCATGAGTCGGCCCGCATCTCTACAACCTTGATCATCAAGTCATCACTGGTTTGATTCCAATAGAGACCTAACATTTGGGATACGTTTCCATCCTCGATAAGTTGTGCCATATCGTTGACATCGTTTAGAGTTTCGATGTTTGATCGCCATTTCCTCAACCGAAATCCCCGTTGAGCTAGAATCTCTGATAAATTTTGTTTCAATTTTGCAGCTTGTTGTTCGTCATCGGCACCTGTTAACAAATCATCAACGTAGAAATTTCGTTTGATGATATCACATAATTCAGGATGCTGATCTTTGCACTCTTCGGCAATTTGAAATAGGACGCGTATTGCTAAAAACGGTGCGGAAGACGTTCCGTACGTTACTGTCACTAACACATATTCGCTTATTGGTTCGATAGGGGAGTCACGCCATAAAATTCTTTGAAGTGATGTTTGGTTAGGATCAACCAGGATTTGCCGATACATTTTCTCAATGTCGGCACAAATGGCTACTTTAAATGATCGAAACCGCAATAAAATTGCCCAAAGAGTATCCTGCAGTATAGGTCCTACTAGTAATTTGTCGTTCAGTGATATTCCGGACGATGTCGCTGCTGAACCATCAAACACCACTCGTAGCTTTGTAGTTAAACTATTCTGCTTCATGACCCCCATGGTGAGGAAGATAATAGGTCTCATGATTTCTATTATTAATTTCATTGTCTGATAGCCTTTTCATATGATGTAGTTGAATATAGTCTTCCATAAACCTTTTATACAGTTGGCCCAATTCTGGTTGGCGCCGAAACTTTCTCTCCATTGCAAACATTCGTTGTAAAGCAACTGTATATGACTGACCAAGCGGTGGACAATCCTCTTTCATCGGTAGTTGTACGATATATCGACCATCTTGGTTTTTAATGCAGGTTGATTTAAAAATATCTTCACAAGCTTGTTCTTCTGGTGTCCATGAGTGATCGTTACATACTTCTTCCTGCTCCCAAAATTTTTTTAATGTTTCCTCTAGACACTGTTCATTTCTAATCGTGACATTTAACATTTTAACTGGTAACATGTTACTCGTGGAATCTTCCCGTGGCCCACCGGTGAGCACATATCCAAACATTGTCTCATGAGCGAATATATTAGTTGTTAATTGGATACGTTTGCTTCTCAAAACATAAAATAAATAATCGGCACCCAATAGAATATCGATTTCCTTTCGCTCAGACGTTGAATCTGTTAATTGCAATTCTGAATATTGAGAAACTTGTAGACGTTTAATTTCATCGTTTGCTGGTAAAGTCGTGATCTTCGGTACTATGTATACCTTGACCTTCAAAAATGAAGATATATCGAACCGAGAATACATGGTCACCTTTGCACTACCTATTGTCGAAACGTTTGGGGTCGCCAGACCTTCCACTAGAATTTGACCCGCTTCACGTTTAAGGCCCAACCGTTTCACACATGGTTAAGAAATGAATGAGGTCTGCGACCCGGAATCTAATAATAAACGACACGATTTAAATTGACCGAATTTATCCTTAACGTTGATAATAGCAGTTGGCAATATCGTGGTTCCAGCGTTGCATGTGTTTGTAATACTTGTGTTCGCTACACTCGTACTTGGTTTTGGTTCCACTAACGGCATTATTGGTGTATCGGCTGACATCACTACTGAATTGGCTATTGTATTTTCATGGAGTAAACTATGGTGGCGACGATACCACTTAAAACAACTACTCGTACTTGGACATTGATTTGCTTTATGGCGAGTTGATAAACAATTAAAGCAAATTCTTAGTTTAGCGGCTTGTTCTCTACGTTGATTTATTTCTAAGCCCTTGAATTTGTTACATTCGGAAATTCGATGCGACTCGTTGCAATAAACACATTGTTTTATATTTGAGTCCGTTAATTTCACCTGATGCGACCTGGCTGTACTCGGTTTTGATGTTGTATGCCTCCCCGATTCACAGGACTCCAATGCTTCACATCTATCACTTATGAACTTAAGTAACTCGTCGAAAGTAGGATACTCTTGGTTGACTGTTTTATGGGCTCAAGCTTCCTTAGTACCTGGATCCATTTTTTGTAATAGCATGTATGTTAGCCACGGGTCTCTTCCTGTAGCTTTACCTCCTAATGCTTGTATCCCTCTATGTACGTCATCGGAAACATTGCACAGATTTCTTAGTTTTTTCACGGAACCATCTTGCATCGTTGGTAATTCCAAAAAGGATTCAATCATTGAATTTAACACATATTTTCGTTTATCATACCTCTCGCATAGCTTGGTCCACGCCTGTGAATAATTTGCCTCTAATACTGGTATATGTTTGACCAACTCTGCTGCCTCACCTTCCAGTAATGTTTTTAAATATTGAAATTTTTGGGCATCATTAAATCCCAATTTAGTATGGACAGATGCCACGAACAAATCTTTAAAGCTAGGGAAATTCTCGTATTTACCTGAGAATTTTGACAAATTCAAATTTGGCAACCGTATAAAACTATGTGGTTCTTCCGTCGTATTGTGGATGCTTTGATTTAACGAAGTGGTAAATGATGACGACACATTAGATAAAAATTCGTTTTGTTCCTTCAATAATCGAGCCATCACCGTTTCAATTTGACTCGTTTGTTTACGTTGCTGTGGTGCTACTACTGACTCTACAAATTTGGTCTGTACACCTAAGTACTTCGTCTCGATTTCCGCCATTTCTGATTGTACTTCGTATTTGCTTAACACTGTCTCACATTCGATGAAATCCGTGAATGCTCTCTCTAACAACTCTAGCCTGGATGAAATATCCGAATCCGATGTTCTCTCAGTAATTTTGTCAGCGAATGGCACCATTCGCGTAATACTTCCTTTTGCCAGCCCTCTTCTTGCTATATATTCTTTAACAATTTCTTTATCGGACATGTTAAATAATCACACTCAATCACAGTTCACACCACAAATATAATCTGATACTAATAATATAATAGAATAATCTGATTTATTCGGACCAATTTCAACCCGATATACAATAACGACGAAGGTTACACTATTCTGACAAATGCTTATACTATGTTATATTTAGTTTCACTTGATGTAAGCTATTTTGCTATGTTTCTCCTTCACTAGGATTAACTCGTTTCAGTGTGATCCTTCTCGAAATGTACCGACGCTAAATTCGGCTAATTGATACACCTTCACTGGGATGAACTTGTTGCTCGATCCTTCTGGCAGTTATAGACGCTAAAATTCGACTCGAAGATGGCTTCTCCACGTTGTTTCACGAAAACTTTTAGTAATTATTATTGCAAATGGCAACCGAAAATGAATATTATACTTCGCCAATCACTGTCTCGTAATTTAAATTTGCAAGTTAACCTTGGTTTGTAGCTCTGGATCATTAAATTTCACTTAAATATCGCCTTTATCCGATCCGGCTCGAAGGACCAAATTCCATATGTGCAACACACGATTAATCAAATCACCAAAATCACTTAGTGGACTGTATTTTTCTTGTCGCTGAGTCGGTGTAAAATGAAAGGCTTTATATACACGGTATACTTTTACAAAATTTATTTAGTAATTAAATATTCTTCGATGTACAAATTAAACCAAAAAAAATTGTTTGGTGTGAGTTTAATTTCGCCATTCAATTTTGATTGTTTTTTGGTTGAAAGAGCGTTGTTCGTGGTTGACATACAGACACAGATAAAAAATAAAACGTTTTACGCTTCTTTTTATATCCATATTATTTATCTCTTCCCTTTTATATATTTGTCTCCTTTATTTTGTTTAGTGTGTTTAAGCAATTTCTCGAAATATCTCGAACATAAATTTTGTTGTGAAATTGTACTAGAGTTTGCTTATGTCAATATGACAGATACAACATACAGCAACATAAGGTAATAATAATTTTCTTATACAATATAAATTTATAAATAAGTTAATGTACAATAAATATTATTTGATTTTACAGCATAATGGATATCATTTACATAGTGAATATAAGATAAGTATAAATTACATAAATTTGTTTGTGATGGTTAATCATTTATTTTGTTTTCTTTCAGGTATATATATACATCGTTTTACGACTTCCTCATCAGACTTTGCATGGCTAAATTATTAATTGGAGTGAAACGAAGAACATCATAAGAACAAATTTAAATGAATAGTGTAACATACAAAAATAAATAAATTGTGTTTTTTTGTTTTGTGATTTTAAATTTTAGAGTGTTTTCAATTTTTGTCGAGTGCTACCAAACAACTAACATAATTTACTAACTATCAACTACTTAGGTGTCTGGAACCGTGTTGAGTCTTTGTTGCTAACATTCCTTTCCCATCCCTCGATCTTGTTATATGTAAAAAGGTTGTACGACGGCGGCCTGGCCAGGGGCGGATATTACAACTATTAGACTTATGTGGTTATCGATGTGGCGCCTTCCTTTACAGGGTGAAATATTGCTATGTTGGATTCATGAAGAATGGAGTCGTATTGTGGTAACATGGGTATAGTTCTTGGTGGTATTCGCATTTATAATACGGGAGACTTGCTTAATGCTTGATCGTACATCGCAATCAAATTAATCAATCAATCAATTAATCGAGAACAATACTACCGTCTTTTGTACGGTAACATTTGTAATTTTTTATGATGCCGTAATAATTCAAGATAACTAAAAACTCGATAAACAAGTAAATTTGTAATTTACACCTACTACATTATTTAACAATTTATGCTTCGTCTATGCGAACCAGATTAGCATTAGGCGTAAGTTGTAAGGTTAGTTTATTTTCGAACCCTGTCAATTCCAACTCAACTTCAATTCAACCTCTATCCAACCTTATATAGACCTCTAACTCAACCTCTAATCCAATCCTAAACTCAATTCCAACTCAGCCTTAAACCCAACCTTCAACCCAACCCAAACTGAACCGCCAACTCAATTCCAAATCAACGCTCAACTCAATCGTTTAATCAACACATACATTAACTCAATTCCGAACAACTTAACCTAACTTCCAACTCAAATTTCAGCTGAATCCCCAAATAGATCCCCAACCGAACAGTTACATCAACATAAACTCAATCCCAGAAACATGGTCCGAAAAAATATATTCTTAGATTAGTGCTTTATTTTTATGAGCCAATCAATAATATTTATAAATTAAATAATTTTTATTTGGTTTAGAGCTCTTTTGATTTCTATTTAACTAATTGAAGCTTTGAAGGGATTTTACATCATCTGATTACGATTGGTGATGAAGATGAACACATCTATGACCCCCTGTTGAGAGTGCAGAATCCATGGGCTGACAAACAATAAAGTTGCATGAAGCAAAAAACAATTTAGCCCTTTGGAACCTTGCGGCAACATATGTTGCCAAGGCCTATTCTCGTTTGTTTAAGCTATTACATTTGCTTTTTCACACATTTTTATCCTATTGTCTCTTTCTTTAATATAATATAATGTCGTTTGGTTGTCATTTTTCCCTCGAAATGTACAAAAACTGACTATATTATTGATTTTAGTGTGACACGGGCCGAAAAATTTTGTACTGTTGAAAACCGTAAGTTTTATTGGCTGTTTATATTATTATAATTTTGTTTTTTGAAGACTATTGTATTTACTTAGTTTTGTTAACAGTTTTTAGTTATATAATCGATAAAATATCGAAAAATTTGTCACTTGCTTTCGAATAAATTATAAAATTGTAATGACCACAAATGTTGCCAAATATACTGATGTGTAATGGCAACATTTGTTGCCATGTCAACATTTGTTGCCAAATCGAGTGAAACGTAACAAGTAACATAGCATTACATTATAATTCTGTATTCATTTGTAAGTAAAATGTCGCAAGAAAAAAAATTTTACTCATTGCAAGAAGATGCCGATCTTATTTGATGAATCTGACAATGAGCTGAATGAAGACGTTTACGGCGAAATAGATATTGACGAAGTTCCCGAACATAAAGATAGTAATGTTATTGAAATATTAGAAGTTAAAGAGAGATTTGAAATCGATGAGTTTGATGTTGATTTGGCAGATACGAGTATCGTCTCAGAGGGTGAAGGCGTGCTTGGTGATCAAACTGATATCCCCTATTTAACAGCCATAACGAAATTTAATATGTAGATAAATAATTATAAAATCAAATAAAAAATATAGCTTGGAGACGACGTCCATTTGAACCAGAACCTTTCATTTTTCAAACAGTTGAGCTAACTCTAACTTCGATGGAATACAGAACGCCTTTACAAATATTTGAAAAATATATACCACAGCAAATGTATGAAGAAATTGCACTTTATACAAATTTGTACGCTATACAAAAGGGCCGCTCGGGTTTTAAACGGAATAGAAATACATTTGATAATGGGAGTCAATCAATTGCACCAGTCAAGACCAAGGACAGATTTTTCTGGCTTAGGTCTCATATAGACTTTATTGATAACGAAACAATTCCTCTGATTGTAAGGATAAATTTATAAAAACTCGACCACTTATCAATTGTGTACAACGACGATGCTTAGAGTAGCCGGTGGAAGAAACTGTTTCTGTTGATGAACAGATAATACCATTTAAAGGTCGGTTGAATATTAAGCAATATGTTAAGGGAAATCCATGTCCTTGTGGTCTCAAAGTATTCGATTTGTATAGAAAATCAGGATATTCCTATGATTTTATTTTATACCAGGGAACACAAACGGAGATTTCAAGTTTTGATCGTGTGCGTGTAGGCCTTGGAGCAGCAGTGGTTATTCATTTGTGGTCGCCTTAAATTACCAGGCCACACACTCTTTTTTGATAATTTTTTCTCCAGTCATCAATTATTTGAAATACTCTCGCAAAACCACTATTAGAATTAACAGGTTTAATAATCCAAATTTTAGAACAAACTCGATATTGAAAAAGCAAGGGTGGGGTAGCGCTGAAGAAATTGCTAATCGGGATGGTAATATTGTATTGGTGAAGTGGCAAGATAACAAATCAGTGCACCTGGCATCCAATTATTGTGGGATAGGCCAACCAGAAAAGGTAAAACGTTGGGACAAAAAAGGTAAAAAGTATGTTGGGATTAGTCAGCCTACAATTGTAAAGAAGTACAAAGGTGGGATGGGTGGTGTGGAACTATTTGACCAGTACATGAGTTACTACTGCATATTTATTAAATCCAACAAATGGACACTTCGTGTAATGACTCAACGACCAACGACACATAGAGCCTTGTTGAATATAAATTAAATGTTGCCCATAGTCTGACCAACGTGCAACTACATAACAGGAAACGTTTAAACGAAGATTCAGAATTAGATCTGGATTCGGTTCGTCGTTGTCACGAAATAAGGCCAGTAGCAGATATCCGTTTCGATGGATTCAACCATCTACCAAAATTTGACGAATCACATTCCGCATATCGGTACAAAGGACTTGGCTGGTTATCACGCTCCAGAATTGTCTGCATTAAATGTAAAGTGCATTTGTGATGTATGAAATGCTAAATCAAAATTAACAAAAATTCAATTTTTCACAAAAGTGACATAAATAAAGATCAAAATTTAAGCCTTAGTGCACTTACACGACATCAACATAAATATTCTCGACAGACAAAAAAATTTTAGAAAAAGATCGATTTTGGAAATGCTACAAATTAAATCAACTACAAATTCATTAAACATAGCAATTCAGCGACTGAAGGGTATGGAACGTCGGTTTCTTAGAGACAAACATTTTCAAGACCAATACAAGAATTTCATGAAGGAATATTTATCTCTTGGTCATATGGAAGAAATTTCACAAACGGCTATTGACGGCTTCTTTTTACCACACCATGGGGTCATTAAAAAGGATAGTTCTACAACGAATCTTCGAGTTGTATTTGATGGTTCCGCGAAAACTAGCTCTGGCGAGTCAGAACGACTGTTTAGCGGCTGGCCCGACAATACAATCAACATTATACTCAATAATTTTACGTTTTCGGGAACATCGTTTTGTCTTTTGTGCTGACATTGAGAAAATGTACAGACAAATTCTTGTTCATGACGACGATACAAAATTCCAAAAAATTGTATGGAGAGAAGAACCATCTCATCCCATTAAACATTATAAGTTAATTACCGTAACATATGGATTATCATCTGCTCCTTATTTAGCAACAAGGGCACTTAATCAAATCGCTAAAAATTTAATGAATTCTGATCTAATTACAGCCAAAACAATCGAGAGAAATATTTATGTAGATGACCTCTTGACGGGAGGAGACATACTAGACGAAACACAAAAACTGACAACTTCAATAAAAACCACGTTATCTTACTACGGTTTTAATTTGCGAAAATGGGTGTCTAATTTTAATGACATTCTGCAAGACATTCCACTCAGAGATAGAGAACATCATTTGAAAGCAATCGAAGATTCAGCCATTGACAAGGCAGTGAAGGTGTTAAGTCTGCAGTATGATCCAAGGGAAGACACTTTTAAATTTCGGGTCGAGATATTGCTGAATTCAAGGCCTACAAAACGAATTATACTTTCCGAAGCCGGTAAAATCTTTGATCAACTCGGTTGGATCGCTCCGATCACCATCAAAATTAAAATCTTTATTCAACGACTCTGGATTTTAAATTTGAATTGGGATGATCATCTACCAGAGAAAGAAGCCACAGAGTGGGAACAACTGCGGCTTACACTATCAAAAATAGAACAAATTTCCATTCCACGTTATGTTCGAACGATAAAATCATCCAAAATTGTAGTACATGGGTTTTGCGACGCCAGCCAACTTGCTTATGCCGCAGTAGTTTACTACAAAGTGACCACGGAAGAGGGAGAAACTTACAGTCACTTAATTACATCAAGAACAAAAGTAACCCCTATAAAGCAACAAAGCCTTCCGCGCCTGGAACTCTGTGGAGGAGTGCTGCTAACAAATTTGATGGATCTGGTCAAAAGAGAAAATAATCTCAATATTCAAGAAGTTTTCTTATGGACAGATTCAACCAACGTACTTGATTGGCTTACATCCCATCCTCGCCGCTGGCCGACATTTGTTGCCAATCGCACCACTCAAATACTGTCGTCATTTAGTCGATCACATTGGCGTCATGTACCATCACCACAAAATCCAGTCGATAGTGCCTCGAGAGGGCTTCTTCCAGACGAACTTACAGAGAATGCTTTATGGTGGAACGGACCTGAATGGTTAACTAAACCAGAGAAATTTTGGCCATCGCAACAAAGGGATTATGCCAACTTTTATTCTCTACCCGAAAATATAATCCTTACGTCAACCGTCGAATATGATATCTTCGAAAACTTAATTTCGAAGTGTTCGCCGTTCCATAAGCTCCAAAGAATAATAGCCTATTCTCTAAGGTTCATTGCAGGGTCCAGGAAGCAAAGGTCAATTGGAAGTAACTCCTTATTCCTAACCCGAGATGAACTGTATGAAGCACTCTACAAAATATGCATATATGATCAACGGAACTGGTTCAAACAAGAAATTGAAGGCATACAGAAGATAAACACAGTAAAACATATAAGCAATCTAAAATCACTCACTCCATTTATTGATGAGTCTGGAGTATTACGAGTTGGTGGCAGGTTGGAAAAATGCGAACTACCATTGTCTACAAGGCATCCCATTATTCTCTCATAAAAATCAGCGGTAACAAAACTGATTTTCGAAGAATTCCATAGAATTCATAAACACGCTGGGCCATCATTATTACTAGCATTGTCAAGACAACAATATTGGATTCCTGGTACACGAAATTTAATTCGTCGAATTGTGCATAGCTGTGTTCCTTGTACAAGGCAACGGGCTAAAAGTGAGATCCAACTGATGGGCAATCTGCCAGAGTATCGATTAGAACTGGCTCGGCCATTTTTGAAAGTTGGGGTTGATTATGCTGGACCTTTGCTGATACATTTGACTAAGGGAAGGGTACAAAAAAACTACAAAGCATATATATGTTTATTTATTTGCCTTAGTACGAAGGCAGTGCATCTTGAATTAGTGAGTGATCTTAGTAGCGATGCATTCCTTGTTGCTCTTAAACGCTTCGTTTCTCGTCGTGGATGCTGCCAAGAAATCTCCAGTGACAACGGCACCAATTTTGTTGGCGCAAACAACGAACTTCAAAAAACGTTTGAAAATTGTATAGCTCAGCCTAATGACATATCTCATTTTCTTTCCAGGAATGCAATTAATTGGCATTTTATACCTCCCAATGCTCCTCACTTTGGTGGTCTTTGGGAACCGGCGATTAAGTCTACCAAATTTCATTTGCGCCGAGTTACTGGTGATTCAATACTTACGATGGAGGAAATGATCACTCTCCTTACTGAGATTGAGAGTATTTTAAACTCTCGGGGATTATGTGTGCTGTCAGCAGATGAACTAGATGCTCTTACTCCGTCCCATTTCTTAATTGGGCATTCTTCTACAAAATTACTTGAGCAGGAAATAAGTCATCTTAAACCATCTCATTTATCACGCTGGCAAATGATACAACATATGAACCAGCATTTTTGGAAGCGTTGGCATCTGGAGTATATCACATCACTACAACAGAAATCAAAGTGGTTAAAACAAAATACTTCGATCAACTTAAATGACATTGTAGTTATAAAAGAAGATAACGTTCCTGTAAACAAATGGCTGCTTGGAAAAATTATCAATATTCACTCCGGTTCCGATGGCCTCATTCGGGTAGTCACATTAAAAACTAAAAATGGTGAACTGAAGAGACCAATAGCAAAAATTGTTTGACTTCCTGTTGAACCTGCTGGTTCAACGCCGGCGGAATGTTCATAAACATCTGGATGCAGCAAGATTGATTCTGAAATGGAGAAAAAATATAGATCAATTTATTTGAATTTTATACCGATTATTTAGTTACTTAGCTTAAATAGAATTTTCACGGATTGAATTTTCACGTCCAATGTTGTGACACACACTAAAAAGAAAGATATCTTAAGATAAAATCCCATTTATTTAATTAAATATTTACATTATATAATTTATACCTTTGATTAGATTATGCATTTTCCTTGTTTGTTTATTTTCTAAATTTTGACATTTCACAATAATTATGGCATAATCATCTAGTACTTAATAATTTATAATTTATACATTACACTGTAAAGTACTACCAATTATTGTAAAGCTACTGTACCAACAAATAATTGCAATCTCATTCTTTAACCAAAACTGCAATACCGGTATATGTTTTATTGCAATTGGAAGAACTTTGGTTTCGAATTTGGAAGTTCTACTTTTGTGACCATCAAAGCGATCAAACCATTTTGTGAAAAATAAAAAGCGAAGAATTATTATAAAATAAAAAGTGTGTAATCTCTCTATATATAAAAATGACGTGTGTGTTTGTAACACTAAAACTCAAGAACCACTGCACCGATTTTAATAAAAATTTGTAGGTGTGTTCTATGTGTCGTGAGGAGTGTTTTCGTATAGTTTATTTTTTGTCCGATAGATAGTGCAAGATTTTTTTTTTTTTTTTTTTCGTAGTATAAAAAATTATTTTCACTAGATTTTAATAAGTATCGTTCGGTATGTCTTTAAAAAAAAAAAAAAACTATTCTACAAACGAATGCACATTACGGTGTGTTGCGAAATAATAATAATACAAAAAATAAAACAATATTTCAGTCATCACACGATCAAAACCAGCAGATGAATTAAACGCGTGTTTAGAATCATCTCATTTGTTCAAAAACTATAACTTACTGTAAACATGCGGGCACAATTACAAAACGATGCATCATCCCATTTATTTGCCAACCAATTATTGGATATTGGAAACGGAAAAATTGCTATAGATAATACAACAGGATTAATAACATTGCCTCTCGATTTCTGTGTTACAAATGAATCAAAAGAAGATTTAATTTTAAATGTATATCCCAATATTGCACTTAATTATACAAATCATTGCGTTAGTGACTTTAATATTGACATTTAAAGTAAGATTTGTGGCCAAACCAAAACATACAAATCCATTGATTGCGTTATGGATCCAGATGAAGTTGTGAACTGGGTTTAATTTCTAAATTCACTTGATTTGCCTGGAAATCCACGCCACATTCTACAATTAAAAATTGGTATGCCAATAATTCTTTTACGCAAATTAAATCCACCACGGGTAGGCCGCGCTTAAAGACATTTGGAGTTTTATTCTAATCAATATTTTTACATAATACGGATATTTTAAATCAAAAAAATTTACAAAGTATTAAAAAGAATTTAAAGGTAATAAATAAAAAATGTATGATACGAGGTTAAGTTAAATAGACATTTTTATTTATTTGTTATGCAGATTTTATATGTAAAAATTAAAATGACACGTAAAGTTTCAAATATTGGTCGCAACGCATGTCGAAACAATCAAATAAGAACACGACGTTCAAATGAAACACCAGCTGAACATAGAGAACGGATTGGAAGGGTTAGATTGCAAATATCACAGTTACGTGCAAATGAATCAGCTGAACAATGCGAATTAAGAAATGAATCAAATCGAATTGGAAATAGACAAGCAAGAAGAAGCACATCAAATACATAATATTTAATAAGCTTACTTTTCGTTATGATCATACAATTGATTATAGCTTAAATCCAATTATTACTATAAGCGGTATGAATAACATTTGTGTGCATTGCAAAGCTTTAAAATTCAAAAATGAAGCTCATGGCTTGTGTTGTGCAAATGGTAAGGTAAATTTGCCAGTTTTAATTGATCCACCAGAGCCATTGCTAACATTAATTTCGGGAACAACACGACAGTCGAAGCATTTTTTATCAAACATTCGAAAATACAATAACTCTTTTCAAATGACTTCTTTTGGTGCTACAAATATTATTACTGATTATTTCATGCCAACATTCAAAGTTCAAGGCCAAATTTATCACTCAGCAGGTTCTTTATTACCACTTCCAGATGATACACATAAATTTCTACAAATTTATTTTATTGGAAATTCTGATGATGAATTAAATGTACGTTGTGAAATCAATTCATGTACAAGAAGAGTAATTATAGAATCATTACAAAATTTATTTCATGAACATAATGAACTAATTAAATTATTTAAAACGTCACTTGAAAAAATGCCATCGGATAATCATAGAATAGTAATTAGAGCCAATAAAACTCCTATTGGAGAACACTCTAGAAGATTTAATGCACCAACAATCAATGAAGTTGCGATAGTTATTGCTGGAGACCAATTTTAATCACGTGACATTATATTACATCGCAGAAATGATAGACTTCAACGTGTTTGTGAAACACATAGGTCTTATGATGCATTACAATATCCAATTATATTTTGGCAATGACAAGATGGATATCATATTCAAATTAAAATGATAAATCCAGTAAATGGTAAACAAATATTTATTAAATTTTTCTATTAAACAAAATAAATATTATATTAATAATTAATATAGGTGAAGAATTAAATAAAAAAGTAAGTGCTATGAATTATTATTCATATAGACTTATGGTACGGGAAAATGAAGAAAATCATATATTAAAATATCGCCAATTATTTCATCAATATATTGTTGATATGTACGCGAAAATAGAAACAGAACGTTTATTATATATTCGATTAAATCAAAAAAAAATTACGTTCAGAAGAATACATACATCTTCGTGATGCAATAAATAATGATGGAAATGTCAACAATATTGGAAGAATGACAATTTTACCAGCAACGTTCACTGGAAGTCCAAGACATACGAGTATGCATGAATATGCACAAGATGCAATGTCATATATTAGAAAGTACGGACGCCCAGATTTATTTCTAACCTTCACATGTAATCCCAAATGGGATGAAATAAAACAAAATTTATTTCAAGTTCAAACATATACAGATCGTCATGATATTATAGCACGTGTCTTTAAACAGAAACTTAAGTCATTACTGGATTTAATAACGAAACATAAAATTTTTGGCGAAACACGTTGCTGGATGTATTCCATCGAATGGTAGAAAAGAGGATTGCCACATGCCCACATTTTAATTTGGTTAGTGGCACAAATAACACCAAACGAAGTTGATAATATAATTTCTGCAGAAATTCCAGATTTAACAACTGATCCAGAATTATTTGAAATTATTAAAAAAAATATGATTCATGGTCCATGTGGTGCATATAACATCAATTCACCTTGCATGATTAACGGTAAGTGCTCAAAACGATACCCAAGAGCATTAATATCAGAATCAATTACAGGCATTGATGGTTATCCATTATATCGTCGGCACTCAATTGAGGACAATGGTCAATCTTTCATTATTAAAATTAAATTTATTAATTAAATTTATTAATTTTTATTAATTAAAAATGAAGAAATTGAAATAGATAATAGATCGGTTGTACCGTATTCACCACTATTATCTAAAGCATATAAAGCACATATCAACGTTGAATATTGCAATTCCGTGAAATCAATAAAATATATTTGCAAATATGTAAACAAAGGGAGTGATATGGCAGTTTTCGGTGTAACATCTAATACTAACACAAATATTGATGAAATTGCACAATATCAAATGGGACGTTATATAAGTAGCAATGAAGCTATCTGGCGAATTTCATCATTTCCAATAGATGAACGACATCCAACCGTTGTTCATTTAGCGATTCATCTTGAAAATGGACAAAGAGTTTACTTTACTACACAAAATGCACTACAAAGAGCAGAACAACCACCACTAACAACATTAACTGTATTTTTTTCATTATGTCAAACTGATTCATTCGCAAAAACATTATAATATTCAGATATTCCAACATATTACACTTGGAACATATCTAAAAAAATATTTGAACGTCGTAAACAAGGAACTCGAGTTGAAGGCCAAATAAATATATTTTCTACCCATGCCTTAGGAAGATTATATGCTGTACACCCAAACAATGCAGAATGCTACTATTTACGTTTATTATTAGTTAATATTCATGGACCAACATCATTCGAAAATTTAAGAACAGTAAATAATAATATATGTGTAACATATCGAGAAGCATGTCAACTATTAAATTTGCTTGAAAACGATGAAAATTGGGATAATACAATTGCCGATGCATCGATTTCTTCTGCACCACATCAAATACGTATACTATTTTCCATAATAATAACAACATGTTTTCCATCAAGTCCATTACAATTATGGGAAAAATATAAAGATTGTATGACGGAAGACATTTTACATCGTATACGTTCAAATACACTAAATTATGATTTACAATTCACAATAGATATGTATAATCGAACATTAATTTTAATTGAAGATATTTGTTTATCAATTGCAAACAAAATATTATCACAATTAGGATTGACAGCGCCCAATCGTTTAGTAAATGATATCACCAATATTGAAATCCAACGCGAACAAAACTTTGATATACATTTATTAAATGAATATTTACAAGAAAATTTACAAAAAATGATTCAACAACAAAACCATGTTTATGATACAATTCTGTCAGCTATAAATAATCAAAGAGGTGGATTATACTTTTTAGATGCTCCAGGAGGAACCGGAAAAACATTTTTGATATCATTAATTTTGGCAAATGTAAGATCTCAAAAAAACATAGCATTAGCAATTGCTTCTTCAGGTATAGCAGCAACATTATTAGATGGCGGTAGGACTGCTCATGCAGCATTTAAACTTCCATTAAATATGCAAATAATTGAAACACCAACATGTAAAATATCAAAAACATCAGGAATGGCAAAAGTATTGCAACAATGCAAAATAATAATCTGGCACGAATGCACAATGGCGTATAAAAAATCATTAGAAGCATTAGATAAAACATTAAAAGATTTACACAATAATCAACAGTTATTCGGTGGTACAACAGTATTATTATCAGGCGATTATAGACAGACACTACCTGTTATACCACGATCAACTCCGGCTGATGAATTAAATGCGTGTTTAAAATCATCTAATTTATGGAGAAACGTTCAAAAATTAAATTTAACAAGAAATATGCGTGTTCATTTGCAAAACGATGAATCCGCTGTAACATTTTCCAAACAATTATTGGACATTGGAAATGGAAAAATTCCAATTGATATTACAACTGGTTTAATTACATTTCCACATAATTTTTGTATTTTAAAAGAATCAAAAGAAGAATTAATTGAAAGCGTATATACAAATATTGTACAACAATACAAAAATCATAATTGGTTAAGTGAACGAGCAATATTGGCAGCAAAAAACAAAGACGTTAATGATATAAATATTGCCATTCAAAATAAAATTGTAGGTGAAACAACGCATATAAATCAATAGATTGTGTTATAGATCAAGACGAAGTGGTAAATTATCCTACAGAATTTTTAAATTCATTAGATTTGCCTGGAATAGCACCACATATTCTTCAATTAAAAATTGGTGTACCAATCATTTTATTACGTAATATTAATCAACCAAAACTTTGTAATGGTATACGACTTGCTGTTAAAAAATTAATGACAAATGTCATTGAAGCAACCATATTAACTGGCAAATACAAAGGTGAAGAGGTTTTAATCCCACGCATTCCAATAATTCCATCAGATGTGCCATTTAATTTTAAAAGAATACAATTTCCAATACGTCTAGCTTTTGCTATGACTATAAACAAATCACAAGGTCAGTCATTTCAAGTTTGTGGTCTAAATTTGGAATATCCATGCTTCTCACACGGTCAGTTATATGTTGGATGCTCACGTGTAGGAAAACCTTCATCATTATATGTGTACGCACCTGAAGGTACAACTAAAAATGTTGTATACCAAAAAGCATTGGAATAAATCATAAATCAAACAATTTTTATCTAATTAAAATATTTTTAATTTAATTTTTCATTATAATTTTAATTTAATAAAATACAAAAATTAAAAACAAAATATAATCTTTAATTTAAAATGCCAAAAAAAAATAATGTTTTATTCCAGATTGTTACGATGATACCTAGAGTAGAATAGAATGAGTTAATTGATAACGCAAAGTTCTACAGTACTAAAATGGAATTTTCCATGATAAAACTGTTCTTAATGAATAAAATTCTGTGAAGAATAGAAATGAATTAAAAAGTGATTTAATAGTGTTTTAGTGCGATATAAAAATTATAAGTTAGTAATCAGTAAAATTGTCCGATAATAATACAAAACTGATTTTGTGAATTATCGTTAATAAATTATGATGAAATAATTTTTATGCTCAAAAAATAAAATTCGTTATAAATTGAAGTGTTGTGTTTTATTCAAAATCCAGTGGTACGAACCTTGATTGACAAGACAAAAACGTAACAATATGTTCATCAAAAAATAAAAAAAACTTACACGTCCAGCAAAGCGGGCAGGGTACAGCTAGTAACTATATAAATTTATTTATCAATAAAATTTCACCGGTTGGACAAAACCGAACGGATCTTGGAATAATACAGTTACGTGGGAATTTACGCAAAACATTATTTAATAAATCCAGTATAATTACGTGGATTTCGATTCTCATCGGTTTGTGCCCCAATAGGCACCTTATAAAAATCGAGAAAATTGGTTTGGACTAATAAATTTTTTAGAATTTTTTGCAAATTAATTTAATGTTTAGCAGGATTTCAATAACTTTGGTCTTTGCTAGCGGAAGTTAAATGTATTTTATTAACAATTATATAGGGGAAATCCGCCCGGGCAGGTTAGCACAACCTTCATCGAAAGGGGTGGCACAACCTTCATCAACCTTCGAATTAACTAATTAGCTAAAAATAAACAAGAAACAAATATATTTAATTCAAATTAAATACGAAATTGAATTTTACTGGGTTTTTATGGTTGAAGAGTTTTGGGTAAACATAATCTACCTAACGTTTGAATTGAATAATATATAAAAAAAAAATTAAAATTGGTCACGCCATCAGAAAAAATAGGAATAGACAATTCAATTCTGAATTGTTTAATTTTACTTTGTAACGATCTTGAAAGTGTAGCAAATAATTCCATTAGTACATTGAAATGTTAAAAAGAAAAAATATCTCTAATAATCATTTATCAATAGAGACAAATCAGTAACACGTTACATGAATACTAATAGTGATACAAATAAAATAAAAACACTTTATAAAGATATCCTCGTAATGTCGAAAGCATAGAATGAAATAAAATTATAATTGACAACCCTTTATTAATCATTTATTAAGATATTTACCATCTTATTTTCATCTTTATGTCGAGACTCACTCCCAAAAATATCCTCTCTGATAACATTGATAATAGAAATTCCATAAAGAAAATGATGATTATGCTCTAGAATATTATTATACATAAAACAAAAGTGGAAAAGTATTTTTTTTTTGGTTTTTCGTTCTTAGATAGATAATAGATAAGAAAACATACACAGAATAAAAATGAATTGCTTAATAATAAACTAAAACGTGTTTTGCATTTCAATAAATTAAATCTGAAATATTTTTCGGAAAAATGAAAAAAAAAAAAACACAAATTCACATTTTGAGCTTTTCGCATGAAACTTGAGTGAGCGAAAAGAAGAACAAGATAGATAGCGATTGAGAAATATTGCTTAATCCATTTTTTATTTTTTATTTTTTTTTTTCCACATACATAAATCAAATCAGATGTGATGTAAATTTACATAATACATACAAAGAATTTCCCAAAATTTATTTTGTATAAATAAATAACACGATAGTCTCATTACATAAATGAACGGTTAAAACAATATAACAAAACAGTCAGGCAAACAAAAAGCATATAAAAGCTTCATTCAGCAATAAAAATATTTCATTGACTTTATTTTAAGCAAATTTAAGCTTCGACTGGATTATTCATAAAAAATTAAAATCGTTCAAAACAAAAACCAGCTTACCAATTTTTTGCTATATCAAATAATAAATTCTCATGTTGATATCATACTAACACCCATAATATCTAACGTTATTTTTGTATATGGTATATACATATTTACAGTACAGAATTAGATATTATTTGTCTTTTTAGAGTATATAAAAAACAAGAAGCTTTCTATAATTTTATAATTCAATATTTTATTTAAGAGCAAAAGAATATTAATGCAAAGAGCTTTTCTTCGAAGTAGGGATATACCCATAGAAACAGTAAACAAAATATTATTATTTTTTATTTATAATACATTATGGCCTAGTTTTTCAAATAATATTTTCTTACGAGTAGTTATCAAAAAATAAAAAAATAAAAATAAAAAATCGTCTAGCCAATCTCGAATTATTCAGAAATATACAATATTTACTTTGGTTTATGTAGATATTTTATCTTAACTTATTTGTTTATTTATTTAGATAGAGAAAATAGTTTGCAGGATTTTTATTTATTTATTATTTGTTAGATAGAAATGAATATTTTCTAGCAAAGAGCTTTTCATTCAATCAATTATTTATGAAAAATAATATTTTTTATGATCTTATTGGTGAGAATTGCTTTTAAGATACATAAGGCCACAGATGATTTAAATTTACAGTATTTGAATATTTTATTTTGTTTCCAGTGATACAGCTTACTAATTTTTCCACAATCGTATAATGAATAATAATGAAGAAGGTTAAGTAATTTATTGAATTGATATCTTTTTTTTTTTTTTTTTTGGCTTTTTGGTTATAGTTTACAATACGAAACAGGCTTTATCGACACTGATTCAATTCAGTATGCAAAATTATGTTACGAAAGGAGATGACAAGAACATCATTACTTTAAATTCAATCGTTATTTTGAATCAAATCACAATCTTCAATGACACTTAGGCCGAAATAAGCCCTTTTGGACAGAACAACAATTAGCAATAAGATACATCTATCGTTAAATAGGGAAACTAAAACAATGTATAACAAACTATTGTTACGTTTTTGCCTTGTCAATCAATGTTCGTATCACTGGATTGTAAATAATACAATATCAATTCAATTTATCACCAACGAATTTATTTATTTAGCACAAGAATTATAACAACACTATTTCACAACGAAAAATTTCATAACAACGATAATTCACAAAATCACTTTAAATAATTGTCACACAATTTTACTGCTCACTTATAATTTTTATTTATAGCTCAATGTTTAATTGTACTAAAATGGAATTTTCCATGATAAAATTGTTCTAAATGTTTCTGCGCTATTCTAACTGGAAAAGTCATGAGCTTTCTAGAAGTGTGGTTTGCGTATATAAAAAGACGAACGAAGTCAAATTGGATTAGTAGTATTTGGTAAGCGATAGTGTGAAGATTAAAAAGGAATTAGAAAGTGATTAATAAAATTGTATAAAAATTAAATAAAGTGATTTTTTGAATTATCATTAATAAATAGTTTTGTTATAATTTTTGTGTGAAATAAATAAATTCGTAGGTAATAAATTGATTTGTTTTTGTTTTTATTCACAATCCAGTGATTGACTCAAGGTTCGAGTGACAAGACAAAAACGTAACAATATGTTTGACAGTTCTGATCCCCAATATCGACCAAACCAAAGGGTGCTTTTTTCTAAATATTGGAGAAGGCCGGAGATATAATATAAATGTTAGAAAGCACATATGCCTTTTTTTAATATTTGATAAAAATGGCGTGTTAAGAAGACAAATCAAATTAAATTAATTTTACAAGTCAGAATTTAACAAATTTTATCTTACTCAGAAAATCGATATCTCTAAACTTTCTTGTATCGGCAAACAACTAACTATGATTTTCTGGTAGACCTGTCAACATCATGTGGCTGTCATGTGTCTTTAAAGGTAATCATCCTCATTCGCTAATCTTTCATACTGGTCCAAATGGGGCCCAACTTTGACCTCTCCGGTTTATTGAAGCGATTTCTTAGACTGTTTTTTTTTTGACGTTTGGTTCTCCCGTTATTTGACTTTTTAATTTTGACAGTTTTCAAATTCGAATTTTTGACTCCTACATACATATATGGTTGTATCTTCGGTTCTAAGAGAAATATTTTCAAATGCGATACCATTTTGGAAAGGTATTAATTCATCCTAAACTTTATCATAATTTATTTTTGAAGGTTCCCAGGTGGAAATACTGCAAACAAAGGTCTTATTCTTCCGTTAGATGGCTTAAAAATTACAATAAATTGATTTTTATATTTGCGCTTGAATTTTAAAGTAAGAAATGCATTAATTTCAGTACATTAATATCAGTGCAATATTCGGCACTGAATTTTGTAGACAATGAACTGTTGTTGATGAACTGTACAACAACTGAACTACAGTTGCATAGTTATGTTCATAGTAAAGCAAGCAAATATTAGAAATGTTTCAAATTACTGGAAACCATTGTAGCGTGCCAAAATTAAAACAAATAATTTATTAGGGTTCGAAATATCACATTCAAAAAAAATTAATTTTATTAATAAAAAAACAAATTTTAAAGTTATTCTCATACAATTAAATATACAAAAAAAAATGAAAAATGAAATTAAAACATAAAAATTAGGTGATATTAAATTAATCCAGAAAAAAAAAAAAACACTTTTAGTTTGAAAAAAAAAAAATAATGTTGCCTAAGATATAAAACAATCACGCAGCTAAATCTTTGTCCTATTATCCCACCATCTTGCATTTTACCAATTATGTGCTTTCCCGGAACATTCCATTGTTTTCCGCTGAATAATGAAAAATGAAATAAACAAAAAAAACTACCATCAATAACCAGGCACAAATCTGGTGTTTTACGTAAACAACACACACCAAAAAAAAATCAACGAAAAATGGAAAGCCTGCTTCGTCTCCACTCAACTTTTCGATATCGATATTTTACGTTTTATATTATTTAATGTTGGGCGCCAGATATCTACTAATAGCACGCTTCCCGGCAGAACTCAGTCCACAGTCCACTCACGCGTGGGTTCAAGAGATGTAAGCAACAGATCTTTCCGAGATCTCAAAGAAATTAGTTATTCACAAAAATAAACGGTAACAAAACAAAATAATGAAAAATAAAGAAATGAGAGGAGATAGCTAAGAAACAAATAAACCAATCAAAAAGGTAGTCAAATAAATAAAATCACTCACCAGTAACTTAGCTGTGCTTTCTCGTCGTCTTCTCTGCCATTCGTCCACAACTGTACATGTGTTTACTAATTGTTACTCCGGAAACGCACCATCACAAATGTACATATGCAAAGTACATGGAATTTATGAGCATAATCTAGTAGTATAATTACTGATTCTCCGCTCACCATGTGTAATCGGGGCAGTTATGTTGCGGCCCAAAAATAACACGCACGATTAATCACCAAGGTTTTCATAGTACCCAAACACAAAAAAACATTTGTCTATAATGGTCAACCAAAATTCACAAACCACGAGAAAAAAAAATAACAATCCAAAATTAAATTTTGTTTTTCTATTGGATAATAAGTCTTTTGTTTTACCACCAAATAATCAATAAAAAAATAAACCATAAGCGATAACACTGGTAGACTTATTCAAAAAGCCAATTATTTTCGAACCAAAAATAAATAAATAAAAAAATCACTGCTCTTTATTGTTCACCATCTCCTGCTTCACTGTCCATTCATCTCGTTACTTTCTTTCTTTTTTTCTTCTCGGCATGCGGTTTGATTTTCTTTATATACCTTTTCAAAAAAACGAAAATGCCGGATGTCGTCCCCCTCTTCGACCACAATTATTGGCCACTGCACCCACTAAGCCACTGAACTCCAATCGACTTACCTATTCTGACTTACACCTATTTGAGTTGGTTTACAATTGGAATTTAAAAACAATAATATTTATATCTAAAAGGTTGTGGGCTTGACTAGAGCTTTGTCGGAGATCAGGGCATGACATCTACATTAAATAAAAAAACCAATATCCGAAAAAAAACCATAAAAAAATCGATATCCACTAAGCAAAGATAGAAACAAGTCAAATAATACATTTAAATAATTTTCATTCATGTAATCTGCATCATTTATTAATGACCATCATCTGTATATTGCAACTTAATTGCTTTATTGTTATTGGCTTTTAAAATTCACAAAAAGAACAAACACATCAAATGAAGGGAAATCAGATAAATCCAATACAACAAAAAAAAACCGTTCACTGATTATTGATAGCAAAAAAAAACCTTACACCATGAGGTGTACAACTAATAGTATAGCTACGCTCCTTACATTATTTGCAAGGTTTTAATACTAAACCTTAAGACCCGGCCATTTATTTTGGTCATTCATCTAATGACTGCCTAGGATGATTCATCGAGTACTTGTATGACCTGCGTTATAAAGTTTATTGTTATACTAAAGTTTTAAAGAGTACCTGTACGTGTTTTATGATCTGAGTTGTAAAGTTTATTAACCTGTTAACCCCCAAAAAATAAAATAAATAAATTTGACTGTATGGATATATTACTGTCAGTTTTGTATACTTGTCATATAAATAGTGGTACACATTTTTCCACTCGTAGTCACAATTTGAAAGTGTTATTGTTGAGCGGTGCGAGTTCCGAGTAATATTAAAGAGAAAATACAATACGGTTAATCCGGAATGTTGTAATCATTTTTACTTAAGTAAGCCGAAATGCTAAAAAATTCCTAAACCGCAAAATAACTGGCGAAAAATAGCATTTGATAGATAACAGTTCAACCTTTCAAACAATTGTTAATACGTGTTTTTTTGGGGGGGGGGGGGTGGAGCGGGCGGCCTAGTTTAGCACTATGTAATTTCAAAATTTAAAGAATATAATTTTGATCATTTTTTACATTACAATTTGTGTTAAATTGGTAGATAACGCTACCAGTGGAACTTTCAGTTCTAAATTTGACAGACTTCATATCTCTAGTGGGAATACTGCAAACATAGGTTTTTTTCTTCCGGTCTTTTTACGCGAGAAATTGCTGCCTGCGTTTAATAGATAATGATCTGAAGTCTCCAGCTAGAATAGCAGCTTTAATGTTTAATTCATATTTAGACCACTAGGTGGATCCAAATTTGGAATAACACATTATTTTTTGTTATACAAAAGAGAGAATATATCGCAGTAGTGCAATTTTTAGTACAGATTTTAATCAGCAACTATTATTTAATGGCAATAGTTTGACTCTTACATTGCTTCAAAGTTCAAATATTTTTTGAATATTTTTTGAACAGTTTTAAGCTTAAAAAAATTTTTATTTAAGAGTTTTTCGGTTTTTGCATACTCTGTTTTGATTACATAATCGAAGTAAATAGATGTTATATCATTTTTTTCTTTACACCAATCAAAAAACTCTTTAGAATTATTAAAAAGCTCCCAACTACGCTTCTTGATGAAGCTGCTCTGGATAACCTCTTAAGGGTATGGCCAACCGCAACTGACGGTTCCTTGCCGTGGCTTGCTTTACTTTTACTTTGAAATTCATTCCATTATGATTGATTTTGGCAAACAATTTTTTTGTTCTTCAACTGTGATACAGCTCCCTCCGAACAATAATACATTTTTAATTGGCTGATTATAGAGACATTTTGCTTTCTACAAATTCAATAAATTTCTTTTGAAAATCATATACAGCTAGAGTATCATGTGTTTCTTCGTCTGATAATATGGCATAAGAAATCATATTTTGTTTATCTGGTGCTGATTTGTAAGCAACGATTGGAAATAATGTAGCCTTTTGTGAATAGTAGTATGCTGCTTGTATTTCATTTTGTGTGATGAACTTCTAGTTCTCCGAAAAACCCAAAATTACAACTTATTTCCCATCTTGAAGATTACTTTTTACTATCTGTAAATAGTTTGGTTGTTCTTTAGTAATGTAATCATGTTTTTGTAATGCTGCTTAACAAAACTTTGAGGAGTTTGATAAAATTTCGATAATTTCTTCAAGTGGAGTTGTAGTTTTTTTTAATTTGTAGATATTTCTATTCTATACATTTCTATTATTTTCGTGCTTTACTATAACAAACTACTAAAAATCTATTTATTTAAATTTTGAAACAACTTTTGATAAAGTGCTGCAACAACCATTGATAATTGTAATATATTCTCATTTTTGTATCATAAAATAATAAAAATATCAGTTCATTGTCTACTAAAGTCAATGCCGAAAATTGCACTTATTTTAATGCACTGAAATTAATGCATTTCATACTTAAGGATTCAAGCGCAAGTATAAAATTCAATTTATTGTAATTTTTAAGCAGTCTAACGGAAGAACAAGACCTACATATGTTTGCAGTGTTCCTACGTGAGATATATAGTCTGTCAAATTCAGAACTGAAAATTCCCCTGGTAGCGTTGTATACTCATTTAACACAGATTGTAATGTAAAAAAAAAATGATAAAAATTACATTTTTTAAACTTTGAAACCGTGCGGCTAAACTAGCGCCCCCCCCCCGTCCCACCCAAACACGATTTAAAACTTGTTTGAAAGGATGAACTATTATCTATCAAATGCTATATTACGTTTTTCGATATTTTGGTAGCTATGCCTCTAGCGGCAAAAATATAAACACAGACTTATCTGTTGGTAGCTCGTTAGCGAACGGTACTTTTCAAAAATAAATTATAATAAAATTTAGGATGAATTATTACCTTTCCAAAATGGTATCGTTTTTGAAAATACTACTCTTAACCGAATATACAGCCATTTATGTAGGATTCAAAAATTATAATTTGAAAACTATCAAAATTAAAAAGTCAAATAACGGGAGAACCAAAAGTCAAAAAAAAAAAGAAACGGTTTTCTTATTTTCAATATTTGATGGGTAACGCAACGTGATATCATTGTATTTCATTACTGATCTCCATTTTGAGTTCCACCTCTTGTATGCCCAAGGCGGTGTTACGAGTGGTTTGTGAAGTCACACCTGAAACAAAAAAAAAAAAACGAAATTGGTGGTGTCTTCTGCACGGCCGTATGTATTTTACGTGAAAACGTTTATTTGCAGTGAGAGTAATGATAGACTAAATATATTTATTAATTATTTTACTTAAATTTAGTTAATAGCCACTGTCTCTTTAAGCACAAATTAACACCAGAATTGCTCCGATCAGATGACGCGTTCTCTCGCCACAGTGCTCTCGAGCATTGTAAATCGCTATTTTATACTTTGTAATTTTAATTAAAATTTATGTGGAGATTAATTTCTTTAATTAAAAATAAAGTATCTGCCACAGATTCATAGAATGGCTCCGATAATTCTCCTTTTAAAGTACTCTCGAAGTTATTTGAAATTATGGATATGATGTTAAATTTTGCGAGATTGTTTGAAGTTTTATACTAGATTTTGCACGGTATTATTCATAATATTCAAGATTATTCTATGATTCTAAGTTTATTAAAGTTTTTCTGGAATATTCTAAATTTTTTATAAAAATTGTTCGAGCTTTTTGTGATTATTTGTATTTCTTGATATTATACAAAATTTGCACAGGGTTATGTTTAGCGTCTTGTTATAGAATTAGTGATTCATCGAGACTTTTGTTTTTAAGCTTTCCGAGAATAATACAATTTAGATAAATTTGGAAGATTTTGAGTTATATAGATGATATTTTTCTCGAATTTGTGAGACTTCCCACGATCCTCGAAATAATTCAAGATTGTTCTGTTTCAATATTATTCGAAGTTTTCCAAATTATTAGATTATTCGAGAATTTTAGATATGTAGTCTTTCAGTGATGAGTTACTTCTTTTTGTGAGGTTGCAACATAATCTGTATGTAACATGATCTTTTTACAATATTAATGAGTTTCTTATTTATTGTTTATTAGTAGATATAAAAACATAAAGCAGATTTTAAAACAAAATTTCGAGCCGATAGGTCGCTACGGACTATTTCTGTTCTATTCTAAAATGACCGGTAAAGAATAATCAAAATTTCAAAAATTAACTAACAATCGCCAAATTAACCGCCAACCGAATCCTCAACTCAATCAGCAAATCTACCTCAAATTGAGTTTCAAATCAACTCTTAACTTAACCCCAAATCAGCCCCCAAATAATTCCCTAATCGAATCTCTTACTTAATGCCAAAGTAAGCTAAACAAACTTAAGTCAACTTCAACTGAACTTAGCTGAGCTAACAGTGTTGTTAAGTAGTTAAACTAGATAAAAAATACCTCAAAAACTACGTGTAGTTAATCAATTAACTACGTAGACGAAAATCATGAATTAACTACATATTAGCTACATGCATTAACTACATTCGTAATTTGATCACTTCACTACGGATTCGTTGGTATAGTATATTCTTATAAGTGAGAAAGAACTAAGAAGCGAAAGTTGGAAAGTTGGTTTTTATATTTTATGATCACATCAGGATAAAGAGAAACAAATATTTTTTCCGCATGATACAGTATCACTGATACTTAGAAATACTAAAATTTATTATATTTATAATAGATTATAATTTATAAATAATAAATGCAATGTAATTCAATATCTTATCCTTATATATGAGCAACCACCAACCAGATTAATCTTCGTGCATGTAATACGTACTCCTAATAGCATTTACCTCCATCAATATTAAACTTTCAACATCATCATATTCATTATCATAATTATCACCAATATCATTGTTAATTTTTAATTAATAGTAGGTATGTACCAATTTTTTTTAGCTTTCAGGTTTTAATCTGTTACGTTTATCCGTATATATATGCCCAATTACTAAGTAATCTTTCTAATTGAGCTGAAGAGGCCGGAATTTTTAACAATTTGTTGGCCAATGCTGCTAACTGGTCGTGTATTCTGGCGGCAACATTCCAATATGTTCCTAGATTGGTTATGCCCTTTGTATTCAGTTTCTGGATAATACCTTCCTTTAGGTTAAACTCTTGGAAGCTATCAAGTCCACATTTTTCCAATTCTTCAATCAGAAACTAATCAACAATATCTCTTTGATCTAAGTTCATTGAGCTACCTCTGTATTTTGGATGCAAAAGATTTGCAGCTAATGCATACTTATTTAAAGCCATAGCTTTTCTCTTTAGGGCTTCTTCAAATTCATCTGGGAGCTGTAAAAAATGTAAACATTATAGAACATAGAGAAAATATTTCAGTATGTTGGAACTACCTGTAAATGCCTCCAATCTTCGGTTGCATCCGCTATAGAATATGTAAGTGTCTGACAATTATTTATTAAAATACATATTGGGTCAGACATTTTAATAAAATACCACCTTGATCAAAAAGTTCCCGGAATTTATTCAGAAAATTAAAAATACAAGTTTATTAATCTAAATCTATATTTTCCCCTTCAAAGTAATCCCCATCGACTACAACATACTTATGCCAGCGCTTGATCCAATCCTCGAAACATTTTTTATATGCGGTTTTCGGTATGTCCATCAGTGCTTGCTGTGATTTTTCCATTATTTCCTCTCGGCTGCTGAAACGCGTTCCCCGTAATGGTTTTTTAACACGATTGAACAGAAAGAAGTCACAGGGAGCCAAATCAGGTGAATTCGGTGGCTGTTGGATGGTATTTGTTGCATTTTTCGTCAAAAAATTACGAATAATGATTGCACTGTGCGACGGTGCATTATCATGGTGAAAAATCCACGAGTTTTCTGCCCACAATTCTGGTCTCTTTCGGCGAATTGCTTCACGCAAACGTCTAATAACGCCCAAATAATACTCTTTGTTTACGGTCTGGCCTTCTGGCAAAAATTCATGATGCCGACGTGGTTTTTTTGGTCTCGGCTCATTTGGTGAACGCCATTCACTTGCCTGATGTCTGGATTGCGTGTCGTACTCATAACCCACGTCTCGTCTCCAGTTATGATCCTTTTGATGAATGTGGGATCGGATTCAGCCTCGCAAATCATGTCTTTTGCGACGTCAACTCGATCTCTTTTTTGCATGAAATTGAGGTCTTTTGGCACCAACTTCGCTGCTACACGACGGAAACCCAAATTATTAACCAAAATGTCTTGGACGGATCCATAGGCAATGTTCAAGTCCGCCGCTATCTCTCTGATGGTTAATTTGTGGTTATTGACCAACATTTCTTTTACTTTATCAATGTTTTCGTCGGTTTTCGATGTCGATGGTCTGCTACTGCGTTCATCATCTTCGATTGACTCACGACCACTTTTAAACCGCTCCTGCCACTGGTAAACGACCGTTTTCTTTAGAGAATCGTTGCCGAAACACTTTTCCAACATTTCCAACGTCTGCGCACCATTAAATCCGTTTTTTACGCAAAATTTAATACAAGTTCGTTGTTGCAAATTTAAATCCATTTCTAAAATTGTAAATAATCGCCAACACACACAGAGATAGATGTACTCTTGACTACGTAACTTTTGCAAAGGTCAAGCTATGACGCTAAGATTTAGAGGGAATATCAACAACAGATGTACCAACTTAACATAAAACAGAACTCAAATCAGAACGATGGGAGCACCACACGGTGGTTATTCCGGGAACTTTTTGATCAAGGTGTATGTAACTGAATCTTTAAAATTGTTATCAAACAATATCTGACTTATTTTACTCTTCAATTTTACTTTACCATCAGCAGCAATATTTTTAAAAATATTCAAGTTGCCGATGAGAGACTCATAGGAGTCTCGGTAACTGCACCAACGAGGTTCAGCGGGAAGTTTTATTCTTTTGCCACCATTTTCAACTACAGTTTTCTCCAAATCAGCTCTCTTAAATTCTTTTAATAAACTTATGACTTTAGTTTCAGTATTTCTGTCAACTACGACTTTTGCCAGTAAGTTTCCAGTATGGGTACTGCAAGTATTATGCCAAAAAATTGATTTTTTGCCCATAGCTATCATGTTTTTAGCGTTATCGCTAGTCACCGCATAAATCTCAGTATTGTATTTTAATTTCGCTAGCTAAATTGATGATTCGCAAATTTTATTAAGTTCATCTCCCGTTTCACGTATTCCTGTCATATCATATGACTCGAAAAATGACAATTTATTATCGGTTGTTTGTATCATTGTAACCACAAGATTAGAGTTACTAGACGTATTTTTCCAACCATCAATAAGGAGGACTGTTTCCTCGCCAATATTATTTTTATCCCTATAAAGCACATCGGAGTATACGGAATCCAGAATTGTTGTAGATAATGTTTGCCTACATGGAGGTTTATACGATGGCCGTAATTGCGATAAAAAATCTTTAAAATATTTAGAATTAATGACATTAAATGGTATATTGCATCCGAAAAAGAAAGTTCCTAATGCCTGATCCAATTAACGTTTCTGTTCTGCACTTACATTGTCGATTTAGCCCAAAATATTTTTCTGCCGCACTGACGACTTTCTTGGACTGCGAAATGTACGGTTTTGATGTGTTAGGTGAAGATGACGGTGTTGATCCGAACCCCGATGAAATAACGAACTCTTTTTTTGATGCAGAAGAGTGACTGTTGATAGTGCTGAAGAAGCGCGATCAGCCGATAAAATATCGTGGTCAAAGTCTGAAGCGGCAACGTCATTGCTAATTGGCTGATTTGAAAGAATTCGAATCGGTTTAAAATACAAATTAAAAAGCTAGACATACATAACCCGTGAGTCCCGTGACGGAAACAGATACATCATCCAAGTCACTGAAATATACTAATGGTAGTGTTATATTTCCGTTAGCAAGCGCAATATCGCTTAAATTTGGCCTGTCGTCTGTAGAATTTTCATCTATTAAGTATGGTGCTAACTGCCTGACGAAGTAACTGGTTCAGATTGTACAATATTTATCTCAATTTCATGCCCACTACTATTATTTATTTCATGTTCAGAGTCACTACTGCTCTGAGTGGCTACAGATGATTGCGAGCTGCGGCTGCAAATACTATTTTCATTAGGCGATTTCGAAACCGATGTGCTTAAACGTGATGATGATGAACATAATTTTCTAAAAGGAAATCTATATCACTGAATATGTTTCTAATTTAATATAATTTTTTGTTTTACTTACCTATGCGCCACAAGTCGAGTTCTTGTTGTATTTTTGAAAACAGCGCTACACACTTTACACAGAGCTCCTATTTTTTTGCGACCACGCTTATCAACATTGTTGACTGGTTCGAAAAGACCTTCTTGCCAAAAAGTATGTAATTTCCGCCCACTACTACTTATTTTCGATTTTAATTCAGTTTTTTAGCTTATGATTTTGATTAAAAACTTGAAATTATGAATGTTACTATTTAAAAATAGTATGTTTTAAGACAAACTTATAAAACACGTTCAGTTCACAAATAAGAAATTGAGGATATGTCGAATTTTCCATCAGAAAGAAATGGGAATGACAGAAAGACAGAAAACAAAACCATGCATAAAAATAAAAAATTAGAAAATAAAAACACATTGACGTCATTAACTACATTAACTACATTTAACTACATTAATTACTTTAACTACATAAACTACATGACAAATGTAGTTAATGTACATTTTTAAAATCTACATGTAATTTAACAACTCTGAGCTCTAACGGCCATGTCAATCCCAAAAATGAACTCGATACCAAATCTACTTACATGCTTGCATGAACTCAACTAAAATTAACTCAGTCTAACCTCCCACTAGACCCTAAACTCGACCCCAAATTAAATCATAAACCCGAACCACTCACTCAAATCCAACTCAACTCAAACCCTATTCAACCCTAACTCAACCTCAACTCAACCCAACCATAAACTTAACCAAAAATCTACCCCAACTCAACCTTCAATTTAACCCTTAACTTAACCCAAACTCAACGTTCTTCTCAAACCCTAAATCAACACGGTTTGAAAACTGGATATGCACACGATCTCAACAATCTAATCTCCACCACAACTCCCGTCTGAAATTCCAAATAAATCCTCAGTTGCACCCCATCGCTCCACTCTAAATCTACTCGTCAACTGAACCTTGAACGCAACGCCTAACTCGGTGCCCAAGCCAATCCTCAATTCTACACGGTCCGAAAAATTAAATGCGCACATGAGCTCATGAGGATATGTCGAATTTTCCATCAGAAAGAAATGGGAATGACAGAAAGACAGAAAACAAAACCATGCATAAAAATAAAAAATTAAAAAATAAAAACCCATTGACGTCATTAACTACATTAACTACATTTAACTACATTAACTACTTTAACTACATAAACTACATGACAAATGTAGTTAATGTACATTTTTAAAATCTACATGTAATTTAACAACTCTGAGCTCTAATGGCCATGTCAATCCCAAAAATGAACTCGATACCAAATCTACTTACATGCTTGCATGAACTCAACTAAAATTAACTCAGTCTAACCTCCTACTAGACCCTAAACTCGACCTCAAATTAAATCATAAACTTGAACCACTCACTCAAATCCAACTCAACTTCAACTCAAACCCTATTCAACCCTAGCTCAACCTCAACTCAACCCAACCATAAACTTAACCAAAAATCTACCCCAACTCAACCTTCAATTTAACCCTTAACTTAATTCAAACTCAACGTTCTTCTCAAACCCTAAATCAACACGGTTTGAAAACTGGATATGCACACGATCTCAACAATCTAATCTCCACCACAACTCCCGTCTGAAATTCCAAATAAATCCTCAGTTGCACCCCATCGCTCCACTCTAAATCTACTCGTCAACTGAACCTTTAACGCAATCCCTAACTCGGTGCCCAAGCCAATCCTCAATTCTACACGGTCCGAAAAATTAAATGCGCACATGAGCTCAACTCATAAAAAGTCACGATAATTTATGAGTGAAACCACAATTCAACTCCCAAAAAAAAGCTCAATAAATCTCACTCAATGCTTGGTCCGAAAAAATACATCCGTTAGTGAACTCAACTGAAGCTAATTTCCAACTCAACCCAAAACTGCCTAAGCAAATCAGAACACAATCTCAACTCAACTCCCAATTCAACACTCAACTCAACCACAAACTCAATCCCTAAATAAACACGGTCTGAAAACTGCTGTGTCTATGAATCTAACTCAATCCTAACTGAACGTCTAACTCGACCTCCAACTCAACATCAACTTAACTCCAAACTCAACGTCCAACCTATTCCTCAAATCAACGCGACTCGAAAAACCGTTGCACCGTCATTCAATCATAGCATCATTCTACTAAACCATCATTCAGCTATACCATTATTCCATCATTCCATTCTCACATCATACCATCATTCTACTATACCGCCGAATACCATTAATGTTATATTATTCTACCATTAACATTGTACCATTACAATTATACCATCGTAAAAGTTCCAAAAGCTTTTCAATTCTCCGCCTTGACAATAGAAACAAATTGGCGAAAAGAAAAATCCAAATCGGGCAAGCCGTTCTCGAGATATCATGGATACAGACATCCAGACATCCGGAAATTTTTTTTCTTGTTGTTTTTTCGGACTCAGAGGTTTCAAAACGTCGAACAAAGTGACATTTTTGACAGGATTTCAATACTTTGTTCTTTTTACACCGAAGTAGTTTTTCTGAATCCAACGAAATATTTTGGTATTGTGAAATATGTTTTACTAGCAATGCAGTATCATTTTCTTCATTATTTAAACAAAAAGTCATACTCGAAAGCATCTCCTAAAGAACCAATGCAGGAAAATAAATACATATTTGAAAATTGTTGGTAAATAGTTAAAAGTATACCAGGAGATTTTGCTCCGAGTAATGATGAATAAAATATTTTCTTACATTAATTTCATAAAATTCTCATTCCAATCTTTTTTATTTTCACTAAATGTGTATTATTGTAATAAATATGAATTGGGTTAATCGCCATTAAATTAGGAATTCTCAGTACTATATGTACGAATATGTATAATATGTGTGTACAATGTATGTACATATGTACATATATTATGAAAGTTATAAAAAAACTGAATATGATTATTTTAAGCTCATACAAAAAATAAAAAATGGCCTGTAACTCTTATAGGTATATATATAGTATATAGGTACCGAATGTATTAACTTTTCGAACAAAAAAACGAAAATTATTTCAGGCTCGTGTGGTTTTTCCGGATATAAAACAAAAAAAAAAAAAAACAACACAACGGTAATAAAGTAATTAGATTTTTTTTGTGCTTTAATTCTACTGGTTATAAGGTTATTTTATTTTATGATGTTGGGACAATTTTGGGTGTTTGGTTATATTTGTTTTTTGCTGATATTATATGCCCCCCCTTTGGTTTTTCTGGACAGTATGTTTCAATTATATTTTATTCCAGAAGGTTATTAAATCATGAATGGGAAACAGAAAATTTATAAAATTTATTGCAAATTTTTTGTTATTGTGCGGTTTCGATGCCCAAAAACTACATATACTGTAGACGTAAACTATATCGACCAGATTTCAACCGAAACATAAATTTATTGTATCAAACAAAAAAAAAAAAAAACGAAAAATTAGTTAATTCGACTCCAATTCGAAATGTGACGTGTAACACCAGATTTTATTTTATCTCTGGTTTTAGTAATGCACAACACTAAAATATAATTTATTTTTATAGATTTTGTTTCTTTTCAATTTGAAGACAAAATTTAATTTATGACAACAAAAAGCATGAAATCAAAGTTTACATTTTTGAAAATTTTCAAGTTTTTATTATTCCCGGATACACAACATGCAACCATATTAAAGACAAAGTTCAATGTACAGAATCCGGCACGCAATGATACCCCGCCCATCTGTGCAGTATATCGCAAACTTTATGCCAAATAACACAAAGAATCCTAATTTTTGTTGTTTTTTTTTTTTTTTTATATCACAACATCACAAAAATTTAATCAGTCAAACAAATCTTAATTTTTTTTTTTTTTTTTGTTTTTATTAAGAAAATAATAAATAAATTATAAGACACAAATAAAAATAAAATCTATTTAAATTTTACAGTATTTTGTGTAAGTATATACACATAGTTGTTATTGTTGTTTTTTAGTTAAGTTAATTTTATTCAACTTTTTTTTTTTTTTTTTTATACTTTCCAGATGGATAGAGACAAAAAAATAAAATAAAAAGAAAATTAAAACCAGTGAATGAATAAATTAAAACTGTAATTTTATTGTAGAGCTTTTCTTTTAGAAAATTTAAAATAAATACAAAAATGATATAAAAATAAAAATCTAAGTACAAGTACACATATACATACACACAATTTACTACATTGTGCGACTTTAGAAAAGTTTTTGTCGCAGCGACTTATAGAGTTTAGAAAAAAATAAAACCAAGAAAAAATTTAAATGTCAATGATCAGAAGTGAAATGTTTATATAAATTTTATAGTTTGAAGACGATTACAGTGACCTTTTTTTTTTGTTTTGTTTTATTTAGTTGAAGCTTTTTTATGCAACATTTAATTGTCAGCAAAATAATTTATTAACAGATGTTATTTTGGAAATGCGGGATCATTGTGATCTTTGATGCTGGGTATATACCGAACTTTTAACTTTTACAAACCAAATCAGATAATTTATTAATTTCGATTACTTTTAAGTTTAAACCTCTATTGATTATCCATAAAATAAGTAAAAGTGAGCATATCATAATGCTCATTTGCTTAATTTGAGATTGATTTGTGTTAGTGTAAAAGCCGAAAGTCCCTTTATGACGAATTTTATTTCTAATAAATGGAAAAAATATAATACAACATATAATATTTAAATAAGAAATATAAAGATTAAGTAATATAGAAATTTTTGGTGTTTAGGACAAAAATGTTTGATGATAGATCTCATATAATATATCGTATTAAGGTATAAGTGATTCCCGAATTTTCTTGAGAAAATCCTATGGAGCGAGCATCAAAATGACCTGTATTCAAAATGCCATTAGACAGCTACCCGAAAAACATTTCAATTTTGGAAAAAGTAGAGGATCAGGGTGTTTAGGGCAGTAAAGAGTTGTAATATCTCATCCAATAATATGACTAGTAAATGTCATTTTCCAAATTTTCTTGATTAAATCCTAGGAAGAGGGCGTCAAAATGACCTTTATACAAAAATGTCGCTGAATGTAAGCAGTCTGAGAAATGTTTCAGTTTTTAAAAAAGTCGGGATCAGGGCCCTATTGCACGAACTACTTATCACTTATTACTTATCAATTTATCATAAGTTAGTTTTTTTGATAATGATAAGTGATAAGCGTTTCACCAAAAATAACAAAATTTCACTCACTTATCAATTTAAAAACTTATCAAATTTTGATAATGATAAGTAATAAGCGTTGCACATCAGATTGTCTGTAACTTATCAATTGACGAATTATCAAATTTTTATGATAAGTTGTAATGATCTAAACAAAAATGCTATAAATGTGATAGTGTTTGCAAAATAATATGGTTTCCGCACATTTTATATGTAAAACAATGGTTTTGGACCTACATAGCAAAACAATTAAAAAATTGGTATTCTGTAATTTAATAACAACAACAATTTTGCATGTATATAATAATACATGAAGAGAAACCTTTCTCAATTGAGAGTTCTTATTTCAGTGTTTAGAATCAATTGTTAAACTTTTCTTTTGTTGCTTTTAAAATAAATTCTCTTTTCTAACTGTAAATAATTTTTCAGCAGTGCTTAAACGTAAACAATTTATTTTCACAACAAATGAATTAAGAGAATTCCTATTAACAAATAAATTAAATTTAACTACAACACAAACCAAAATGATTTTCCATTATTCGTCTTTTCCGCTTATGAGCACGATTAAATCTTTGCTCTATTGCATCATCCGGATTTCCTCGCATTGGTGGGAAAAGCCAATCTTTAAGGGGACGTAGGTACTGTCACCCAAAATCACAGCACCGGGGAACGGGCGAAAACAAAACTCAAAATTGCTAAATAGCCTTGTATATGGCAATACTCTGGAGTCATGGAAACTACCTGGCCAATTTGAATTTACTGCATAAAAGCTGCGGTCTGGGCCACACACCATCATTGCATTCATTGAATGTTTTCCATGCCGATTCGCAGTGTTCTTCATTGACCGTAGGTGCATCTAATATATTAATCATTGTTCCATCGAAGCAACCAGCTACCTGAAGATAACCACCCATCTCAAGAAACTTCTATCCTGGATATTCCTAACCAATGCAGTTTTGTTAGTAGCTGCTATATAGGACTCAATGCGCAGTTTCGGTCGCTTCCATGGTGTTTGTTCATGTGACAAACGAAAATGTTTTATCACTTGCGAGTCCAGAGAATATTGGGTTCTGGCTTTCACTACACGATTTTTGCGTTCGTTTTCATCCTCGAATAATCTTTCGAACCGACGCATTTATTTACAAAAATTATTCTTTCGTTTAATAAATTTCAGTTTTTGTTCACTAAAGTTGATATAATACCTATATTTGATAGTTTTATATTAATTTTAAAATATCGAAAAACAACTGTTTTACCTCTATGATAAATCGAACAGAATGAAATTGTTCTTACTTTGACTTAGGACGTGTTCGAAGCTTGTGATAATTATTCCAGCTGTAATAATTATGATATTATTTTGTATTCAACCAAATTATCACAGCCACTACGTGTTGTAAATTTGACACTTCTGTAATAATATTCATAAACAAAAGCGCGCAATAACGATAACTAAGCCGTATTACGTTAATTTATTTGTAAAAAAAAATTACAAATAAAACTTATTACAAAATATGAAAAAAAAATTATTTCACTCCTGTCAAAATTATTACAAAAACAAAATTATTACAAACTTCGAACACGTCCTTATTATTATAACTTATTAGAATACAATAAAATAGCGGTATAAATTTTGAAATTAAAGTTATTATACACTTGAAAACTCATTGTTACATGTATTGTCATTATTATTTATAATAATAAATAATTTTATTGAAAAATGTGTTTGTACTCTTTTAAAATCGAACAAAAGTTCTCATCTTACAATAACAGCAAAACAAAAACGTTTTTAACAGACTTCCGTCATACCACTACAATTTTGTAGCTCTTATCAATTTTTTTGAGTAGTGAAATTTTTTTAATTGATATTTTGGATAAGTTATCATTAAAGTAGTCGATTGTTGATAAGTTAAAACTTTTGGTGCAACAGAACTACGAAAAAATTATGAAAAACCTCAAACTTATCACTTATCAAAATATTACTTATCATTTATCATTTCGCAAATTGGTGCAACTTAATTTTGATAAGTGAGTGCTTATCACTTATTATTATTATTTTTTTTTTTTTAATTTAAAATAAATTTTATTTATTTATTTTATGTAATTACAATCTAGTCTCCTGGACTAATTAGCAATTTGTTTCTGACTTAATTTACTAACTTAAATTAATCTATGGCTTCTTCCCATTGGCATTCCATAGTGTTTGGTAAATTGATGTAAACCACATCTTTGTTGTGGATTTTAGATCAGCATAATGCTGCTTAAACTAACAATCACACCAGCTCAAAAGGTTTGGTTCTTTTAAGTCTGCGAACTAAATTCGTGATGCTTAGGAGCTGAGTTGCCTCAATGTTCACATGTTGGCGGAGCCTTTCTTCATGTCTCCGTGCTTTTTCCTGGATTTCATTAAAGATGAGGTTCATTTTAAGGTCCCTATGAAGGTCATTGTTCCTAACATACCAAGGTGCATCAACGATGTTCCTTAATACCATATTCTGAAGTCTTTGGATGATATTTACGTTGCTCTGTTTGGTACAACCCCAAAGCTGAATACCATAAGTCCAAATCGGTTTCAATATTTGCTTATAAAGTAGAAGCTTGTTGTATGTTGATAAAGAAGAGTTCCTTCCCATCAGCCAATACATTTTTCTGTATTTAAGTCTTAATTCTTCACTTTTCTTCTTAACGTGTGCTTTCCATCGTAGTTTAGCATCCAGGGTCATGCCGAGATACTTAGCTGTGTTCGCATGCGGTATTATTTCCCGATTTATGGTAATCGGAATATGTTCGATTCGTCTGTTTGTAAAGTTGATGTGAACTGATTTAGCTTCATTTAGTTTTATTCTCCATCTTTTTGTCCATTTATATATTTGAGTTATAGCTGATTGTAACTTCTGTGTTGATTCTTCGTTGCTTTTTCCAACAGCTAAGATCGCCGTATCATCTGCAAAAGTTGCCACTGTGTTGTTTTCTAATGTAGGAAGATCATAAGTATATAGTAGGTATAAAACCGGCCCTAATACACTGCCCTGTGGAACTCCTGCATTGATTTCTTTCAATTCAGAAAATGTATCATCTAACTTAATCCTGAAGAACCTATCTTTCAAGTATGATTCTAGTATCTTAGCAAATTGCGGTGGTAGAAGATTCCTTAACTTGTGGTTAAGTCCTTCATGCCACACTCTATCAAACGCTTGTGCAACGTCTAGAAATACTGTTGAACAGACTTTTTTCTCCTCTAATGCTTTCTCAATTATACTGGTTATTCTGTGTACTTGATCAATTGTTGAGTGTTGGTTGCGAAAACCGAACTGATGATTTGGGATCAAGTTTTTACTCTCGATTATCGGATTTAATCTTTTTACCAGAAGCTTCTCAAAGAGTTTGGACATGACTGGCAATAGCGAAATTGGCCTATAAGACGATGTTATGTGTGGTGGTTTCCCAGGTTTTGGGATCATAATTACTTCTGCAATTTTCCATAAGCTTGGTACACATTTGATTCTAAATGCTGCATTTATAAGATTGGTGAGTTTCACCAGAGCTTTCCTTGGCAGTTCTTTTAAGATTTCTGCAGTAATAAGATCGTACCCAGGAGCTTTTTTCGTATTCATATTAGCTGTTATCTCACGCATGACTTCTTTTGGTGTTGTGGGTAGGATTTCTTTACTTTCTTGCACAGCTTGTTCAGTTATTATCTCGGCTTCCAACGTTTGGTCTTCATGTGGCTGGAATATTTTTTCGAGGTGTTCGGCAAATTCTCGAGCTTTGTCTTCATTATTTCTAGCCCATTTCTCACCTGATATTTTTATTGGGGGAATCTGCATTATTGGTCTTTTGATTCTTTTGGTTGCTTTCCAAAGAGAATAATCAGTACTGTTATCATTAGTTAATTTTCTTAAATAGTTGCTGATTGATTCATCTTTCAATTCTTTGATCTCTCTTCTTAATTGTTGAGTGAGGTTGTTCAAATGAGTTTTATCTTGGGGGGCCCTTGTTTGTTGCCATACTCTTCTCGCTCTTCTTTTTTCTGCGAGGAGTTCCCTAATTTCCATAGGGTAATTGTTTCCCTTGATTTTCGTTTTAATTTCAGGAGTATTTTCCCAAGCTGATTGCTGTATATCGTTTACAAATTTGTGAACTTCTTTGTCTAATTGTTCTTCAGTCTTTAATGGAACCATTAAGTTAATTTTTTCCTCTAGCGATAGTCTAAAGCATGCCCAATTAGTGTGATTATTTACTAGGAAAGGGTTTCTTTCTTTCTGAATGATTTTTTCACTTAACGTTAGAAGTATTGGTGAATGATCAGAGTTTAAGTCGTGGCTTTCATCTACTTGTACATAATTTACAGATATGTCCTATATTATAAAGAAATCAATCAGATCTGGCACTTTGTTTGGATCAGTTGGCCAGTAGGTTGGTTTTCCAGTTGAGAGGGCTTCACAACTGCATTTTCTGATAGGTTTTAGGAGTTCTTTACCCTTAGTTGTTGTTAATCTGGATCCCCAGTGGACATTTTTTGCATTAAAGTCTCCTCCAAGTACAAATCGTTTTCCTAATTTACTGAGGAACTCAAGATAATCTTTTTCTTTCATTGAGTGCTTCGGTGGGCAGTAAATACTAGCAATACAAATATAACTACTTTTGGATTTGACAATAACAGCAGTTGCTTGTATTTCTTCCGTTTCATATTTTAACTCCTCGTAGTGATGAATACTATTTCTAATTATAACAGCACTACCTCCTTTAGCAGTGTTTCCAGGGTGAATAGTGTGATATATTTGATAATTTTTAAATTTAATGTTTGATTGTCTAGTGAAGTGTGTTTCCGTGATGAGACATACATCGATTTTTTCTGTGTCCAGGACCACTTGCAGTTCTTGTTGATGTTGCATCAGTCCATTGGCATTCCAACATAAGATTCTAAGATCTTGGGCCATTTTTCTGTTTAGGGATGGCTCCCTTAGTGCTGTACTCTAGTTTCTGTAATCGCTCATCAAATGTATTTAGTCTGCTTAAAATTAATTTAAGTGTTTGACTTATATCGTCATTTTGAGCAGTTTTTCCTGGATTTCCGTTGCTCATCATTACTTGAGCATAAGTCATTTTACCAAATTGTGCTTGAGTAGTTCCCGACACTCTACGATTTACTTCGGGTCGGTTCATCTTAACCGCTTGTTTCCTGGATGAACTTGGATTTTTAGCAATCACATTCTTATTTTTGATATTTTGCAGTTCAATAGCAACGCTTCATCCTCTGTAGTTAGCCGGATGGTTTTCTCCACAGTGAATGCATTTAGGTTGAACATTTTGGGCTTTTACACAATCTTTGGTATGATGTTTACCTAAACATTTGACACACCTAGGTTCCCTGTTGCAATATTTTTGTGTATGTCCATAGGCTTGACATTGTTTACATTGTGGTATAAGCTTAGACCTTCTTAGAGGCTGAATAACCACTTTGCACCCCAAGATGTACTTTATTTGATAAATTTTTTCGATATCTTCATCAGTATCGAAGGTCAACATAAACATGTTGAGAGGTACTTTGCCTCTCCGTTTTAGCTTAATCGATGCTTCAGTTGCCTTAAATCCTTTTGCTTTCAGGTCATCAATTATTTTATCTAGTTTACACGTAGAGTGTAAGTTTTTAGCCATTACCCTAATTGGTCTGGTTTGTTTATCTTCAAACGTGTGCCAAGCACGTTTTTCTTCATTTAACATTTTTGTCAATTTTCTGTATGTTTCAGCATCTTCTAACTTTATTTTGATGGTGTTTCCATTCATCACCTTTGCATTAAACTTATCAGTAGCAGTTATGGTTTTTATTTTTTCATAGAGTACATCGTAGTCTTTGACTTCATCTATTACTATTGGTGGTGGTGGAGGTATTTTTTTTGGTTGTTTCTGGATAATATTTGGAACATTATCCTTTAATTGAGGTGGGGAGGGCGTATTATTCCGTCTCCTTTTTTTTCTCCCACCTTTAACTCTAATCCACTCAGTTTCTCGAGCTAGTTCTTCTTCATCCGTATGATACACTTATTGTGGAGTTGTATTCTGGTTAGGAGTAGAACCGATGTCCTCCTTTGGCTTAAGAGCTTTAACTTCGTTTTCAAGCGTCTTCATACGCTCCTGCATCCATGCAATTGTAACATTCAGTTGCTTATTTATATTGTTGGCTTCAACTAATGCATTATTAGCTTTACACAATTCATTGTGAAGCTTTTCTTCGTTTGTAAAACGAGTGTTGTGGCTGCTGGCCTCAATGGAGGGACTACCGCCTCTTTTCGGAGAATACGCGACTTTGTTACTCCTCTGGAAGGGATGTGAATTATCCTTTTATATTTCACTCAAATGAGCTTGTTTATTCACCTACATGTCTTGGGATTGGTTAAAATAATTGTAGTATAGCAATGGCTGGTCTCCCCCAGAATCCATGAGACCGACCTCCGAAGAGGGTGGATTTACCTGAGCAACAGCTGTACCACCTGGGGTATTAGTTTCCTTATTTGTTCTGCTCATTGCTCATTTATAGTGTATTGCACTCGCCTCTAGTATTTCGCCGATGCTTCACATCGTTGCCCGGGTGTTACCACGTGGAGGTATACTAGACACATTTGGTGGTTTCTACATAGTTGCAGCGTTGGAATATAGACCACGAGATACATGGCTATAGACGGTCAACCCCTACCCTATTGAGACGCACTCAACACATTATAACTCAATTAAATACTTATCAAATTTCAATTTGGTACAACAGAAAATTATCAAAATTTATGATAAGTTGATAAGTAATAAGTGATAAGTAGTTGGTGCAATAGGGCCCAGGTTGTTTAATGTAGCAAGCCCAAAAGAACAGAACTATCAACAAAAAATTCAGCATTCTAAAAAAGATTTAAAAAGAAAATCGCTTTTGTTGGATGAAATTGTTGGTAAGCAAAAATCATTTCAATCTATTTCTGAAATAATGGATACCTATAGTGTATTACTAACAGAGTCACGTGATATGGCAAACGCTTTTCTTCAATCAACCTCAACTCAAAAATCTCTAGTTAATCGTATGTATCCAACAGAGATGGTAACTTATTAAAACATAATTTTGGGTCTAAGACCAATTTCTTTTCACCAATACCTTTGAAATTTTGAATTATATCAATAGTTTGGATAATTCCAAATCAGTTGGAATTGATAATTTTAGTAATTCTTTAATCAAATAAATTGCAAATTGCACCATCTATTGCTTATATGTTAGAGCCAAAAGAGGCAAAATGTATTTTTGGAAAAGGCTTATTTATTTAATCCATTAAACATATATTGACTCAAACTTCATAAATTATTCAAGTGGTAAAATTATTTGGTACTCGATATCTATTGACAGTGCCACACTCAATATGCACTTACATAAATACAGTAAGAAGCCATTCTCAATGTTATAGTACTGCTTGGGAATTTTCCATTTTAAACACTTATATATTTTACGAAAATGTATGACTTCACGGTACGACCCCACTACAATAAATAGCTGAGAAATTTAAAATTACAGATACCTGCATCGGCAAGTATTTATGAATCATACTAATAATATGCATCAGTTGTTTGCTAAATTCGGGTCGGATGCGAGTTGACCTTGTAGTGAGGCAATGAACTACTAAAAAGGCCAAAAGTTGGGAATTTTTTAGTACAAGACGGATCGGAATGCGGTTTTTTGCATTCTCTTCCAAAAATTTTTGGAAAAAAATGTGGCTACTTTGTACCTTATACAAACCGGAAATTGCATTGCTACAGCCAAATATGCATTCAAAAAATACATTTTTTGAGACGCCTTTTGGAAGATTTAATAACTTTGTAAATAAGAGTCAGAACTGGCCCAAATCGGGTACCCGGGAGTTTTTGAGGTCGCTGATCACGATTATGATGTTCAAATTGACCCACAGCCGACCTGGAGCTCTCCCAAAATTCACGCGGCGAAGGAGAGAAACTCGGCGTTCGGTGTTTTTTTAGGTCGCTCAATTCAAATATAGCATCGGCGAACACCCCACGGACACCTGGTGTGCCGGAACCTGTACGCGGACGTCATCTCCGAGAATTTTCCTGACAAGAGTGCCAAAAACAACCCAAAAATCATTGTGGGGGCGTTTTGTGGGGCGCTGAATCCGAATTTCATGTCGAAAATGACCCCCGGGACACCTGGTGCACCGGAACTTTTATCTTGACATCGATGTCATTCCCATGAATGTCAACCATACCTGATGTCTTAGAGACAGACGTCAATACTGCAATAGCTGTAATAAATACCTTAATTTCCCTTCTGTTTATTAATTTTGATGGCTGTAAAATTTACCAACATATGTATAATTAACAAAATTTATACATAATTACTTAAGTACACCTATTAGCTTTTCAAAATTGTTGATATTATTATAAATGTAATAGTCCTTAAACACCGCTGTACCATGTGTGCACCCTGGATGCTTGACAGTTATATCCAGGAACCTGAAAATAATTGTTAACCCCAAACTCGTTTCCAACCACTCTATATTCGGCGAAGGATGCTAACTTGTATAAAGCAATTCGTCGTCTTGTTTTTCTCCCTTACCCCCGGGGTAGCCATAGACGCATTATCTCGTTTATAATGGAAACGTTTGAATAAAACTTACGTTATTGCATGTTTCCTTTAATTTTGTGTTGCGTGCACCAATATGCTTGCGCCGTCCGGGCACATACCTTAGTACTATTGGCCTTATCAAAAATAATATTTAAAAGGGCAGAAAATAGATGTGACGAAATGCAAAAATGCGTCAAATTTTTTAACCGAGTATTCCTTTATGTCGCCTGAAGACTTTAAAGAGCTCCAAAAATATGATAATTACAGAACAATTACAGCAGAGTTTGAAAAGGAACTTGAAAGAATAGAAGGGATCAATCTATGGGTTCAATATTGTCGAATGGTATTCATAGTTAAAGATTTCATTCATGCGGAAAAAATTGGAGATTGGCAATTACCTTTAGATACAATTGAACACATGTTATTTTTTTTCCATACAACTGGGCATTTTCCATATGCAAAATCTGCTCATGTTTATTTAGAAGACATGAAAGCTCTCGAGAAGGCTATGAGTGAGTTCGAGTACAAAAAAATTACCACGGAAGGGTATTGGACAATTCGCAGGAGCGACAAATTTTTTAGTGGGATCTTTACGGACCAAACTATTGAGAAAATACATATGAGGTTATTGAAGTTTGAAGGAGGCTTATTTCGTAGAGGTGTAACTGAAAGTGTTGCGCACCAATGGATCAAAACTTTCTTGTTCCCCAAAGATCTTATCGAGGGCGTGGTGGAGTTCACGAAATGTGCATTTGCTAAAAATTACCAACATAAGGATTCAACAGATTCCAGGATCAAGGCAGATTTGAAATCTTTGAGACTGATTGACAAATTCTCCTCGAATCCATAGATTGCTTCATAAACATAGCTAATGGAATGAGTGGGGGTCCCGAAAGCAATTGCCACAATGCTTTTAAAGAAGGTGTCAGGGTTATGCAAGATATTTTGGGATCAAATTTCAAGGATCTAAAATTATCACGATCAAAAATCGTTAAAACTATCGCCTCTTGCAACTCTAAAATCAAAGTCGGCAATAAAGTGATAGAAATTGACCCCGACGTCCTCTTTCACAGAATATGGGCATTACAAAAAAAGTCATGAAGAAATGATAGACTACCTCAAGTGGGAGTTGTCTCCATTCCCTCAGGCATACTTCAACAATTTTGGAATGCTAATACAAAGTCCGATTTGTATTCATTGTTTCGTTGCACTCTTGTCAGGTACACCAGGGGTCCGTGGGGTGTTCGCCGATGCCATATTTGAATTCAGCAACCTAAAGAACCCCGGGCGCTGAGTTTCTCTCCTTTCCCGCGTGAATTTTGGGAGAGTCCCACGGAGATGACGTTCATCGGCGTTCCTGAGCTCCAGATCGGCTGTGGGTCAATTTGAACATCATAATCGTGATCAGCGACCTCAAAATTTGCCGGTTACCCGATTTGGGCCAGTTCCGATTCTTATTTACAAAGTTATTAAATCTTCCAAAAGGCGTCTCTTCGTTATCTTTGTCTGCAGCAATGCAATTTCCGGTTTGTATAAGGTACAAAGTAGCCAAATTTTTTACAAAAAATTTTTGGAAGAGAATGCAAAAAACCGCATTCCGATCCGTCCTGTAATAAAAAATTCCGAACTTTTTTAGTTTATTGCCTCGACTATTGTACAAGTTTGGTTTGGGAATCAATTTGGATACAAAGGGTACTTGCAAGAATTTTATTGGATTCTGGTTCACAGGCAACCTTCATTCGAGAAAGTTTAGCTGCCAGGCCAACCACGATGGGAAATGGACTGACAGGGCGCCGTGAACTTTTGAATTATGACAATGACCCAGGAAGTACTTACTGTAAATGTATCAATTCAAAGTTACATTTTATTGACATTCTTATTGGAGCACTTCTTCTCAATTATAATTGAAGGTCATAAGGTACTATCAAGGAGAATTGTCGTCGTAAACACATTGTTTGGTTGGGTGTTTTCAGGAATTAATATTAATAGTGACCGGAAGGTGCTCAATATTTTTGACCGGAAGATGACTAATATTTGGGCCATCTGTTGGTCCTTTTTCAAATCAATGAATTTTAGTACTTAATGTTATCTGTTCTAAAAATTTTTTTGAAATATGAAAAGTCAAAAATATGGCATTTAGCATCATGGAGTCGCTAACAACACAACAACGCATTTTGATTGTCCAAATTTATTATAAAAATAATCGTTCAAAAATAACAACATTTCGTAAATTACGTGAGAGTTTTGGTAGACATGGACGTCCCAGAACTTCAAGAGTCACTGTTTGGTGTGGTTTATGGGCTGGTGGCATCGTTGGGCCGTTTTTCTTTGAAAACGAACAGGAAAATGCCCTTACAGTGAATGGGGAAGGTTATCGCAACATATTAACTGGTTTTTTGTGGCCCTAATTGAATGAATTGCGTGTCAACGACCTTTGGTTTCAACAAGACGGAGCGAGATGCTACGCAAATCGTGCAACAGTCCATTTATTGTCAACAAAATTTACTGGTCGCATAATTTCATGAAATTGTGAAGTTCTTTGGCCACTAAGAAGCCCGGATTTAACACCACTTGATTATTTTTTTGTGGGGTTATTTGAAAGGTAAGGTTTATGCTAATCATTCACAAATAATTCAATAACTTCAAAACAACATTCGAGCTGAAATTGAGGTCATTGATCCGCTTTTAATGGAAAAACTCATCGAAAATTTTGATGTTCGGATGCAGGCCTGTAGACAAAGCCGTGGTGGGCACATGAACGATATTGTTTTTAATACATAAATGACATAGAGCCACATTTGATTATCAATAAAAAATTTAGACTTTCCATCCTAAAATGTATGTTTTATTTACAAATAGAAAAAGGACTAACAGATGGCCCACCCTGTATGGTGGAAAATTTTTGGGAGGCGGAGTTCATAAATTACACATAAGAATACATGAATGTAGAGAGATTGGCCGTCAAACATTTTAATGGAATGGTTATAATGGTCGATACATGGTATCGTTACCGTTTAAATCAGATGCACTGTTGTCAGAAGATTGCTTCGGAGTGGCGTTTAAACGATTCTTGTCGATTAAATTCAAAATTTGTATAAGACTGTAGTGATCTGGAGCAAGAGAGTTGGCTGAATAGAACGATAGAAAAATAAAGTGAAGATTTAAGCAATACTATCTCCTATACCAAGCAGTATACAGCAACGATCATGGCTCACATAAAATTAGTGGGATTTAACCCTCGGAATCGCATATTTCACAAAATCACATGGCGAAATAACACCTTCAAACCATTTCAAAGGTATCAGTTGGAAACGGTGACGTATCATTAACCGACGTACCTAAAAATCATGGTTTCACAAAATTTTGGACGTCGTTTAGAAATCATCAAACGTTTCGTTTTCCTTTGACGCTATTCAACTCTCAAATTAATGAAACTTTGACTAAACGAAATTTTATTTCACAAGTTTTCTCAAATCAATGATCCATTTGATTTTTTGTCAACTGTCATTATAATCGCCCCAATTTCAAAGACTTTGGGCTCTCTGAAAACCTAACATACCTTACTTCTGATCTGATGGACTATTCGAGTGAGAATGAATTATAAATACACAGGGACAGGTAATAATACGTTTTCTGACCACGAAAAGTAAGGTGGCTCCATTGAAGCAAATATCAAGCAATCTACCATTGTCCTGGCCTGTCTCTCAAAAATACCACACAAATAGAAAAGTGAGCCATTGTTGGCTCATCTGACTAGACAGAAGTATTGGACCATCGAATTTATCAAGAAAGTCCATAACGTGTGTGAAACAATTAATGGGAAATTTGCCTCATGCGTGACTCAACCCAGGAGGGGCATTTTCAATTAGCCTTTTATCTAAGAATATCGGGTTATCGGATCCATTGGAATTCAATGCCATTGTGCCCAAATAAGAATAGTTTGGATTTTAACGTGCTAACGCCGAACCATTTTGAAACAATGGGTTCAGTTGTATCTCTGGAAGCAGACTCCAAGTTCTAAGCGATGGAAACATTTTAAGCGCGGCTGTCAATATTTGAGTAACCTCAAGCAAAGGTATAAATGGCACACTACTAAGTCGAGCTTGGCAGTCGGTGATTTGGTTTCGCTGAGCGACGACGGTTTGTAATATGGAAGGTGGCCTCGGAGCCACATAACTGAGACACATGAAGGCGCTGATGGAATTGTTCGGGTGTGTATTATGCGTACAGCAGCTTCAGTCTTTAGAAGAAGTCGGCACAAATTGATTAAACTACCAATGGTATAGATTAAGAAGTTAAACATAAATAATTGAAGGCAATGTTTTAAGGCGCTGAAGATGGTTTCGCCAATTTCTTAGTAATAATAATTTGTAAATAAACTCTGTGGCATCTGCCATCATCTCCTGTAATCTTTTCCTTCTAACAATTTTGTGAAAAAGATTTGTCCTATCCAATAAAAACAAACCACCATGATTTCAAAATTTACAGTGAATGTTCAAATATCCAACCTGAAAATTAGTCATCCTGGAAAAAAGTCATATGCATACATTTGCTGAGCAGATTTAATCACTAATGTGAAGTTTATGACAAATTGACAAAAAACCTTACAACAGCAAAAAAGTGTAGGAGCAATTATTATACACTAATAAACTGCGGATCTCAAATAGTTTTTAGTGACAGAACCAACTAATATAATACATAAAATTTTAATTTTAGAATACAAATTTTTATGAATTTGAATCAATTTTATAAGTACTTCTTAAAATGTGTAGGCTAACATTGGGTAATCATTCAGACTTCTAAGTAAATGTGGGCAATCAGTCTAATTGTTTGTCCCAATGCGGTATATTAGCGCGATTTTGAGGGTCAAATAGAGAGTTATCGAATTTACACAAAAAAAAACACTTGTAAAAAAACTATAGGTGGAAGTTCGATGGCCAATGACAGGCAATCGCAGAGACGGCTACGTAAATCTGAATATGCCACCATGTTGTATGTCCCAATGTGAATATTTGCTATATCGGGTATATTAGTGCGACTGTGCGACCCTCAGAGCGCAAGTTATCGAATTAAAAAACAAACACTTCTAAAAAAAGTGTAGGTGGAAGTTCGATGGCCAATGACAGGCAATCGCAGAGATCATTGGCCACCGAACTTCCCCCTACACTTTTTTTAGAAGTGTTTTCTTGTAAATTCGATAACTTGCCCTCTGAGGGTCGCGCTAATATACCCTATATAGCAAATATTCACATTGGGACATACAACATGGTGGAAAATTCAGATTTACTTAGCCATTTCTGCGATTGCCTGTCATTGGGCATCGAACTTACTCCTACACTTTTTTTAGAAGTGTTTTCTTGTAAATTCGATAACTTGCCTTTTGAGGGTCGCGCTAATATACCCTATATAGCAAAAATTCACATTGGGACATACAACGTGGTGGCATATTCAGGTTTATTTAGCCATCTCTGCGATTGCCTGTCATTGGCCATCGAACTTCCACCTACACTTTTTTTAGAAGTGTATTCTTGTAAATTCGATAACTTACCCTCTGAGGGTCGCGCTAATATACCCTATATAGCAAATATTTACATTGGGACATACAACATGGTGGCATATTCAGATTTACTTAGCCATCTCTACGTTTGCCTATCATTGGCTATCGATCTTCCACCTACACTTTCTTTAAAAGTGTTTTCTTGTAAATTCGATAACTTGTGCTCTGAGGGTCGCGCTAATATACTCTATATAGCAAATATTCACATTGAGACATACAACATGGTGGCATATTCAGATTTACTTAGCCATCTCTGCGATTGCCTGTCATTAGCCTTCGATCTTACACCTAAACTTTTTTTAGAAGTGTTTTCTTGTAAATTCGATAACTTGCCCTCTGAGGGTCGCGCTAATATACCCTATATAGCAAATATTCACATTGAGACATACAACATGGTGGCATATTCAGATTTACTAAGCCATCTCTGCGATTGCCTTTCATTGGCAATCGAACTTCCACCTACACTTTTTTACAAGTGTTTTTTTTTTTGTGTAAATTCGATGACTTGTATCACTATCCCTTTAAGAGGATAACGTTAACAAAAAAAAATGTTTAGTATTTTTGGGATTTTGTGCGATTCCAGGATACGGCCTTGTTCTGCCGCTAGCTCGAACGGAGAGGTATATTGTCGTGGGAGATTGCATCCTGGCACTCTTACATCACACTAACTGGCATGAAACGAAAACGGACACTCAACTTCACATCAACTCACCTCAAATCGGTCACTCCATATCCAAACTATTTTAGCCACTCATAATGAAAAATAAGTTGTGCTTCAATAAATTTAAATTTAACAAGATTTTACACATTTATTTATAATAATAATCTTATCAAGTTTGAGGGAGAAAAAAAATAAATTACAAATTATTACTTATTTACAACTACATATAAAAAAAAGTACGTTAATAATAATTAATAATTTAGCAAGTACAATCTTTTTCAAAAATTACGTACTGTTACCAGCAAGTGACAGTTAATTAATATCATTAAGTTTGCTGTTTTAATAACAATGTTTTCCAACCGGAAATCTATCAATACAAAAAAAAACAATATAGTGTTACCTGACAGTAATCGAAGACGAAGAAAGCGCTTCCCACGATCTCGACACAGCCGGTTCCCTCCTAAACAGAAACGTCTCAAATGAAAGAAACAAAATGATATTATTCAGCTGCTAAAAAACCAAAAAAAAAAACAATTGACGTTGAATTATAATGCCATAAATATACTAATTATTAATTGGAAACAAACTGGCAAGATCAAGAAAATTAATAGTATAAGTAATTTTAATATTTAACTACAATTTCATAACACCAAAAAAAAACAAAATAATAAAGACAAAATCAAAATAAGATTAGAATAACACTTATCTATTATACGCGTTCATGAGGACAACCGCTTGTTATACAAAACCTCCAAACCCTCCAAAAAAACCGCTTGTCAACTGTCAACCGTTATGCACTGTGAGCAAAGTAGTACCGCCAGCTCTTCGCTACGATACCAAGCCGAATAATAAAAGTAACACAACGGCGAGTATTCATAAACTACTCAACCCACACAGTCACCAATTCGAAAGTTTAATGTACTATTAGGCTACTCATTTGAGATATATTAACAACAAACACTAAAGACGGTTTATGAAGTAAATACTGGTACAAAAAAAAAATATCACTCCATTGGTACATCATATAATTAAATTTTGCAATTAAATTGCTTTAATTTTGAATACTTAGTGTCACAAATTCACAAGATTTCACTCAAAGAAGAAAAAAAAAAATGAACATTGTATAACCCATATACTTTAGGCTAGGTATTTTTCGTTTGAAATTGCAATACACCAAAATTACAAATTGTTCGCAATTTCACTTAACAAGCTTTACAAGCTATTTTTCACTCTTTATATTTTTTTTTCTTGTATATATCACATATATTTAATTTTTGTTATTTCATGTTTGAAATTGTGATACTTAATGTTTTTCAAATCCTCCTCATCCAAAAATCACCTCATCCAAAAAAAACAAAAAAAAACGCAATTAGCGGGGATAATAACAGTAGAAACATCTCGTAAGTTTTTATTCTCCGCAAAAAAAAAATTCCAATGCATAATGAATTTATGATCCATTGCATAGAGTCTGGGTGTATAGGTTATATCAATTCATTAATGAAAATAAATCAATTCCTCGATCGGGGCGGTGCGTGTAATACTAACAACAATTGTACATTTGTGGTATATCTATTTCGTGCAATGTACATTTTGGTAATAAAAAAATATTTTTTTTTTTGTTGTTATTTTTTTCTTTCAAACAATGAACAATAAGTAGGTAATACAGTTCAACCAAAATACTTGAATCTCATTGCGATCCGAGTGAAATGGAACGGACGTTACAGACTCTCTATTTGACCCTCAAAATCGCGCTAATATACAGCCTTTTGCAAATGTGTTCATTGGGACAAACAATTAAACTGACTGCCCACATTTACTTAAAAGTTTGAATGATTACCCAATGTTAGCCAACACTTTTTAAGAAGTTGTAGCGAGTGCCTTGCTACATTGCGCAGCGAGTTGCCCACTCCTGAATACGTTATTTTAATTGCGGTGAATAATGGGTTGAACGAAAGAACAAGCAAACATATATAAACAAATTATACCCCTGTGCTTGATTAACGGTTGTTGAAGACACCAGTACTAAATATACTAAAAACATAATATAAAATAATTTAGTTAACTTACATTTACAAATTTGAATTATATTCCTTTTAAAAATTGTGTTCCTCTTACAATATTTGAATTTTTGTAAATGTCATTACCTAAAAGCTAAAATGAAATAAGAATTTGTATTAATTAAAATTCACTTCAAATCAATATAATAATTTAAAACTTATCTTGAAATTAGTTGCACAATAATTCATTATTAGTTTGAAACTGAAAATATGTTGAAATAATTAATAATTTAGAATTAATTATGTAAAATTTAATTGCTTACCTTTTTGTATTGTTTACCTTTTTTTTTGCACACAATTTGACAATTAGGTAGGGTCTTACAAATTATAAAATTGTATTATAAATTGTTTGCTCAATTTAATTTTGAGTGCGTTCAATAGCACATAGAACAGCTACACATAGGACACATATTGTTAATTTTAGAAACTAAAATAATGTACTACCAAAATTGAATTGTACTACCACAAAAACTACCATTTTGTCAAAAACTAAAATTTAATTCTGTCTCTTTACAAACAACCATCGAAACGAAAACACCAAAATAAAAATTAAATAAAAAAAAAGCTTATTGTTTCCGATAAACCAAATATTCAAGTGGTTTTATTTTTGATCGTGGAACCAACCATTTGGATAAATTGTTATTGTACCTTTTTGTACCATTACCTTTTGGTACAAACATTGGTCCTTCGAGCCGGATTACCAACAAACAGAATTTGGATTTTTAATAAATTTGGAAATTTATATTTATTTGGAAACCGCGTGGAGTTATCAACCGTTTTCACCAGGCAACGTGGGATTCAACATTGGAAGCCAAAAAAAAAAAAACCTTAAGTATCACAAAAATAGTTAACACTACTATATACTAATAAATTTGAAATAAATAAAATTCTTATACCTACAAAAATTAACCATATTGTCTCAAGAATTTATTTATTTATCAAAACCTAATTGTTCAACAAACGTGAACCAATAAATCAAAAAAAAAAAAAAAAAAAACAAGTACCTCAACTAAGCATCGAACCTGGTACTTTTGCATTCTGAATATCTGATCGTGTACGCTAACCCTCGAGCTAATTTATACTTTTCTTAGCGTTCGATTTTGAGCGAGTTTAAGTTAAACAGTGTGATAATTAGTGATAGTGTTAAATTGTGAATATCAAAATGGCGCAACTCGCATCTTTAAAGAAAAGACGTTCTACCATTAAGAGGAATGTAACAAAATTACTCAATTACATTAAAAACATAACCGATGACACACGGGTAGAGGATATCAAGGCGCGGCTTTCTCATATTGATAAGCTACGAGAAGAGTTCTACATGGTAGAAGATAAAATAGTAGAACTGGACGAAAAAGAAGAGCTAGATGCAGATTTCGAAGAAAATTACTACACGGCCGTGGCAGGTTTAAATCACTCGCTAAGGGTAAAATCGGACACTACAGTATCAATGAATGATACAATCGGAAATACCAGTGTCGCGGGTAACCATGCAGAAGTAAAGCTGCCTAAAATATCAATACCATTGTTTAGCGGCGACTACACTGAATGGCAGTCGTTTTTCGATTTGTATTGCTCTACAATCCATGATAACCCTAAGCTGACAGCATCGCAAAAGTTGCAATATTTAAAGGGATCGCTAAAAGGTGAAGCGGCAGGGCTATTAAAGCATTTCAACGTTACCGACGCTAACTACATTGAGGCATTGAAGAAATTGAGAGAACGGTATGACCGTAGAAAACACACCATCTACGCATTTGTCAGAAATTTTATGTCTCAACCGACAATGAATACACCAAATAGCACAAACGTCCGTCGACTTTTAGATACCTCAGACGAAATAATACGTGGCCTCAAAGCATTAGGAGAAGAAGCAGAAACAAGAGATCATTGGTTAATCCATATAATGGTCAGTAAGCTAGACGATGAAACCAATAGTTTATGGGCACAAGTTTCAGCAGACAATGATCTTCCAAAACTAAAACAATTTTTCGAGTTCCTTGTCAAGCGAATCGATGCATTAGAATCCATGAAAACTCCAAACAAACGTCCGCAGTTACAATGGATCCAGACAAAACCCAATATAAAAGGCCATACCACTGCTATTTCTGAAGCTCCACCATGTACCGTATGTCCTGAACAAAAACACAAGCTGTTCGAATGTGACAAATTTAAAGAAATGCCGTTAGACCAAAGAAGAGAGTTATTGAAAAAAGAGAATCGATGTTTTAACTGCTTGAACAACAATCATAACGTCTACAATTGCAAGTCAAAATTTAGATGTAAACATTGCAACAGGAAACATCACAGTTTAGTTCACGAGAATGTACCAGTCACAGAGGAATCTAGCACTGTTGTGTTAACTAGCCAAACCAACCAACTAGACTCAATTCGCGATAAAATCAACATAAAAATCGGGACTTCACTATTACCCACCGCGCTAGTGCATGTACTCGACACATCAAATGAAAAACAATTGTGTAGAGCATTGTTAGACTCAGGATCACAAAGCTCATTCATTACCGATAGTTGTGTTCAGAGGTTGAAATTAAAGAGAAAAAATGCCAAGTTTGCCGTAACGGGCATAGGAGCTACTACCAATGGCTACACAAAGGGTTCAGTATCGCTAGCAGTATCACCGTGGAACAAAAGTGAGCCGAATTTTCAAATTGAAGCATTTATTCTATCAAAACTAACAGCCAAACAAGCGGCAACTTCTGAATTCAGCGATATCAGTTCTCTCCAGAAATACGAATTGGCAGATCCTTACTTCTATAAGGGAGGGGAAATTGATATCATTATTGGCGTAGACACATTTTTTGAGTTACTCACTGAAGGAAAAATTACGACGAAGGGCAACCTTATCATGCAAAATACATTACTCGGTTGGATAGTGGTAGATAAAACAAATGAAGCTCAACCAAGACAATCCATCACAGTTAGTCTAAGTGATCCAGAAAACAGCGTAGAAAGCTTATTAAGAAGGTTTTGGGAAATTGAAACTGTCGAAGATCCACATAGCCAACTATCTCAGGAGGAAGAATTCTGCCAGAAACATTTCGCAACAACGAAAACGACAGACAATACTGGTCGATTTGAAGTACGTCTACCCTTCAAATTATCACCATCTATGTTGGGAGATTCATTTTACTCAGCAGTCCAAAGAATGCATTCTGTGGAAAGAAGATTTATCCGAGACCAAGAATTTGCATCACAGTACAAAGATTTCATGGCAGAGTACATATCGTTGGGACACATGAAGAAGATAACTGATAAAGAAGCAGCCCTCAGCGGATACTACCTACCACATCATGGGGTAATCAAGAATTCCAGCAGCACTACAAAGCTAAGAGTCGTCTTTGATGGTTCCGCTAAATCGACCACAGGAATATCCTTGAACGATTGTCTTGCAGTCGGCCCAACAATACAATCAACTCTATATGATATCTTAATCCGTTTTAGGCTATATAAAATATCTTTTACAGCTGACATCGAGAAGATGTTCAGACAAGTTCGTGTAGCCAAGGACGACACAAGATATCAACGAATAGTTTGGCGAGAAACAAGTGACCAACTTTTCACCACATACCAGCTACAGACAGTCACCTACGGTACAGCAAGCGCAACATATTTGGCCACTCGCGCACTCAACGAAGCCACCGAAAAATACAAGGAGATTTTCCCAGAAGCCGTAACTCATATAAAAAATGATATTTACGTAGACGACTTGATGACAGGATGTGATTCAACTGAAGATGCTATTAGGTTATGTCATGAAATAGACACAATATTGTCCAGTTCGGGTTTTAATCTCAGAAAATGGCTTACTAACGACGAAACGCTACAAAAAAATTGTACCCAATCAACCAACCAAATGAACGTTTTGGAGATAGAAGAGTCAAACGCTACCAAGGTCTTGGGCCTACACTGGAATCCCAAAACCGACTGTTTCCAGTTTAGAGTAAACCTAAACTCTCAACCAACTACGACAAAACGGCAGATCCTGTCAGAAGCAAGTCGCCTATTCGACCCTTTAGGATGGCTTGCTCCTATAACAATTAAGGTCAAAATATTTTTCCAAACTTTATGGCTCCGAAATCTAGATTGGGATGATACATTAACAGACGATGTAAAAGCAGAATGGCTGAAATTACGGGAGAACCTAGTGAAAGTAGAAAAGATCGAAAATATATCAAGTTTCAGTAAAATAGTCCGAATCCTAGCCTACGTACTACGATTTATAGATAGAAAATTGAAAAGACAACCAGAACCACCCTCTACAACATTTATACTTACCGCAGAACACCGAAAATCTCAATTTTATATCTTCCGTCACATACAATCCAAACATTTTTCGCATGAAATTAAATGCGTCGCATCCAATAAAGCATTACCAATCTCAAGTAGCTTGAAATATCTAAACCCCTTTCTGGATGAAACAGGCATTTTACGAGTTGGTGGGAGAATAAAAAACGCAGCCATAACCTATGACGTCAAACATCCGCTTATTTTAACAGCAAAAGATAAACTGGCTGAAAGAATCATAAAGGAACATCACGTAAGATATCTACATGCGGGGCACACATTAATGATGGCCACACTACGGTATAAGTATTGGATCGTTGGATGTAAAAACTTGATTAGAAAGGTAATCCACAACTGCATAAAATGCACGAAGTATAGTGCACGAGAATCCAATCAAATAATGGGTGACTTACCAAATCCAAGAGTAACACTGATTAGACCATTCCACAAAGTCGGAGTAGATTACGCAGGTCCAATTAAAACTCATTCGATTAGAGGAAGGGGCCAGAAGACTTTCAAAAGCTACATTTGCATCTTTGTATGCTTGGCCACCAAGGCTGTGCATATCGAGCTTGTTTCCGACCTCACTACAGATGCTTACTTGGCCGCACTCCGCAGATTCGTGGCTCGCAGGGGAATTTGCAGCGAGATCCAGAGCGACAACGGAACCAACTTCATTGGGGCCCGAAATCATTTACATGAATTATATACATTTTTAAAACAAAACTCTAACACATTTTCAAAATTTTTATTGGCAGATGAAATACACCTTAAATTCATTCCACCGAGCACCCCACATTTTGGTGGCCTTTGGGAGGCTGCTGTAAGAAGCGCAAAATTCCATTTAAGAAGAGTAACTGATGGCCATATACTCACGATCGAGGAGATGACTACGCTATTAACAGAGATAGAAGCCATGCTGAATTCACGTCCAATATGTGTACTGTCAAGCGAGGATCTGGATTATTTGACGCCAGCGCATTTCCTAATCGGCAGACCTACAACTCAATTACCTAGCCAAGACCTTGAAGATGTCAAAATTTCAAAGTTGTCTAGATGGCAAATGTTACAAAAAATAAACCAGCAAATTTGGCGAAGATGGCATCTGGAATATCTCACAAATCTACAACACAGAAGCAAATGGCATATAAAAGAAAATAACATAAAAATTGACGATATCGTGCTTGTAAAAGAAAATAACCTACCTCCATCAAAGTGGTTACTGGCCAAAGTCATAGAATTGCATCCAGGAGCAGACGGCAACGTAAGAGTTGTCACCCTCAAAACACATAAAGGTCAAATGAAGCGTTCAATTCACAAACTTTGTAGACTTCCAGTATGTTGAATCAACCGATTCAAGCCGGCCGGGATGTTGAAGACACCAGTACTAAATATACTAAAAACATAATATAAAATAATTTAGTTAACTTACATTTACAAATTTGAATTATATTCCTTTTAAAAATTGTGTTCCTCTTACAATATTTGAATTTTTGTAAATGTCATTACCTAAAAGCTAAAATGAAATAAGAATTTGTATTAATTAAAATTCACTTCAAATCAATATAATAATTTAAAACTTATCTTGAAATTAGTTGCACAATAATTCATTATTAGTTTGAAACTGAAAATATGTTGAAATAATTAATAATTTAGAATTAATTATGTAAAATTTAATTGCTTACCTTTTTGTATTGTTTACCTTTTTTTTTGCACACAATTTGACAATTAGGTAGGGTCTTACAAATTATAAAATTGTATTATAAATTGTTTGCTCAATTTAATTTTGAGTGCGTTCAATAGCACATAGAACAGCTACACATAGGACACATATTGTTAATTTTAGAAACTAAAATAATGTACTACCAAAATTGAATTGTACTACCACAAAAACTACCATTTTGTCAAAAACTAAAATTTAATTCTGTCTCTTTACAAACAACCATCGAAACGAAAACACCAAAATAAAAATTAAATAAAAAAAAAGCTTATTGTTTCCGATAAACCAAATATTCAAGTGGTTTTATTTTTGATCGTGGAACCAACCATTTGGATAAATTGTTATTGTACCTTTTTGTACCATTACCTTTTGGTACAAACAACGGTGGATCAAAAGAGTATAAAATGCGTGATTTTTACTTCCGGGCGAACAGTTGATTTGAGTAAAATAATTAAATAATAAACGACAGAAAATTTTTAATCGTTGAGCATTAAGGATTATAAGATCGATGGTAATGGATGATTTTTAGGATTCGGGCTTTAAAAATAAAAAAATTAAAATTAAAAATTAAAAATAATCTCAAAATTAGCTGTAGTAGTTATAAGTTAATTTGTTATTTTTTTTTTATCTGGCAAATGAGAGACTGAATGGTTTAAATATTAGCCAGAACCTAATAAATTTAATTACAATTATAATTAACTAAGTAGTGTAGTGTAATATCTATAAGTGAACTATAATTGCGTGTAGTATCTATAAGTGAACTATAATTGCGTGTAGTATCTATAAGTGAACTATAATTGCAAACAAAAAAAAAAACACATTATTAGTGGATTAATTAGTTAATAAGTGAAAAAACCGTTATTTATGGAATGGTTCTAGAAATTTCATAAACCTTCCTAAAAACTTATAACGTGATTATGAGTAAATCCTCTAGATGTAATAATAATAATAATAGAATTAATATGAATAATAAAATTCGTAATATGTAAATTTAAATAAATAAAATAAATTAATAATTAGTGTATTCTAATTGGAAAAAAAAATCCAAACAAACTAAAAGTGTAAATAAGTTAAAAACGTTCAATTGTGCTAAAATAACGCGTTCACTGTAATAGTGAGCCAGTTGATGTACGGCAGAGAAAAAAAAACAATTTAGTTTTCTGGTACAATCAACGAAACTTTCATTGATTAGTGAGTGATACATTTACTGGTTAACAATAGTTACGTTAAGTAAGCTAAAAAGAACAAAACAAATACTTAATTCAACAAGCTTTGGTTCATGCTTCGAATCAATAAACAAATAAAAAAAAAACACGGGAACCAATCTGTTGAATTAGCCGTTACATATGTACAAAGCTTCGCATTATTGGGAATCATCAATGTCGACCAACGTTATTAATTAAGCTAAGTTCCGATTTTTTTTATTTTTATTATATTGTTAAACATTCTTCTTATTGAATTTCCAAAGTTTTTTTAATTAAACAATTTAGTCGTAATAGTTTATTTCCACCTTCCTTTTAGTGTTTAGGGCTAACCAACTAATCTTAGCGATAACTAAATATTATGTATATTCATGATTGATTGGATTTGCAATAATTTTTTTTCTTTTCTTTTGAATTCTGGTCGTTATAAGATTTGGAAAAATCAAATTTTTTTGTTTTTTTTTATTTTTTTTTTGTCTCTATAGTACTTAAAATATACCTTTAATTTTAATAAATAATTTTTGTTGCGTGTTTTTCTTCACAACCATCCACCGCTATCAAGATTTTTCGATTCGTTGGTGTTGAGTTCGTTTGTTTTAAAGTGATTATTACCGTGATCTAAATGAAGAATTAAAGTGATATAGAATGAGGATGTGGTCTTGGTAAGTAGTCGTATACCGGTGAGTATTGGTGTTGCGTGTGTTTTATTCAAAATTTTAAGATCCCTGTTCAATTCCTCCGGCGGCAACGCAATATTGACTTACGCTTCAAATTCAACCCCCCCATTCCACTGAGCTCTAGCCACGCTAAGACAGTCCGCCGTTGAAGCATCTAAGTTAATTATACAAAAAATCAAAACTTTCTGTGGATGATCTGGGGCAAATCATGCAGCTATGAACAACTCTGTTCTGGTGGCCTCTCGCCCTCTCTTCGGATCGTTACAGATTCCAATATTGTAACAGAAGTATGTACATTCCACATACTTAACGGCTAATTCAACCGGTTGGTGGCTCGTTTTTGTAATCGAAGCGTGCACAAGAATTTGTTTAATGCAGAATCTATGATTTTTTTTCGTTATTAATTCCATTAACACTATTATTTATATCAATAAAACTTATCCTTCGATAATCTTAGCACTTTCGTTGACTGTACAAGGGAATCAAAATTGTGTTTTTGTTTTTTTTTTTTTTTATTTTTATTTCTATTACCGCACGTCCACAAGGTTTTTTGTCAATTTGTCATAAACTTCATACTAACATTTAATCAACGCCTGAACATCATATAGCAGCCGCTAAAAATATAAATTTGCATACAATCTCATATTGAATCCCAATTTGTGTTATATTTCATAAGTTTTCTTAAGCAATATTGTTTGTACTGTAATTCATAAATTCCAATGGCATATTGAGATCCAGGAATATAACCTAAAAACAAAAGAGAACACACAAAGAATCGTTTGATCGCAAATGTAATTACCATTTATACTTATCTGAATTAATTGTCCATCAGACGCCCCTTTTGTTACTATAATTTGTTATCTGAAATTGTAAATTTAATATTTAGTTTAAATTAAGTTTTATATCGAGTCATTTAATTAACCACCACCAATTTAATTTTTGTTTACTTGATTTTGACAGTTCCAATTTGAGTACAAGCTTTGGAATATTATATTAGGTGTGATGAAAAGTGAGAGTCGCGCCAATTAAACCGTGTAGAATAAACATTAACCTAAAAAGAAATTATAATTTATTAAATAAAAAATTGTTATTCAATTTTCCAATTTGCCATATTTACCCGAAGTATTTTCCATAAAAATATTGTTTTCTATTTAATCGTAAAAGTGAAGCCAGCGTAAATTTCTTACCCTAAAGAATACATCATCACATTTACACCATTTTCAACATTGTGTTTGATCCAGTGAAACCGGAGTTTTTTATCCAAAAATAATTCCTCAATATTTTGTTTGTTCTACACGGATTCCGGTGTGAATTTATTTACCCAAAATAAATCACATTCAGGTAAACAAAATTTAAATATTAATGTTTAATTCCAGATGTCACTCAAATAACGTCGTATTACGTCGATTTCCAAATGTCACTCAAATAACGTCGTAAAATAAATGTTCATTCTGTCACCAATCACAGAGAAAATTCGAATGTTTAGTTTCGGTTTGGTGGCATTTCAAGTTGGTAATCAATCTTTGGTTGACTCTTCGGCCCAATGATGCTCCCGTGCATCGAATATGATTATAGTGGTCTCGGCCCGGATGGGATTTTGATTTAGTCCTCCGGATGTTTGAGTTGGAGTGGGGGATGTTCTCAGTCTGGCGCGATCGGGAATTTGTAGCAGGATGAGTGGGTTGCGTTTCTCGGTGATTTTGTCAAGAGGTTTTTCGACCGCTTGCGGGACGTTACCGAGTCGCGGTGGGGGCTGGACGAGTGCATGCTGCGCAAAGGTGGCTGGATCGCGGTTTGATTGGCCGGGGTAGTTTTATATATTAAGTATTGATTGGTTTATATATTAGGTATTTGCGTGCGCGGGTAATTTTGTTGATGGCTGAGTTTTTCCTAGAGTTGGGGTTTAGATCGTTTTTTGATTAGAGTATGAATACGTATCTGTTCCTGTGGAGAACGGCCGTGGTATTGTTTATGCGTTTGGGTAATGTCAGGGTCAGGGAGTAGCTGTGGTTCAATTACCAGGGACTGTATATATGTTGCAACAACAAATAACTTTCGTTTGTATAATAAGAAAATCAGCAAGAAATCAGCTTAGGACGGATTAAGTTGTCATTAGTCATTGCACATCATTGAATTTTTTTTTCCGTAAAGCTCTAAGTGGATTGTACCTACAAAACGCTACAAATTGACAAAATTCATACCAACATCTACACTACAACAACATGCGGTACGTAAATTTTCATTCATTGTAGGTATATCTCGTTTTTATTTCAACAAATACCTGAAAAGTATAAAATCGTCTTAGGTTGGATCAAGACAATTTAAATGCTAATTTTTCAATTTTTACCAAATCAATTACTATGATTCCTCAAATGTTAACATATTATATTGTAAAACTCTAAAGTAGTTGGTATTATTATTCCTAAATATGTATGTACATACATAGATATATACATATATTTGTACCTAAGAAAAGAACTGCTTGTTAAAACAAACAAAAAAAAGCTTTTAAACATCATCGAGAAAAGCTGAAATAAGCTTTCTCATAAAAGCACACACCGAAAACATAGCACATAGCAAAAAAAAAAAAAAATGAATATTCAACAAGTTTTTGTGTTTTTCGGTACAAACAGAAAACAAACAGAAAAAAAACGAAGAAAATCCATTAAAATAATTTTTTTGTGTTAATTTAAATGAAAATATGAAGTTTTGTTGTTGTTGGTTTAATTTTTACCATAATTTTCCATATGAATTTAATAATTATACCTACCTTATAGTATATGTAATAGGAAAATTTGCTTTTTTTTTTTGGGAAATGAGAGGGGTTTGCCATATCACATTTATAATATTTTAATGTAAAATAGAGGTGTTGATTTTCTTTTTTTCTTTTTTCATATAGAAAATGAATTAAAACATTCGAGACTTGGAAATTATTATTTTTTAATTTTTATTAAATTTCCACCCCCGAAATTTTATTTATGTTGTACTTAATAGCTTAAATATGGAAAAGTTATGTTTTTAATGAGAATTAATATATGCCAATAATTATTATATGCGGTGTGTAATTTTCTCGTTTCCATATTTGATAATTTAATGGATTTTCATGTAGCTCAGGTAGAAAATGTATGTACGTACAGTTATTAGGTATACGTCTTAAAACCACATCAAAAACATATAGTTACCTACAAATGCAATAAACATAAATAAATTAAATTTAGTTCTCAATTTTATATATATTTGTATAGGTATAGAGATATATTGTCGCTGGTTTTGTTAATTTTTTCCAATTTCAGGTTTATAAGGAAAAATAAAATGAAAATCAAATCAAATATTTTTTTTTTTTGTTGCTTTGAAACAGGAAACTATAATACAACTACCATATATACTGATAACAATAATGATAGTAACATAATTCTACGAATTCAATACAAAAATCAATTTTATTTGTTATTTCAACAAAAAGTCTCAAGATACGCGTATTGAAAAAGCACAAAAAAAAAACAACTTTATGTAATGAGATGTAAATGAAATTCGCACAAAAAATATTGTTATTTACATTTATATTTGTAACACAGGCAGACAAAACTTTTTCAATTCAATTTCATTATAGGCGAATTGTATACGAGTATATGTATGTTTGGCTGTGTAAAGTGTTCATAAAAATAAAAAACCGCGAAATTCATCAAAACATTTTTTGTTTTGTTTTAATATTTTGATATAGCTATTGTTTACAGGGCTAAATTAAAAAAATAGAAATCTCCAGCCGAAATACCAAAACCAAAAAAAAATGAAAATTATAAATTATAAAAGACACAAAAAAAAAATGATAAATTGGATTCATAAAAATTGTCATCTCCTCTTACAAAATGTAATATTTTTTGAAATTAAAAATTCCAAGCTTTTTTTTTTTTTGTTGTGCTGTATATATTTTATTCAATTAAATGAGAAAACTCTAGAGCTTTTTTTTATCATGAAGCTAGGAAGTCGGTTCGTCTTTTCGGTGGTTGAACGTTGATTCTATCCCATCGTGATTTTTTTAGATGGGGTTTCGAATTTTTTAAATTATTTTTTTATTTTGGTTGGTATTTTAAGCTTTTTCTAAGCTTAATACATTTTTCTGAGGATTTGTTAATAATGTCTGACTTGTTTCGTAAAATATTTTGCGATTGTTTGCTTACATACCTGACATTTAATATGATATTAAGTTAAGATGAGGTTTTAAAACGACATTTCATCACCCAAACCAAAAGTAATTCCAATTTTTTATAAAAACTTTTTTTTTATAAAGCTCTCTAACCATTACTTCGGTATTTAAATAAAATGTTGCATGCAAAACATTTGAAGAAAAATGAAAGCTTTGCAAAATGTCAAAGATCAAAATGATCCATCTTAAATTTAAACTAATTCGAATGTGATTCTTTGTGTATATGTTATACACAAAGAATCACATTCGAATTAGTTTAAATTTAAGATCAATTATACTTATCTAATATTACAGCTGTAGTTGTTATCGCAATCTGAAAATAGGAAGAGACCGTATTTAATTTAATTTACTTTCAATTTAATGTAAACATAATATAATTACCTTTCGTTGATCGATGAAAACACTACGTCATAAATGTCAAACTAATACGGGTGTGTTTAATTGGACGGTTGGTACATCTGAATAATACAGGTATTTTTTATTTATGTATTGCTTGTATTTGTATTGCTGTCTTGCATTTACACTGTAAAAATAATAGTAAACAATTGTTGTTCTCTTTTGAAGAAAAAAAAAAATATTATTATTGTTTGGGCTCTACAAACCTTGAACCCAAAATTGGGAAAGCAGCAAACACCAACAATTAATTCACATTGTTCAATCCAACCTGAAAAATAAGCAAACCTGGAAATAAATAACATGCATACATATAGTTTTCTCAAATGATTTGATCAACGCCTCATCCAGTAACAGCCGCTGAAACATAATTTAGTATTCTAATTATTAACTTATAGGAAATAGTTAAAATCATTTATACTAACTAATATTACTACTCATATTGTATTCCATAAGTTTTTTTTATATAAGTTGTTCACTGTAATTATATTTTTTCAATGTAACTTTGACATCCAGGATCATAACCTTAAAAAGAGAAGAGAACACAAAGAATCGTTTGATCACAATTTAATTATTATTTATACTTATTTGAAATAATTTGTCCATCAGATGCTCCTTTGTTTTTTCTTATCATTTGTTAGCTGGAAATGAAAAATTGTATTTAGTTTAAATTTGTATTGTATCTAGTCGTTTAAACTTACCACCACCAAATTGCAAATTAATTTGTTTACTTTGTTTTGACATTTACAATTTTAATACAAGCCGTAAAATATTATATTAGGTATGATGTTACATTTCCAAGAAAATTTGTACTAAAATTGTATGTTGCTCAATTAAGTTTATAATATCTATTAACAGATGACTCTTTATATAATTAGGAATTTTCCATAAATAATTGTTTTGTATAAATTATTTTTCTGGAAGCAAGTAGTACGTTCTCGACCTTTGTGAAATAACATTAACCAAAATAAAATTGGAAATTAAATAAGTTAAATTTGTATTTGTAACTGGAGAACTCACCCGAGAAAAGACAATATTGTGAGCAGCCACATCAGGAACGAGGAGCATATATTACATCAAAATTTCCTGCGAGTTTATTGCTCACCAAGTGGTACTGTCTTGTACATTGGTCCTTCGAGCCGGATAGGTAGTTCTTTCTAAGGCGAATACAAACGACAACACGTGTGGCGATTAAAATTTGGTGATGTATAAATTGTGTCATTAACTTTAGCAGTGTTAGTTTAAGAGGCGTCATTGGTAAAAACAAAATTTGTTCGCGAGTGTTTGTGTAAACTGGGTGTGACTTTCTGTAGCGTGGGTTAGATCATTCTCGAATAAACATAGCTTGTGAGAAATCGTTACAAAGTTTTGTTGAAATTCGTTATGATGGACTCGTTAGTGAAACAAAGAAGTGCGTGTAAAGGCAGTATGACAAAGATTTTGAATTTTTCAAATGCATTAACCGATAGATCTGAAGAAACGATAGACGATATTAAAGAACGTTTGTCATATGCCCATAAATTACTCGATCGTTTTCATTCAATTGAGGATAAACTTTTGGGATATCCAGAGAAGGAATCGCAAATTGATGATTTCGAAAACACGTACTACCCAGCAGTCTCGAAGCTAAACACGTGGCTCAGAAAAAGACAATTCGGGATAGAAAGTGCCAATTTTAATGATACCGCTAATCAAAGTATGTCACAAAACGTGTCGAATGTAGTGAAGCACTGTAAAATCGAAATTCCAGTATTTTCTGGTGACTACACGGAATGGACTAGTTTTATAGACTTGTTTAATTCGGGAGTGCATAATAATGAAGCTTATACGCCATCGCAAAAATTTCAATTGTTAGTGCGTTATCTTCGCGGCGAGGCACTTGATCGCGTTCGGCATCTAAAAATCACAGATGCAAATTATATTGAAGCGATCCAAAAACTGAGTGAAAGATATGATCGCAAAAAATATATAATCAATTCGTTTATTCGTGATTTTCTGAATATTTCAAATATTTCTAGTGCAAACGCCAATAACATCCGGAAGACTCATGACATAGCAGATACAGTGGTGCGAGGATTACATGCACTTGGTAATGAAAGTGAATCCAGACATCCATGGCTGATTTATCTTCTTCTGGAGAGATTGGATGACAGCACGAAGGCTTTATGGGCAAAGGAATCCGCTGATGTTGATATCCCAACCATTGATGAATTCCTCAAGTTTCTTGATAAACGGGTAGATACCTTTGAGTCAACGAGAACATTTTCATCATCGTCTGGCCCTTCCAAAAGAAATCAAGAAGTAACCACTAAAACCAAAAGCTTCTTGTCGACGTTTGAGTTTAGTTCGTGTCCGCTTTGCAAAATTGGAGGTCATCGGTTGTCGGAGTGCCCTAAATTCAAAGAGATGCCCATCGAAGAAAAACGGCACTACATCAGCAAAACTAACCGCTGCTTCAACTGTTTAAGCATCGGGCATCGAGTAAGCGAATGCAGATCAAAGATTTAGTCAAAATTGTCATCGCCGTCATCATACAGCGATTCACCAAAACGAGAGTAAAACGACGAAACAAGCTGAGAACAAAGATATAACAGTAACGTCTGCATTAAGCCAATCAAGGGTCAACAGTAGTGCAGCATTATTCGATCATGGTAGTACACGAATCTTACCAACAGCCATAGTTCGAGTCACGGATGAAGATGTGGTAGAACGGGAAATCAGAACGATGTTGGACTCATGCTCACAGACCTCATTTATAACGAATGACTGTGTACAAAGGTTAGGGCTCAAAAGAAGAAATAGTCGCGTAGTAATAAACGGAATAGGTGCTATCAGTGCAGGAAGTTCGAAGGGAGTAGTCACCGTATGTATCAGACCTCGTCATGGCATATATTCACAAATCGATAAACTTACAATAGAGGCTTTGATATTGCCAATAATTTCATCAAGTTTGCCAGATTTAACTATGAAGCGTGGGGATCGACAATGGTTAGAAGATATTCCATTGGCAGATCCGCATTTTAATGACTCAAGTAACATCGAACTACTTTTAGGAGTTGATGTGTTTTTCCATATTCTCGAGGATGGCCAAATGAGGTCTCCTGATGGTCATCTCGTAGCTCAAAAAACCAAATTTGGATGGGTCATTGGAGGAGGCGCGCTAATAGGGTCGAGTGAAGCGGTCTCAACATACACAACGACAATAGATATTGACGCAGCCTTAAAAAGGTTCTGGGAGATAGAGGAAGTCACTGGCGCATCGGAGAATTATATGACTCCTGAAGAGCAAAATTGTGTTCGATATTACGAAAAAACTACAACTCGAACGCCGGAGGGGAGATTCGTCACTAGGCTTCCATTCAAAGAAAGCACTAACGAGTTATCAAGCACATTCAATTTGGCTTTACGCTGTCTGGAGAGCATGGAAAGGCGATTTGAAAGAGACCCAAACCTACGCCGTCTTTATATCGATTTCTTGGACGAATATGAATCATTGGGCCACATGAGCAAAGTAAGCGGAGCAATTGATCTTGATGCGTATTTCATGCCTCATCATGGTGTCCTGAAACAAACGAGTTCAACCACAAAGCTGCGAGTCGTTTACAATGCATCAGCTAAGTGTGGTGGCAAAAATCGCTTAATCAAGTTTTGATGAAGGGGCCAACAGTGCAGCCGAGTTTACACGAGATAATTCTGAAATTCAGAATTTTTCAATACGTTTTGACCGGAGATATCGAGAAGATGTTCCGGCAGGTTCTTGTACACGACCAGGATCAGAAATACCAGTTGATACTGTGGCGAAAATCACCCAAAGAAGACATTGCTGCCTACAAATTAAAAACTGTCACGTATGGCACGACATCCGCATCATTCGTAACTACATACACCATAAATCAGTTAGCTAAGCAATTTGAGGTTACCAAGCCGGAAGCAGCAAAGGTCGTAAGACAAAACATTTACGTAGACGATCTTATGATAGGCGCCGAGTCTGCGAGCAAGCTGTTAAAACTCAAGAGAGATGTGGTGGAGATATTAAGTAGTGGGGGATTCAACTTGCGGAAGTTCACAACAAATGATGCAGCACTACGGAAACTACTGAACAGCGAACCAGATACATCAACTAAGACTCTGTCCGAACATCCAGATGCTGTGCGAGTTCTGGGTATTCGTTGGAATCCAGAAGATGATGCGTTTATGTTCTCCGTAGATATGCCGGTCACCGAAAAATACACAAAGAGAACTTTTTTATCAGAAGTTAGTCAAATTTTCGACCCGCATGGTTGGTTGTCACCGCTGCTAATAAGGCCGAAGATGTTACTACAAAGTTTATGGCTCTGCAAACTTGACTGGGATGACGAGCTTCCAGTTGATGTGGCGAAGAATTGGCAGGAAATCAGAGCAGATATAGTTAATGCAGCAGCAATAAGAATCCCGAGATGGCTGGAAATAACTGAGGACCTTGTGGTTCATGGTTTTTGTGATGCGAGTGAGAAAGCTTACGCCTCAGTTATATACGTACAATCAATTAGAAATGGGGAGTATTCAGTTAAACTTGTTGGTGGCAAATCACGAGTTGCTCCACTGAAGCAGAGAAGTTTGCCGCAATTAGAGCTTCTTGGAGCACAGCTACTCACAAATCACATGAAAGCAATTTTGGACCAAATTGGATTATGCCCGAGGGAGATTTGTTTGTGGGACCGATATAAACATTGTTCTCGATTGGCTTTCAAGCCATCCAGGTAGATGGAAAACATTCGTTGCCAACCGAGTTTCGGTTATTTTGGATAACTACAGCAGAGATGTATGGAGGCACGTTCCAACTAAACACAATCCTGCCGATTGTGCAACGAGAGGGTTATCTGTTGCCGAGTTGCTGGATTTTTCTTTATGGTGGAAAGGGCCAGATTTTCTGCATAAACCAATTGAACAATGGCCGCAACAGAAGGGCATCGCTGTAACCGAACATCTTTACGAAAGAAAGTCAAAAGCTATTTCACATGTTTCGAGCACGGAGTCAAATGATTTTCTTCAGCGACTGGTTTCCACAACGTCAAAATATCGCAAGTTACTTCATACCGTGTCTTATTTACGAAGGGTATTTACTCGGCCTGAGAACAAACCTAAACATAAACATTTGTCTGTCGAAGAAGTCAACGAAGCCGAACTGTGGTTGTGCCGAGAAACGCAGAAAATATACTTCAAAGAAGATTACGAACGATTGATGAGGAAGGCATCATTATCAAAAAAGGGTCCATTGTTGGAGCTGTCTCCGTTTTTAGACGAATACGAGGTAATGAGGGTCGGCGGCAGATTGCAGAAATCGTTGGCACATTACAACAGAAAACATTCGATTATTCATCATGCAAGGGCGGATTTAACTGTAAGAATCGTCTACCATTACCACCAGACAAATTGTCATCCAGGACCGGGACTATTGCTACAGCTCATAAGAAAAAAATTTTGGATAATACGAGGGAGAGACTTAATGCGTCGCATATTTCGTAATTGCATCAGGTGTATACGATATAGACCAAAAATGCAAGAACAGCTTATGGGAGAGCTACCCATCGAGAGAGTTCGAATGACATATCCATTTGCCTGCATTGGCCTGGATTTTGCCGGACCTTTCCGAGTGCATCCATTCAGAGAAAGAGGTGCGACACCATTTAAGGCATATTTATGTATTATTGTCTGCTTGGCAATTAAAGCTGTTCACCTAGAATGTTGTATGGAGCTGAGCACGCAAAGTTTTTTGGGGGCCTTAAAGAGATTCGTCAGTCGTCGTGGCCTGTGCAATACTATCCTGTGTGATAATGGGACTAACTTCGTCGGCACCGCTAATTATCTCAAAGATTTACAGATGTTTCTAAATAAAAATAATGAGAACATTTTTAAATCTCTTTTAGATAGCCAGATTACGTGGAAATTTAATCCTCCCGGGGCACCACACATGGGCTGCATGTGGGAAGCGGCCGTTCGTTCAACCAAAACCTTGCTAAAACGAACAGTAGGAGAGCACATATTGACGCTGGAAGAGTTTACAACGTTAAGCTATCAAATAGAGTCAATATTAAATTCACGACCTATATCAATTACAAGTTCCGACGATCTAGATCTGCTCACTCCTGCGCACTTTTTGATACACCGAACAATGAATCAAGTTCCTGATGTAGTACCAGAGGAAAGGCTTACAGCTAATAATAGATGGGATATCGTCCGGCGAATAGTAACCCACTTTTGGAAACGATGGCATGTGGAATTCCTGTCCACTCTGCAACAAAAATCTAAATGGAAAACCGGGAAGCCTGATATGAAGCTTGATAATATCGTCTTGATCCAAAATAATAATTTACCACCTGGGCAATGGCAACTAGGTCGTATAGTTGAGACGCACGTAGGAGCTGATGGAAGAGTACGAGTTGTCACTGTAAAAACACTAAATGGAAACATTCGTCGACCAATCACAAAAATTTCCATTCTTCCAGTTAATGAATCGGGTGATTCATGGCCGGCGGGATGTTTGGGCTCTACAAACCTTGAACCCAAAATTGGGCAAGCAGCAAACACCAACAATTAATTCATATTGTTCATTCCAACCTGAAAAATAAGCAAACCTGGAAATAAATAACATGCATACATATAGTTTTCTCAGCGGATTTGATCAACGCCTCATCCAGTAACAGCCGCTGAAACATAATTTAGTATTCTAATTATTAACTTATAGGAAATAGTTAAAATCATTTATACTAACTAATATTACTACTCATATTGTATTCCATAAGTTTTTTCCATATAAGTTGTTCACTGTAATTATATTTTTTCAATGTAACTTTGACATCCAGGATCATAACCTTAAAAAGAGAAGAGAACACAAAGAATCGTTTGATCACAATTTAATTATTATTTATACTTATTTGAAATAATTTGTCCATCAGATGCTCCTTTGTTTTTTCTTATCATTTGTTAGCTGGAAATGAAAAATTGTATTTAGTTTAAATTTGTATTGTATCTAGTCGTTTAAACTTACCACCACCAAATTGCAAATTAATTTGTTTACTTTGTTTTGACATTTACAATTTTAATACAAGCCGTAAATTATTATATTAGGTATGATGTTACATTTCCAAGAAAATTTGTACTAAAATTGTATGTTGCTCAATTAAGTTTATAATATCTATTAACAGATGACTCTTTATATAATTAGGAATTTTCCATAAATAATTGTTTTGTATAAATTATTTTTCTGGGAGCAAGTAGTACGTTCTCGACCTTTGTGAAATAACATTAACCAAAATAAAATTGGAAATTAAATAAGTTAAATTTGTATTTGTAACTGGAGAACTCACCCGAGAAAAGACAATATTGTGAGCAGCCACATCAGGAACGAGGAGCATATATTACATCAAAATTTCCTGCAAGTTTATTGCTCACCAAGTGGTACTGTCTTGTACAATTATTGTCTGAAACATAGCCGAATAAAATCATCTCTAATACTGTATAAAACGTTACGAGTATTTTCATGTTTTAAAATAAATTTATTCCATTGGTGGCGTGGTGGTGCGTCTTGAAATATTTTTCATTGTTGGTGCGGGAATTATAGACATTTTACCGAAGCCGTGTCTCAACAAAATCACTAGTTGTTTTCGAGTGAAACAGAAATAAAAGTTTTTTAAAAAAATTATTTTTTGTACGTAAACGGTTGTGATAAAACCTTATTCAAATTTTTATGAAATACTAGCGGAACCCAGCGAGAGTTACATCATCCGACTTCACCACCATCAACCAACAACAACAATTCTACAGCAACGTTATAATTATTTAAAATAGTTCTATAGATAATAAAATCTCATATTCTAATTTTTATGCTTACGATAAGATCTCATTTAAAAATTAAAAACAAATTTTCATGTTCGATATCATGTTTATGCTTACGCTAAAAGATTAACAAAAATAGAATTTATTGTAAACTCAAGCAAGTAACATCATAAGAATTAATTTCAAATATTAAATAAAACAATAATACAAAATTAAAATTAAACTCTAATTAATTTATTTAATAACCACAACAACGTGAAACATAACTGGCGCAGTTGGTAAAGGATTGTTTAAAGAAAATCGGGGAATACAAAAAAATAAACTGGCATAAAACAAACAGTGTATTAATTTTTTATTCAATTAACATTGTGTTAACTAACAAAAATAAAACTTTGCAAGTGATAGTGTAGAAGTTCGCGTAAAATTAATATGGTTTCGAGCGAATATCGGAATAAAAAGAATCTACCAAATATCAAAGACAAAAAGTTTTAATAAAAAGTGAAAAATTGACAAGGCGTATCGAGATACTACGGTGCACATCAATCATCAATCACGACAAGAGTATGCAGCTCCACTTAATAATTTCGGTGATTTACTGGTGAGTGATAAGACTAGGATATAAATCATAAGGTTAGGTCCCTAAAATTGTCTACCTCAGTAATCCCGTAGTGAAAGCTTGATAATTAATAAATTCTCCCGGTGAATCGGTTAAAATTAAAATTATATATATAGGATAGTTATTGACAATCGGCAACCTATTTATTTTATGATAGCGCAATCTTGGGAGATTTAAAAATTAATTTCATCAAACACAATAAGCTGTTTCTCTTTCAACGTATCAACTCACAATTCCCTTTTATTTACGTTTTTCTTTATTACATTAAACATCTGTTTTATTTCTTTACACATACATATTCGACTCTTTCTTTTAACCTCAGTTTCCCAAACTTTTATAACCTATAAACCAATACATTATATGCTCAACAGACAAATGATTTTTAATTAAATTTCTTATATATAATACCAGTGTATATGGTAATAAATAATCAAAATAATTATTAAATTTGATATCCGGCGCATATGGATATATACATAGATTAAATAATTATAAATTTTTTTTGTTGATCAATATACTTTGTGTATGTGTGTTGATCAAAAAAATAAAAATATTCCAAGTAGGGAAATAATCAGATTGAAAACAATCGAAGAGTTAGATAAAATAACCGAACAGTTAAGTAAATTAAAAGTAGACACACAGATAAAAATGGATCAGGAAAACAAATTAAAATATGAAGCATTAATCAATGGGCTTAGAGTCCCAGATATAGTTAAAGAAATTCCGCCATTCGACGGTAGTGATAGAACCTTACTACACTCTTTTATAGAAAATTGTGAAGAAGTATTAAAATTGTGGACATCGGTAGAAAACACTCCTATGGGAGCAATTATACTGAGAACAATACGTAATAAAGTTAAAGACAATGCTAATAAAGTGTTGAATACAATGAACACTAAATTTGAATGGAAGTGTATAATTAATAATTTAATACTCCATTATTCATATAGAAGAAGTGAAGTTTCTTTAATTAGAGATCGTCACAATCTTACACAAAATCATGACAATGTTGAAATTTATTATTCTAAAATAATAAATATTTTATCAACATTAATAAATAGGATAAAAATAAATGATCTTGATGTAAATATCATTAATCACAAACAAAATCTGTATGAAAATATGTGCTTAAGTGTTACCGCAAGGTTCAATGATTCGAGCTAGTAGACCTAATACATTAGCAGAAGCTTATAGTCTTTGCCTTGTGGAACAAAATATAAACTATATTAAACCATATAAAAATGTTCAACAAACAAATCCAATTAGGCAAGAACTACCTAAACCAATTTAAAATAAATTTCTTTCGCAATATCATAACAATTTCCGACAATTAACCCCAAATCAACCTCAAAATTGGAATAAACCCAAACAAGACGTTTTTAAACCAGCTCAATTCAATTTTGCTCAAAGAAAATATGAACCAATGGAAACATCTACCATTCAATCAAAGCAATATAAAATACCTCAACGGTACCCAATTAACTCGGACTGAAATAGACCAGGTCCATCAGGGTTTCAACAAAATTATGCATTCAGATCATATGGTCCACCAAAATTTAAATCTAATGAACTTTTTAACGTAAATGAAACTGAAGACAACAATTCAAATTATTATTCGGAGCCAGATTGTAATTACGAAAATCAAAACGAATATTCCGATGATTTTCAAAACTATGAGGAAGAACCAAATTTAGTGAAACATGATTTTCAGGAAGAAGCCTCGGACTAGACTATATATTTCATGGAGAGACCAACTTGTGTCTTTTACCATACATAAAAATAAAAAGCACACGAAATTCACATATTAAACTCTTAATCGATACAGGTTCAAATAAATCTTTTATATATCCCTCATTAGTCCACCCCAGTCAAATAATCAACGTTAAACCAATTACTATTAAGTCAGTATTCCATGAACATGAAATAAATTCAAAAATAATAACTGAACGTCTTGAAGAATTCAATTCAAAAATCGCGTTAGAATTTTTTCTGTTCAAATTCCACCGATACTTTGAAGGATTAATAGGTATGGATACACTTCAAAAGTGTAAAGCTAATATAAATTTCAAAAATTCGACGTTAGAAGGAGAACATTTTAAAATTCCACTTTATTTTCAAGAAAAATTAAAAAATAATACAATCCCTACAACCCTTTGAGAAAACATTTATAGTATTTCCAGTAAATATTAATCAGGACGATATTTTTGTTCAAGAAACAATTTTGGACAACCATATAAAAATCAATTCAGGCATTTATAAATCTATCAACGGACAAAGTAAAGTAGAGGTCATAAACAATTCTGACCAAATTCAAAATTTTAGTATCTCACACCCACTAAAAGTAGAATCTTTAAATAAATATTTAGAAGTAAATAATTATTCCGTAAATAACTATTATGAACCCTCTTGGTTGTATATGATTGTATACAAACATATACAATCTGATCAATACTGATCACATGAATTCAGAAGAACGAAAAGCAATTTTGAAAATTTGTAAAGAGTATGAAGATGTATTTTATAAAGAAAACGATCAGTTAACCTTTACTAACAATATTAAATATAACACCAATGCATGGATGCATTAAGTCGTTTAGAAGTTGAAGAACTTAATCGAAGTATTAGCAAAAATAACCAAGAAATAAATCTAAATGTATTAACTAATAAAACAAAAATATCATCATCAGATGACGGACCATTTTCAAATTAAAATCAAAATGTGTCATCGTCCTTATCTCAGTGTTATGTCTTTATAAATATTATTTGGTAAATTATTCTTAGTGTACTTACTGTAACCTCTTTATATAATTATATTATTTATATTTGTATCTATGTATTTTATGTATAATGTTATTGTTGTAATTCGAATAGAAGCAAAACAATTAAAAAAAAAATAAAAAAGGTCAGTCAGGTCTGTATAGCCGAAGAGCTAACCAAGTTAAATAAATACTAAAAAATTAAATAAATTATAATTGTTGTTCACGATCTAAACGTTTTGTTTCTTAATTAAGTTGAAGTGGTGGATGTCCTGATTCATAGCTTTCTCAATAAGTCGTATAAATATTAAGTGGCGACGAGGATAAACGTGATAAAAAGTTAAATATACAGGTACAGTGTAATCGTACTTGTTTAATGAGCGTCCAACGTACAAGGTCAGTTAAACAACAGAGCACAACTCCATTGGCAGTGTCATATAAATTGTGAACAGTGGTCGATAGTTATTATTGTTATTAAGAAAAAGAGAAAGTAAAAAGTGTTTAAAATGCCTGAAACATCAACCGAAGAAAAACCTAAAGCGGGAACACAAAATAAACATCATAATTTGATTGGGAAGTTAGAGGAATACGAACCGGGTGAGGATTTTGAAACATATTTGGATCGTGTGGAAATATATTTCAAAATTAATCAAGTGTCAGAAGAAGAAACAAAGCTTTTGTTTCTAAATGCGCTAGGCAAAGAAACATACAAAATTTTGAAATCGTTAGTGTTACCAGACAAACCGGATAGTAAAACGTTTAAACAATTATCGGAGGTATTACTAAGACATTTTGCGCTAAAAGTGAACAAAAGAGCAGAGAGGCATAAGTTCAATCTAACGGTACAAAATGAAGGAGAAAGCTTAGCGGAATACATTGTAAAATTAAAAACACATGCGCAGTCTTGCAGTTTCGGAGATTTTCTGGAAGTCACGTTGCAAAACTATGCTAAAATTAAAAGTCGATTAATTAATGAAATGCTGACGGATAGGTTTTTAGTTGGTCTTAGAAGTCCAGAAATAAAAAAGGAGGTATTAAACAACGAACAATATGATTTCGTGCAATGCTGTAATGTAGCTATCAATATGGAAATGGCTAAACGGGAAACTCATGCTATGCAGCCAAGGGAGCAACCAGCGCAGTTTAACATCCACAAAGAAGACGAAGTGGTTAATAAAATTTCAGCTCTAAAAATAAACCAAAATCGTAATCGAAGCCGGTCTAGTTCAAATAGTCGTGAATACCAGCGGTCTCCGTCAAGGTCATCAAGATACTACAACAGATGTTTTAGATGCGGTCGATTCCATGATGGAAATAAATGTCCAGCAGTTAACTGGACTTGTTATAATTGTCAACCACAAGATCATACATCAACAATGTGCAGACAGAAAAATAGAAAATTGAAGGTCATCAACTCGATCAACATACAACAACCATCGCCAGCCTTATTAGAAGTTAGAGTGGAAGAAGAAACTATTGAATTTGAAATTGATACAGGAGCTTGTTCAACTGTAATTAACAAAGATATGTATTGTTCTAAATTTAGTCATATTAATTTAAAGAAATGTAATTCTCCGCTTTTTTCCGTTACAGGTGAAGCGGTTTTGGTTGAAGGGAAGTTGCAAGTCCAAGTATTTTTTAAGAGTCATTGTCACGGTCTAGAAATGGTGGTTATCGATTCAAAGCGTCCAGTTAAACCGTTGCTGGGAAGAGATTGGTTGGAGGTGCTTGTTCCAAATTGGAAAAACAAGTTATTAGGCTATCTTAATTCAGTTAAGTACATTTCAGTTCCAATATTGGAAAATTTGAAAATTAAATTTCCCAATATAATGGATAAAAGTTTAAATTTACCTATTATTGATTTCAAGGCGGATATAGTAATGCCTGACGATGTAACTCCAATTTTTCACAAATCTTATTTAGTACCTTTTAAACTTAGAGATAAGGTGGAAAAGGAATTAGAAAGATTGTGTCAGGAAAACATTATAGTTCCAGTAAAAACGAGTAAATGGGCAAGTCCCATTGTGGTAGTGTCAAAACCAAATAAGGAAGTTAGAATTTGCATGGACTGTCGTGTAACAATAAATACATTTTGTGTCTCTGAACATTATCCGATTCCAAATATCGAGGATATTTTTGCAGGCTTGTCAAATTGTGAGTATTTCTGTGTAATTGATTTGTCGGTAGCCTATCAACAGGTTTTAGTATCAGAATTAAGTCGTCAATATTTAACAATATATACGCATAAAGGCCTTTTCCAATATACTAGATTACCTTTCGGATTATCCAGTGCACCCTCAATTTTTCAGTCCATAATGGATAGAATTTTGCTTGGTCTAGAAAAGGTATACTGCTATTTAGATGATATAATAGTGGGTGGTGCTTCAAGAAATGATTGTCAAAACCAATTATATAATGTATTTAGCCGTTTAAGTAAATATAATGTCAAAATTAATGTAGGAAAATGCAGAATTTTGGAAAAATCAGTTAGTTATTTAGGACATAGAATTTCTAAGAATTCTTTAAGACCAAATGACGAAAAGGTTAAAGCAATTGTTGATGCTCCTTTTCCAGTTAATCTAAGTCAACTTCAGTCATATCTGGGTCTTATAAACTTTTATAGGCGCTTTATTCCTAATTTATCTAGTGAATTAAAGTGTTTATACGATTTATTAAAAAAAGATGTAGTATTTGCGTGGGGCCCAGAATGTCAGCAAAGTTTTGAACGTAGCAAACAATTGCTAATAGAAAATCAGTTATTAGAGCTATATGATCCGAAGAAACATATAATCATAGCTACTGATGCCAGCCCGTACGGAGTCGGAGCTGTAATGTCGCATTTGGTAGATGGTGAGGAAAAACCGGTAATGTTCGTGTCGAGCACATTATCTCCAGCGGAACAAAAATATTCACAGCTTCATCGGGAAGCGTTGGCGATAATATTTGCCGTGAAAAAATTCCATAAATACATTTATGGACAAAAATTTACAATTTTGTCGGATCATGAGCCTTTGAGACATATTTTTAATCCAAAGAAAGGTATGCCATCGGTCGCAGCAATGCGATTGCATAGGTGGGCGATAATGTTGTCAATGTATGATTATACTATTATTTATCGGAAAGGGAAAAACATGGGTAATGCTGATGCTCTGTCACGGTTACCTCTTCAGGAGAGTACAGGCGAAGAACATTTTAGTTTTATAAATGCTATCGAAATGGAAAACCTGCCCATAACAACCGCTAAAATTGCAGAGCAAACACAAAAAGATCCCATTTTGAGTGAAATATATGGTTATATCCTAAACGGCTGGCCTTGTAATATGAAAGAAAATAAATGTGGGAGGGAAGATACAATAACGTTTTATAACAATAGACATAGCTTAAGTTGTGAAGATGATTGCATATTTTATGGCGATCGTATCGTTATTCCGTCAGTTTATCAGGGACAAATCTTGCAACTATTACATAAGAATCACATTGGTGTTGTTAAAATGAAGATACAAGCGAGGTCATATGTATGGTGGAGCAAAATAGACAGGGATATTGAGTTTTTTGTAGCAAAATGTCTTGCTTGTCAGCAAACCGCAAATAAACAGAAAGTTGAACAGTCTTCAGGATGGCAGGAAACAAGCTATCCCTTTGAAAGGGTCCACATGGATTTTTTTTATTTTGCAAAATATACGTTTCTTGTGGTAGTGGATTCGTTTAGTAAATACTTAGATATCTATTTAATGCCAAATACTACTGCTAGTCAAGTCATATCGAACTTAAAAACATTATTTTCAGTTTTCGGATTTCCAAAAGTGTTAGTTAGTGACAACGGTCCACCATTTAATTCTAAGGCGTTCAATGAGTTTTGTGCTAGAAGTGGGGTTGAATTATTGCATTCACCGCCTTATCATCCACAAAGCAATGGACTGGCAGAAAGAACCGTCCAAACCGTGAAAAACACCTTCAAAAAATTTCTCTTGGAAAATAAATTTAGTCAGTCAAACGTCGCGGATATAATTCAAGAATTTTTATTACAACACCGAAACACCTCTAGTATCGTAACAATGAAGACTCCGAACGAGATGCTGCTCTCCTTTAAGCCAAAAATTCTGCTTGATAATGTGAACGGAAAGAAGTAAGTTAGGTTTAATGAAAACAATTTGGATGAAAATAGGAGTCAATTTAGGGAAATTAGGAAAAGTAAATTAAATATTAATAATAAGGGTAACGAAACTGGCAATAAAAAGTGTAGTAAAACTTTTGAAAAGGGCGATAAAGTCATTTATTTAAATCATTTTAAAGAATATGTTAAATGGATTCCAGCGAGGGTATTAGAAAAAATAAGCCCATATACTTTTTTAATTAATGTAAACAACCATGTTAGATTTGTACATAAGCATCAAATAAGAACATCAAAATTGCCAGACGAAGTTCATCCATTAGATTATATAATAAGACACATGGAAATTCGTGACGATCAAATTGTCAAAAAGGAAAATGATAATGCTTGCAATGAGCCGTAGATGCAGAATGATGTAGTTGAGTTAAGAAAATCAAAAAGAAGTTGCAAGCAGCCTGATCGACTTAGATATGAATAACACCCTAGGGATAATTTCTAAAAAAGGGAGGAGTTGTTATGTCTTTATAAATATTATTTGGTAAATTATTCTTAGTGTACTTACTGTAACCTCTTTATGTAATTATATTATTTATATTTGTATCTATGTATTTTATGTATAATGTTATTGTTGTAATTCGAGTAGAAGCAAAACAATTAAAAAAGAAATAAAAAAGGTCAGTCAGGTCTGTATAGCCGAAGAGCTAACCAAGTTAAATAAATACTAAAAAATTAAATAAATTATAATTGTTGTTCACGATCTAAACGTTTTGTTTCTTAATTAAGTTGAAGTGGTGGATGTCCTGATTCATAGCTTTCTCAATAAGTCGTATAAATATTACTCAGGAATCTAATTTAAATGAAAAACTTAAAGTTAAATTAATAGGAATAATCCCAACGTTAGAAACTACTCTAAACGATTTTATTAACCAATTCATCATAGAAATTGATAAAAATATAAAAAATAATTTAGAAACAATTTTCAAAATTTTACACCTTACTAAACGTAGAAACATATATAATAAAAATTAAAGAAATTAATGAAAAAAATGTCTTTGATATATTCAAAGAATACTTCAATCAGACTCAAGTTAATATACTATGTAACGAAAAGTTAGTATACTATGTAACGAAAATACATTTTATATTATAACTAAAGTTTATAATAAACATTTTTATAAAAAAATAAAAATTGTACGAAGTACCCAACTATCAGAGGATATAGAAAATCAACTTAGACAACAAGAAATATTCGATTTTTATTTTAAAAAATAAAATAAATTAAAACTTTATATTAGTTAAACACGTATATATATATTTAGAAACAAACATATAATAAGTTTAAAACAAATTAAAAATATCTTTCTTTTCTTAATAATTTTTTAATGAAATTTAGGAGACCGGTTTCGGATTACATCCATCGTCAGTCCAATTTTTTAACTACTGAATTATCATGTCATAGATTTTATTTGTTTTTGTATTTATTTTATCGTTGAGAATGTATGTGTTGTGACGATGCTTGTAGATCTCCAACTCTTCCAAACGGTACATTAGATTGCTTTTCTTTAATGTATGTAATATTTTTAAAATTCTGTTTATGTCTGTGAATGTGTGTTGTTGGGTAACTAAGTGTTGAGCGTAATTTGATTTGAAGGTTGTGTGTGTGTTTGTATGTTTTGCTTCTATTGTGTGTTCATTGAATCTTTGTGTAAATGTTCTTCCCGTTTGGCCGATATAGAACTTTGGACAATCGTTACAAATTAATTTGTAAATACCGTTGTCGTCAATACGGTTTTGTTGTGTTGATAATTTGTTTCCAAGTTTTTGTGATGTTTTGTGTGCTATGTTGTAATTGTATTTTCTAAATGTCTTTTTTAAAATATGGTTTGTGTGTTTGTTGTAGTCTATAGCGATGTATTTGTTGTTTTTATCATCGCTTGTGTACATTGAAGTTAAATGTTTTTGTTAAATTATATATTTTATTTTAGAATTGATGCGGTGTATCATATTGGTTGTGTATCCGTTCTGTTTTGCAATATGCATGATGGTGTATTATTCTTCAACATAATCTTCATCGCTCATGGGAATGTTGTTGAGCCTTACTAGCATAGGATTGTATGCTGCCATCTTATGTTGTACTGGGTGATTCGACGTTCTGTGAATAGTATGATCCGTTTGAGTTGGTTTGCGGTAAATTGAAAAATTGTGTCTATTGTTTTTGTTTTTGATTGTTAAATCAAGGAAGTTGATGGATTTCTCATTTTCAATTTCTAAAGTGTATTTAATATTTGTGTGTATGTTATTGATGTATGTGTGCATATTATCAAGTTGTCTTTTGGTGCCGTGAAATAATATTAAAATGTCATCGACATAACGATGCCAATAAATTATGTTTTTTCTATATTTGTTTTTGTTGCTATTTATGTATGTTTCCTCGATGTGGTTCAAATATATGTTGGCGAAGGTGCCTGATAGTGGGCTGCCCATTGGTAGGCCATCGTTTTGTATGTAAAATTTATCGTTGTGTTGGAAATAATTTTGTTGCATGATCGTTTTTAGGAGGTTCATAGCTTGTGTCAGTTTATTATTATTTATGCAGTTTTGTATTAATAGGCCCTCTATAATCTGGATAGTTTCGGCAACTGGTATATTGGTGTACATATTGGTGACATCGAAAGACGCAAGTTTGGCGCCGCTGGGAATATGAATTGAATTTATTTTGTCCACTAATTCAATATTGTTCTTTATAGATGAATTGTTGTTGAGCTTTATGTTGTCTGTTAGCCATTTATTGAAAAAATTGTGCAATTTTGTATGATGGAGACGTTGTGAAATTTATCAACGGACGGATAGGTGTGTTTATTTTATGTAGTTTTGGTAGACCGGTGATTCTGGGTGCTGTCGGCTTAATCATTTTGTTGAAAAAAACTTGTTGTTTGTTTAAAATAGCAGTTGAGTTGTTGATGCCTTGGTTGATGGTTGCTCGGTATGTTTTTGTGGGATCATTGTTAAGGATGCTGATGTTATTATTGAAAATGAATTCGTCGATCTTTAAGTCGTATTTAGGTTTGTATATGATGACTGCGGTGTTACCTTTGTCAGCTTTCGTGATTAACGCGTTGTTTTCCGATAATTTATTCTTTATGTTTTTCAAATTTTTTGTCGTCAAGGTTTCTTGTTTGGTATTGAAGGGCTGTTTGGTTTTTATTTCATTAATTACAAGTGTCCGAATGTCATCTTGATGTTGTTTTTCAGCTTTTAGGATTGCGTTTTCAATCTCTAACGGGTGTCTGTTTTGTATTTTTTTGCAGTTTTTTATTGGTAGATTATGTTTTAAGCCTTTTTCAAGTATTTGAGTTTCAGGGATATTGAACTGGATATCTGTTAGGTTGTGTATCCTGTTGTGAAATTTATGTTTTATTGAATTTACAGGTTCGTTTGATGTTTCGATTATGACACAAAACACAAAAGTATAAGAAAGATTATACCGAAATAAAATGTTAAGCCGATGCGAACCTAGCGCCACTCTTTAAATATTGTTTTCTGGTACTAACATTAGGTGTCTAGTAAGGGAAACAAATTCATTTACATATGATATGAAATTTTGTATTTCAAATGTAATATATATTCCCTTCACTGTAAAGCATATTCTCAATTTCTCATGTATTTTTCATTCGTTTTGACTTCGTTTTGTATTTTCGTAATTATATACATAACATTAACATAGTAAATATATATATATATATATATATATATATATATATATATATATATATATATATATATATATATATATATATATATATATAGATATATATATATATATATATATATATATATATATATATATATATATATAGATATATATATATATATATATATATATATATATATATATATATATATATATATACATATAGCTTAGCCATTCCATTAGCCACATTTTGTATGGAGAAAAGAAAGAAAACATATTTATATAGTTTTGATTATGTTGATTTTTTATACATACATAGTATAGTAAGCACAAATACATAACACAACATATACTTTTAAATAGATTTTTTCTGCATCGAACTATTTAATTTATGAATAAAGGAATTGAAAACGTAGAAAATATTTCATTCATGGTTTTATCTAATTTTGTGCTACTTCTACGAAATTTTATTTATTTTTCATTGCATTCAAAATATTCAAATAGTTTGTGCATGCTAAAATTTTATTACAGCGTAACCCAATCCTATGAAATTAAAAATAGATCAAATAATAATTTTTTAAGATTGTTTTTATTTTAAATAAATAAATAATCTAAGCTTTTATTTCAATACAATCTAAAAATGAAAGTTTAAAAAATCACAAAATTTGGATTTTCAAAACGAATAAAAAATAAAAACATTTATTTTAAAAATTTGTGTAAAATGCATTTTGTAAAGTAAAATTCAGATCATCGGTTGCTTTTTATTTACTCAATAAGAAGTAAATAAAAGCAACTGATGATGCGAATTTTTGTTCATGATATGCACTATGCATAAATTTTTAAAATATGTAAATGTTTTTACATATTTTGTAAACCAAAATTTGGTGGTTTTTTAAACTTTCATTTTTAAATTGTGTGTGATTTACGGTATTCCTAAATTAAAAAAACGGTTTGAAATTCAAAATCATTTTGGAAAATAATTAATACAATTTGTATTGAATTTTTATTCTAGAGAGAAGTACAGATGATATAGTCCAGTTAATCTGTAAAAAAGGTTAAAAATGAGAAATCGATTAGTTCGGAACACCCTTAAAATGGGAAAACACTCTTCATTTCTACCTACTTTTTAATTATTATACAAATTGTTAACTTTTCAACATAGCATTTTTATTTAACTAGGCCAAATATAAAATGTTCAACTTCTGGTGGAAACAATGAGCTTTCCAGGTTAAACATAACAACACAAAAAACGATTTTTTTGCTAATTTACTTATTTTATTTGTTTAAATTTTTAATTCAATTATTTCTTTCGGTTATTTAACCAAATATAATTATTGAACAATTAAATTAACAATTTTCAGTTCATTTTAACATTTAAAATTATGACAATTAGTTTTAGATTAATTTGAAAAAAAAAAACAAATATTATAAAATTAAATATTTAATTAAATAGTTAAAATATTTTTTATGTATACAATATTAAATAATATTATAATATATTTAAAATATTTGTAGTTAATGATTAAAATAGTTATAATTAAAATAGTTGAACAAAGATTTCTATCGGTTTGTAATATTACAATACTTTTATTACGAATAGCGAAATTATCAAGAATTTTGCAAGTTCAGTTTCGATCTGAATGAGAATTATGAAAAATTTTAATTTTTTTTCCATCTCATGCTATAGCGACTTAATTGTTAATTGCAGATACATTTATTAGTACATTAATACAAAACAAAAACATAGCCAATACCAAACAGCCAACGCTTTTTGGGCACATTTTTGTTGGAAATGGGGTGATTTCGAATTCCGAGTTTTAACTTAAGCGACAAGTTTTCAATAATATTTAAGCCCGGTGATGTGTGGTATTTTCATAACTTCGAAACAATTATACAAAAGTCATTATTGGACGATATAAGATGAACGTATCGGATCGTTCTCCTGATAAATTTCGAAACAATCTTTAATTCCAAGCTTTTTAACACTCCGAGGGTTAAATAGCTTGGAATCAAATTTTCCTTGAGAAATCGGTCCATGTTTCCATCTGATATATACCCCCACGCCATTTCATCATGCCCACATTCATGTTTCACTGCATATTTTACAAAACTATATTTTCGGCCGAATTCAGTTATTGATGCCAATCGATAACTAATAATAAACTTTATCATTAAAATTAACAAAAATAATTACATAAAACTAGATTAAGAAACGCTTAAGAAGAATAGTTTTCAATTTTGGTGCAGAATATAATATTTTCAAAACTTTTACATCGATTTTCCCAAAATGCGTTTTCTCTCGTTTTGTAAATCAAGTTACGTACGGCAGCGTTGAATTTATTGAATATTATTTCATCATTCCATTTGGGATTCGAAGCCAAAAATATTAAAGTTACTCTCATCTGAGAATATAGTAATTATAATGCTGAAGTAGTGTACACCTTATCCGTGTTTTTTTATATTATTGTTATGAATAAGTTGTTTTTATCTCGCGTTTCTGCCATGGAAATTTGCACCTCGTAAAAGACCTCGCACGGTCTCGGCATGAACTTTTAAGCCATACAGATTTTTCTAACTCAACTCATACGAAATTACGAATTTCGTTAATATACAATATGTATTTTTATATTTTTAAATGCGGCGAGTTGGTTGAAGAAAATGTGAACTCATGAATTTTAAATTTTGTAATGATTACATTTCCTTAAATGCATTTCCGGATTTTCAATTGAAACATTAATTTAGGTATGGAGAGATTTATCCCTAGGATAACAGCTTACAAAAAAGGAAACGTGGCATAATAATGACTTGATAAATCTAAAAATAGAAGGGGCAAGGCTCACAAAAAATATAAATTACATCCTAATTGCGTAAGAAGTATATATGGGCTTATCCATTACTTTTAAAAAAAAACTGGGCGCATGCATTTTACTGCATTCACCGATTTATCTGTAACTTTTTTCCAGAAAATTAGTCGATGAAAAATGGATTTTCCCAAAATTTGACCCCTTCCTGGCCCACACTTCTCAAGCTATGATTTTTTGAAGTTTAGAAATTGAGTGATTTTAGGCTAATTGATAGGTAACCATTCTACTTAGGTTGTTTTGTTTTTAAAGGTATAGGCCTCATTCTCTCCGTTTTCTCGCCCCACTACGTTATAATTTTTTTAAAACACCTAATAGCTCGTTAAAAAAAATCAGGGGTAGTAACGCACGTTTTAATTCTGTATTTCACAAATATCTCAGCTTCTGTTTATCATGTTAAAAAAAAGTATGTACTACTTTATTTATTATGAGCTTGCCTTTAAATCTAACCTTGAAAAATGTTCGATTTAAAGGCAAACTCATAATAAATAAAGTAGTACATACTTTTTTAACATGATAAACAGAAGCTGAGATATTTGTGAAATACAGAATTAAAACGTGCGTTACTACCCCTGATTTTTTGTAAACGAGTTATTAGGTGTTTTAAAAAATTATAACGCAGTTAGGATCTCAATATCCAAATAAGTATTTCATGAGGTGTTGTGAGGATAAAACGATGAGCTTCTTTCCAAAAGCTAGTGTCGTTCAGAGTAAAAATTAAAAATTTACAGAGGTGTGAATATTACGATTTCCGAAAAATTGGGTACATTCAAACGGTTGTACCCAACTTTAAAAGTGTTTGAAAAAATTAAATGTGGTTCAAAAATTTGTAAAGATCATGAAAACATGAAAAAACTGAGTCTATCTATGTATTTTAGTAAAAATTCACTGATTTAGCGAAAATTTTAAAACATGCCATTTTCTAATAAAAAAATAAGATTGTACCTGTTGGTGTCGCATTTAGCCAATATTAAATATGAGGCTGAAACTGACTTCAAATGAAAGTTCAATAAAAAGCGAAGAGAATGATGCCTATAACATTAAAATAAAGCAACCTAAGTAGAATGGTTACCTATCGAGAATAAAATCGCTCAATTTCTTAACTACCAAAAAGTATTACTCGTGGAGGGGGAGAGGAGGGACGCTGGAAAGAGCCAAATTTTGGGAAACTCTATTAAAGGATATATATATATATATATATATATATATATATATATATATATATATATATATATATATATATATATATATATATATATATATATATATATATAATATAGTATATATGTACATATTTATTCTTTACAGCAGTTATATTCTGGAGCTTGCATCATGTTGTGAAATGCCCATATGCACGTGTGCCATTACACAACATTAATCTCTAGAAATAATAAAACTTACAATAACAAAAAACAAAATCCATTTCCACGATAAAGTATAAACAACTAAATCAAAGCCGAATAACTTTTCGCATTTTGTTAATTACAAAAACAAATCTAATGGACAACTAATTTGTTGGACATTGTATATAATTCAAAATCTATGTATTTTTAATAATGTTGTAAGGGAGTCAAAATATTCTATGTTTCATCTCGAAGTAGATACTATTTTATCCGAATGGTCAATCCTTGATATTAATGAAAGTTCCGGATTCGATTGTATTCCACTCATTTTCTAAAATTAGCCGGTAGTGCAATTTCTGCCCGCAATTTATTTCTCTAGTTGCCTCTCTTTCTATGCGGGAACGCTTACTTATTAAGCCAATTTTTAAATCTGGATCTTGAAGCGATGTCGAGAACTATAGAGGTATTTGCATTATTACAGTTTTAACAAAGCATTGTGTGTAACTAGTTAAAGGGAAATTGTGGTTTCATGTTAAGATATTCATTTCTCATGGATTTTTCACAGGATAGCTTGAATTTTTCCTTGATAGGTCAACTGTAACTAACTTAGTTTTGTTTTCAAATTGAATTTTATATGCACTATTAAATGGTAATTTTGTACAGGTCATTTACACTGATTTGTGAAAGGCCTTTGATAAGATCGATCATGAATTGCTGCTGCGGAAACTTGACTCCTTGGATTGTAACTGTTTTGCCGATTGATTGGGTTAGGTCTTACCTGGAATTTAGAACTCAAATAGTGAAAATTGGTATAATTTCACTTCAAGAGTTCTTCAGGAGCCCATTAAGGTAGTCATTTGGCTCCATGTTTTTTATTCTTTTCGTAAATGATGTGGTAAATTGTCTGAGTAATTTATGCGGACGACATTAAAATTTTCACAACTATTTCTTGCGCCAATGATGCAATTGACTTTCAATCGGATCCGACAAACTTCAAAGCTTCGTGTACATTGCATAATTTGATTTTAAGAGTGTAAAAGCGCTTTTAAATGTAAGCTCTCCCAAGGCTACCTAGAGATGTAAGCCTGCCTGCTTTCATACTTCCAGCATATCGAGGTAGATGCAAATTAATAAATACTGAGCCCCTCTTTATTCGTAGAGACCCATTTAAGAAATTGGTGCCAAAGCATCTTTTAGATTATTGGTAAATTTTGATAAAAAAAATGTTGAAATATTTTAATGATATAATTTTATTAAATTTTTTTATAATGTAACCAGTTCGGTATAACTATATAAACAATTAAATAAGTTGGTGATAAGGATAACTAAATAAATAAATAAATTCACAGATATTCAGGAATTTCAAAAAAAAGTAAACAATTACAAGTAGTCTACTACTGAAAACGCGTGTCCATTTTCGCAACATAACGAACACTGTACCACATATCTCTGGCGGAAATTAAGTCCAAGTATTTTAGTTTGACCCTATAGGACTTTTAAAATAAAGAAAAAGGGTGAAGATGGGATGCTTCTTCAATTTTAAGGGTGTCCCGCATTAAACAGCGTACACTTTATATTTTTACGTCATGTACGGCACACAATCTATAGGAATTCAAAAAATATTTCTTTTAAAATCGATTTCAGTGTAAAATTAGAGAAGTTGGTCTTCAAAATTTTTTGTGCATATTAAAACTTAAGACAAAAAAGCAGAAGATTGTGAGACACGACCTTTACATGTAGAACTACATACCCCTAAAGTATAAAGTAAGAGGTCACATAGAATAGGATAGTTTGGTAGTATATGAATTAGGATAGTTTGATCGTTCCATGAAAATTAAATGGTATTGGTCGACTAAAGGCCGTTCAACCCTTACCGAGTTATAAATAATAAAACAACGCGCGGGCCGGCGACCTTAAATATTGAGAAGAGAAATATTTTCTCCGATTTTCAAAAATAAAAATTGTTATAAAGAGGTCGTCGAACCGCGTGAAAAGGTTTTTGTCCCGTTAACGGCCGTTCATCCATTATCGAAATATAAATAAAAATGTGGAGAAAACAGAAAAATCAGTTTTTCGTTTTTTCTCCACTTTAAAAGGGACAATTTACACAAATAATAGTAGATTGTTCTACAAGTAAAGAAAAGTGAAAGTTTTCCAGTGATTGTTTAATTTAGGTATTTTTCGTCAAGTATACAACGAAAAATGGCATATTCGACGCGTGACAAAAGTAATTTACCGCATGCTTGAGAAATTTTACACTCGCTGGAAAACTCACTTTTCTTTATTTGTAGATCTACTATTTATAAAGAACACATCATGTGAGTAACTGTTGTTCCTTTAAATGTGTTTTTTTGTCTTAATTTTTAATTTGCACAAACAATTTTAAATAAAGCTTTATTAGTCCAACCAACTGCTAACTTTATAGAGAAATCGTTTCTAAGAAAAATATTATGTTTGAATTCCTATGTAGGTTTTGGGCCGTATTATTACGAAACAAAACCAATTTGTTTTTATTCATATTAGACGAAAAATGCGTATTTTAATTAAGAAAACCCATAATTCATCTTTTTTATTTCGCGATACAAAAAATCGCACGACCGACGTTCATAAGTTTTTTTCTAAGCTAAAACTAATCGACAACAATCGACTCAATTATGTACGTACAAGATAATATACAGACGTACATCTACATAATATACCAAAACAAAAATGTTCGTTAAAGCAAGAGAGAGGTAAATTTTTTGTTTGTTATTTTTTTGGTTGTTTATTAAAGAGCAGATTCAGTGAAGGAAATAAATATTACATTTCAAATAAAGAATTTCATTACGTTTATAAAAAACTTTGTTTCCCTCGGTGGACACCTAATGTTAGTTTTATTTTCGGCCGTACACATTATTCGTGCGCTGATTGAATTTCATTGTTGTATGCGCTTGAAATTTCTTATATTTCATTATTTTATGATTATGATGTGTTGTTGAGTATCTTTTAAGTTATGTAATTTTCGGGAAATAATTCTTCGTTTTTTCCTCATGTTTATTTCCGTTAGGTTTTCTATTTGGTTTTTGATGTTGTTGTACTCTAATGGATGGAAGATCTTGGATAACATCAGTTGTGCGTTGTATGTTTTTAATGTTAAATGATCAATTTTTGTATATAAATCTTTGATGTTTTTGGATAGCCACATTTTTTGAGATTTATTTTTTATATATTGGGCAGCTGGAGAATTGCTTTTTATGATAATTTTTATAAAATTAGGTATAATTTTAAGCCTTTGACATGAACGGTTGAAGTGGAGATTGATTTTATTGCGTTGTAATTTGTCGTATAAATTCTTGTAGTTATATACACAGCTCTGAGTGATGACTCATTATAATTACAGTAAAAATGGAGATTAGCCATTTTTTCTTTCTTTTTGCCGTGACTTTTATTACGTGGATATTCGATTTTTATTTTAAAAAATAAAATAAATTAAAACTTTATATTAGTTAAACACGAATATATATTTAGAAACAAACATATAATAAGTTTAAAACAAATTAAAAATATCTTTCTTTTCGTAATAATTTTTTAATGAAATTTAGGAGACCGGTTTCGGATTACATCCATCGTCAGTCTAATTTTTTAACTACTGAATTATCATGTCATAGATTTTATTTGTTTTTGTATTTATTTTATCGTTGAGAATGTATGTGTTGTGACGATGCTTGTAGATCTCCAACTCTTCCAAATGGTCCATTAGATTGCTTTTCTTTAATGTATATATGTAATCAAAAACATCTTTAATTCCAAGACGAACTATACGAAATTTAAAGGTACAAAGTGACGACTGCCCATAGTGTTAGTTGTGTACATATAAGCCTTCAATAAAAAAACTAACCACCACTAATCTAATTTGTTTTGGTTTTGTGCTATGAAATATAAAAAAAAAAAAAAAAAATACATAAGAAACAACAACAATACACATCACGGCAACGCCGTTTAATAATATCGTGTAAACACAAATCCTATTTATGTGTATGTTTTGTGTTGGAAAATAATACCAATTACAATAACGTCTTTAATCTTGAGCGCTCTATTAAAATATATTTTTATATAACAAGGGCCACAAAAACAAGATGTCATATGTTTGTCGTACATATTTTTTGACATATGGAAAAACATGTATAACCTAACCTAACCTATTTTTATTACACTCTAGACCAAAAATTGGCACATTTCATTGTGTTAAAAAATACGAATAAGCGTACATATTTTAATGCTTTACTACATGTTAAATATTAAAATATTAAGACACAATTCGATTTTTAATATTAAGACACCTTTTAAATTTAAATTATCTTAATAATTTTTTTATTAAATTCAAAAATGAATTCAAAAAGGTACAATATTTTTGTCAAGAGTGTACAAATAAAAAGTAAATATGTGTTTGTATGAAAATAAATGTAAAGTAATATGCGACGTTGCCGTCATCATTTAGTCACCAATACTACCTTCAGTAGTAATTACCAGCCAATAAAGAATAATAGTTTGTCTTGGAATTATAGATGTTTTTGATGTAATATTTTTAAATTTCTCTTTATGTCTGTGAATGTGTGTTGTTGGGTAACTAAGTGTTGAGCGTAATTTGATTTGAAGGTTGTGCGTGTGTTTGTATGTTTTGCTTCTATTGTGTGTTCATTGAATCTTTGTGTAAATGTTCTTCCCGTTTGGCCGATATAAAACTTAGGACAATCGTTACAAATTAATTTGTAAATACCGCTGTCGTCAATACGGTTTTGTTGTGTTGATAATTTGTTTCCAAATTTTTGTGATGTTTTGTGTGCTATGTTGTAATTGTATTTTCTAAATGTGTTTTTTAAAATATGGTTTGTGTGTTTGTTGTAGTCTATAGCGATGTATTTGTTGTTTTTATCATCGCTTGTGTACATTGAAGTTAAATGTTTTTGTTGAATTATATATTTTATTTTAGATTGATATCTAAGAAGCGAGGAAAATTATTTAAGATATGTATATTCCCAGTGAATCTCAAGGAAATGGTTTTCTGCATTCGATCAAAAATCTGTTCACCTTGAGTAGTAGGGCAAGCGCTTTTTAAAAATCGGATATCTTCGGAATAATCGTCGACATATTGTGGTATCTGTGGAGCTGTGAAAATCAAGGCATTACTATTATTAACCCCTCAACTGCTTCGATTGATAGTTTTAAGTCGACTCCCAATATATCCCCCTCTCGTAGATGATTCATAAAATATTTCCTGTAATTAAAATAAAATTTGAAATTGTATTGTCTTATATTTAGTTCTAAATCCATTAGCATACAAATTTTGTACAGTCACCACCACATAGATTTGGAAATATATTGGCCAGAGCTTTGGCCCAACTAATTTTTTCGAATCGTGTAGGATGTGGGCCGTTTATTTCGGTGAGATGTTGGGCCGTAATATTGATAAGACGTTTTCGACTGATATCGGTCAAAGATCCTGTCTCTGTATATTCTAGGAGAATTTCGCTTCCTACTCGACTTGAACAGATATGATTTTCCAGTTCCTTTTTTAAGAATTCTCTGTCCAACTTGATTTTTTTGGGGAAATTCCCAACAAAGCAGTTTTGTCTTCTCAATGCGCCTGGCACCGTATCATCAGAATTAATTTTATCAATTTCTAGTTCAACTTCTGGGCTATCCGTCTGAGTTCATTGGTCATTGAAAAAATCTGAAATTGAAAACAATTTTTATATGAAATCACCAATACAGAAAAAATTTTAAAATCCATATAAAAATACCTTTGTTTTGGGTTTGTAGTAAATACAAAATTTTTGTATCGGTTGAAATACTGTTTTCTAACTCGAATTGTAAAAGTTCATCGGTAATTACTGCACCTTCTTTATCTTGCAATGAATAATTGTGAGATTCCAGTACTTCTCCTTTAATCGAAAATGCGCTAAAAGCTAAAACAGATTAAGATTTGCATACATTTTTAAATTAATCAGTGATTATTACAGCCTAGAACATAACTACTAACAAAAAAACGTCACTTCAAAAATTGGTTAGGTTGAGGTTATTGTTTGCAAATTTGTACTCGAAATATTGATTATAAAAATGTATGAAAAAATAATATTCGTAAAATAAATTTAATTAAGAATAATGAATTCAAATTACACTGAAATTAATTTAATACTGGATTTCAATTTAACGGTAAAAATCACGTCACCAAAAAAAAAATCGAAAACACGTTTTGGTAAGGATAATTTAGGTTAGATAAACTGCGTATACACATATTCATATTTATTTTTTATATACATTGATTTGTATTAATTAGAATTTTATTCCAAATTCTTCCAAAGTTTATTTACACATTTTTATTAATTATAAGTTATTTGGCAAACAAAATTACACTATAATATTTTTTTTTACAAGAAACACCCATAACAAAATTTTTGTGTTCACGCACTTATTAAATTCACTGAATTTTTGTATAGCTCACTCACCTGATAAAATGATGTCTAATGAGCAAATAATATCACTACCTTCTTGAGGAAAGACAAAAATGTATTTTATGCAATCCTGAAAACTAACACCGAATACTTTTTTGTTCATAATGAGAGTAGTAAATACAAAACGCGTCAACTTCGTTTTATTGTTTTTCTGAACGTTTTAACTTTCGATCTAATGTATTTTGATTTTGCTAAATAAATTGACAGAATCAAAGGAAAATTACAAAAACTCCGCTCGGAGTTACATGTCAAATAACTGTAATTTTATCAACTCGTTCAGGTGTTAAATGGAGTAAAATGTTTAAAAAAACTTCTATCGGAGTTTATAACGACGAAAGAACTCAACATTTGGAGTTGTCACGAATGATTTTCAAGGGAGTTAAAAATCAATATCTACTTGTAGTTCATTAAATTTATAAATATTTTTCGGTCTCAAAAAATTACAATTAACTTTCCAGAGGAGTTTAAAAGTTCAAACTCCACCTAAATGTTATCAAATCTTTCGCCAAAAGAGTTTAAATTTTCAAAACTCTTAGTGATGGAGTTAGATTGATGTGGATTTTTTAAGAGTCTCAAATACAATTTATTTTCGCGGAACGGTATAATTATTAAGTCTGAAGAAGACCTGTATGATTCATTAGATGTTCAAGCATATTACAATAATACTTTTTTTTATTTTTTTATTTTTATTTTATACATATATTCAAAATATAAAAGTGTTTGAACAATGCCAATATAACTTAGCAATATAATTTAATCAATAATACAATAAGGTCTAAAACTAATACCGAAAATAAAAAATGTATAAACTTATTATTCCTAAATTTAGCATTGAAAATTTTAAAAATGTTATATAAAACAAATTATATTGAATATAGTAGGAAGTTACGGAGGCAAAGCCTGTAGAGTAACCCCTTCACTTAAACTAAAACAATTTAACTTAAACTTATATAAAGAGGAAGCAGTTTTCATGTTTCAAAAAATATGTCAACTTAAATTACCAAAAAAAAAAACAAAATACAAAGTTTTTTAATAAAAAAAAAAAAATAATAAAAAATAGTACTAAAAATAACAAAATAAAGAATTATAATATTAGGAGTACAAATTGAAAATGCGGGATTTTTTTCTATTTTTGAACGTTTATTCTGAAAAAATGGTAACAAATGAATTATCCATCGCTAGCCACAACTTTTTCCCATCTTTCTGGCAATTTACGGATACCGTCGCGAAAAAATTCGGCCGGCTTGGCTGCTATCCAGTCATCGACCCATTTTTGGGCTTCTTCGTAAGAATGGAAGCGCTGGTCAGCTAGGCCATGTGTCATCGATCGGAAAAGGTGGTAATCGGAAGGAGCAATATCTGGGCTATACGGCGGGTGGGGTAAGACTTCGCATTTCAGCGTTTGTAGGTATGTATTAAAACTTCCCGCAAATGCTGTTTTGTTGGCACGAAACTCGACATATTGAGAGCTCAAAAAAACTATGAATTTGACACTGCGACAAATTGACACATACTGAAAATTAAAGCTATAAGACGTAGCTTTGACATGAACATAGTAACAGTACTGCCTGATGCGTATAGCGTTAGTAACGCCATCTGCTATCAATCCCGCATTTTCAATTTGTACCCCTAATATAATATTATATCAAATTAAAAAAATCGTTCAATATTGTCTTCTGTGAAGAGCCAATTCTTGAGGTTTTTCGTAAATTTTTGAAGCGATAACTCATTTTTTAAAAACGCGGGCAAGAAATTGAATAGAGCAGGGGCTATATAATCAAAAATGCGCTTAACATACTCTTTACGTGTGAACGGTACTTCACAAGTCTGACCACAGCGCAATACATAAGTTGCATTTTTAACCACTCTGTACCCGCTCCTAATAAAAAAACACCTTCAAAACTCTGTATACATATAGGTAGATAGGTAGCGGAACGGCAATATATGGCTAGATTTGAAAAGCGGCCAACTATGAATCAAACGTTTCTTATTATGAATAATTCTCACAGCCATTTTTTGTGCCGTGATGAGGCTTTTGATATTAGAAAAATAAACACCGCCATAAATTATCAACCCATATTCTAGCTTGGAATTGAAAAGACCATAGTAAATTCTTTCCAAAATTGGCTTGGGACAAAATTTTCTTAACAGAAATAGTTTTCGCAATGTACCATATAAATGTGATTTAACAGAACTGATGTGCTTTTTAAAATTTAATTTGTTATCGATGAGCATTCCCAAGTATTTATATTCTTCAACAAACTCTATATTAACACAATCTGAATTGCAAAAAACTGAAAAGGAACATCCTAACTTGTGATAAGTGACGTTCATGTTGTGTGGTGTATCACCTCCAATATTAAATATCATGCCTTTAGTTTTCCTACTAAGGGTCATCCTATGATTATTAAACCAATCTCGTAACAACTGCAGATCAAAATTCATTTGAAATTGTAGCTCATCGTGACTATTAGTACTATAACTAAAAGCAATGTCATCTGCAAAGCCAACCATTTTGCCATAAAAATTTAACTCAAAAATTGAATTTATGTAAATTAAAAATAGCAGTGGACCCAGTACTGACCCTTGAGGAACACCAGCAGAAATTTTCATGGCATGACTATAAGTAGCACCTAGTCTAACCAATTGAGTGCGATTTTCTACGAAGGACTTCAGCCAATTAAAAACAAAGCCCCGCATACCCAATGCCCCAAAGTTTATCTAACAAAATCTCATGAGAGACAGTATCGAATGCCTTGGCTATATCTATAAACAATGCACCTGTTATCTTATTTGCATTTAGGGAAGAATAAATTGGGGTGAGAAAAGAGAGTAAAGCATCTTCCGTACTTCTTTTCCTCCGAAAACCAAATTGAGCATCACTTAGATAATTTAGGTTATCTATGTAATTAATTATGCGTGTCTTAATAATTTTTTCAATAATCTTCGACAGTACAGATAGGAAGCTAATGGGACGATAATTGGTAGCCAGTGTATGAGATCCACTTTTAAATAACGGCATTACGTAAGCAGTTTTTAACACCTCCGGGAAAACTCCCGATTTCATACTGATGTTAAAAATATGCGCAATTACATGCACAACGTTAGCCGCGGTTTTTTTAATTATTTCACTATTCAACCCATCGGTTCCCACAGTTTTTTTGTTTTTAACAGAAAATATACTTTGCAACAATTCATCTTCAGAAATATCTTTGAAGCAAAAGGAATTTTGCATTGATCGAAAAAACGGCAGGTTACTCAAATTACATGTACTAGAGCTACTAGCAATAGTCGTAAAATGATTGTTGAAAACATTACAAATTTCGAATAAATTTGTGACTATTGAACCATTAGAGCTTGTGATTTTATTCACAATCGACTGTTTTTTAAAATTACCCAGAAAAGAATTTATTACATTCCATTGTTTTTTTAAATTACCGGCTGTAGCATTTAACAAATTATTGAAATAGGCATTTTTCTCGAATTCGACTCGCTTTTGAACTGTTTCTTTTAACTTGCTGTACCTTACGCATAGTTTGATGTTATTAGGATGCTTCTTAGCTTTCCTACTAAGCCGATTTTTACATTTAATTAAGTCACACAAAGAATTTGAAATCCAAGGTTTCAATTTTGTGTGTTTATTTGTACTTTTGACGAAATATTCCGAACCTTTTATACACTCATGAAATATTTGTAAAAAGTTTTTTAAAGCAGTGTTTGCACAATTGATTGAGAGAACATTTACCCACTATTGTGCATCTAGTTTGGATATTAATTTATCGTAATTTATGAATTTTTTCTGAGAAAACGTATTTTTAATGCGTTTGGAGTTTGAAATACCAAATTGCGACACATTTACCAAAAGAGGATTATGGTCAGTAATCGACATGTTACAAACTTGGCAATTAATAATACTATCAATGGAGCGCGAGAATGCATGATCAATGCAAGTTGAACTTCCATTTAATGTTCGTGTTGGTGAAGCAACTAAAGTATTAAGACCAAAAGAGGCCATCGTACAAACATATTTGTCAATTTGAGAATTGCTACTTAGAGTATTAATGTTGAAATCACCTAGAATTATCAAATTTTTAGCCTTATTATATGACTGAAGTAATATTTCAAATTCATGTACAAACTGGTCTATACTAAATTTATGGTATCTATATAAACCAAGACATTGGTACTCGCTCCCTTCATAAGTGAATTTTATACTTAAGCAATCCGCTGTAGCCAGATGATGATAAGTAGCTTCTGCCGAAATTGATTCTTTAACATAAATAGCAACTCCTCCTGCTCTTTCTTGATCATTGCATAAAACAAAAAAATGATATCCATCTATTTGATATAGGTTAGTTTCGTTAGAGTTGATCCATATTTCAGACTCCAAAATTAACTCAGGTAGTACACTCAAGGTTGCCAAATTCACTAGATGCAAGTTAAAATTCGACCGCAAACTTCTAATGTTAACATGAAATAAAGAAAAAATTTTTACATTTAATTGATTATTAAACTCATCTACTAAAATGTTGAAATCAACGTCATCAATACTATCCTGATCCAGATCATCAAAATTTAACATTAATAATTAAAACTAAAATCAAATTAAAATATTAAAATAAGATCACACTAGAGAATCTAGATCCGAAAAAGTATTAATGACTTTGATTTCACCACCGTCAACTTTTCTCAACATAATTGTTCCATTTCGCGTCCATAAATATTTATAATTATTATCCTTTTTAACTTGGCGGGCCTTCCAAAACAGCTGCTTCTTAAATGTGGTAAGACTTTCATTTATGTACACTGATGAGTTATTAGATATTCCCCGAAAATCAGATGAAATATTTTTTAATTTTCTTCTGGACGCAAGAATCTGAAAGCGCCGATCTCTATTTTGGAATTTTACTATAATTTTAGCTGTTTTAGCAGAATCGAACTTGTTTTTAACACAATAAGCCGCAGAAATGTCACTTCCAAGTACGTTGACTTTCAGAACATCAGTAAAAAATGATACCGTTGTTTTCATGACCTCATTATCAGGTGTCTTTAAACCAGTTATTTCAATCGAATCATTTGTATAAAGCTGATCCAGTTTTTCTACTTGCACTTCAAGTGATGCAATTTTAATTATTAGTCTGTTATTTTCGTATTTGAGATTATCAATAACCTTTAAATAATTATCAATACCATCAAACCTTTTATTGAATCGAGCGAATTTGTCACTTATCAACTTAGAAATTAGTTTTAATGATTAAGCGGTGTTACTGAAATCCAGATTATCAAAATTTTCACTTTCATTAATCATTACAATATTTTCTGTAACAATAGTGGAACCGGTTGGTTTTATTTTATTTACACATTCTAAGCAGGTCCATGATTTTCTCTCATTTTTTGGGGCTTCAATTTGATTTGCCGACACATTCACACATAATGCATGCATAATTGAATTACAGTCACTACAAGTAACTCTTAAATCTGCCCGATTTATTCTATTTGAACACTTTTTGCACGACGCAATAGTTCTTATTACTTTATTTTGAATTTATTTTCTGATTTCACAAAAAACTTTTGTTATTAATTGAAACACCTTAAATAACTGCAAATTTTAATACATTTCACTATACAAGCACATTTTACCTTCAAAATAATGGATTTACTTTGAAATGATTTGTAGTTATAAGCACTTTCAGACAAACAGCAACGAAATATACGGAATAAACAATTTGTATTATACAATTTTACCGACTGTCCTCTTCAACAGTTCAAACAAAAGTTGACAAACTCTCCATTTCAATCCCTAAATTACATCCCAATAATTTGAACCTTCATAAAATAAAACCAATTCCTATCAATTTTACCTTATCAATTGAAATTTTATCCGAACTTATCTTAATAAACAAAGAAGGGTATATGTACGTGACAAAACCATGTAAAGTCATTGAATTAATAAACTATTGTTACGAGGAGAATCTACGAAAGTCAAAGGAGAATGCGTAACATCAATTATATCAGGAAACGATGCAAAATGTCCAGCCCATACCGCAGAATTCGAAGAAAAACTACAATCATTAGCACTAGAATATTTGTACGTCTCAACAAAACAAATAATACCACTATTTACAACTTGCAGTAGAAAATCAAAGAAGAAAATTACTGGCATCAAATTAATCAATTATAAAAATTGCAGTATCACTATCAATAATAATACTTTCGATAATACCTTCGTAACCTACCGTTTAAATATAACCTGGATCCACTTAACAACTTTACACTAAAAAATGTTCATCGTATTGAATTATTACAACAAGAAAACAATACACATCATCAACACAAAATCATATTTTCAATAACCATAATAACAATATTTTTAATTTTAGTTATTTATTTGATACATAACATCTTCAAATTCTTCAGAAGTAAAAAGGAAGGTATGTATATCAAATACCGAACAACCAGTACCATTTTACCAAAAATTCCATATTTGGCAGAAACTTCGAGGGGAGGAGCTACATCATCCGACTTCACCATCATCAACCAACAACAACAATTCTACACAGTTAAAAAATTAACCATATGTAATGCAAATAGTATCGCATATGACTCCCAATCAATTGTGCATCGTTTTTTGATACTACCTTTGCATCAAAAACCGATGCTACTAGTATTTAAATTAAACATGATGCATCATGTATCAGAATTAAATGTAACTTATTTTACTGCTTTTTTGATGTAAAAGGCGTTGAAAAGCAACACAACAAACATCTAATTTAATAATAACGCATCTTACATCGAATTTTTTAGATGATTGCATCGATCCAATTCGATACCACTCTTATCAAAATTAAACGGTAGTTGTTTCTGATTTGTATACAATGCAACTTACATCAACAGTAATATTTTCTTGCACTAATTATTCCAAATTAAATGTGATGCAAATTAAATCATAATTTAACAAATAAGTTACCCGTAATTTATATACATATGTACGATGCTAATAGTATCGAAAAATATACATATATTTATTCATGTGTTGAATAAACCTTTTTGAAGAAATAGTAAATTCACTACCATCCATTACTAATTTTTTTTTGATGTTTTTCCTAAAATATTTTTATATTTATATACAAAATAAATTCACGCAATTTCTTATAATTCAGTTTTATTTTTCTTAGGTAATTCAAGTACATATTTATTTTTTTTAACAAATCTTATAATTGTTTAGTTATATTGATATGGTATGTTAATTTACAAAGGTTGCACTTTATAGCCTAATCTATAAAAATAGTTATTCTGACTACAAAACTGTTGTTCATATGATTTCTTAAATTGTAATGATTTATAATTAATACAAATGGGATCAATGTTTTTGTCTATCAGCTGATAACCGCAGTAGAATTTATCGTATATTCCGATAAATTCAGTTACCAAAAAAAAATGTTGCTCTTACTTTCTAAAATATTTTTGATCTGATATAAACGAATTATTGCATTATAGTTGGGATTTTGTTTTAGTATGAAAAAATTTTTTTTGTAATGAAATTCGTTTTCGTAATATGACAAGCTGTATAAAGGTTTGGGTAAAACTTCGAGGCATTCATAAGTGAGATTGAACAAAAGTCTCTTTCCTTTTTTTGACATTGATTCAAAGTTAGATTTGGACCAAACACTACACATCATCTGTTGGTGGCGTTTTGCAAATGTCTGACAAACATTAATAAAAATTTGGGTTTGCTTTCGTATCTCATTGTCCACACATGAATGATGATAGGCCCCATTTCTCTAATTATTCTTGGGTAGTGCAAGAGGATGTGTTGTTTGGGTGTAAAATGTTTATTAAATGCTGTTTTAATGAGTTCTAAATGTAAGGTTATATTTTTCTCTAAATTATTAATATCATCAGTCCGTAATTCATATCGAACCAATAAAATTGTTATTTCAATTATACCTAAAACAGCATCCCATTGTGGTTTATGGTTGGAATTATAAAATTTACTAAAAATTAATGGAAAATGTGTTGCTAAACATAAGACTTGAATAGCGTTTTGACCTAAATTACTTCTGTCAATGCTAATAGTGGATGGTTTGTTTCTTCGGTCAACGAAACCAAACCAAAGTTATAGGCAGAAATACAATCATTGATTTTATTAATATTTTGAAAAATCTTTTGCTTTATAAAAAACTCAAATTGATATTTTATCACCAAGACCAAAAAGCCTTCTAAACCATCATGGAGAAAATCCACACTATAGTTTTTTATCGTATGAAAAAATTTTAGTTCGTTTGTGTTGTTTTTTTTTTAATGAAGGCTGATTGCCTAATATAGAGTAGCATCCCTCTTTCCTTAAAAGCTTGACATCTTCGGATGTTGACTGCTTAGTATTTTGATTTGACATTTCGCAAAATCTGCAACAGAATTTAGCTGAAAATGATTTTGTAAATACAATTAGATCATTCGCCGAAAGATTATCGTATGATAACGAAATGATAGTGCCAAAAGTCAAACCAAGGTTATCTATATATAAACCGTCATCTTCGAGAACTCTAATATCCTCCACAATCGGTTTAAGAATGAAATTCAATTTGAATTCATGGTGTAAGTCATTAACATAAAATAGGCTAACTAAAAATATATTGTGAAGGTGAGAATTTAGATACGTTGGACAGTTTATTATACTAAAATAAAAAGCTCCCACTTTATGTATAATTGTTTTGCTACCAAGTACTCTAGCTACCTCAAAGTCGTCGTAATACAATTGAATTAAAACTTTTGGTTTATTTAAAAAATGGGTATTAATTGACTGAAAACGTCTACCACAACAAGCAAATTTATACACTTCTTCTTGACAAATATGTGATACATTAAACTGTTTAAATAACTGTAAGAAAGACGAATTTTTAAAAATAGATATTAATGACTTAGAAACTGGGATAAATTGAAAAAAGTTTTGTACTAGTTTTTTAGAGTACATTGAAGTTTCGGAATTGAACCGAGTTTCCCGTCGAAATCCGATCGGAATTTGTAGTGGTTCTACGTAAAATTCATTTTCAGAGAAAATCTTTTCTCTTTTATATTTGGAACAAAATTTGTTAAGGTTATCAAAGATTGTTGTTTTATTAAATACCGTATTTGTGACATCCGTTGGAGAAGATATGATATTAATGGCACATTCAACAACTCCTTTGGTTTCAATAAGTATTTCTGTAATAGTTTTCTCTGGAATGCCTAATTGATTCAATTTTAAATAAAAATTGTCCACACAATTTTTGAAATCATTCAAAGTGAGCCGTTTTTCCAAGCTTGGCTCGGATTTTTAAGTCAGTTTATTATTATACGATGCCGTTTTGTTACTATTATTGATTGGAGCTTCAGAAATAATTTCGCCATCTTGTAAATTGTTTCTTTCGCCAATATCATCATGAACTTTAAGGATATGTTTTCTTAATGCAAAAAAAAGTCTGAAAGGTTTTTGAGCATGTTTTATCTTTAATACACCTAATTTTAACTTGAGATTTTTTTCTAATGAATTCTTCATATTTAAGATGCAGTATTATTTTGCTAATGTCTTAAAAGGCGCAATTGCAAATATAACAATAAAACATTTCGTTTATAATTAAATAATACCTTAAATTTAAAAAAAAAATAACTAAACAATAAAATAATAAACAAAAATCAAATTTATAATGGTAGTTCAAAAATCTTATATAATATGTCTTTTTACTTAAAAAACTTTACTTATGTAACTGAAAATAACTGATTTGACTGCGTTGCTAATTTTTGATCCAACTTACTGGCAATTTCCCGTATTCTGCTGGTAAGTTTTTTCTCCTCTAGTCCGTAAAAGTAGTGAGGTATAAAAGTCCAAAATGTTTTTAAATTGGCCTCAGAATGCTGCTCAAATACATAATGGGACTTAAACAATACATCCATGCATTCTATGAATGAAGTATCAGGAGGCAAAATAATTAGTTCGTTTTCGATACATAGGTAATATGTAGAAATTGCCAGTTTATTATGGCCTTCAGCTATTATATAAGGTTGTATTGATCCACCTTCCAGTAACTCATCTTTGGTTAAGTTAGGCTATAAAATAAAAAGATACGGTTTCATAAATATTAAGAATAATTAAAAACCACGACAAATGAGAATGAGAATTAATTGATTTTTTATTTCGCCTACTCCAAATGAAAATGCAACCGGCTGACGAAATAAAAAATTAAGTCATTACCCATTATCATTTGTCTTTGAACCGGAATTGCGGTACTAGTATTTTACTAAACCGATTTCTGAACTGAAATCTGTCATGTAAACATTAAAGTTCTGTGTAGTATGAACTGAAAGAAGAATTTACCTGTTTAAATATTATTATTTTATTAACTGAAGCCGTAAATGATTCTCTCTGCAAATTCGCCGATGCTTTTCCAGATTCCACTTGAGGTAGTACGTTAAGGAGTAAAAAAAATGTTTTCATGGAGGGTAATAAATCTGAAAACAGAAAAATGATTGTATTTTTTATTTTTTATAGGCAAAACTGTCTTAGTATCTATACTAACCGTCTAATTCAAGTAATCCTCTAAAGTTAATTCCCTTGGTTTCCTGGAATATATCAGCAATTAATGGCGAACAAATGTTCCATTTACTAATGAGGTTTGACTTCTTGGGTTGTCTGAGGTCAAAATCATATAGAATCTATAATAAATAACGAATATTTACTATAAATTGAACAAACCAAATTATAAACTTATTTCTTACCAGACGTAAAAAAAACGGAAACTGTTGAGAGTATTTTTCGGTTCGCTCAAATCCAATTTTAAAAAGATTTATTCTTTCGTTTAATGTTTCCTTCAATTTTTGTTTAATAAATTATTTTTGGGTAATAGTATTTAAATTTTTCAAGATTAGAAAATTTTCGTTTTGTTCAAGTTCAGCAGTACTAGTAGGCAAATTTTGTTCCTCGTGCGTATTCCTTTTTCTGCTTGACTTTCCGGATCCTTTTTCAACTGAATAAAGTTTCTGCCGTACTCTGTTAAGGCGTGAAATTAAAAATTCCCTGTTGCTTTTACGATCGTACAGGATAGCATCCTGTAATTAGGCAAACAATATTATGATTAATTTAAATGATAGAATGATATGTTATCTGCTCACTATTCCGCCAGTTTGCACATTGCTGGTTTTTAGTTGTGGAAAAAGTTTTACAGCTGACAATGCTAATGCGTTTAGCTGATTCGAATCAGGATGATGTGAATGTTTTTCTGTTAAAAAATCGACACAATCCCTAACTACTGCTCGTCTTTCCATGTCCAATAGAGGTTTGCTCCTTTCGTTTTCTTTGTACTTTTTACATAGTAAAAAAGCATTTTTATTTTTAATAATGTAGTCTTCCAAGTCCTTAAATAAATTTTGTTTAAACTTAATATTTTTTTCTACTTAATTAATTTTAAATTACTTGTGCACTTATGAACATATCATGTCCCATCCGGCAGTTCTGGCGACCCAGTGTCTGTGTTTCATTTTCGAAAATTTGTAATAATGTTTCGTTAATTTTTATGTGACTGTTTTAAAAAATAATCTCACCAGATTTGTTATTTTTCATAACAATTTTTAAATAAAATTCTGGAAGGTTTTTAAAACGATCAAAAATATCCATGAATTGTTCTTCAAAAATCCGTACGTCCTGTGAGTCTGTAAAGTAATCTATATCCAGACAGGAAATGTTGGCGTAAATAGATGCTGCAATGTAGAAATTTAATAGAAATTAGAATTGGCCTGACCAATAAGGAACATTTAGATGTGTTGAATTCATTTAACACGATACAACTTTTTCAATCTAAGCTATTAAATTGATATCTATTAAATCGTATTTCTAAATTGTACTAAACGGCTTATAGTACGGCTTAACTATGCGTAATTAGTGAAAACCAAACGTTTTTTAAATAATTTTCGAAGTTTTAAAAAATGGAATGGTGTCCACTGGTTCTTTTCTGGTTTTCTCAGAGAATTTCGAATTGGGAAATTGATTTACGACGAAAAGTCGCAATAAATTAATTTCCAATTTGAAATTCCCAGGAAAACCATAATTTTAGTACTATTGATAAAAATCTTTAACTAAGTAGTTGAAGAAATAGAAAGCAACTGATAATGTGAATTTATTTCACGATATGCACTTTGTTAAATTGTATTTGTAGTTTTAAATTAATTAAATTTTTTTTTTATTTTGTAAATCAAAAATTGGTCGTAATTTATTACTTAATGCTTTTATTTGTTTTGATGTGCGGTGTTCGAATTACAAAAAGAGTTACACCAACTTTTTTTAATACTATTATGTATATCCATACATATATGGGTCAATATCTGTAAAATTGTACAAATAGAAATTTTTTGGTTTTGTTTTTTTATATTTTTTTTTGCACTTAATGTTTTTTCTCATTTTAAATATATAATTAACAACACAATTCCGTTGCTGGCAGGTAACTTTACTAAATATTTTATAAGTTATTTGAAAAATTGCAGTCGTTCTTCCTAATTTATGTCAGCTTTGTTACCGGATAAAAAAATTTAATATCAAAAATCTTATTAATATTTGGTTTCACTTTCACATTCCCCTTCTCATTGTATTCAATTAAAGATTAATATAATTTAAAAAAAATATATAAAAATAAATCAGTTTATGTAAAAAAATTGAAATTTGTGTCAGCTGAGTTACCAAGATCACATTCAAGAAATTTTCTTTTAAAATTAATTTAATATAAGGGTTATGGGTTTGAGATGTCAAGTTATTTCCTAAATGATATTTTCTCTATGATTCGGAATTTGCATTTTAAATTGTAATAATTACATTCATTGATTTAAAAAAAAAAGAAAAGGAAGAATTTTTCTGGGGACAAAAAGTAACGCAGGGGAAATAAAAGTAACACAATGGACAGTTTTATGATAAAATCCATCCTTTAATTAATAAAATAAATAAAATCAAAATGCTTTTCATAAGCTATACATTTTTAAAAGTAACATAACAAAAATTAATTCTTTCCATAAGAAAAACTAAAAATTAGATATATAACTATAATATGAATTTTTGGATCTAAGATATTTCTTCAAGTACATCTATTGAATTTTCAAATTCATAAAATATCCGACTTGCTTTTAGTTTAATACAAGGATTTTGCAGTTTTTTTATTATATGTTTGGAATGGACATCCACAACATCATTTTTTTCGATTTTGAAAATGGTTTTAGCGCTATTTATTGATTTTAAAAAAATTACTTAGATTTCACCTTCATTATCTATTTCGGTTTGGGCTATGGCTACGTATCTATAATCAATTTGTTTGCGTTTATTCTTGCTGGAGATGTTGATCAACACATAACTTCCGCATGAAATTTTTGTGGAGTAAGACTCTAGAAATTCTCCTAGGCAAGGATCAGGTTGATCATCTTCACTATTACTACAATTCGGCGAATAAATTAAGTTATACACACTCGCTTTCTTTTGATATGATGCGCTGTATACTTTCGGTTTAAAGCATTTGCAAAAACCTCTACCAAGTGTGCTGAACTTTCCACAAAAGCAACTTACGTCACGGTATTCCAGTGTTCCCTTTTGTCGTAAAACTAGTTGGTGCAAAGTCATTGTTCCCTTGAGAACTGGAATATCGACTGGCAAAGATGTTTTATTAGAATCAATTTCATCTGTTGATATCAAAAACAATTTTACACTAGTCTCAGGCTGTACTAGTTCAAAAAATTGATCAGCATTAACAATATCTCGACAATGAGCAACAATTCGGTCAGCTGTTCGTTTAAGAACACCACCAATTCCATCTGCAGCACCTTTACCATGTCCGGCTTCAAAGAACGACCAAGTTGCTTGACCATATACAAAATCAAATATTTTAGTGCTAAAGCAAAAGAAATTTTGTTTTTGACGGTATTGTGTTGTAGGACCATCGGAAAAAAAATGAAGTTTTTGAATATTTGGATTTTTTTCTTTAATCATTTGTAAAATAGGTGCTAAATGAGCCCAAATCGCAGATGGACCGTGGTCGTTATTTGATGTTATTGAACAAAATGAGTAAGGTTCTTGATTGGCTATATAAAGCACACCTGTGTGAAGAGAGATTTGATTTCGGGATCCTCCGAAGTGGTGAGCTTGTATCTCTTCTGCAAACTTACAATTATAATTTTCTCTGAAATCTATGTGAAGTGCTGCTTCGTTTGGTTCAATGTTGTCTATGCAAGTTCTATAGGCCTGATATTGATTTTAAATATTAAATATGTGTTTTTTAATACATATTATTTCCTTATTAAATTTTAGTACAAAATCTTCTTTTATCTCAGTTTGCTTTTCTTTGGTTGTTCTGAAAACTTTAGTTGAATGTCCATCCTTTTCAAAAATTTCCAATTTGCGCACCCATTCATACCATTCTATAGTTCTGATATCAGTTTCAAAATTTAACATCACAGTATAGTCTTTGCATAAACTGCATACATTATACATGCAATCTTTCTGTCTTGGATCGCACACCGCAGATTGTACCAGTAAAGTAAAGTCACTTTCTTTTAAAGCATTAAGTTTTGTTAAAGCTTTTATTTTCAACTTGATATTGCTGTGCATTTTGCAAGCACACGTTTCACGGACATTAATTGATGGATCTACGACAAAAAAAGGGCGATTCCTAGTAAAAAAAACGTAAGAGCAAGTATTATCATTTTCAGCAATGAATTTTTTATGCAGAGATTTTTGAGTATCCAACAGATATCTTTTTTGTACTTTACTTTTGTTTCGAGTCACGGTTTCTCTCTTTCCAGCTGAAGCTCGACTAACGTCGTCTCTCATGAAAAATTTGTGGACGTCTTCTCTTAATTTAATAAATACTGCGTTTTGTTTACGAGGTTGTGGTGCTATGCGAAGTGACCCTTTGAGACCTAATGTTTCAAACGAAGCTGATCTCAATAATTTATATTTCTTCAGTAAGTTGTTTACAACAATTGACTTTAAATATTTTTTTTTCAGTGGTTTTGATTGACAATATTTTTCTTTCATCGATTCAATCAAAGTATAATATTTTAGTAATGTTGGCTTAAGTCTTATAGCACTTGAAGATTTTGGCGAGGAAAACCTCATTTTTATTAATGCATTCGCTTTTTGTAATGGCGCTGAAGATAATTGCTCCTTTTGATTTAATCTTTGTGCTCGCTTTTTATATTTTTCAACACTTCTTTTTAATTTCTTATTTTCGTCTCTTAGAACCGTATTTTCCCTGAAGAGTTTAGTTCTGTCTCGTCGTAATTTGTTTCGTCCCCGAGCCACACTTGGGTTTGGCACAGATTCGCGATCGGGCGAAGATGGTGGCGTTTCGTTTAAGCCGACACTTAAACGTTTTGATCTTTGTCTTTCATCGGCTTTATATTTTCTCCATTTCCGTCTGGTTAACCTTTGTTCCCTATTCGATTTTTTTGCGATAAGTGTCTTCGTTTTGTGATAACGGTCCCTTGCCTTTTGTTTTTGTATATTTTCTTTTTCGCGATTATTCTTTAACCGCTCTCGATATCGTTTTTGCTTTTCTGCCGGTGTAAGTGGCATTTTATTAAAATACCTTAAACTAAAATAAAATTATGTAGTACAAAATATTCTATATGATATAGTGAAGAGTTAACAAATATTTCTTATTAAATAAAATTTACAAAAATTCATTTTCTAAACAAAGCGCAGTCTACTTCCATAAAGAATATCAACTGCGTTACTATATTGTCAGTCGCGTTACCAAATTTAAGTAACGTAGGTGACCGGTAACACAGCTGACGTTTTTTACGAAAATCAATTGCACATATTTAAGACATAATTTTTATTAATATTTATCGTTAACATATTCTTGTTCTATTACATAATATAATACATAGATTTTATTAAATCATTTAATTAACTTTCTAGTAACACAGTTGAATAATATTAAAAATACATACCTCAGTTTCGAGAAAACATTGACACTACAAAGCGATGCTAACACGTGCACATTCTAAAATAAACTGATGAAATTATGGAACACGTTACGACACGTCGAACGTATTTTGTTTTTTTGAAATAACAGTTTTTTGTTTTTATTTTCTCGGTAACTTAGTTGAAGTAACACAGTTGAAAATTAATAGGGACACAACTTCATAATTATAAAAATCACAGAAAAAAATAGAAACTAATAATTATGATTAAGGATAATCTTTAAGAAAGGTTGAATCTTGAATAATAAAATTACAAAAATAAATTAAATTTTAAGTAATGGTCAAAAGTTATAATCGTACAATTAATATTGTAGTTTGGGACAGTGAGTTTTTGGAATACCATTGGCAAACTTTTAAAATTTTTCGAAATTTATCCTTTGATAATTTTCTAATTTAATACGTTTTAAAGCTATAAAGATTTAATAAATCGAAACTTTTCTTTTAAATTAAAAAAAAAGTTCAAGTTGGAAAATAATTAAAATAACTAGCTCCGGGACACCATTGTACAATTTCACAGATAATGACCCATATATGTGCAGTTCCATAGAACTTACTATTAAAATTTTCAAAGTGACTACCTTACATGTAATTGTTTATATTATTTATAAGTTTTGGTTTTTACTAGAACTAGCAAAATCGTTTAATTTTCTTATAAAAAACGTTTCATTTTCAGTGGCGATGTCAGACCGACATGTGACGAGAGGTGCGGTCTACCTTACCGTCTTGTTTTGTAATATCATGCATAAACCTATTATCAAACTAAATAATTTCACTTCAAAGCTAATTTGAGCGGGACATATTGATTATTTCACACGTTAGCCACGATCTAATTGTTGCAGCACATAACAAAAAAAAAATAAAAATTATGATGCAATTTTGTATCGCATAAGAAAAAATTAAACGTTGTGGCATTTTGTATTTACAGATTTATAACGGACACAATAACTTACCTGATATTAAGAAATCTTGGTATTGTAAAGTATTCTCGTGCTTCCTGATTTTCACGTAGTTCATTTGTCCAAAAAAACGAATTTTTACGTACTCGATTGGTTCCATTTTAAGTTACATTACAATAATCACAATAAAATGTTTTGTTTTAAATATAACTACAAATGTATGTATATTTTTTATTATTCAATTAGCACTACAATATTATGTATACTACAATTACACTGAGTTAACTTATTTATTAAAACACTAGAATTATTTGAACTTTCACTAAGTATTAATTTAATTATTTTTATTTTGAAATTAAATAAAATGAACCAAAACGTGTAAACACCACGATGCACAGTTAAAATGTGAACAATGAACGAAAAATCATCAATCGTATCGTATCGTTAGCAAGTCGTAAAAGGAAACCGTTAATAGTTCCAGTTATGTTAGCCGAATTCATGAATAAAGTGATAAAAATGCTCCGCTCATTGCTGTTTGAAACCAATCAAAGAAAAAAGTAAAGCAACAAAATTTTGTTTTCCTTTTTTGATTTTATTTGATTGATTTAAAACACAAATAGTGAGTGGCGCATTTTTCGCTGTACTCATGCACACGGCTTTAGCGAAATAAATATGTTTCCAATATTAAAGAACTTAAACATGTAGCATCTTTGTGTTGGCAATCAAAGTACATAAATTGCATGCAAATTATTTTACCAAATTTAAATTATGTTTGTATTTTTATATTTTAATTTTATTAAATATTTTAGTATACAAATACAAATTTTCCTTTTAATTTGTTAGCAAAACCTTCAGGAAGTATAAAACGAAAATAAACGTTTCAACACTTTTTCAATTTTTTTGGTTGAACCAGTTTATAATTTGGCACTTTAACATTAAATGAAAAATACTCGCAGATATGGAGCAGTATGTGTAGTTGTAAAATTATGTGATGTAAAAGTATAAAGTGGTTCATTAGCATTGTTCAGTAATTTTAATTAAATTAAGTATACAACAAGTAATCTAAAAAAAAAAAAAAACTCAAAAATTGTTTTAATGATATACATACATATTCGATTTACTTATCATGTAAACATGCTTTTCTGTAACGTTTACCTTAACTGTTCAATTTTTTGTTAATTTTTTCTAACAATTTATAATCACAATTACCTAAAAAAAAATTGAAAAAAAATATTTTTGCCTTTTCGAATAGGTTTTCATTTACGTTTATAGTTCATTTACGTTTCCAATCCATAAATGAATGGGAAACATACAATGGACCGTTTTTTACAAATAAACCATCTATTATTTTTGAAATATGATAAAAAAGCGAGAATGTGCTACAAACAATTAAAAGCCACATTTTATCACACTAAGTGGCCCGGGTCCGGTTCAGACCAAAGTTTGAAACAACAAAAAAAAAAAAAAAACTAACATATTTTCGTTTTAAATGAAAATGTTGATCTCGAGTAGTTGTTTGCATTGCTTGTAGTTTCATGAAATATGATTTGATCTATAGATCAGATCAGACTTAATTAAAATATTTAGATGCATTTTCCTGCATATTTCGATTCTAATTTACATTATTGGTTTTTGATGCTAGGCTATAGACTCAGCCTACATATAGATACACTTCCGTCAAATTAGAGTTCGATGTAAGCTATTAATCAAATTATGACGTATGTTGTGTCTCTTATGGCTTGATGCAAGCTTTGCATCTTAAAACATAGTAAGATTTTTAAGTGTGTACAGCAACGTTATAATTATTTAAAATAGTTCTATAGATAATAAATTCTCATATTCTAATTTTTATGCTTACGATAAGACCTCATTTAAAAATTAAAACAAATGCACATGTTCGATATCATGTTTGAAAGATTAACAAAAATAGAATTTATTGTAAACTCAAGCGAGTAACATCATAAGAATTAATTTCAAATATTAAATAAAACAATAATACAAAATTAAAATTAAACTCTAATTAATTTATTTAATAACCACAACAACGTGAAACATAAGTCGAGCGTTGTTTCGCCCTAACCTAATAAATTGTTTTTTTTTTCGTTATTATATTATTATTTAGTTTATTCAGTTTAATATTAAATCCTAAAATCTTTTCAGTCTTTTCAATTTTAATATTTTATTGGAAAAAAATGCTTATTCGAATCCTTTTAGTTAGACAGCATTTTTTATTTTTCCATATGTTGTGTAAATAAATAATGCCGATAGTTTGCTTACTCGTAAGCATGGTTACTCCAAATTTATACCGCAGACTTTCAAAGACTGGCCTTGTGCCTTATTGATTGTTATCGCAAGATATTGATTGTCCATTAGTTTTTCACTGCAATTCTTGTACCATTACAATGTCGAGGTTGATTTATACTAAAAATCGTTGCTCTAATTTTTAATTATAGATTGTGAAGTGCCATTCCTAGATTCATAACAGCGTCCACTGACTTGTATGTCACTAATAACCCTTCTATGTCATTTTAAATAGCCATGTTAAGATCATTAACATCTTGTTTTTTGCTTCCAATATTTCTCATTCGCTCAAACAAGCAATAATTTTTGTTTTGATGTGCCATGTTTGGGAACACGCTTTGAACCAGTTCTTCTTTGAATTGTGTAATATCACAAAAAGTGGTCTGAAGCCAGTTAAATTGTCGATTGGCATTTTCCCAGTTTCCGATATCTAACAGTTGTTTTGAAAACTCATCTGCAGACCGTTATGTCCCTCTATCTTGGAAATTTGCGGAAGTGATAATGATACCTAAGCCAGGTAAGCCACCAAGTGAACTGGCCTCGTACAGGCCAATATCACTTCTTCCAACTATGTCAAAACCATTTGAGAGATTGTTATTAAAACGAATTAAACCAGAAGTTGTAAAATCACTAGCTATTCCGTCCCATCAGTTTGGATTTAGAGAGGAACACTCCATAGAGGGCCGTAGATAACAGATATAAAAGATTTGTTCAGCCATATTTCTTGACATAGCGCAGGCATTTGACAAAGTCTGGCTAGATGGTTTAATATTTAAATTGGAGAAAACTCTGCCATTTGAGTATTGCGAACTGCTAGAGTCATACCTGAAAAGGAGATATTTTAGAGAACAGGAAGAAGTTTACTCCAGTATTAAAGAAGCTAAAGCAGGAGTCCCGCAGGGGAGTGTCTTAGGGCCTTTCCTTTTCGTACTGTTTACTAGCGACATACCGCAGACGAGCAATACAACTATCGCCACGTTTGCAGATGACACTGCAACTCTAGCTGTTGGTGGCACAATCGGTGAAGTCACATTCAAACTACCAATAGCCGTAACTAATATACAAGATTGGCTAGCTAAGTGGAGAGCTAAAGTGAATGAATCGAAGTCTACTCACATTAACTTCACTAATAGATCAATAGCTGTTGTCAACGCTGTTAGTCAAAAATGACTAGTTACTTTGTAAAAAAAATTTATTGTTATCATAAATAAAATTAGTAAAAAAAATAAAAAAAAAATCTGCAAACGGATCGGTTTGCAATTGAACAAGCATGTTTGTAGTGAGTGACATTTCTCCATAAATTTGTTGATTGCAAATACGTGGTTATTTCATCAGCAGCTGCAGTAGATCGAGAATAAATGGTAACGTTTGTCGAAAACCACCTACTAATAATTGCATGACACCACCAAACAGTTCTTGATTTCCTCATAGATCCAGCAATATTCTATCTAATGCTTCCAATGATTTTTGTGAGCCATACTACACTCATCCCATACGATAAGTTCGCATTGTTGTAATACTTTTGCCATTCCAGATTTCTTAGGAATGTTGCATGTATGATTTTCGGTCAACTGGTACGCTCAATTATGCAGCTTTAGTGCAGAGTGTGCTTCTCGACCGCCACTCAATAAAGTGGCAGCAATTTCAGAAGAAGCGATTGCCAATGCTATTTTATTTTGTGATCGTATGGCTGCTAAAAGTGATGAAACCAAAATTATTTTTCCCGTGCCAACAGGCGTATCCAAAAAATACATTCAGATTTTTTCGTCGTTAAAAAGTTGCATGAGTGAATCGTAGGCATTGGATTGGAGTATTTTATTGTACAAATGTGCTCAATTCAATACAATCAAATTGGTTAATTATGACTTTAACCAAAGCGTCATTATTCATTTCCAGTGTGATGAGCATTTCTGGATTTGAAGTGGTGCGACACATTCGAAGTAAAATATCATCTGTCATAAATTCTCGATATTTTCTCTATAATTCGATTCGATTTTACGGGAAACATGTTGATAGTGATGCGACGGCAAGTGTAACATCCCAATGCGTGTCATACTCAAGTAAATATAAACGTTGATATGCTCCACGATACGTCACACACAATTGGCCATTAATTGTTCTCGTATATTGAACGATGTTGGTTCAATCAACAACAAGCGAACGTTAATCAACAACAAACGCAAGTAAAAAGATTCAGCATTGTTGCAGTGAACTGTGTAAATTCGTCGCGAAGCATCTGATGAAAACATATTTGGATTACCTTCAACTGCTTTTTTTTTTGTTTGCGTCATTGAAAAACTTTCGACGATTAATTCCAAGCGTAATATTGTGGTATTTCGCTTATCACAACGTAAAAAAGACAGTTAACGTTGTAGAAGGTGGTTGCGCTACTCTTTGCAATACATTTTGAGTTGTAAAATAAACACGTTGACCATTTTCAAGACTGAATGAAATGAAAAATGAAAAAATCCCCTATATTGCTTTATTATTGCTGATGTAACGCCCCATTTGATATTTATTGATTTTATCGTTTATATTTTCAGCAGCTACTCTAAAAACGACCATATCACTTCTTTTGCTGACGTATTTGCAAATATATTTTATCGTTTATGAGAGCTTTGTAAGTTGTTGACAATAATGGTGAATATGGCACGATCCAACGATTATCAACTTCTAAATTTTGATTTCGAATATTGCCGTTGTCCTCAGTTGATCGACGACAATATAACGGATATCCATCGTCGCCTGCAGCTGTGCCTGAAACCAATGCTCTTGGGTAAGGTTTTGAACATTTTCCATCAATCATGCATAATAAATTGATGTTAAAAGCACCACATAGGCCGTGGTCCGTGGATCATATTCTTTGTGATAACTTCAAACAATTCTGGATCGATTGTTTGACCTGTAATTTCCACTGAGATCACATAATCAATTTACATTCAGCAAAGTGTTTTTCCAGATACATAATATTTAACAATGAAATCTATAAGTGATTTAATTTTTTGTTTGAATACACTTGCCGTTATGTCGTGACGATCTGTTGACCATTGATCTGTCAATAAATGATTTCTGATTTCAATACGTTGTGGATTACATCTGGAAGTTATAAAGAAATATGGCCGACTGTATTGACGAACATATGACATTCCATTCCGAGCATACTTATGCATATGGCGCGGCCTTCCAGTATACAATGCTGGTAGTATTTTTATTTTCCCAATGTCATTCACATTGCCATCATTATTAGTCGCATCGCGCAGATGTACTTATGTACTTCTCAGAACGTAATTTTATCTGATTGAGTTTAATAAAATTCAAAAGTTAAATTTCAATCTTCGCTTACATATCGACAGCATATTGATGGTAAATTCTTCGACATTTCAAAAAGTGGCTGAAATCATTTTCGCATACCAGCAGTCTGCACGCATAATAGTTCATCGCGTTGATCTGTTTGTTTGTTTCCTCGCCTGCGATAAATATAAATTGAAATTTGAATCGTTTTGAGCTTGGATGTTACCTTGAACTTCATCTTAAAGGTCATTTAAAGGTCAATGTAATTTTTTATATAATATGGACATATTTTCCATTACCTCCTAAGCTTACCAAGCAAACGGCGTTGTGGTTAAAGCTGCGGCGGATGGATCGGGAGATACCGGGTTCGAATCCCTTTAGGGGCGGGATGCAAAAGGGGTTTTTCATCATTTGATTATGATCGGTGATGAAGATGAACATATCTATGACACCCTGTTTAGAGTGCAGAATCCATGGGCCGACCCACCTTTCATGTCAGCACTATAGGTTAGCATGAAGCAACGCAATGTGCAGGTGGTTTATACAAAACGGGTCTATAGCCGTACGTCCTCGATTTGGCTACTATTGCGTAAAGTAGGAAAAAAAAACTCCCAAACTCATTGCAAGAAATTTAGTCTTAGGAGGTTTTCAATAAGAAATTTATTGGTGAGCTTGGATGTGACCTTGAACTTCATCTTCTAGATCATTTAGAGGTCAAGGACATTTTTTTAAATAGAAACCCTTATTTTTGACATCAGGTTTTTGACCGAATACCGCGAGATTTCTAGGGGTTTCCATACTTTTTTCTCACCCTGTATATACTCGTATATAATATTATATATGTGTATATTTAGATATTCTTCAGATATTTTAATAATTTTGTTTAATCTTCTATTTTCCTCTTCTTCTGTTCTGCTATTATTTCTCAGAAAACTTGACCGTTACCAAGTAATTGAGAAGTTTGCATGGACACTTTTAAAATCGCATCGAGTTTTCATTGAAATATTAGATTATAGAGCCGGGAAAAAACTTAAAAATACATGGGCCACTATTCTTGAAATTCGATCTAAAAAGTCGCTAGTGATTTTCTAGTGAAATTCGTCATTTTAGTCGAAAATTCAAATTGTTTCATACCAAAGTCACCGGTGGCCTTTTTCGGTGAATTTCAAGAATACGGGCCCTCAGGCCTATCCATGCAATTCGAGGACTATTTTCGACGGCTATCATTTTCTATAACGAGGTACAGGAAGAAAAAGGAAAACAGTTGTAACTATTTTCCTTTTCTTTCTATGCCTTCTGAGATCTAATGCAAAACATAGGCAATGGTTAGGCCATGCAATAGTTAGGCCTCTCTTTTGATTTAGGCTATGCAACTGTTTTTTTAATAAGTAATAAATGTATGTATAATAAACACGTATTGTATTCATATTTCTTGATTAACATGATACTCCCAGAATACGAATATAATTTCGTCACAAATTTTAATTAAATCGCACCTGTCTTATATTTAAATTCCAAATGTTATCAGGGTAAGCTAAAAATTTTAAATATTCTCTTATACTTGAAATAGCTGGATGTCAGATACTCTATATAGTCTTCAACAAGCTAGCAGTATTTGAATTTTACTGGATTAATTTCTGCTACGGCTTATCCAGAACCAGCGACTCAGATTTTGAAATATATTTTCACAATAGAAAAATAAGAAAAAAAAACAAATTCCACAACGTTATAAATTTGATTTTATTAATCTTGTGATGTTTTTTTTCAGATTTTTTCTACGACTGCCGTGTCGTTGCTTAACAATTTTTATTTTTTTTATTTTTCATTAACCATACAAATGCAGTTTGCTATAATATCGCAAAGTACTATACAAATAATTTTTGTTTAACCCTATTTACCTAATTAAGCTTAATTCAACAATAAAGATAATTATACTATAGATTTTATACAGCACCGTAATTTTAGTACATACTTTCTTTACAATTATGTATCATTAAACGGAATTGACAAGTTAACATAATATGTATTGAATTTTGTTTACAAAATTAGATTTTATACAATGTTAAGAGAAATTAATTATAAACCGGACCTTAAATATTAAGGTGATTTATTTATACATAAATATAGATTTAGAAATTAATTATAAAATAATCCATAATTGTTTCTTCAAATCTATAACTTTTAGGCTGATCAATTAATTAAATTTACAGTGAGAAGGAAAGTTAGTTGGATACAATATACAGGCAGACATTAGATAAGTATTTACATTTATAATTTCGTTTCTTTGTTTTAAATTGTTTCTTTGATTTCAGATGTGGTTGCAGCTTCCAACATTTTCCCCGACTTTGAATCGCTCGATTCAACAGGAACTTTGCATAATGCGTGTATAGCTCGACGAAAAATACCGGTTGTTGTCTTTAAGGACGCTACTCTGATTAGTCTATCGTTTCCAGGAAACACTTGTATTACTCGGCCAAGTAACCACTTAGTAGGCGGTAAATTTTTATCAACGAGTAATACGATGTCATCAACTTCCACATTTGGTTTTGGAGATGTCCACTTTGATCTTGCCTGCATTGATGTAAGATATTCGACGTGCCACCTTTGCCAAATATTTTGTCGCATCTGCTAGAGCATTTCCCATCTGCTTAGTCTCGATAATCTTTCGTGCATATTATTCGCCTCCGGAATTAAAACCAATGAATGTCCCACAATGAAATGTGCTGGAGTTAGGATGTCAATATCTGCATCAGTAGGTAGGCTACAAATCGGCCGTGAGTTTAGGATAGCCTCGATTTCTGTTAGCAAAGTTTGGAGCTCCTCGAACGTTAAAATGGTTTCACCAATGACTCGTTTTAGATGATGCTTCATAGAATCCACCGCTGCTTCCCATGAGCCACCAAAATGAGGAGCATTCGGCGGATTGAAATGCCAGGTGATGGACTCGCTTAAAAGAGAGTTATAAATTTCATTAGAATTAGATTTCAATAAGTTATAAGCCTCCTGTAACTGTCTATCTGCGCCTATATAGTTTGACCCACAGTCACTGTATATGTCAGTGCACAGACCTCGCCTGGCCATAAATCTCTTCAGAGCTGCCAGAAACGTACTTGTAGTTAAGTCGGACGTTACTTCAATATTTACAGCCCGTGTAGTTGTACAAATAAACAGGCATACGTAGGCTTTAACTGGTTTCTGACCTCTACCTCTCTTGTGGAATACTTGAATGGGACCAGCGAAATCTATTCCAACTTTTAAAAAGGCTCTTATATGTTGCACTCTGCATGTGGGCAAATTTCCCATCTCTTGCGACATCGGAACTGGTTTGGCTCTGAAGCAGGATAAACATTTCCTAACCACTTGTCGTATTTGCTCTTTTCCTTTTACTAACCAGAATTTTTGCCGTACTATGGTTAATATTAACTGCGTACCCGCATGATAGTATCGATGATGATAGTCTTCAATAATAATTTTGGCCAATTTCGACGGTGGTACAATAATAGGATGTTTTGTTCCGTAAGATAAATTAGAATTTGATATTCGGCCTCCGACTCTCATCACTCCATCTTCGTCAATAAACGGGCTGAGATATTTTAGTGATCCCTTCACCGGCTCGGATTGTTTGATTGCTGCGGTTTGTTCAGGCATGTGTTCCCTTTGTATCTGCTTACAAATTAGATTGATGGCTTTTTCTAATTCTAATACTGTCAACGGTCCACTACGCTTCACTTCTCTTTTACGTGCATTATTTACAAAACGCTGCACGATGGCTGTGACTCGAACGATTTTTCTGAAAGAAGAAAACTTTTCAAGTAATTCAACAGCGAACTGGCTATTTTGGCATTGTGCGATGAGGGATATCTTAAATTTTGGGCGCTCTTCTTCTTTAGTTTCATAGTTGGTTTTTTGTTCTGGCCACATTTCTGAATTATCCATTAACCATTTGGGTGAATTCCACCATAATCTATGTGTGATTAATTCTGTTGGATATATTCCGCGTGAAGCGCAGTCAGCTGGATTATCTTTTGTTGGAATATGTCGCCAATTGTCTCGTTTTACTACTTCTAAAATTTGAGACGTTCTGTTCCCTACAAAGGTTTGCCATCTTATTGGAACATCCGATAACCAATCCAATACTATAGTTGAGTCGGTCCAACAAATTATCTTTGAAACGTTGACTTCAAGAATTTCTTTTAATGATTTCACCAGTTTTGTCAAAAGATGAGCTCCGCACAGTTCCAATCTGGCTACCGAAATTCTTTTAACTGGAGCAACCTTCGATTTTGCCGCTACTAAATTGCATATATATCGTTCTGGGCTAATCTGGTGTCTCATATATACTACAGCTGCGTAAGCTCGTTCGCTTGCATCGCAGAATCCATGCAGTTCAACATACTGACCAGATGTTTGCAACCATCTAGGTATTTGAATCTGCCCTAAGTGCTGCAACTGCTCCCTGATAAGTAGCCAATTTTGTTTGACATCTTTCGGTAATTCGTCGTCGCAGTCAACTGCCGTCAACCACAGGCTTTGAAACATTATCTTAATCTTTATGATTACCGGCGATAACCATCCCAATGGGTCAAAAATTTGACTGCACTCGGATAACAATCTTCTTTTCGTAAATACTGGAGTACCCATTCTAACCTGATATGAAAAGATATCTAATTTTGGATCCCACTGCAGTCCCAACACCTTAACTGTAATGCCGTCTTGGGTAAAATCTTTTAGGGATTCCATTCTGTCTTCTGCTGGCGTTGATTGTAGAAATGTGTCTGAATTGGAAACCCATTTTCGAAGTGTCATTCCGGATTCAGCGAGGATATGAACCAGATTAGTTTTAAGTTCTGTCGCTTGTTGCGCTGTATCTGCACCGGTCATAAGATCATCTACGTATGTGCATTTGCTTAGTGCAACAGCAGCTGCTGGAAATTTGTCGCAGTTTATATCAGCTATCTCATTCAATACCCTTGTCGCTAGATAAGGAGCTGATGCAGTGCCGTACGTTAGGGTATTTAACTTGTAATATCTCATTGGCTCGTTATCGTTGACTCTCCATGGAATTGCTTGGTATTTTGTGAACTTCTCTTTTACCAAGATCTGCCGATACATTTTTTCCACGTCTGCACTAATTGCGATTTTGTAGAGACGGAAGCGCAGCATTATTGCATATAACGTTGGCTGCACTGTAGGACCGACCATAAGTAACTCGTTCAATGAGACACCGCTGGAAGTTTTCGCAGACGCATCAAATACTACTCTAAATTTTTGAATCCCGTTTGACGATTTAACAATTCCATGATGCGGTAAATAGTTTAATGTTTGAAGTTCGTTACCTTTGACTTCTTTCATGTGACCCAACTGACGGTATTCTTCCATGAACTGAACGTAAAATTTCTTAAAGTTCGGATCCTTTTGAAACCTTCTTTCCATAGCCCGTTGCCGGCTTTCTGCTAAGCTTAAGGATATGCCGAGCTGTTCTTTATTTTGTTTCATGGGTAGTTCTACGACAAATCTGCCTTCTGAATTTCGGTATGAAGTCTCGGTGAATAGTTTCTCGCAAGTTTCTTCTTCCACGGTCAGCCGGTTTACATTTGGGATAGTTTCAATCTCCCAAAATTGTTGTAACATTTCATCCACTCTTGTTAGCTCTGGCTGGACTTCTTCTACTACTTGGCCGATGTTGATGGATGTCATCGCTAACACCTCTGCTTCCAGTTCTCCTCCTAAGACCCAACCAAATATTGTTTCTAACGCTACAACCTTGTTTTGCTGTCTAATTCTCCCATCAAGTAGTACATTGAATACGTGCTGCACACCTAAAATTACATCAATATCGTGCGCTTTGTTAAAATTAGGATCAGCTAATACTACGTTTAAGTTATTTAATTTTGCACTAAAGGACTGAGCAGGTAACTTGTAACATAACTTAGCCATAACTAGTGCTTCAACTTGTATTTGGCTTCTATCATTGGCACGTGATTTTAGAGTAAGAGTTACTATTCCCTTCGTTACTTGATTTCCTGAACCGCTAATACCAGATACAATAGTGCGGTTTTGCCTTCTACGTAATTTTAATTTTTCGCACATTTTTTCGGAAATGAATGTAGACATGGACCCTGAATCTAAAAGTATTCTACATTCATGTTCAACACCATTCTGATCAACCACTTTAACAAGTGCAGTTGGTAAAATACAATTGGTTGAGACACTCGCATGGGCGCTTGTTGACGTAGACCCTCCTGTAACTGATGTTGTAACTTGATCATTGGGTTGATTAGTGTGTAATAGCGTGTGGTGCTTCTTCCCGCATTCTTGACATCTAATTTTTGATAGGCACCTAAATACCGGATGATTTATTCTCAAGCAATTAAAACAACGATTTCCTGATTTAATGCACTGCCGACGTTCTAAAATTGATAATTTTTTAAATTTCTCGCAGTCCGCTAACGAATGATTACTTTCACATAAAGCACATGCAGTTGCCTCTGTTGCGATAAATACATTAGAAGCCCTTTGATTTGATGGGCGTTTGATGGTAGCTGGTCGTAATGATTCGAGTGCGTCGGAACGATTTAATAAAAATTTGAAAAAAACCATCTAGTGTTGGAAAATCTTCTTCGCACAATTTCTGCGCCCATAATCCACGACTTTCAGGATCTAGTTTCTCCTCCATTACATAAATCAACCATACATCATGGGATTCTGCATCTTTGCCTAGCGCCTTTAAACCTCTGATTACTTCATCGGATGTGTCAAGCATTCTTCTAATATTCATCGCATTTGCCTAATGAATCGTTGGTTGGTCCATAAAACTTCTAATAAATGCCTTTATGGTATGTTTTTTTACGATCATATCTGGCACACAATTTGCGAAAGGCCTCAAAATAATTTGTTTCTGTCATAGACATGTGTCTTAGAAGATTATAAGCATCCCCCTTTAAGAAACCTTTCAAATATTGAAATTTTTGAGCTGGCGATAAATTCGGGTTGTCGTGAATGGTTTTAACATATAAGTCATAAAATGAATGCCATTCCGTGTATTGCCCAGAAAAAGGTTCAATATTTATTTATGGAAGCATATCATATTGCTATCATGCTCTGGATCGATCGCAAATATGTCGTTCTCCACATCTTCGAATTGTTTCAGCAATATTTTAACACGTGCTAACTTAGTCTGGAACCCATCAATATCGTGTTTATCAATAGCACCAAGTACATAGTTGTGCAATTTCGTCATTTGCCCCTTAATGGAACCACGTGTACTCTTTAGCGATTTTAATTTTATTTCTAACTCCATGTTGTATAAAATTCACTTAATAACACTATTCACTTGTATTTCACTCACTGAATATTATTGAGAATCGTTCAGTGAATTGTTTATAATTCGTTGAGTAATAATTACGAATAAATGTGAAACTCAATGTGATAATTTAAATATATCGAAATTGAAACACAAGATAAAAAAAAAATTAAATTAATCACCAACTCAATTGCAAATGTCTACCAACTTTAATATTTATCGACAAAGGTAATAATGCACAAACTGAGTAAATTGGGTAAATTATAAAGTTCAATTTTAAATTCAAATATAAAAGTTCAATAATTTATGGTAAAGTTCAATAATTTGTAAGATAGTCTTTATTTGAATTAATTAAATATATATTTTTAATAATTTTCCTTTGTAAATTTTATACTTATCTACTTTCAGCGGAAAATTCACCATGTGGTGCCAGCAACCAAAATGTCCGTTCCAAAGTAGATTTCTGCAACTAGCTTTATATTTTTTAGTTTGACCAAACGCAATATTCCCGACAATAGTCAAATCCGGCTCGAAGGACCATGAATTTTACTGGATTAATTTCTGCTACGGCTTATCCAGAACCAGCGACTCAGATTTTGAAATATATTTTCACAATAGAAAAATAAGAAAAAAAAACAAATTCCACAACGTTATAAATTTGATTTTATTAATCTTGTGATGTCTCTTTGAGATTTTTTCTACGACTGCCGTGTCGTTGCTTAACAATTTTTATTTTTTTTATTTTTCATTAACCATACAAATGCAGTTTGCTATAATATCGCAAAGTACTATACAAATAATTTTTGTTTAACCCTATTTACCTAATTAAGCTTAATTCAACAATAAAGATAATTATACTATAGATTTTATACAGCACCGTAATTTTAGTACATACTTTCTTTACAATTATCATTAAACGGAATTGACAAGTTAACATAATATGTACTGAATTTTGTTTACAAAATTAGATTTTATACAATGTTAAGAGAAATTAATTATAAACCGGACCTTAAATATTAAGGTGAGTTATTTATACATAAATATAGATTTAGAAATTAATTATAAAATAATCCATAATTGTTTCTTCAAATCTATAACTTTTAGGCTGATCAATTAATTAAATTTACAGTGAAAAGGAAAGTTAGTTGGATACATTATACAGGCAGACATTAGATAAGTATTTACATTCATAATTTCGTTTCTTTGTTTTAAATTGTTTCTTTGATTTCAGATGTGGTTGCAGCTTCCAACAGTATTTTAGACAAATTATGTTGTGGGAGTTTAAGCTTGGAAAAAACGCGAGTTTAACAGTTGAAAAAATATGCAGTGTTTGTGGCAGTGCAGTGCAAGAAATTGGTTCACTAAATTCCTTCCTGGAACATATTACGTTTCAAGATGAGCAGAAACCTCAGCACATTCTACGCAAAGGTAATTGACAAGTTGCCAGATAGATATCAACAGTTAGTTTTTGAATTTGTAGTTTCTATGGTGTAGTAAAGCTGAATTCCAAAATCGGCCATTATTTATGAATCAACCCAATATTAATAGGCTAACAACCAAACTAAATGAAATCAAAATGCTGGAAAGATAATTACAATTCGACAATTATCTACAAATTTGTATTTATTTATATGATTTATTTCACATTTTTCGAGAAATTTTTTGTTGTAATATTTAAAAGCTCTTGACAATACAAATTATTGTTGTTGCACAATTAGAAAACGACAAAACTTTTTAATTTTCCTTAAAAATAATATTTTGTTATTTTGGCAAAGAGATATATCCTTGTGTATATTATAAAACTATTTAGTAAATTAATTTAATAATTGTTTAGCAAAACTTTTAGTTTCATTTTGTGCTTTATTTGTTGTAACAGAAACAGAAAAAAAAAAAAATAAAGACAATGACTTTGGTTTGAACTTGAACTTTTCGAAAGATTTTTTTTTTTTTGTTCGTTTCGGACAATTTTCTTAATTTTTTTATATTTTTGGTTTGTTTGAACCTAATTACTTTTCACCTTCTTCTTTTCGTATGCTTTGTGAGTGTTTATGTGTACTTGTGTAATATAAAATGTTTTTTTTAAGTTCTTATGGGAATTTAAACTTTAGGAGCTTTTTTTTTTTTAACAAAAATATTAAAAGTTTTTAGATATTTGTAACAGATAATAATTTTCCAAGCAATTAAAATATTTTGATTCAACATTTAGATAAATTTAAGTTCAGAAAAATTAATCTAATCATAATTTGTTTTAAACTTACTACCTTAAGGGGTTACTATGAGTACAAATTTAAATTTGTTGAAGATTTTATCTAAGATGGACTATAGCCTTTTCGGAAATAGGCAAAATAAGCACATATTTATATAAAGGAAGAAATTTGAAAATGTAGAATGTTTCGTTTTAAAGTACCACCCACAATGTTTTCCATATTATCGGTCGAAAACGTTTAGTGGCCGTATAAATGTACGTGTACCAAATGATAAAGTAATTTATTTTGTAAACTCAACCCAACAACGTAAAAAGCTTTACAAAAATTTAAAATTTATTTATTTACCGACTTTTTACTTTTTTTGTAAGTAAACAATTTGAACACAAAAAATAATGATTTTCCAAACCAAACGAAAATCTTTTAAAAATCACTCCGTTCTATTTTTGTATTTTTTATTTCCATCTACCATTTATCGAAAGCCTCTTGTAACAACGAAAAAAAATACATAACATGATTGTTGAAAAAAAAAAAAAAAATCTGAAAACTTGAAAGCGAAAAATTATTTGGAAATTCAAAGTTACAAGAAAATTCCCATATCTTGTTTATTCAGAACTCATGTTACTTGATGTTTTGTTGTTCCAGCAACATACACACACATATATACACAACATCCAAAACATACGATGTATAGTATATACCTAAAGGAAATATCGGATGGAGAAAAATTTCTTACATTTTCGAGCTTTTGTTACTGTTGTTAAGAAAAATGGAAATATGTACAGTAATAAAAAATAACAACAACAACAAAATATTGAATTTATTTTCTTCATTTTTTTTTATGTTTTATTTATATGGAAAGAATTATTTTATTTATTGAACAAACACAAACACATAATACATAAAACATCGTGTATGTGTGTGTGTGTGTATACCTGTTAAGGCCTTATATTTATCTCGCATTCACACATATCGATATTTCATCGAATGTATACACATGTTTTTCATGAATATCATCTATTATTTATGGAAATTTAAATTAAGAATTTTTTACACACTTTCTAAAGCTTTTTATCAATAACTTAAAGAAACAACTAAACATGATCTTAATATTATATGATTCAGATGAATTTTAGATTACTCGATTGGAATGCTGATATCGCTTATTGATTTATTTCTAAAATTTATTTTTTATTATATTTATGCGTCATGAATATTGGAAACAAATGTGCAGCCGTTTGGATATAAAATTGAGCGCCTTTGTTAGTATTCAAATGGGATCATATTTAAATCATATTTGGTTAGGTTTTTAGTATTTGACACGAATTGAAATCCGAGAAGCTTCCATATACATATGTAGTTTTGTGTTTTTGTTTTATTTGATTTTATCATCTTTTTCCGCTTCTTCTCTATGAAGCAAATTTTTTAATTTTTACAGGTTACATCTTTCTCAAACGCTTCCTAATATTGCAGATCACATTGTTTCCTCTTTAGAACTTTGGCCAACTTTATAATGGGCCGATTCATTATACCATGCTTGGCGTATTATCCTCTTTTATCCTCTTTTATAAATCGGTAAATTCGAAATTTAATTGTGATTCCACCCAGCTACATCGCTGTTATAAAGTGTTGATGTATGCAATTGGAATCGTTTCCAGAACTGCTGTACTACACGATTGTTGCCATTGTCTGAAATGGTTGGATGGTCTCTTATATTTTACAGTAATCAATAATAACTTGATGCATTGCTTTAAAAGTTTATTAGAAGTGTTGTAACTGGTTGTTTGCTCCTTTAAAGTTGAACTCGTTATAACTAAAATAACTAAATATTTTTATCGATTTTTCACGTGTGCTAAGGAATCGTGTTCCAGTAGCCATTGTGCAGAATTATCACCAGCTGCAATAAAATAAAATAATATTAAAAAGAAAAAAACAAAACTTAAAATTTATTTGAATTATATAAATTTTACTTAGTGTAAATATGTATTGAATTATTTTTTGTAAACTTCGACTGTCGTAAATAAATACTTCCATTAATGTAAATGACGGTCGATAATAATGTTGATTCCAATTTTACATTCAAATTAATTTTATAACGAGATAAACTGTATCATCGACCTCGTTTATTCAGTGATGGAAAAGCTCAATAAATGGATACGTAAATTAAACGAAAATGAGCATAATGCTGGAAGATTTGACGAGACCATATTGAATGCTATTCTTTTTTTATCATGACTTATACAATACCTCAATACATAGTAAAGATTACCCAACAGTTTAAAAATTTCAATATTTGAAAAGCTTTGCTATTAAGAAGCATTTTTTAAATTGATTGAACGGTATGGTCGTAAAAAATATATAGTAAATGCTTTCATTCGTACTTTTATGGATCTGCCATCCGTAACTCAAGTTAGCAGCTCCAGCATTAGAAAATTGCGAGATACGTCGGATGAAGTACTTCGTGGATTTAAGGCATTAGATGCCAAGGCGGAAACCAGAGACAGTTGGTTGATCTATATTTTGATCAAGAAGTTAGACCAGGAAACCAAGATGTTATGGGCACAAGAATATACAGCTTCAGAATACCGAACTACGAAGGAGTTCTTTGATTTTCTGAAGAAAAAAAGTGACACGTTAGAGTCCATGTCGTCGTACACTAGATCCAAGCCGGTGTCTACTAGAGCGTTAGTCACTGAAGGAGCTGCCCCCTATGCAAGGGTGAAACACATTTACTTTTCGAGTGTAAGCAGTTTGCAAAAATGTCACTAGCCAGCAGGAAGGGAGTTATATCAGATGACAAGCGATGTTACAATTTTTGCATAAAGGACATAGTGTGTACAATTATCGAGCCAAAAGTAGATGTAAGATTTTCTACAGAAAACATCACAGCTTATTGCATAAGGACGCTACTCATGTAAATGCATCCAGCCATGTTACATCATTGCAAGGAAGTTCGGAGGAGTAAAAAGCATCAACCAGCACGGAAGACGAAACTGAAACGAAAGTCTACCGAACTACTATGCTCTATGCTATGCAAGTCATTTTACCAACCGCCGCAGTTCGAGTGAAGGGCGAAAACGGTGAATTAAAACTATATCGTGCACTTCTGGACTCAGCGTCGCAAGTTACATTCATCACGGATGCTTGTGTGCAAAAATTGGGATTGATGATAACCAGTGGGCGTGTAATGGTGAGTGATTTAGGTCAGGCTAATTTAGGACGAACAAAAGGAGTCACTCAGTTAGAAATCGGGCCAAGATCATATACGGAGCCGGGATTGGAAGTGCAAGCCTATATAATACCAAAGAGCACAACGTTAGAACCAGTGTCCAAGATAGGCTGCGTAGTGCTCGATAAGTTGAAATCCATGAATTTTGCTGATCCGAATTTTTACAAAAATGTCAATATTGATCTATTGTTGGGCGTTGAGGTGTTCTTCGCGATAATAGAAAACGAGCAACTTAAGCTATCACCACGCCTGGTAGCACAAAAAACCAAGTTTGGTTGGGTAATTGGTGGGCAACTCTTTAAGGATAAAGGCAAGATCCATTTGGTTAATTTTAACATCACAATAGAGGTAAATAGCACGTTACGCAGGTTTTGGGAGATTGAGAGTATTCCAGCCATCAATGATATCACAGAGGAAGAAAAATATTGCGAACAGTAGTTTGGAAAAACAATGCAACGGAGTTAAGATGGAAAATTCGTGGTGAAATTACCGGTCAACGGCAAATTAACGAGCCTTGGGTTCAACTATTTCACGGCGAATCAAAGGTTTAAGGCGATTGGAAACAAGTTTATACGAAATCCTGAATTCAGAGTGAATATATATTCGACTAGGCCACATGGAGGAAATAAATAAAGGCATTAGCATGGACGACTACTTCTTGCCACATCATGGAGTTATCAAAGACACCAGTACAACCACGACGTTGAGAGTAGTCTTTGATGCGTCACCAAAGGATGTCAACGGATTATCCCTAAATGATTTATTGAGGAGAGGACCAACCATTTAATCATCGCTGTTAGACATTTTGCTTAGATTTCGAACACACCAATTCGTCATATCGAGTGATATAGAGAAAATATACCGGCAAGTTTGGGTACATCCAGATGACACAAAATTTCAAAGGGTGCTGTGGAGAACCGATATAAACGAGCCAATTAAGCAATACGCATTGAAAACGCTGACTTACGGTACCGTTTCAGCTGCTTTTTTATCCACAAGATGCATTAAGCAAGCCGCACTAGAAAAATATCCCGCAGCTGCCGGAGCGATTCAGACAGATATGTATGTTGACAACTTGATGACAGGAGTCAACTTGATGACAGGAGTATGTTGACAACTTGATGACAGGAGTCAACATACTCGATTATTTAGGATTCAAGTTACGGAAATGGGCTACCAACAGCTCCAGGATGCAGAACCTGTTAAAAACGCAAGGTTCAATGGTAATAAAGTTATTGGGCTTAAAATAAAATCCCAAGGTATGCAGCAGGTGGATCGCGCTTCGCAACGAACTAATTTAAAAATTGACTATTAATAGATGGTTGCAATTTAGCGATGAAATTGAGCTGTACGGCTTTTCCGATGCCAGTGAATTGGTATACAGTGGGGTGGTTTATGCTAAGACACGTAATTCAGTTTATTTAATTGCAGGAAAACCCAAAGTTTCACCACTTCGGCAGTTAAGCTTTCCCAGGTTAGAGTTGTTGGAAGCAGTTTTATTTACCGAGCTGGTCAATACTATTCAAGCTTTGTGGACGCATATAAAAATAATTCGTACGGTGTTATGGTGCGATAGCAAAACCATGCTAGATTGGTTGTCATCACATCCAAGGAAATGGAATGCTTTCGTGGCCAACCCAATTTCCATAATTGTAGATCAATTCCCACGTGAATGCTGGCGGCTATACCATTGAAATATAATGCAGCAGACTGTGCGTCACGAGGCATAACAGTAGATGACTTTATTAAGGAATATTGTATACGGTGGAATGGTCCAGACTGGCTGCAGTTAAAAGAAGAATGGTGGCCAGAGCAGTGATCATGCTATCAAACCGAAGTAGAGAAGAAAAGTAAAAACCTGGACGTGTTATTGACTACTACTATTAGCTTCTTCGCCGATTTATTGAAGAGATATAGCTCGTACGAAAAATTGAAGAGGATACTGGGTACATAAAACGTTACATAAACCATCTCAAATGGAGAAAAGTTCAAAGAGGGAGTGCTGATAACCAAAGCAAAATTTAAAAAATCGAACCTACGCAGAGCAATTCCTTAACACAAGAAGAAATCCTGTGCGCAGATGGCAAAGCAAAACAAACAATATCATAGTTGGTGATGTAGTCCTAATTGCTGATGAACATCCGTCAACATCGTGGAAACTTGGAAGAGTAACGGAGGTTCATCCCGGTGCTGAATGCAACGTACGTTAACAATAACGACAGCAAGCGGTTTATTGAAGAGACCGATACACAAGTTATGCCGATTGCCTGTACAGAGTATTGAATCGAGTGACTCAAGGGCGGCGGAATGTTCCAGTAGCCATTGTCCAGAATTATCACCGCAGCTGCAATAAAACAAAATATTATTAGAAAGAAAAAAACAAAACTTAAAGTTTATTTTAATTATTTAAATTTTACTTAGCTTGTAAATATGTATTGAATTATTTTTTGTAAACTTCGACTATCGTAAATAAATACTTGTAAATGACGGTCGATAATAATGTTGATTCCAATTTGACATTCAAATTTAATGTATAACAAGATAAGCTGTTTCATCGACCTCGTTTATTCAGTGACGGGAAAGCTCAATAAATGGATACGTACATTAAAAGAAAATGAGCATAATGCTGGAAGATTTGACGAGACCATATTGAATGCTACTCAACCGCAATCCGCAGAGATTAAATTAAAAAAGTTAAGCATACCTCTATTTTCTGGCGAATACACAGAATGGCCTAGCTTTTATGACTTATACAATACCTCAATACATAGTAAAGATTATCCAGCAGTTTAAAAATTTCAATATTTGAAAAGCTTGTTAAAAGGCAGCGCAATTAATTAGATATTTCACTGTCACAGAGGCGAACTATTACGAAGCATTTTATAAATTGTTTGAACTGTATGATCGTAAAAAATATCTACATAGTAAATCCGTTCATTCGTACTTCTATGGATCAGCCATCCGTAACTCAAGTTAGCAGCTCTAGCATTAGAAAATTGCGAGATACGTCGGACGAAGTACTTCGTGGATTGAAGGCATTAAATGCCAAGGCGGAAACCAGAAACAGTTGGTTGATCTACATATATTTTGATCAAGAATTTAGACCAGGAAATGAAGATGTTATGGGCACAAGAATCCACAGCTTCAGAATACCCAACTACAAAGAAGTTCTTTGATTTTCTAAATAAAAGGTATGACGCGTTAGAGTCCATGTCGTCTTACACTAGATCGAAGCCGGTGTCTACTAGAGCGTTAGTCACTAAAGCAACCGAACCAAAAAGAGCAACATGGAGCTGCCCCATATGCAAGGGTGAAACACATTTACCTTTCGACGCACAGGTTCCAAAAGCTTTTCAAATCTAGGCCTTGACCATAGAAACAGATTGGCAAACAAAAATTTTAAATCGAACAAGCCGTTCTCGAGATATCATGGGTACAGACATACAGACATTCAGACATCCAGACAGACGGATGGAATTTTTTTTTTTTTTTGCTTTTTTAGACTCAGGGACTTTTAAAACGTCGAGAAAAGTGGTTTTGTACCAACCAAATTTTTGATCATTTTTGACAGGATTTCAATACTTTGGTCTTTTTAGACCGAAGTAAATGCAGAAACCTGCTGTTGAACAACAACCAATAGCTGTTGATTTATTCAGAATACCGGATCCAATAAAATCAATACCCGCATATGAGGGTAATCGAAATCAATTGTCTACTTGGCTCAAGACAGCAGAAGATAAACTATGGAGGAACACGATTAATAAGAAAATGGTAAACATGCACGAAATCAATGCAAAAAACGAATAACAAGGAATTGAATATGTAATACAAAAGATTAAATTTTGTCCCTTAGCTTGTATGCAAGGACACACAACATAGGAACAGGGTATCATAAAACATGGTATCATTCCCAAAAATTTGTTAAAAACACAAGAAGTTTCTGTAAAAAATATTCTAGGATCTCACGTAGTAACCAAAAACCAAAGGTAAAATTAATTTCCTAGGTCAAGATATCCCAGAACGAACTTACTACGAACTAGAATTCCATAAATTTTTCGATGGAATTCGACGTTCACATTCTATAGTAATATTGAACGCTAAAATTTATTACAGAATCAATAGCATAATAATACATCATTCTAAATTAAAATTTCTTCGTTATTATCCCACGGGGAACGTTTATAACCATACAGTAACATTTTATGCAACTAACGATGGGGCATGGTTCGTACCAAGTTATGAAAAGTTAAACGAGAATATAATAATTGAACCTGGCATATATAAAGGCAATAAAGGTAATACGACAATAAATATTCTCACAAACGAACCAGAACCACCAAAGAAAAGTCAACAATTTTTAAACGTTTAGACCGGTCCCTATTTTTAGACACGAGATAATTAGCAAAGATGATATAAAAAGCATAATAAGAACAGATCATCTCAATGAAAACGAAAAAATGCTATCATGAGAAATTATAAACCACAACAGAAATTAAAGACGAAATTGATATACGGAACGAAACACAAGGGAACGGATAACAGTCCACGTGAATCCGAAAAAGTCACAGAAAACACCACAAATGAAAATTGTGATGAAATAGAAACAATTCACGTATGATTACTTTATCAACTTCGCTTTATTAATTACTATATGAATCAGTAAATCTTCAAAATTTCAAACATAGATGCATAGTATAAGTAAAGAACATTTTCTTCGTAACCCATATTTGAGATATTTTTTTCGAATGTATTTAATATGTTTTCGACGAATTCTTCGAATTCGTCGGAGGGCACTGATAGATTTCCATATGCAGCAGATTTCGTATTTTCAGTTACATAGGCCTTTATTTTTAAAAGAACGTCATTTTCTCGTTCTTTATTATTTTCATTAACCACAAAGTTTGAGCAATTGTCACAATTAAACTGTTTAGTGACTTTGTTACTGAAAAACCTTGTTAAATAAACTAGAGAGCATTTCCGCAATTTTTCGAATTGCAATGTTGCAATTGATGATGATTTTCGCTGTTCTCGTCTAAAAATAAATCTTTTGTTGTTCAATATTTCAACATCGGGTTCTTCAGTCGTTTCGGATTCGGGTTCACAGTTCTCCGCAACGTCGGCAGTTGAATCAGGTAGTTGCTCGTAGAAATTAATTAAGTTGTTGGAAAGGGAGTCTTCATGTCCAGAAAACATTGAAGGAATTGTCTCTTGAAAGCATATTTCTTTTAAAATTTTTATAAACCTCGATGCTGATGGATTTTTTTCATAGGAACCTAATTACGAACAAAATATTTAATTAATTATTTTATAATAATCAAAATAATTTTTTCTACAATCATCATTTAGAAAGTATAGAAAGTATTATTGGTTTTTCTATATTTGTTTATGTGACTGTAGGATGTGTGTAATACGATTAAAAAATATTTTGCCATGCTCGAATATTGACTTTTCCAATTTCCTTTCTCGCACGGAAAAACATCATTCTATATTTCATATACACCTAAATTATTATTCTACTATTTTCTTCAACATATCTTCCTAATTACACCTAACTCTTTTTTTACACGGTCTTTTTTACACTGCTTTTAATTTAACACTGTTTTTTTAAATGTTTAAATGCCGTTATAAGTACCGGTATCATCTGAAATGAGGTTTCACCAAATAATCCGTCAAAAAAATATCGGTGTTAAATTAAAAGCAGTGTTAAAAAGACCGTGTAAAAAAAGAGTCAGGTGTATACCGTTACTTTTACCAGTTTTAACTGCGGAGAAAAGATTTTCTAAGGGATCTTGATTTATATGTGAAGTTATTATATATTCTTGTACATTTTGTAAATCACACCATAACAGTTTTATACAATTAATAGTTTGAACAAGACCATCAAAACAAAATGGACGTCCCATAAATCCTTGGTGTCTCCATCCTTCTATCCAAGATACAGCAGACTCTAAATTTTGAAATAGTATGCTGGCTTCGGTTGTGTCAGCGTACGCACATTGGTTCGGATTTTTTGAATATTTACATTTGGAATTCAAGCTGTCAAATAAATTGTTCAGTTTACAAATAAATTCTGCTGTATCAAGCGCTATTTGTTGCAAGCTAATTTTGGTGGTTCCTGTTTCTTTTCCCTCATCTATTTATAAAATAGTATAAATACATATAGTACTACCATCATTCAAAAAAAATATTTAATCGGTGAAATTCCAGATGTCGCGTCGATCACATATAAAAAATAATATAAAACTTTTTGGTAATCGCCTAAATGTTTATAAGGTTAATTGAACATACAACGGATATTCGAATTGTTCACGTGTAGTTTTATCCTACTCTAACACTTAGTAACGAATTAACTTATGTACATCGCCGACTATACTACATGTAGATCAGTGGTACCCATACTTTTACATATTTTTGTGTATTTTTGTTATACGTAAAAGTCCTACTCAAACATAATTTTTTTTTTATTTTTGAAATACTGAAGGTCATTGCCTGAAATTGAACAAAACGGGAATAAAAATCAATTTGTCATTTTTTTAATTTCAACTCAAGTTTTTATTTTATTTAAAATTTTCACTAATTATTTTTATTTTTATATTTGAATAAATAATTGAATATGTACATATAGTATGTAATTTATATTGAGCAACAAATGTTTAGGAATGAGAAAAGATAATTTTTATTTTTGCGGTTCACACGGCCATTGACCTTTCGTATTTTGTTTTGGTATCATAAACATTAATGCTGTATTTTATTTGACAAATTACAACAACAATCCCATATATCGAATTCCTACTTTTTGACGGTATTGAAAATCCAATTCCAAAATATAGTTTCGAGTTCAACAATAGAATCGTTATATTTCATTTTTTTATTTCTAAAGGTTGTCAGGTTGTCATTTCAAAATAATTTGAACGTTAAAAAGTTTAAAATTATTAAAAAAAGTGAATTTATAAATGTTATTAACTTGTATAATTAGCAAACTGTTTTTATATTAAAAATACCATCATACATATAAAATCTGTAAATCCGTAACCCAAATTGATGTGATGGATACAGTTGGTAACATATTAATTTATATAAATGCTACCAACCTTTAGAAAATAAATCCAATTCCAAATAAGAATACGTTTTGTCATTTCTTTTGAGGAAAATTGAATTCCAATTCCTTGGTCAAATAAAATACTGCATAAGTAAATACAATGAAATCCATTTCAAAATAACAAAAAAAACTTAAATATTAGTAGAATTTTAGTTTTCATTTTCCTCTAAATTGAAAAATTTTATTTTGATGCCTTTTCGGTTGCTTGAGTTCATCATTTTTTTGCTTTAGGCTAAATCGTATAAATACAGCAATTATATATTTGATAATGCGGGCAGCGTGCGCATCACATAATCGATGTGGATGTTTTCCGTGAATAAACTTCGTAAAAAGTTTGTCAAGAACATTTTCTTCGTAACCCATATTTGAGATATTTTTTTCGAATGTATTTAATATGTTTTCGACGAATTCTTCGAATTCGTCGGAGGGCACTGATAGATTTCCATATGCAGCAGATTTCGTATTTTCAGTTACATAGGCCTTTATTTTTAAAAGAACGTCATTTTCTCGTTCTTTATTATTTTCATTAACCACAAAGTTTGAGCAATTGTCACAATTAAACTGTTTAGTGACTTTGTTACTGAAAAACCTTGTTAAATAAACTAGAGAGCATTTCCGCAATTTTTCGAATTGCAATGTTGCAATTGATGATGATTTTCGCTGTTCTCGTCTAAAAATAAATCTTTTGTTGTTCAATATTTCAACATCGGGTTCTTCAGTCGTTTCGGATTCGGGTTCACAGTTCTCCGCAACGTCGGCAGTTGAATCAGGTAGTTGCTCGTAGAAATTAATTAAGTTGTTGGAAAGGGAGTCTTCATGTCCAGAAAACATTGAAGGAATTGTCTCTTGAAAGCATATTTCTTTTAAAATTTTTATAAACCTCGATGCTGATGGATTTTTTTCATAGGAACCTAATTACGAACAAAATATTTAATTAATTATTTTATAATAATCAAAATAATTTTTTCTACAATCATCATTTAGAAAGTATAGAAAGTATTATTGGTTTTTCTATATTTGTTTATGTGACTGTAGGATGTGTGTAATACGATTAAAAAATATTTTGCCATGCTCGAATATTGACTTTTCCAATTTCCTTTCTCGCACGGAAAAACATCATTCTATATTTCATATACACCTAAATTATTATTCTACTATTTTCTTCAACATATCTTCCTAATTACACCTAACTCTTTTTTTACACGGTCTTTTTTACACTGCTTTTAATTTAACACTGTTTTTTTAAATGTTTAAATGCCGTTATAAGTACCGGTATCATCTGAAATGAGGTTTCACCAAATAATCCGTCAAAAAAATATCGGTGTTAAATTAAAAGCAGTGTTAAAAAGACCGTGTAAAAAAAGAGTCAGGTGTATACCGTTACTTTTACCAGTTTTAACTGCGGAGAAAAGATTTTCTAAGGGATCTTGATTTATATGTGAAGTTATTATATATTCTTGTACATTTTGTAAATCACACCATAACAGTTTTATACAATTAATAGTTTGAACAAGACCATCAAAACAAAATGGACGTCCCATAAATCCTTGGTGTCTCCATCCTTCTATCCAAGATACAGCAGACTCTAAATTTTGAAATAGTATGCTGGCTTCGGTTGTGTCAGCGTACGCACATTGGTTCGGATTTTTTGAATATTTACATTTGGAATTCAAGCTGTCAAATAAATTGTTCAGTTTACAAATAAATTCTGCTGTATCAAGCGCTATTTGTTGCAAGCTAATTTTGGTGGTTCCTGTTTCTTTTCCCTCATCTATTTATAAAATAAAAAAAATAGAAAACAAAATATTCACTTATGTTTTAACCCTTTTTTGGCACACTGCGATCATATGCATCCCACGCTTATGTCATAAATTTTAAATAGCTAATAATTTAAATAAGCTTTTAATTTTTTTAACAAACTTTTTTAACAAACTTAGTTTAATTTTTTGACTATGTAACCTTTACTACATTAAAAAGTACACTTTCAAGAAGCACCAAAAAAAATTTAAGTTAAAATATTTAATAGTTTATATATTATAACGGTTTTTGACCGTGGGGTGCATATGATCCCTATGTGCTGAGTACGTCATTCGACAGAAGTGTGCCGAATAAGGCTTAAATGTTTGTGTTTCGAAGTATTAACTGGCGAAAACTAAATAAGAAACTATAAAATAAATAAATATTTACGAATATTTATTTGTTTATTTTTTATTAGGTCTGTTATATTTCTCTGTTATATATAGACAACACAACATCTCTCTATTGTAAGCGTATCAGAAAACTGTAGTTTTATTAAAATCTTAATATTCTACTTTTGTGAAAAATTTATAATCAAAGAGATTGATTACTTTTTCAACGCAAATACTGTTATTAATTTTTTTTTTCTGAATCCTAAATATTAATAGTTTTGGCTTTTATAAACTATTTAATTAACATGAATTTATAAAATGAAAATTTGAAAACCCAAAAATATTTCAACTTGAAACTACAGAACATTTTCAATTTTAATGAAATTACCGTTATTTTTTTAATTATGTTGTTCCTTTTTATGAATCCACCTTAATTATGTTTTAAGTTTTTCTTAGGATTAGTTGGAAAGCATGAATAATAATGCAACTCAACAATATTATTTCGAATCCTATTATTTGAATAATACAAATGATCTCATGGAGGCAAGGTACAAACATTTTTAAAAATATTTTTAAAGGCATTTTCGTTCATTTTAGAGATCAAACAAAAATTTTATGGGACGGAAAAAATATTATGGATCACTCTAATATATATAAATATATATATATATATATATATATATATATATATATATATATATATATATATATATATACTATATATATATATATATATATATATATATATATATATATATATATATATATATATATATATATATATATGTATATATATATATATATATATATATATATATATATATATATATATATATATATATATATGTATATATATATATATATATATATATATATATATATATATATATGTATATATATATATATATATATATATATATATATATATATATATATATATATATATATATGTATATATATAAATAAGTATATATTATATATACAATATATGTATATGTATATATATAATAGTGGCACAACCAATAATTATTTATCAATAACTATACTTTACCAGCAAAACAATTAAGAGAAACTGCAGCATAAATAGCAGATACAACATTAGCGCTAAAAACTTATGTAGCTAATTTAACTTTAAGTTTTTCAAAAATATCGGGGTATATGTGCTTACGAGTGAGGCCATGTAAAACTCTCACTGTTTCATGCTCCATTGAATACAGCTTTTGTAGTATCTGCCACGATATTGTCTTTTCGCCATCGTTGGTTAATATGTTAGCAGAATATAAACAATTCCGAACACTTTTAAAGAGGTGAGGAATGTCGTAAAAACAAAATATTTTTCGTGAACCAAACATTGCCCATGGCTCCTGCTTGGTTACCCCTAAACTTGAAAATGCTTTCCTGTTTGTACTACTTTGATCACATGTGATGCCAACTATTTGCAAACCGGTTTTGTGAATTTTGTTGACAACTTTTTCTAGTAATAATTTTATTTGGTCGCCTTTTGGTGAACCCATGTAATAACCGACTACTTGTTTCCAATTTCGGTTGAGTCCACGTAGCATAAATAAAATGCTTTGTCGGAAATTAAATTGCCCCTTCCAAGTTCACCAAGGTCCTGGTATCCATGGATTAGGTCATCTGCTGAATTATATTCCAATTCTTTTTTTATTGCCATTTCATCCATCAACAGAATGCAACGTTTTTCTATTTCACTCATGCCGTCACATTTATGTTTTAAAAGACTAATTATGTTCTTGGATCCTCCACTTTCAAATCTTGTTAGCGAATGCCAACGCAAAGTAGTCGATATTCCTAAGTAAAAAAAAAATATATGACTGAGTATTAAGTATACTCTAATTTGGGTTTCATTTTAATATAACGTATGATTACTGTAGTAGGTTGCGAAACGGAAGATTGTTCATAAGTAGTTAGGAAATGAAGAATATATACAGTGATACATGTACAAGTTTTGCCTTTAAGGAATAAAAATAATTGCATCAAGTAGACCATTTTAAATTCCTTTAAGTGGCGAACAGCGAAAAATTTATAAATAAACTTAAAAATTAAGCATTAACAAAACTTAAAAATGCGGTAGATAGCATTTGTGTATTCTGAAAGAAAGCATTTGTGTATTCTGAAGAAATTTAACGAAGCTTCATTAAATTAGATCTTTCATTTAAAAAAAATTAAGAATGCGCGTTTTTGCGTAGAAACTTAAGAAATAAATGGCTTTTTATTTTTATTTATTCATTTTAATTTTATTTCTCTAGGCTTAACGGAGATATTCATTTATTTTTTAATTTGGAAAAATTTGTCTAGTGTATTTCTTCCTAAAAGGTAAAAAATATCAATATTTTGCGATTGCAAATTATGTAGCCCCATTTTGCTTTACACATAAACAATAATAATTTGTAATTCAATAGTAATTTAAATAGTTTAAAATATTCAAGTTTATTTTAATAGAATTAAAGAAAGTTTGGTTTGAAAAAAAATATCGAAAAATAATGGTTCCACTAAAATTCTTAAGTTTATAATTTTTTGCTGGTTGGAATGTCAAAAAAATTAAGCAAAATTAGGGTCGTTAAAATTCTTTATTTATAATTTTTCACTGGTTGAGCATTTAAAGGCCGCATACTTGAAAACTACCGACAGTAACTTTTATGGTAATTCCGCAACAGAAGAACTTGACGGACCTAAAATTTTCTCATCTTTTTGGCTAGTTTCCCCCCCCCCCCAATCCCAACTTAAAAAAACTATGTTTTTTCTCGTATGAAAATAAAAATTGTGTTTTTTTAAGTTGGTATGGAGGTGAAAAAAATTACCAAAAAGATGAGAAAATTGTATGTCCGTCAAGTCGTGTCGTTTTTGTTAAGTTCTTTTGTTTTGAAATTAGCAAGTTACCGTTGGTAGTTTTCAAGTATGCGGCATTAAGGCAAAAATTGAACATTGTTCAATTTTATATACAGCAAATTTTTTTGCCTTTCACGCAGAATTACGTGACCTTAAAAATGTAACAGCTATTTCAACAAATCAGCATGGAAACACGTTGCAGGTATCACTGCCTTATTTCACAACTGGTGACGAAATATTCACCAGTTTGTGTCTACTTGATTTACAAAAAAAAAAAAATGAAATTAATTTGGAATTTTACGATTTAAAGACTTTTTTTGCCAAAATTCAATAATTTATTGCTTTTTTTCCCAAAAATTAATAAAAGTCTTTGTAACGAAACGTTATGAAATCTCATTTTGTGTAACTTGTGTGATTTTCGAAATGAGCGAAGCGAGCAATATCCCACTAAATGAAGTATTTCCTAATTGGTTGCACAGCTATTTAAATAAAAATAACAATTAATTTTAAATTAATAAAATAAAATACTTCAGTGAAATATTACAAATCATATTTTTAAAATTTGGTGTACAAATCCTTATTCTTACCTGGTAAATAAAAATTTTTCTTCAGCAAATGTTTATAAAAAGCAGGTGATTTAAAATAAAATCCTAGAAATAACTTTTGCTCTGCTTGTGTCCATGTCGATTTTTTTTGTGGAATATTTGTGAAAACACAAACGTTTTCACTTCTGGCCGATCTTCAAGTAAGTTGCTAATAAAATCTTTTACCACAATATCTACGGATGCGAGCTTCTTTTTAGGTGGAGTGTTTAAAAGGAACGTAGGAATTTTTTTCGGTTGCTCGTTTTCTTGATTAGTTTCGGTTCTCTTTCGGTGATGTGGACTGAGGAACTGAGAGGGCGATATAGGACACGCTAAAGAAACTTGTGGAATATCATAATTCCTTAGATACGTTTTTGGGGGCCCTGCTTCATATTTTAATTTGAGTGGTGGCGAGGCAGGCGGTACTGGTTCAACCTCAGAATACTCTGTGTTAAAAGTAATGGTTGGCGGCAAAGGTTTTTTTGAAATAGGAGCTTTGGTAGTTGTATAAAGTCTTAGATTTATTAATTTTTGACAAGCAACGTCGATGTAACTGTCTTTACATTTACAAACAAAACTATTAAATGTTTTTGGAAGTGCCGTTCTTTTCAAAACTTTTCTGGATCCACTTATTCTAAACTCACTGACACAGAAGTGTTCTTCACAAAATGTAATATATTTTGAATCCTGTTGGATTTTATCCCACACGCAACCATGTTTCAACCAGACTTTACGGCGATTGTCCTGTGGCACAATAAAAAATGTTCTTGTGGCATTGGTGTGGTTTTTGTTTAAACAATTTTTGTAAGCACACACCATTTTAGTATTATAATTTAAAAATGTAAATAAAATTAAAACATACGAAACTAGTTTCAAAATACCGTTTTGGTTTGTTTTACAAGAACGTTAATTTAGTAAGAATATTAAAACAATACTAGAAATTTTTGATTTTGGTTTTGGTTTTACTTTTTATACCAAACTAGAGCTAAGTAGGTCAAGACCTGCACAAGTTTGTTTACAAACCGTCTATAAAAACTAATGTTCACACCTAATGGTTTTCTCTTTCAATCATAAAGGAAATAAATGCTTTGGTCCCTTGTACTCTCTAAAAATGAACAAACACGAAAAATTTAACATCAGCTTTTTACAAATATTAACAAATATTATTGTGTAGTGTTGATATTCATGATTTTATTAGGATTTATCATACAAATAGAAATTAAAAAAAGAAAAAAAATTATGTTTTGTATATCGTTTTTATGGGGAATTTTGATATTCTACATATTTAATCAAATAGAAGATAGAATTTTCATCAACATTAAAATTTACCATCGGTGCATAAATACAAATTGCGAAAACATTAAAATGATTTTTTATAAATAATATTGTTTTAGTGTTGGTTGAACCGAAAGGAAATAAACAAATATCTATGTATATATGTATATATTTTACACACAACTATTCAATAAACGGTTAGAAAAATATGATGACATTTGGGCGTATTAATTCGAACATATATTTGGGCGATTTATATACAAAAATATTTTTAAAAATCGAAAACGATATCAGTATCTCCATCTAACACTTCACCGATGAAGTTTGCATGGAAGTACTATATGTATTTATACTATGATAGATGTTATCATTTCGGAAGGTATCTTGGAGAATTTCAAAAGAACCATTATTTCAAAAAAAAAAAATCCTTCGAAGAAAGCGACATTACACAGTATTCAGCCACTGTACGGTTCATCACAGCCATCAGATTACGGACAAAACAACCACACATTAACGGACAATTTCCTAATAACATTCTAGAACTGCACTTTAATAGTTAAAAGCAAGAAGTTCCAATCCTTCGAAATTAGAAGCAAAGCAGAGGAAATACAGGGTTCTCTGCAAACCTCGAAATAAGACGGAAACTGATCAAAACGATAGATACAGATCTGATTGAACAACAAAACATACAAAACAGAAAAAGGATAACCTATGTACATGGACATACAACATGAGAACCATCAATTCTGAATATAGTCTTTGACAGGAGGTGCATCTATCTCATCGTTTGGATTAATAATACTTTGTATCTACATCAAGGTCCGTCAATAGACGAAGAAATCGGTAGAAAATAACGCAAAGCAATCAAAATCAGAGGATCTCACTCAAAATGGGGAAACAACATACTAAAATCTACTGATAAAATTAGGCATTAGAACAAAGGATGAGGAGACCCTTTCTTTACCCCTGGGAGGAGTTACATTCGCATAAGTGATGACTAAGAATATTCCATCATTGCACACGAAAGGTGTCAAGTAGTTATAACTAACAACACGGAACATGCATCATTGCACTTTTGATAAAACAGAATATTGTGAGAAATAGACAAACAATTTTTAAGTTCTAAGATCTAACTCATGTTGTAAACAACAATTAATAAAGCTTAACTAAAAATAAATGTTTTTTATGTTTCTGTTGCAAATATTTAAAAGGGGATAACTCTAAAATTGTGATAATACTACTAGCCGATACGTTTCATATGGCCAAGTGACATGTACTCATTTATAAATGCGATATACTCGTTTCTAAACTCACTATTTACTTTTCTTTTTTGTTACCAGATGAGTTTCATATTGTTGATTCTCTTTGGTTAAACATTTTTTGACTGGAAATTCGTCTAGCTCCCAAAAGCTTTCTAACACATTATATACGTTATATTCAGTATGATTTGACATTATCGTTGGATCTCATAATGTGCTCTCTAATGTACCATATGTTTCCATGTACTATCCAACTAAACCTGGAATATTGCGCCATCAGCATCCCTTGCGACAATTGAATACGACCGTTACTTTTAACCAATTTTATGGCTGCAACTTGTGAAATTTCAGCTTTTATTTTGAGCCAAAGCTCTTACATTAAGGTACACAGCAATATTTATTATCAACTTTTAATTTTCAGCTCTTTTAAAGACAATTAGAACACTAAAGATGCCAATGAATTTATATTCAAGATTTGTAATTTATTACGAGTACTTTTAAGAGATTTTTCTTTTAGCCCTCTGACGGAATTAGCAAACCGGAAAATTTTGGAACAAAATTTTTGGTTTATATCTCTGCTAATCCAATTTACAAAATAACAGAAAATGATTTATTTTGGTTCGTCCCTTTGCTAAAATAAATTTGAAATCTTAGTAGGCATATTGTTTCTTAGCAAGATAAGAACAATCATGAACAATCTTTTAACATTTGCGTGTAAATATTGATTTATAACTAAATACCTACTTGATGATGGAGAACAACGTCAATTCAATATTCAACGGATGTACGTACGTTGCATATTACTGTTGCGTAATGGCCTCAAATAACAAAAAATTATAAATTCTGGAAAGGGAGATAATTATATAATTTTGTAAACAAAAATATTCTGGAAAATATGCGATATATCCTGGAAAAGAGGGACATTCTTCAAAAATATTTTGGGAAATGGGGCATTTATTGGCTCTTTCTAGTACTACATTCTGGAAAAGGGCCGGAAAAAACAGAAGAAAATTCTAGAAAAATGTTTGAGTTTTATTTATGTATTGACCTATAACGAGCGTTCAAGTGAAGTATTGTTGATGTCATTTTTTGCGTTTATAACGTACTCTCTTGTCCTCGAGTTACCTATGAAGTCGATTTCTACGTCTCAGATTTGTTTCTTTATCGCTCTTGAGCATCCAACAATAGTCCGCTAACATGTTAACATCCCACCATCCCTGATATATCCTTTCCATTTCCCTTACATCCGGGTGGAAGCGCTCCCCTTGCTCTTCACTATAATCATCTAAATTGTCCATTTTTGTAATTTTCTATCAACTTTGTAACAATTTTTTTATAATGCTCACTTTTGGTGTTTCCTAAGAAATTTTCACAAACTTCTCTAAAATTTAGCCAGGCAGCTTTCTCATTCTTTTTGCATGGTTTTAACGAAATTTTTGTCCTAAAATAATCTTCTTTAATTTTAGCCTCTGTCAGTTTTGGAAATTGTTGTGCTATGTATTGATACCATTGACATTTTTATCTAATGTCTTCACATATTGATTCATCAGCCAGACAGAAAGACAGTCTCCTAGGGGCCACTGTTTTTTAACGTAATGGTTTCATCGGGTACTTCACTAAACCAAGCTGCTGCCCTAGCTGTTTTACTATAATTTTTAAATCCCCATAAACTAACCAATTGTTCTCCGAGTACTTGATTTTTTACAAAAATATATCCTAGATCGCCATAACTCTCTCACATAGAGATTGTGTGGACTTTTGGGTCAGTGGTATATTTATTTCCATTGTGCAGTAGTACCGCTTTTAGACTGAGTTTTGAGGAGTCAATGAAGAGTCTCCACTAGTTAGGTTTGTAAATATTAGATTTTAAATCATTCATCAGTGCTGGTATATTTGTACAATACACCAATGAAGTTTTTTTATGTTTTGTAAAGTCCTTCCGAAATTCCTCTCTTTCTCGATAAATTGAAGATTTTGTTTCATGGACTATCAAATTTCGACTTTTTAGTTCACTAACTAAGTCTTCAGATATATCTTTTGGTAATGCGTATCTTCTAATCAAATTATTGAGGTCATTCTGAGTGAATAGTATTGGAACTGTCTCTTCTTTATGTGTAATATACTCTAATTCACTCTCCCCCATTTCATTTTCACTGCTGTAAAATTCTTCTTCGCTGGACTCTTCACTCTCACCTACGTTATCCGTTGAAACTTCCATTACTTTATTATTTGAAAAACTTGAGTGGAAGTAATTGGACTTTAGAGGTTTCGTCATTGTACATACATCTGCGTACTTTATACTGGATTTACTCTTGAAATTAAAACCTTGCACTTCTGTATTACGATAGTAACAATCCTCTTTCGATAGAGGTTTTTTCCATGTGCTCTTAGTATTCTTCCACCGCTTTAGCATAGTTGAACTTGCCCTGCATATAATATTTGGAGTCCACACAGTTTCCCCAAGGATCTTTCTACCGAAACATTCGTGGTATATATTTTTAGTCGAGTCAGATATAGTTTTCCGACATTTAGCTATTTCAAAATTATCACAAATGTAAAAAAACATATCACACTGAGCGGTACGGGCAATTTCGATCCAAAATTGGGGTTTTGTGGAAAACTGGTGGGTGGTTGCTTAAAGCTCACGAAGTTTTATTAAATTTTGTCTTGCAGCTTGTATCGGCTTGATATAATACTCAAAACAAATAAATAATAAAAAATGTCAGTGTACATATATAATAAATAAACAACACCTTTGACATAAACCTACATTAAACCGCACGCATATTAATAAAATGCAATTAAACAAGCGAAACAATACAAAAAATGTTTTTTTGTTACAAATCAAAATATTCAACAAACCGCATATATAAACGCATAAATCAATTAAACGAACATGTAATTTACCTTTATTATACCGATATTTAATTTTATTTTAATCGCTCAAAAACCTGTAAAAGCTTTTTACAAACAGGAAATTTACATATATACACGTATACACATACACACATTTAAATGATAATTTTCCATTAAACATTTTCCATCATTAATCATATTAAATAAATAACCGAGGCATACATATATAAAACCGTATTCTCGTTGTTCCGCAAAGTCGTATTGGACGGCACAAAAAAAAAAAACATTGAAAAGAAAATTAATCACCCAAAAGAAAAATGTCTTCTATCATTTTTCTTAAATGAAAAATCACCATCAATTTTATCATATTACGGTGAAACCGTTGAGGTCGATAGAGATTTTACGGTTCAGGTATATTTAAAATGTATATATACTTACATATATATATAGTTACACTAATAACTTACGTATTCCCACATAAAAAACCGAAACATCAATTTAAATTTTAATGTAAGACTCTCCTCTTTGTCTAGAAATCAAAATCGCAAATGTTTAAAGGTTACCACACTAAATTTACATTAAATTAATTGATTTCTTTTGAAACGTGTATAAAGTAAGTGTGCATTATTTAATAAGAACCAAAAAAAAAAAAAGCTCAAATCTACCATATCCATAATTCGACCGACATTTTAGCTGACTCAAAAAAAAACGAAAAAAGCTCATTTCATGTTTGTGACATCGAACAAGTACCGTAGATAATTTTATCACATTAACTATAAAACATAACATAAAAAGTAAAATAATGTTTGTCATTAGAAAATTCTGGAAACAAGTTTTCATGAAAAGCTCTGTCAAATAAATTGAATTTCGTTTAAAAACTATATGACAAAAAAAAAAAAATATCTTGAGAACTCCAGGAAAAATACGAAAATGCATTAAGAATTCTGATCGGTTGAATTGATTATGGATAAAACAAAAATAAAGAAAATCTAATATAGTGTTGTGAAGAGTGGTAAATTATTTTCTTACATTTTCCTATACTTATACTATAGCTATATACTACTATACATTATACTTGAAATAAATTAAATCATTTTCCCTCCTTCTTATATAACACTAAGTTTATATGTTCACTCTATGTAGCTGTAGATATTTGGTTTAAGTTTCGCCGTTGTTGCTGTAAAATACAAATACATACATAACAAAAAAAAATAGTTTTTTCCATTTCCACAATTTTCTTTCTTCTAAAGACTCAGCGAAAATTAATTAAATAAGTTTTTTTTTATTTATTTTTAAAGTCTTTTACTCTATTGATAACGCGGTGATAATAGTGCTGATACTGAATTTTATAATTATTTCATTGTTGGGTGTATATGAGTGTGTATATATATATCAGTGATGCCGTGGTGAATTTACATAATTATACTGTTATCCCTTTTAATTTATGTTAAATAGGTTAAGTTTATCTACTTTGCATTTTTTTTTTTTTTTTAATATTTATTTATGCCATTTTCATATTTACTATGTATAGTGTAGTGTTTGTGCTTTAGGTAGAAAAACGAGATGAATAAGTTTCACTTTATTGTATGGAAATTTAATTAGTGGAACATTTTGTCGCGTATTTTATTAATTTATATTCTGAATCAAACATCAAACCTTTTATCAACAACTTTTTTATTTACACTTTAAAAAAAACCGTAAAACCACCTAACTTGATGAAGGAAGATAATTAAAATTTACAAGTGTTGTTGCCTTTGCCGTTTTAACGGATCGTTTCGAGAGTTTTCCCTTTGAGAACTATAGCCAGAAACGATTGAATCATCATATACCTACTGTGTATTATTGTCAGAGGTAGTAATGTAAACGGTAGTATTCTCGTTGATAATAATTTCCGATAAAACAGGTAATTTTGGGTAATACTACTCAAAATGGTGTTACCGTAGTCATATCCGTAACATAAGTTAAAATTGGTTTTCCCAAGCAACTCAACTAGTCTAAATGGAAAAACAATTGTGACATCACTAAATTATACTTCCTGAAGTAATAACCTACACCTTTCCCTGTTCTCCTGCATACCTGTTTGTGGAAAAAACACCAATCAATATTTTAATTAGAAAAATGGATGCAACATCTTCGTCGATGAAAAGCGCTAGTATGCTGGAATTGACAACAAGAGACCAAAGGTGCAACAGCTAGTCGATGCGCTATAAGCTCGAGCAATTTTCATTTCAGGAAATTTAACGACCATCTTATAAAGTTTCTTCACGACACCAACTTTCCAACCAATTTTGGGGCCTTGAGTACGATCACGTCGGCACTGACGTTATACACCGATGCTTGGTGGAACATAACAAATTTTGTCATCAATACACCTAGGCCCATTTTCTATAAATTTACTTGGAAAATGTTTAACAAAACCTACCTTTATATTATCGAGTATGAGGGCATTTGCCATGGACTTAACTTGCTCACTGTCGGTATTTTCAAGATTTAGTCTATATCAACAGATTGAAATCTTCAGTCGTATGGATGGTTTTGGAAATAAAGAAACTCGCACATTTTGAATGCTACATTCGATCGCATAAGGTACGATCGAAAGTCCCAGTACATTACCCTTAAGCTTCCTGTAAAAACACGATAGAATTATTTTGTAATCGCCTTTCAAGTTCTTTTTTCTTATTCCAGAGATGCCCTGAAGGCGCTGCTCATCGAAGACGAAGTATATAGTCAATTATGAAGTAACCTACGATCTCCTAAGCTAATAGTTTTGGATAAAAATTAAAACTGTTCAAAGTGTCCTAGCTCCGATTGCTAAATGGTCACATCTTTTTGAGAACAACAAGAAAACAATTTTATCTAATCTCATAGGACTTTTAGCGAAATAATCCAGAGTTTAAAATGGGATTTCATTTTGCTCTTCGCTCTTCATTTTTGTTCAAGAGCGCTAATAAAAACTATTAAAAGGCTCTTTATAAAGAGCGATATTGTAAAAAAAAAAAATATCGCTCTAGAGAACTGGAGCATTATTTTTATTAGAAGGCTCTTGCTCTTCCACTATTGCGTTTGTGTTGTCATATTTTCGCTCTTTGTTATTGCGCTATATTGAGAAAATAAATACGCTCTGCTCTGATGAATAAAAACGCCATTATTATATTGCTCTTGCTCTTGGTATTACAGCAAACGGTTACATTGAAAACCGTCTAAATTTCTTTAGAAAGCCAGATTGTTTTATTAGCGAATAGATTCACGGGCATTGGAAATGGGATTCTAAAATGATTTTTGGGGAAAGTTCTGGAATATGACCAATTTGAATGGAACTTGGCTATTTCCTAACAGATTTTATAGAAATTTGGCACGCGCGATGGAAATGGGATTCGAAATTGATTTTTAGGTGAAGTTCTGGAATACGCCTAACTAGGATGGAATTTGGCTATTCCTTAACCGATTTTATTGAAATTAGAAACCCACGAGGGAAATGGGATTCTACAATGATTTTTAGGTGAAGTTCGAGAATATGGCCAACTAGGATGGAACTTGGCTATTCCTTAACCGATTTTGGTGAAATTTGACTCGCGAATTGGAAATCTGATTCTAAATTGATTTTTGGATCAAGTTCTAGAAAATGGCCAATTATGGTAGAACTTGGCTATTTCTCAACCGATTTTAGTGAAATTTGACATGTGCGTTGGAAATAGGATTCTAAAATGATTTATGGATAAAGTTCTGGAATATGGCCAACTATGATGAAACTTGGATATTCCTTAACCGATTTTAGTGAAATTTGACATGTGCGTTGGAAATGGGATTCTAAAATGATTTTTAGGTGAAGTTCTGGAATATGGCTAATGCGGATGGAACTTGGCTATTCTTTTACCGATTTTAGTGAAATTTAAAATGCGCAATAGAAATGAGATTCTAAAATGATTTTCGGATGAAGTTCTGGAATATGGCCAATTGTGATGGAACTTGGCTATTTCTTAAGCGATTTGAGTGAAATTTGACATGTGCGTTGGAAATGGGATTCTACAATGATTTATGGATAAAGTTCTGGAATATAGCCAACTAGGATGAAACTTGACTTTTCTTTAACCGATTTGAGTGAAATTTGACATGTGCCTTGGAAATGGGATTCTAAAATGATTTATGGATACAGTTCTGGAATATGGCCAACTAGGATGAAACTTGGCTATTCTTTAACCGATTTGAGAGAAATTTGACATGTGCATTTTAAATGGGGTTCTAAAATGATTTTTAGATGAAATTCTGGATAATGGCGAACTAGGATGGAACTTGGCTATTCCTTAACAGATTTTAGTGAAATTTGACACGCGCGATGGAAATGGGATTCTAAAATGATTTTTAAATAAATATGGCCAAGTAGGATGGAACTTGGCTATTCTTTAACCGATTCTGATGCTATTCGACATGTGCGTTGGAAATGGGATGAATGAAGTTCTGGATTTTAGAGAAGTTTGAGATGTGCGATGGGAACGGGATTCTACAATGATTTTTAGAATGAAGTTCTGGAATATGTCCAACTAGGATGGAACTTCGCTATTGCTTAACCGATTGTGATACAATGTGACATGTGCGTTGGAAATAAGATTCTAAAATGATTTTTAGATGAAGTTCTGAAATAAGGCCAACTAGGATGAAACTTGGCTATGCCTTAACCGATTTTAGTGAAATTTGACATGTGCGATCAAAATGGAATTCTAAAATGATTTTTTGATGAGTTTCTGAAATATGAATCATTTAGATGGAACTTAGCTAGTCCTAAACTGATTGTGATGCAATTCAATATATGCGTTGGAAGTGGGATTCTAAAATAGGTTTTAGATAAAGTTTTGGAATATGGCTAAATAGGATGGAAATTACAGATTATTTCTCAAAGCAGATAAAACTCGACAGCTGTATGGATACTTGACTGTTCCTTAACCGATTGTTATGCATATATGCTTTGAAAGTGGGATTCTAAAATAGTTTTCAGATAAAGTTATGGAATATGGCCACCAGCAGATAAACCTCGACAGCTGCATGGATTACGGAAACTGGATATATTTAAATATATCAATATGAGTTACAGAAAATAATAATTATTATTATACATCTGCCGTAACCTGTTTAGATTACTCATATTGATATGTTTATTATACATCTGGCGAAAAATTTAGTCGCGATCAAATGAAAATAAGAAAAAATGGGTGGCAGCACGCTAATGTTAGTGTAGGACCCCGGTACGAGGAAAATCATTTTAGAATCTCATTTCCAACGAACATGTCAAATTGCATTAGAATCGGTTAAAAAATAGCCAAGTTTCATCCTAATTGGCCCGTATATGCCATATTACAGAACTTCATCTAAAAATCATTGTAGAATCCCGTTTTCATCATACATGTCAAATTTTCACTAAAACCTGTTAAGGAAGAGCCAATTCCATTACAAATGGCCATATTCCAGAACTTAATCCAAAAATCATTTTAGAGTCCCATTATCCCATAACGCACATGTCAAATTTCTCTAAAATAGGTTAAGAAATTGCCAAGTTGCATAACAATTGGCCATATTCCAGAACTTGTAACAAAAATCATTTTAGAATCCCATTTCCATTGTTCATTTTAAATTTCACTAAAATCGGTTAAGAATAGCCAAGTTCCATCCGCATTGGCCACATTCCAGAACTTCACCTAAAACTCATTTTAGGATCCCATTTCCAACGCATATGTCAAATTTCACTAAAATCGGTTAAAGAATAGCCAAGTTCCATCCTAGTTGGCCATATTCCAGAATTTCATCTTAAAATCATTTTAAAATCCCACTTCTATCGCGCATGTTAAATTTCACTAAAATCGGTTAAGGAACAGCCAAGTTTCATCACTATTGGCCATATTCAAGAACTTTATCTAAATATTGTTTATCGAGCTTTCTTTATTTATTGATATTCAAAGTGCAATTCGTGTGTTACAAAAAATTTTGCTCCTTAATGTATTTTCTTCAATGGCTCTGTAGGATGGGTTGGGAGCGATATTTTTAGCTTTTACGCTCTCTATTTTCAGGGCAAAATTAAAAATAAAAATTTGAATCACGATGAAAGAGCGAAATAATTTTTTGTTTGTGTTTATCATTAGAGGGTAAGAGCGTAAAAGCAAACTGAAAAAAAATTGGATTGGGAGCAAGAGCGAAAATTTTTATAAAGAGCTCTAAAAGAGCGATAAATTTAAACTCTGAAATAATCAGATAAATAAATTTTGAAATTATTTTATACAATAATGAAAATCGTAACGTGAATTATTTTATAGAATCGAAAAATATATAGGCTCACTTTAGATCGCTTAAACATTTTGATTAAAATCATAACTTCTATTAGCTTCAATCGGAATTCTTTGACTATTTATTGCATATAATAAATAATGTATAATATTCAATATTTGTAATTAAATTTTTAGACCACGTATAATATTTTGATACACATATAAGATGAATATCGCATTGAGGGAGTCGTTGACGCTCGGAGAGACGGACGTGTTTTGTCGTCCTCTTCGCAAATTTAATTTGATTTATTTTATTTTATTTTATTGTGTTTGTGGTGAAATAAGTGAATATATAGTTTAATTTAATTAAATTTAATTCCATTTATCTCTAAATAATTAATTAATTAGTGTTGATAGTGTAATAATTTTACAATTGTAGTGTAAATAATGGAAGTGTAGATTTGGAAAATGCAATCCACCGGGATGCATTTGTCAGGCAATGTTCTTGTTTCTGTAGATAGAGAATTGAAAGTGCATGATCTAGTATTTGGTAGGTATTGTACTTAAACTCCAATTTCAATTTTTAGTTACTAAAGCCTAATAATTGAATAATATTGAAATTGATTTTAACTTAATTATAAATACGGCGTAGAAAATTATATTAGATTTTATTTTCACGCACACTTATTTGTATTCTTGTGTTTGACTGTTGGCACAATTGTCACTAATACATGCTTAAAATATGGTATATAGCGGGGCCAATAATATGTTTGTGTGGCTGTCTCGTTCGCTCTTGCACGGATTATGTGAAGGTATTGTGATTTGTTTTGTTGACTTTTGTATCATAATATACAAACAACAAGGAAAGAGAGAATCGTTTTAGTTGGTTTTTATACAGTTGTCACAAATTCCGTTTTCCTATTATATAGAATGGTGACTAATACATGCATGCAACATGTTATAAATGATGACAAATGAAATGGGATAAACAAATATTTTTATTTGGTTTTCTTTTTGGAAATACAAAAATAATTTACTATTTAAAAATAACATAAACTTTGAAGAGAGAGAAAGAGACTCTCTTTCTCTTACTATTTCATATTATAATTCCATTGTAAAATGGAATAGATATACAATTGATATTTGGTTGTCATTTTATACAATATACGTATTTGTTTTGTTAATAATTAGTACTGTCCTGCGAACGGAATATACAAAGGACGATAAAAATGACAAAAAATAATAATTTTGTACGAATAAACAAGTGAATTGTAAATTGTAATGCATAAATGTTCATAATTTAAAATTTGTCTCTCTTTCGCAATCATATTAATAAAAATTGTAAAATTCAAACACATAAATTAATTTTATACGCAAAAATGTACCATCAACTAGCTATTTTATTATCGGTATAGTTGGCTTTTGTCTTGTAGTGTGCAAACAACAATAAGAGGATATTATTTGTATGCTGGTGTTACTCGCTCTGTGAGTTTTTCAAGGAACAAATATGGTGGGCTAGATAAAACATAAATATACTATATAGTACATGCTCAACGAAGTTTTAGTGGATTCGACTCAAATAGGATTGGAAATTGAATTGGAATCCGTCTTGTACAATACATTGAAAATGATTTATTTAGTTATGATTAATAATTTTTTTTACAGGGTATTACAAATTACAAATTGCCTCAAATTAATTTAATTAATACTATAAAATTATAATTTAACTAATTATATAAATAAAATGCTTATTTGGATATGAACATTAGAGTTGAGTTAAGATTTGGTTTGCAATTCATAATGACGTAATCATTTATGGGTGCAAAATTTAGATTAAACGAAGGTGAACAAAGTAGAATTATGTAAAACTTTTCGGAAGGCTAAATGTTCTGAATGTAATTATTAACTTAATGGAATATATTGTAGTTTAGGTTACAGGTAGCACACTAAAATGTCATGATTATTTAAAGGGCACACCAATAAATTTTTAAGGAATAATGGTTCATTTTCCTTGTAGTGATTTTTTTTTACTTTACTTTTAACTTATATTGTATGCTTGATGTGGCAGGGTAATATGTACGAGAAATAAGTTAAAGTTTTATGGATATATTTAGATTTATTTAATAGTAATTTTAGGTATGATTTATTTTCACAGGATATAATTTATTATAAACTACAATTAATTATAGTTAATTGATTTTAATTAATATTATAAGTTTATAAATTAACTAAATTATGTAATGAAATACTAATTCGGAAATTTTAATTTTGAGTTGAATTGAGATTTGGTTTGCAACACACAATAACGTATTTATTTATGCATGCCAAATTTTGATTAAACGAATGTGAACAACGTGGAATTATGTAAAGGCAAATTGTTATGCTAAATGTATAGAACTTAATTAATTAACTTAATAGATTTTTTGAAGTTTAGGTTGCAATTTTTACATACAAACACCAATTTTACTGATATGGTATATCGATAAATTTTTAAGAATTAATGTTTCAGGTTCCTTTCATTGATTGATTATTTTACTTACTTTGCATGCTTGGTTTTGCAGGGTAATATGTCCATAAACGGAGCTGAAGTTTTCTGGGGTATATAAGTAATAAATTTCGTGGATTTTGATTTTTGTTATCTTAATTATGTCAACAAGATTAGTAAATTCAAACATTAATAATAATAATAATTTTTGATGTCCTGATTTAGATTTAAAGAAACCTGATTTTACAGAGGAACCAGCATCTAATCATGATCATCATCTGTGCTAACCTGTTTATCATTTATCGTTTATCATTTATTGTACTAATAATTCGCTATCTATTAATAGCTTAGTAGACTGCAATCGGGTTGAATCTGTCTTAACTTATAATCATATTCTATTAATTGGTTTTGGTATTTGTCAATGAGTGTTCGATGTGTGTTCGTGAATACTGAAGATCCTGTTATAATAATTATTCATTTAAGTGGTAAAATTGGGTATTATGGTGTTTTATTAATTAAATTTAGTTTTAAGAGTCGCCTGGGAAATTTTATATTAATTTTATTTGTTGATTCTTGATATATTTATAGTACCTAATTGAATTATTGATAAGTCTAGGTGTTGTGGTGCTGTAACGTTATCATTTAAATCATTTTATATAAATTTTACAAGATAATTGGATCTATAATTATGTATTTTCTTTTTCTGTGTTTTGTTCATTAATGTATATTAATTAATTTAGTTTAAACATATTTAAAGGTTTCTCTTTCTTAATTTGCTAATAAATAATTCAATTTTCAGAATATAACATAGTTCCAGAATTAATCTTTAATATGGGGATTAAATTAATCTTGAATTTCAGAATTAGATTTGACTTTGATATTATAGTGTTTTTTGATTAAAATTAGTTTTCAGAGTTGCCTGGGAAATTATAGATTGATTTTATTTGTCGATTCTTGATATACTTATAGTAAGTACCTAACTGAATTATTGATGATTTTAGCCTGTTGTGGTGCTGTAACATTATCATTTTTAAATTATTTATTATAAATTTTATAAAATAATTGAAGTTTTAATTATTTATTCTCTTTTTCTTGACCGGTAGGAAATTTCTGATTAGTTTTAAGTAAAATTGTATGTTTAAAATGGTTTTTAACGTTTATTTTAATTCTGGTTGCAGTACGCAATAATAAATTAATTAGATATAGAAGGACTATGAAAAATGAAATAAGCGTTGTTTTTGTAATCTTAGCTTAGTAATTTTAATTTTTTCTTAAATATTTTATCAGGTAAATTAATGAAAGGCGGACAGGGGAAATTACAACATTAATAATTTTTTAAGTCCTGATTTAAATTTAGGGAGTCCTGAGTATCCAGCCCTGGATTCCAGAGAAATGATCATCTAATAATGAAGTTAGATTGTGCTGTCTTGTGCTAACCTATTTATTATATATTGTACTAATAATTTACTAACTATCGATCGCATTGGTGTCTGTAACCGGGTCGAGTCTGTCCCAACTAATAATCCTATCCAATCATTCGGTTTTGTTATATGTGTACAGGTGTACGGCATGGGGCCGTGAGTCCGGGAGATCCAGCTTCAATGCTTGGTCGAAAATTCATAAACAATCATACAAGTTTAATTTCAACCTTATTTTATTTAATTTTATCTTTATTTTGTTATAATGATTTTTTTTAAAATACAGTAGAATCCGTTTATACCAAACCATGTATATAACGAACTAACGTTTATAATGATCATATAGTTTTGTCATATAGTTGTGTGTCTTGAATTTGCACAAACACTTTTTTTTTCATACTACAAACAAAGAACTACGTTTATAAACGTAAACGAATATTTGATTAAAATGAACAGTTGGCTATAGTGAACAAAATTATGTCCCTTGAGTGTTCGCTATAAGCGAGTTCTACTGTAATTATAGTTATAATTTTAGCGTAGTAATTTTCGATTTTCTTAATTATTTTATCAGGTAAATTAATGAAAGGCGAACAGGGGGAAATTACAACATTAATAACTTTTAATTTAGGTTTAGGGAGTCCTGAGTATCCGGCCCTGGATTCCAGAGAGATGATCATCTAAAAATATAGTTAGATTGTGTTGTCTTTTGTGCCGTTAATTTACTAACTATCGATCGCATTGGTGTCTGTAACCGGGTCGAGTCTGTCCCAACTAATAATCCTATCCTATCTTTCGGTTTTGTTATGTGTAAACGGGTGTACGGTGTGTGCCCGGGAGTCCGGGAGACTTGCTATAATGCTTGGCCGTACACTCACAATCAATCAATCAATCAACAAGAAGACAATTTTATCTAAAGAGGTGGACTGTTTTGTTAATATAAAACAAACTCTTGAATAAAGAACTTATAAGTATCCTCAACAAATAACAGTCCGAAAAATGCTTATAACCGCTACATTATGCCGCAAATTTGCTATTCGACCAGCAATTCGAGGAAAACGTCTTTCGGAATCACAGAAACTTGAGGCGATTGAGTTTATTTTGGGGGAGTCTGATGTGAGGGGTCATGATGGTGATGGTGATGGTGATGGTGATGGTGATGGTGATGGTGATGGTGATGGTGATGGTGATGGTGATGGTGATGGTGATGGTGATGGTGATGGTGATGGTGATGGTGATGGTGATGGTGATGGTGATGGTGATGGTGATGGTGATGGTGATGGTGATGGTGATGGTGATGGTGATGGTGATGGTGATGGTGATGGTGATGGTGATGGTGATGGTGATGGTGATGGTGATGGTGATGGTGATGGTGATGGTGATGGTGATGGTGATGGTGATGGTGATGGTGATGGTGATGGTGATGGTGATGGTGATGGTGATGGTGATGGTGATGGTGATGGTGATGGTGATGGTGATGGTGATGGTGATGGTGATGGTGATGGTGATGGTGATGGTGATGGTGATGGTGATGGTGATGGTGATGGTGATGGTGATGGTGATGGTGATGGTGATGGTGATGGTGATGGTGATGGTGATGGTGATGGTGATGGTGATGGTGATGGTGATGGTGATGGTGATGGTGATGGTGATGGTGATGGTGATGGTGATGGTGATGGTGATGGTGATGGTGATGGTGATGGTGATGGTGATGGTGATGGTGATGGTGATGGTGATGGTGATGGTGATGGTGATGGTGATGGTGATGGTGATGGTGATGGTGATGGTGATGGTGATGGTGATGGTGATGGTGATGGTGATGGTGATGGTGATGGTGATGGTGATGGTGATGGTGATGGTGATGGTGATGGTGATGGTGATGGTGATGGTGATGGTGATGGTGATGGTGATGGTGATGGTGATGGTGATGGTGATGGTGATGGTGATGGTGATGGTGATGGTGATGGTGATGGTGATGGTGATGGTGATGGTGATGGTGATGGTGATGGTGATGGTGATGGTGATGGTGATGGTGATGGTGATGGTGATGGTGATGGTGATGGTGATGGTGATGGTGATGGTGATGGTGATGGTGATGGTGATGGTGATGGTGATGGTGATGGTGATGGTGATGGTGATGGTGATGGTGATGGTGATGGTGATGGTGATGGTGATGGTGATGGTGATGGTGATGGTGATGGTGATGGTGATGGTGATGGTGATGGTGATGGTGATGGTGATGGTGATGGTGATGGTGATGGTGATGGTGATGGTGATGGTGATGGTGATGGTGATGGTGATGGTGATGGTGATGGTGATGGTGATGGTGATGGTGATGGTGATGGTGATGGTGATGGTGATGGTGATGGTGATGGTGATGGTGATGGTGATGGTGATGGTGATGGTGATGGTGATGGTGATGGTGATGGTGATGGTGATGGTGATGGTGATGGTGATGGTGATGGTGATGGTGATGGTGATGGTGATGGTGATGGTGATGGTGATGGTGATGGTGATGGTGATGGTGATGGTGATGGTGATGGTGATGGTGATGGTGATGGTGATGGTGATGGTGATGGTGATGGTGATGGTGATGGTGATGGTGATGGTGATGGTGATGGTGATGGTGATGGTGATGGTGATGGTGATGGTGATGGTGATGGTGATGGTGATGGTGATGGTGATGGTGATGGTGATGGTGATGGTGATGGTGATGGTGATGGTGATGGTGATGGTGATGGTGATGGTGATGGTGATGGTGATGGTGATGGTGATGGTGATGGTGATGGTGAATGCACCATAATATGATGTTATGACATGATGCGATGGTGGTTTGAGATTGAGTTGAAGTTGAGGTTGAGTTGAAGTTCAGTTAGGGTTTAGCTAGGATTTAGCGAGCAATACAGTTGGGGATTTATTGGTGCGTAGAATTTACAGCCGAATTGCAGTTAGCTAGAGTTGAGTTCACGTAAGCATATAGCTTTTTAGACCATTTTGATTTGGGAGTTGATTTGGGCATTGTGGGGTTCAGTTATACACTAAGTCGGGGATGTTTGCGATTGAGTTATATGCCGTTATTATTATATAAGATTTATGAATAATGTTTCTTAAGTCGTTACTTAAAACTACAGATTTTTACTTTTCAACTTCTTGCTATATATATTCAAATAATGAAACGAAAGGGTATTATGAAAGATTGATCTATTAAATGTTTGTTTTTGCAAGTATTTCGCTTTACCGTCTGCAAATCGTTTTAAAAATCGTCAATAAAAATTCCCATAAATTAAGCGAAATTTATTTAAAAAACCAGATAGGAACGACAACAACCGCGGGAGTCATTACAAAGTTGGAGCTGGGGGGAAGTTGGAGTTAGGAGACAGAACGAGGAAATATAATTAGGGTTAAGTTGAGAAGCAAGTTTGGGGTTAAGTTGGAGATTGTGTTGATTGCTGAGTTAAAAGTTGATTTGGGGTTGAGCTGGTGACTAAGTTGAGGGTAGGGTTAGGAGTTGATTTTGTGATTTCAATGGAGATTACGCTTGGGGATTAAATTGGAGGTAGAGTTGGAGATTGAGTTGGATATTGAGGTTAGATTGTAAAGGGATTAAGGGGTTCAATTAGGGATTAATTGATTCCGGAGTTAATTTGCGTTGACTTTATATAATCTGACAAACCCCCGTAACATAGACCGAAGTTCTGATCACCTTGTAAGGTTTCAGCCCTTTATATTTTGCTATCGCATTTTGTTGCAGAAATGCTAACGTTCGTTCGTGCTCTTCGGATTTCATGGTCATTTTCTGCAATTGTTCAACAACTGATTTCAATTATGCAGTTAATTCGTTTACCACTAGTTACTGTTGATTCTGGTTAGTGTTGCTTGGTGATGTGTGGTGGCGGAATCTCGTGTCCCCTTGACGGTTAATTACCTTCATCCAGAGAAGTAAAAAAAAAAAATTCACAACAAATAAAAATTTTCCTTTATGGATTCACTTTGAATTAGTTGTTATTCGCTAATCCTTCAATGTTACGCTTATCAATTTTTCACTATACTACCGGACGGCTGCTCCAATTATACGTTTTTCGCAATAGAAACATAGGAAATTTTTTGTTTTATTTAAGCTTTATTAATTGTCATTAAAACATGAGTTAGATCTTAAAACTAAAAACTTATTTTCTATTTCTCACAATATTCTGTTTTATCAAAAGTGCAATGACGCATTTTCTATGTTGTTTAGTGATAGCTACTTGACACCTTTCATGTGCAAAGATGGAATATTCTTAGTCATCACTTACGCGAATGTATTATTTATTATTATTTACTGGAGGGCCATGTGGGCGATAAGCGACCTCGCACCGCGACCTAAAAGATCTATTGTGCTGGACCCTACTTAATTATCCGTCCAGTCAATATTCAGGCTCTTAATGAATCTGGCAATACTACTGGCCGGTACAAGATACATACTATCCGGGCTCATTGTTCTCCCTCCTAGATGTTGCAGTCTTTGCTGGAAAATGGCTGGGCAATGGCACAGAACATGTTCCGCTGATTCCGCTTCCAGACCGCAGAAGCGGCATCCATCTGTCGTACTTAGGCCCATCTTCTTAAGGTGATACCTTAAGGGGACATGACCTGTGAGGAAGCCAGTAAGCAGCCTCAACTCAGGTTTTCTAAGTTCAAGACACTCCTTAACCCTGACAGACGAAGGTGATATAAATTTCTTCGCCTGCCGTAAACCTGGAATTCTGCGCCAGTAGGAGGACTTTTGAACATCCTCCCAGCGTTTTACCGCTGCTCTAAGGTGTCCCTTAGTGACACCGCAGAAGGGTTCTGGTCCAAAAAATGGAGAGGCAGAACCCTCACGGGCGAGGCCATCAGCTGCCTCGTTTACTTCGATTCCAGTATGACCTGGCACCCACATAAGTGTTACCTTATTTGAGCCAGCCAGATGTTTAATAACCTTCAGACAATCCCATACCAGCATTGACTCAACGGTACAAGACCTAAGAGCTTTTAAGGCTGATTGGCTGTCTGATCCAATATAAATCTTTGCATCGTTTAGGCCTTTTGCTATGCCTATCCTAGCGCTAAGTTCTATAGCATGTACTTCTGCTTGAAAAACGGTGGCATTGGTACCCAAGGACTTCAAGAGGGTAGTGCCACTCCCGTGTATTCCTATCCCCGCCCCATCTTCCGTTTTTGATCCATCTGTAAACCATACCATGGACCCTAGCTCAAATGATGGTCCACCTGCCCTCCACACATCCCGGTCAGGTAACCTAACCCAGAATGGTTTGTGGAAGTCCAGTTTAGCTGGCATACAGTCGGAAGGCATTCCTATGGTAGGGTCTGTCTGAAATTCCATAAGGATTTCCATATGACCCACCATATTGCCTGGCTTGATATTTCCTTCCGCCTGCATTTTCAGGGCCATACTTGCAGCGTCCTTTTTAATATGCAGGTGTAACGGTGTCAGTCCTAGAAGTGTCTCTACCCCCGCGGTTGGACATGACTTCATTGAGCCCGCAACACCGATGCAGGCTACACGCTGAACCTTATTCAATAAGGTTTGCGTTGTCTTCTGCTCAGTTTTAGGCCACCATACAACCGATGCGTAGGTGACCATAGGCCTAATGATTGTAAGAAATGACTAGTAGATCATTTTTGGTTGTAGTCCCCAAGTACGCCCATAGAGTCTTTGACAGGCCCAGAGAGCCTTGATGGCTCTATTTTGAACTTTCAACAAATGTTGGTTCCAGTTCAGTCTTTGATCTAGGATAACCCCTAGATATTTAACCTCGCTGGAAAAAGGAACAGTAGTACCGTTTAACGAGGGAGCTGTAAGCGCAAGCTTTGTCCTCCTCGTAAAAGGAACAATGACAGTTTTGCTTGGATTGACACTGAGTCCTTCCTGGTAACACCACTGCCATATTATATTGAGTGCATTTTGCATGCGATCAGAAATGACCTCATCAAACTTGCCTCTGATTATGATAGCCACATCATCCGCATAGCCCTGGACATCAAACCCATGGCTACTCAGAAGGACCAGTAGTCAGTCAATAACCAATGACCACAAAAGAGGAGATAATACGCCTCCTTGGGGACAGCCCTTTACGGCCTTGATGGTTACTGATTCGCCACCTAGTCTGGCAGTAATCTCACGATGTTCCAGCATGGAACGGATCCACCTAATTGTGGAAAGTGGAACCCTTTTTCCCATTGCTGCCCTCTCTATAGATCCATAGGAGGTATTATCAAACGCCCCCTCAATGTCCACAAAGGCACAAAGGGCAATTTCTTTATATGTCACTGCTTTTTCAATCCTCGTGACTAGCCCGCTAAGGGCCATAACCGTGGATTTACCAGTTTGATACGCAAACTGGTCCCGATGCAGCGGATTCTTTCCAAGGACCTCACTTTTTATTTGATAGTCCAGGATTTTTTCCATCGTCTTCAAAAGAAACGATGTGAGGCTAATTGGCCGATATGCCCTGGCCTGGGTGTCTGGACGACCCCCGCCCTTTGGTATAAAGACCACATTTACTTTCCTCCACAGTTTCGGAATATAGTTAAAAGCATAACTTGCCCGAAACATCTGGATCAAGCTGGAGAGTATTTCCTCAATACCTTTTTGAAGTAAAGCTGGAAAGATACCATCCCCTCCAGCGGATTTGAAAGGTTTGAAAGACCCAATAGCCCATCGAACCTTGCTGGGTGTGAAAATTTTCCCAGAGAGACTCCAGATCCTACTGTGAGGCGAATAGGCCACCTCACTCGAAGGATCATATGAGTCCTCTTGGGCTCCAACCACTACTGAATCCGGAAAGTGGGTCTCTAACAGTACCTCTAAGGTTTCCTTCCGGTTTTCAGTGAACCCCCCATCTTGCTTCTGGAGAAGTCCTAAACCATTTGAATGATCCCTGGAAAGGACTTTCTGGAGACGAGCTGCAGAGGGCAATTCATTGATTCCCTCACAGAAATTCCTCCAGGTAGCCCTTTTGGATCTCCTTAGTTCGAGATTATATTCCGTCAAGGCCATCTTATACTCGCCCCATTCACCGGTGCGTTTAGCCTTGTTAAATAATCTTCTCGATTTTTTCCTCAGTTTACCCAGCGTCCCGTTCCACCAAGGGACCATCTTTGTGGACTCTCTTCGCTTAACTGGGCAGCTGTTCTCGTAAGCCAAGTGTATAGAATTATGCAGCTAGTTTGAACAGATCTCCAAACCCTCTGGAGACTCTATGTTCCCCACAACCGAGGGCATTTCTGATTCGAGTGAGACTCTATAAGAGTCCCAGTCGGTCAGTTTTGGAATTCTGATTTCCTGCCGCTGCATGGTCTCAGCCGCCAAATCGAATCTGATGTGCAAGTGATCCGATAATGAGGCCTCTTCAGACACATGCCAGTTTTTGACCAAGTCGCTAAAATGCGGACTAGCAAGTGTCAGATCTAGGACCTCTTGCCTAATCGCATTTATAAAAGTAGGTTTCCTTCCCCTATTGACAATGTCTACATTATTTGAGATCAGAAATTCAAAAAGGTACTCACCCCTGTTATTGATGTCCGTGCTACCCCACACCGTGTGGTGCGCGTTTGCATCGCATCCTATCAGGTAGGCCAGCCCATTGCGTTTGCAATGAGCTATGAACCGCCTTACTTCAAGTGGAGGTATTAACTCTGAGTCTCCAGGAAAGTAGGCGGAGGCCATTATAGCCTCCTGTTTGCCTCTTTCACCCAGAACCTCCACCATTACTGCAACCAAGTCCCTGGAGATGAACTCTGAAATGGGAATAAAATTAATTTGCGAACTGGCCAACACAGCCGCTCTTGGACTCTGAGTTCCGTTATGATAAACTAACTTACCCACTTGATTTGGTATACCTCTAATCTGGTTACCAATCACCCATGGCTCCTGGATTAGAGCCATGCCAATGTTTTGGCAGATAAACCTGCGACAAAGGACGTCCGAAGACGCCTTTGCATGATGCAGGTTTATCTGCAGGCAGGCGATGTGTGCCTTCATTTTACCGTAGGCCCCTTCTGAAGGCCCTGCTCAGCCTCCTTTTCAGCACCGCCACCACCCGCATGCATTCTTTGTCCGGCCGATGGCTGACCAGTGTCCTCCATCGCCGTTCTGCTGGCCCCCGCTGCCTGAGAGCCTCCAGGCCTAACCAGTGGCTTGCACGGGGGGAGTCCTTGTGAGGCCTTCCCCCGCGGAACCCCTGACGCCCTGGAGAGGGCGGTCTCCTGGAGAGGGCGGTCACCCCGGTGGTCTTAGCTACAGGTGCCGCTACCGTAGCTTCTACAGGCTTCACCACTTGGGTCCCGCCGACAGAAGCCGGCTTAGCTCCGCTCTGACCACCCTTGGGATGCAATTGTACAGTCCCAAACTTATAGTTGACCTTAAAGCCAACCCGCTTGAGCTTCTCAACTGAAGAGTGGTCCATAGAGAACGTGAAAAAGGCCGAAGAGCCTTTCGCCTCTCTCCTGATCACTCTCCAGTTGATCGCCTGCATGCCCTCATTTTGGCTTTTTATAAACCCAAAAAGCTTTTCTGTGGGCAATTCAGCACTATTTGGGAAGGTGCCGAACACAATCCTGGCTCGAGGCAGGTTTTCCGCTTCGGCCACGATCAGCTGCACACCCTCCCATGGCTTGATACTACCTATGGCCTCCCTGAGCCACTGAACAGTGGCCGGGTCAGCACAGGTTAGTACCAGCCAACCAGGCCGAAGCTGACTGCCAAGGAACTTGGCTTTAAGCCCCTTGGCCTCTTGCTCTAGCACCTTATCTAGGATCCCCTTCTGGACAGCCTTTAGCTGGTCTCCAGTGAGGACAACCTCTGGAAAACCAGTGGGCAAGATCCCAACTATCTCCGACTCCGCAGCCTACCTGAAGGTAAGTCCAGACCGGACCGCAGAACCCGAGACCGTCGGGACAGATTCCTCTCCCCTGGCCCTCTTTTGTGCCGGTGGAGTACCCTCATCCGAGCGGATCCTCTTTGACGGTGGGGCCTCTGCGGGAGCACAAGACTCCCTTTGTGGCCGCATCGCCAGAAGCCTTGTCTCGCTTCCGGGCGGTTTGCCCTCAGCAAGAAGCCTCCTGTACCGCTTCTTCGCGGCCCCACACATTTTCACGCGAGGAGCCGCGGAAGGTTTGTTAGTGCTGCTGACAGTTCCTTTCGGGTCCTCCCCGACGACTTTGCTCCCCCCTGCTTTCACAGAGGCGATACCCCCACTTACGGGGTTCGAGTTCTCATCTCCTGAGGTGTCCATGTCGGAGTTGAGAACTAATTTCTCAATCCCCGAACGGAGCTCCCCATCCGATAGACCACTCATCGAGAGTCCCACAGCGGAAAGAGGACCGAGGCCCTCGAACACCACCGCGGAACTATCGCTGGTATATGACGCTTTAGGAGCGTCATCATCCTTATTATTTTTTACCTGTTTAGACATTTTATTCCCACGAGTTGCTGGGAAAAGAGAGTCGCCTGTGGGACACCCAGCTTTACCACAGGAAGGCTAAATAAAACTGGAGGGCGCCTGGTATCCAGAGTCCGCATACTTTGGACTGATTAACCTATCAGCCATTCATCCATCGGCATATGCTGTTCCACCTTAGATTAGGGTTTTTTATCAAGGGTTTCTCCTTTAGCGCCGTACTTTAGCCTGTGCCAAATGGTCAGAAGTACCAAAGGGCCTCAGTTACCAGTGATTGCCACGAGGAGGCAGTACGTACACTTGCGAATTGTGACCAGGTTACCCCTTCCACAATTGTACCCATCACGCCAGCTGCCTAAAACATGACCAGAAACAGCTCGCGTAATGTGCACCCTACCGAAAGGTTACGGAGCTGGTAGATTACTCTACTCAACTTTGATCCCCCCCTCCAGTAGACGCCAAATCACCAGAATGTAACTATATAGATCTACGCGAATGTAACTATATAGATATAGATCTACGCGAATGTAACTATATAGATAAATTAATTCATAAATATAAATTAATTAATTATTATGATAAATTGAAGTGGTTTGCTTGATTTATAATCCAGTTCCACCGAATTTCTTTAAATAGTTCTCTATTTTTGTGAGCTCAATATAGGGCAAAATCCAATTAAAATTGATCTTGGAAACAATTATTAAAACTTTACCTAATTGTTTGATACACTTCGATACGATCGATTAGTTAACATGAAGAATTCGAAAGTATGCGCCCTGTTTATTTAGCAAGTAATTGAAATCAAAGATATTTCCAACAAAACGATTTTTTTTTTGTTTTACGAATTAGAGACAGCACCGAGATTTTGTCATTACTTTCAATTTATTGAGGTTGGTCATTTTATATAGTATATAGAAATGTGATAACCCTATAAAATCGTAGAGCACATATTACATATATTTTCATACGATGTGGAACGATTCCAACAACGTGATCTTATTACGAAATGAAAATGACATTTTAATCCGGACCAAGTAAAATTTACAAATCCATTGACCCGTTTTGTATATACAAGAGTTATAATATACTCGTATAACGCCAAACTATCATTATTTTAACCCCGTTCGGTTGAAAAGTCAAAATATTAACAAAATTTGTGTCTATCATTTGTCCATTGAGTTTTCATTTTAAGAAAATTCCACTAAAGTATATATCCAAGAATTATTATGGTTTTCCCTATTTCCCTAATGTCATTTTTTTTTTTTTTTTTTTTTTTGCGAAGTTTCTTTTGTGTGCTTTGATCCAAAACAACATATTCGTATATATGTATACAGAAGATTTTTGCCACTGAACCAAAAACCTGTGTGGTAAAAATTGATGTAAGGAAAAATGAGATATGTGAAATTTTTTTTTTTTTGCTTTTGTATGCAGTGTCCGCATAAACTAAAAACTCTTGTCACGTGCGAGCTGCTGCTATCCGTATATGTATCGGTTTGGTTTGTAAATTTAATATGAGAATGTATGTGTTCTATTGTCCCCCAAAGGATGACATGAAAAACAATATACATAAATATGTAGAGTCGAATCGAGAGAAGAAAAATTGAAAATCGAATATCCCTGTGTGTACTTTGTAGCTGTAGATTACTATACTATGGAAGACAATTATTTGTGGATTTTTGGGGGTAAAATCAAGTAAATTGAGAGACATTCAGAGAGATGGTCGACGGTTTGGGGAGTACAAAGAATTCTGAATCATGATAATGATAATCATAATAATGATTATAGTTTGTTGGTGTTTTTATAGTTTATACACCACTATCATTGATATGGGTATTATCATTTATTTTTGGTGTGTACTATAAATTTGATGTTATGTGGTTTCGATTTTTTTTTTGTTATATTTTTGTGTATGTGTGTGATTGTGTGTGGGTGATATATTTTTCCGATTTATCTTTTTTTTTTTTTTATTTGTGGATGATGCTGGTATGTTGTTGAATACTGTTCCATTTAATATTGTTTTTTTTTTTTAATTGAGGGATTTTCGGCATATTGAATGGAATTATCAGAAGACGATAATGTCAATAAATTTGTCGGGCTTTATTTTAATGGCAAAACATTTATTGTCATACACGCACACATTGGAGAGATGACTTAAGCAAATATCCATATATAAATCGACCCAATGTAATCTTTCAATTACAATTCACCCCCTTATGTTGGTTTAGGTGCTAAATCTGTATTGATTACAATCTTAATTGTATTATTGCGTTTATACAGGTATTTCTTATTTTACCTTTTCCAAAATACAATATAACTTTTATGTGGTACATATAGTTAAGATTTATTGTTTTATGAGTGTAATGTGCATGAAGAGTCATTTCTCTATTATCCTCAATTATATTATCCTTAATTAATTAATTATATAATTCGTTTACAATTCAGATGATCTGAACAAAACAAGAATTAAATAATCTTTGGATACTCATTTTAATAAAACAAAATAGTTTTAAACAATTTAATTATTTTTGGAATATTTTCCAATGAAACTCACTTAAACATAATGTACATACATACATATATAACGTACAAACATAAGCTATTGTTCTCAGAATAATAATAATGTTTTGTGTACATTTTATATACCTTACAGTGTTTTTTTTAGCAGTGATGCTTTTCATTCGTCCCCTCCCTCTCTCTCACAGCTATTTACCACCTCTTTGTATGGTATGGAAATTTGGCAAGAAAAGTCATTTTCGTATACATATGTGAACATTAGGTAATATGGTTATTGTTGTTCTGAAAATGATAATGAAGAACAACAATAATAACAAAAAATTGGTCCTTATTGTTACAATGGTAATTACCCAAAGGCAATGTTAAATTTTATGATTTCAAGGTGTGAAAATTGTTGTTTGGATTTTTTGTTTTGTTTAAATATGACAGAATATGTGTGTTTTTTAGTGAAGTAAGTTAGCGCTAAAATGGCATAGTCGTTAAATTTAAAAATCGTTCATAAAATTGAATTATACCCAGAGCCAAAAAAAAAAAAAAATAATTTGTTCAAATTTAATGGTCGCATAAAATATTTGTTGGTATATAATGAAACTGATTTGTGTGACACTTTTTAGATTTGTTACTAAGTGCAACACAAAAAATCATAAAAACCAAGAAAAATAAGTTATCTTAAACATGTTTGCTCCGATTTGAGCAATGATTTTTTTGAATCAGGAAAAGGATTGACAACTTTTAAAATTTAACTAACACTTGCCTAAACCAGCACAATTTAGAAAATGATTAAATTGACGCCACTTCAAATTGGTTACAATTTAGCTTAGGCACAAACATACATGCGATAACACATTAAATATCAACTTTGCTTGGTATAGGGATTGTCAGGGATATTCACATGAAAATAAAATGTTTTATTCCTATATATAAAACTGATGGTCCTTATATTAGGTGTTTTGAAGTAGAATACATATTTCTGCGGACCCTTTAGACGTTGAAATCATTACAATATTTGCATTACACTATAGTTTCTAGAAACGAGGTTTAGTTTTTATTCTTACTACACACAATAGTTTTATTGGTCGTTTCTGTTTGCTGTTTAAACAGGGGAACAGCGGTATTACATCTGCGACACCCAATTTTTTGGAAATACTATATAATAATTTCGCGTGGATCAAATTCATTTTTTAAATATCAGATCTCGCGGATTTAATTCTTATTGGAAATGAATCAAATTGGTGCGAACACCCAAAAATGAACTTGATCTACGCTATTAAATACCTCATAAAATAGTATTAAAAAAAGAACTTGTTGTATTTCCAAAAATTGAAGTGAATCTAAAGTCTTGAAATGAAATTGAAATTTTACACTTATTCATGTTCATATCTTCATGAAAATTACTAAAAAAACATGTTAGATTACAAAAGATTAAAACAAAATTACTTTATTTCCTTAAACTAGACAAATAAATTAAATTGTAGTTCAATTTCACTATTTTTCATTGCGAAATTAATTCATAAATAAAAATCAATTAATTCTGATTTAAAGTTTCTGTCGCTAAAGAAGTCGCTAAATTAATTTATTGTTGAAAATTAATTAATTTCGCATTAAAAATGTCACGAAATTGACTGATTTTTGTGGGCGGAATTAATTTCCACGGACTTAATAAAAACAAGGGAATCGAAATTCGCATTGTAACAACAATCACAGGTCCATAAAGCCAACTTGAGAGGTACAAAGAACCGCAATTTGAGCACAATGGTAGGTTTTGATTTTTCATGGCTCAAAATTTACTGTAAGATGACTTTCAAAATAATGGACTTTCTACTAAATGTTTGGAAATAATCAAGCAATCTATATGCGCGTTGGTACAAAAACCATAGGTGCAGAGACCTATCTTTCGAGTTATGAAGTACCGAAATCGGAGCACAATTGCAGATTTTAAATTTTTTTTGACAGAGAAATTGCTGATTTATAGTAAGGTGATTTAAATTTTTTTGACTGAGAAATTGCTGATATATAGCAATTGACCAACGAAATCGGAGCATTTTAGATTTTTGCCGTTCAAAATCTGTGGGCTAAAGCACAGTTGATTTTCAATAAAATCGAATTTTCTTTGAAATGGTTAGAAATATTCGAGCAATCCAAATGCAAGTTGGCAAAATAAATACAGATCCTGAAGCCTATTGATACAGCTATTGACCAACGTAATCGGAGCATTTTAGATTTTTGCCGTTCAAAATCTGTGGGCTAAAGCACAGTTGATTTTCAATAAAATCGAATTTTCTATGAAATGGTTAGAAATATTCGAGCAATCTAAATGCAAGTTGGCAAAATAAATACAGATCCTGAAGCCTATTGATAGAGAATGAAGCCTATTGACCAACGTAATCGGAGCATTTTAGATTTTTGAAATTCAAAATCTGTGGGCTAAAGCACAGTTGATTTTCAATAAAAACGAATTTTCTTTGAAATGGTAAGAAATATTAAAGCAATCCAAATGCAAGTTGGCAAAATAAATACAGATCCTGAAGCCTATTGATACAGCTATTGACCAACGTAATCGGAGTATTTTAGATTTTTGCCGTTCAAAATCTGTGGGCAAGCACATTTGATTTTAAATAAAATCGAATTTTCTATGAAATGGTTAGAAATAAAATGCAAGTTGGCAAAATAAATACAGATCCTGAAGCCTATTGATACAGCTATTGACCAACGTAATCGGAGCATTTTAGATTTTTGCCGTTCAAAATCTGTGGGCTAAAGCACAGTTGATTTTCAATAAAATCGAATTTTCTATGAAATGGTTAGAAATATTCGAGCAATCCAAATGCAAGTTGGCAAATAAATACAGATCCTGAAGCCTATTGATACAGCTATTGATCAACGTAATCAGAGCATTCTAGATTTTTGCCGTTCAAAATCTGTGGGCAAGCACAGTTGATTTTCAATAAAATCGAATTTTCTATGAAATGGTTAGAAATAAAATGCAAGTTGGCAAAATAAATACAGATCCTGAAGCCTATTGATAGAGCTATTGACCAACGTAATTGGAGCATTTTAAATTTTTGCCGTTCAAAATCTGTGGGCACAGTTGAATTTCAATAAAATCGAATTTTCTATGAAATGGTTAGAAATATTCGAGCAATCCAAATGCAAGTTGGCAAAATAAATACAGATCCTGAAGCCTATTGATACAGCTATTGACCAACGTAATCGGAGCATTTTAGATTTTTGCCGTTCAAAATCTGTGGGCTAAATCACAGTTGATTTTCAATAAAATCGAATTTTCTATGAAATGGTTAGAAATATTCGAGCAATCCAAATGCAAGTTGGCAAATAAATACAGATCCTGAAGCCTATTGATACAGCTATTGACCAACGTAATCGGAGCATTTTAGAGTTTTGCCGTTCAAAATCTGTGGGCTAAAGCACAGTTGATTTCAATAAAATCGAATTTTCTATGAAATGGTTCGAAATATTCGAGCAATCTAGATGCAAGTTGGCAAAATAAATACAGATCCTGAAGCCTATTGATAGAGCAATTGACCAACGTAATCGGAGCATTTTAGATTTTTGCCGTTCAAAATCTGTGGGCTAAAGCACAGTTGATTTTCAATAAAAACGAATTTTTTTTGAAATGGTAAGAAATATTCGAGCAATCCAAATGCAAGTTGGCAAAATAAATACAGATCCTGATGCCTATTGATACAGCTATTGATCAACGTAATCGGAGCATTTTAGATTTTTGCCGTTCAAAATCTGTGGGCTTTTAAAGCACAGTTGATTTTCAATAAAATCGAATTTTCTATGAAATTGTTAGAAATATTCGAGCAATCCAAATGCAAGTTGGCAAAATAAATACAGATCCTGAAGCCTATTGATAGAGCTATTGACCAACGTAATCGGAGTATTTTAGATTTTTGCCGTTCAAAATCTGTGGGCTAAAGCACAGTTGATTTTCAATAAAATCGAATTTTCTATGAAATGGTTAGAAATAAAATGCAAGTTGGCAAAATAAATACAGATCCTGAAGCCTATTGATAGAGCTATTGACCAACGTAATCGGAGCATTTTAAATTTTTGCCGTTCAAAATCTGTAGGCACAGTTGATTTTCAATAAAATCGAATTTTCCATGAAATGGTTAGAAATATTCGAGCAATCCAAATGCAAGTTGGCAAAATAAATACAGATCCTGAAGCCTATTGATACAGCTATTGACCAACGTAATCGGAGCATTTTAGATTTTTGCCGTTCAAAATCTGTGGGCTAAATCACAGTTGATTTTCAATAAAATCGAATTTTCTATGAAATAGTTAGAAATATTCGAGCAATCCAAATGCAAGTTGGCAAAATAAATACAGATCCTGAAGCCTATTGATATAGCTATTGACCAACGTAATCGGAGTATTTAAAATTTTTGCCGTTCAAAATCTGTGGGCTTTTAAAGCACAGTTGATTTTCAATAAAATCGAATTTTCTATGAAATGGTTAGAAATATTCTAGCAATCAAAACGCAAGTTGGCAAAATAAATACAGATCCTGAAGCCTATTGATACAGCTATTGACCAACGTAATCGGAGCATTTTAGATTTTTGCCGTTCAAAATCTGTGGGCTAAATCACAGTTGATTTTCAATTAAATCGAATTTTCTATGAAATTGTTAGAAATATTCGAGCAATCCAAATGCAAGTTGGCAAATAAATACAGATCCTGAAGCCTATTGATACAGCTATTGACCAACGTAATCGGAGCATTTTAGATTTTTGCCGTTCAAAATCTGTGGGCTTTTAAAGCACAGTTGATTTTCAATAAAATCGAATTTTCTATGAAATTGTTAGAAATATTCGAGCAATCCAAATGCAAGTTGGCAAATAAATACAGATCCTGAAGCCTATTGATAGAGCTATTGACCAACGTAATCGGAGTATTTTAGATTTTTGCCGTTCAAAATCTGTGGGCTAAAGCACAGTTGATTTTCAATAAAATCGAATTTTCTATGAAATGGTTAGAAATAAAATGCAAGTTGGCAAAATAAATACAGATCCTGAAGCCTATTGATAGAGCTATTGATCAACGTAATCGGAGCATTTTAGATTTTTGCCGTTCAAAATCTGTGGGCTAAAGCACAGTTGATTTTCAATAAAATCGAATTTTCTATGAAATGGTTAGAAATATTCGAGCAATCCAAATGCAAGTTGGCAAAATAAATACAGATCCTGAAGCCTATTCATACAGCTATTGACCAACGTAATCGGAGCATTTTAGATTTTTGCCGTTCAAAATCTGTGGGCTAAATCACAGTTGATTTTCAATAAAATCGAATTTTCTATGAAATTGTTAGAAATATTCGAGCAATCCAAATGCAATTTAGCAAATAAATACAGATCCTGAAGCCTATTGATACAGCTATTGACCAACGTAATCGGAGCATTCTAGATTTTTGCCGTTCAAAATCTGTGGGCTAAATCACAGTTGATTTTCAATAAAATCGAATTTTCTATGAAATGGTTAGAAATATTCGAGCAATCCAAATGCAAGTTGGCAAAATAAATACAGATCATGAATCCTATTGACCAACGTAATCGGAGCATTTTAGATTTTTGCCGTTCAAAATCTGTGGGCTAAAGCACAGTTGATTTTCAATAAAAACGAAATTTCTTTGAAATGGTTAGAAATATTCGAGCAATCCAAATGCAAGTTGGCAAAATAAATACAGATCCTGAAGCCTATTGATATAGCTATTGACCAACGTAATCGGAGCATTTTAGATTTCTGCCGTTCAAAATCTGTGGGCAGCACAGTTGATTTTCAATAAAATCGAATTTTCTATGAAATGGTTAGAAATATGCTAGCAATCCAAATGCAAGTTGGCAAAATAAATAAAGATCCTGAAGCCTATTGATAGAGCTATTAACCAACGTAATAGGAGCATTTTAGATTTTTGCCGTTCAAAATCTGTGGGCTAAAGCACAGTTGATTTTCAATAAAATCGAATTTTCTATGAAATGGTTAGAAATATTCTAGCAATCCAAATGCAAGTTGGCAAAATAAATACAAATCCTGAAGCCTATTGACCAACGTAATCGGAGCATTTTAGATTTCTGCCGTTCAAAATCTGTGGGCTAAAGCACAGTTGATTTTCAATAAAATCGAATTTTCTATGAAATGGTTAGAAATATTCGAGCAATCCAAATGCAAGTTGGCAAAATAAATACAGATCCTGAAGCCTATTGATATAGCTATCGGACCAACGTAATCGGAGCATTTTAGATTTTTGCCGTTCAAAATCTGAGGGCAGCACAGTTGATTTTCAATAAAATCGAATTTTCTATGAAATGGTTAGAAATATTCGAGCAATCCAAATGCAAGTTGGCAAATAAATACAGATCCTGAAGCCTATTGATACAGCTATTGACCAACGTAATCGGAGCATTTTAGATTTTTGCCGTTCAAAATCTGTGGGCTTTTAAAGCACAGTTGATTTTCAATAAAATCGAATTTTCTATGAAATTGTTAGAAATATTCGAGCAATCCAAATGCAAGTTGGCAAATAAATACAGATCCTGAAGCCTATTGATAGAGCTATTGACCAACGTAATCGGAGTATTTTAGATTTTTGCCGTTCAAAATCTGTGGGCTAAAGCACAGTTGATTTTCAATAAAATCGAATTTTCTATGAAATGGTTAGAAATAAAATGCAAGTTGGCAAAATAAATACAGATCCTGAAGCCTATTGATAGAGCTATTGATCAACGTAATCGGAGCATTTTAGATTTTTGCCGTTCAAAATCTGTGGGCTAAAGCACAGTTGATTTTCAATAAAATCGAATTTTCTATGAAATGGTTAGAAATATTCGAGCAATCCAAATGCAAGTTGGCAAAATAAATACAGATCCTGAAGCCTATTCATACAGCTATTGACCAACGTAATCGGAGCATTTTAGATTTTTGCCGTTCAAAATCTGTGGGCTAAATCACAGTTGATTTTCAATAAAATCGAATTTTCTATGAAATTGTTAGAAATATTCGAGCAATCCAAATGCAATTTAGCAAATAAATACAGATCCTGAAGCCTATTGATACAGCTATTGACCAACGTAATCGGAGCATTCTAGATTTTTGCCGTTCAAAATCTGTGGGCTAAATCACAGTTGATTTTCAATAAAATCGAATTTTCTATGAAATGGTTAGAAATATTCGAGCAATCCAAATGCAAGTTGGCAAAATAAATACAGATCATGAATCCTATTGACCAACGTAATCGGAGCATTTTAGATTTTTGCCGTTCAAAATCTGTGGGCTAAAGCACAGTTGATTTTCAATAAAAACGAAATTTCTTTGAAATGGTTAGAAATATTCGAGCAATCCAAATGCAAGTTGGCAAAATAAATACAGATCCTGAAGCCTATTGATATAGCTATTGACCAACGTAATCGGAGCATTTTAGATTTCTGCCGTTCAAAATCTGTGGGCAGCACAGTTGATTTTCAATAAAATCGAATTTTCTATGAAATGGTTAGAAATATTCTAGCAATCCAAATGCAAGTTGGCAAAATAAATTCAAATCCTGAAGCCTATTGACCAACGTAATCGGAGCATTTTAGATTTCTGCCGTTCAAAATCTGTGGGCTAAAGCACAGTTGATTTTCAATAAAATCGAATTTTCTATGAAATGGTTAGAAATATTCGAGCAATCCAAATGCAAGTTGGCAAAATAAATACAGATCCTGAAGCCTATTGATATAGCTATCGGACCAACGTAATCGGAGCATTTTAGATTTTTGCCGTTCAAAATCTGAGGGCAGCACAGTTGATTTTCAATAAAATCGAATTTTCTATGAAATGGTTAGAAATATGCTAGCAATCCAAATGCAAGTTGGCAAAATAAATACAGATCCTGAAGCCTATTGATAGAGTTATTGACCAACGTAATCGGAGCATTTTAGATTTCTACCGTTCAAAATCTGTGGGCTAAAGCACAGTTGATTTTCAATAAAATCGAATTTTCTATGAAATGGTTAGAAATATTCGAACAATCCAAATGCAAGTTGGCAAAATAAATACAGATCCTGAATCCTATTGATATAGCTATTGACCAACGTAATCGGAGCATTTTAAATTTTTGCCGTTCAAAATCTGTGGGCATTTAAAGCGAATTTTCTATGAAATGGTTAGAAATATTCTAGCAATCCAAATGCAAGTTGGCAAAATAAATACAGATCCTGAAGCCTATTGATACAGCTATTGACCAACGTAATCGGAGCATTTAGATTTTTGCCGTTCAAAATCTGTGGGCTAAAGCACAGTTGATTTTCAATAAAAACGAATCTTCTTTGAAATGGTTAGAAATATTCGAGCAATCCAAATGCAAGTTGGCAAAATAAATACAGATCCTGAAGCCTATTGATAGAGCTATATACCAACGTAATCGGAGCATTTTAGATTTTTGCCGTTCAAAATCTGTGGGCTAAAGCACAGTTGATTTTCAATAAAATTAAATTTTCTTTGAAATGGTTAGAAATATTCGAGCAATCCAAATGCAAGTTGGCAAAATAAATACAGATCCTGAAGCCTATTGATAGAGCTATTTACTAACGTAGTCGGAGCATTTTAGATTTTTGCCGTTCAAAATCTGTGGGCTAAAGCACAGTTGATTTTCAATAAAAACGAATTTTCTTTGAAATGGTTAGAAATATTCGAGCAATCCAAATGCAAGTTGGCAAAATAAATACAGATCCTGAAGCCTATTGATAGAGCTATTGACCAACGTAATCAGAGCATTTTAGATTTTTGCCGTTCAAAATCTGTGGGCTAAAGCACAGTTGATTTTCAATAAAAACGAATTTTCTTTGAAATGGTTAAAAATATTCGAGCAATCGAATTGCAAGTTGGCAAAATAAATACAGATCCTGAAGCGTATTGATGTAGTTATTGATCAACGTAATCGGAGCATTTTAGATTTTTGCCGTTCAAAATCTGTGGGCACAGTTGATTTTCAATAAAATCAAATTTTCTTTGAAATGGTTAGAAATATTCGAGCAATCCAAATGCAAGTTGACAAAATAAATACAGATCCTGAAGCCTATTGATAGAGCTATTTACCAACGTAGCCGGAGCATTTTAGATATTTGCCGTTCAAAATCTGTGGGCTAAAGCACAGTTGATTTTCAATAAAAACGAATTTTCATTGAAATGGTTAGAAATATTCGAGCAATCCAAATGCAAGTTGGCAAAATAAATACAGATCCTGAAGCCTATTGATACAGCTATTGACCAACGTAATCGGAGCATTTTAGATTTTTGCCGTTCAAAATCTGTGGGCTAAAGCACAGTTGATTTTCAATAAAATTAAATTTTCTTTGAAATAATTAGAAATATTCGAGCAATCCAAATGCAAGTTGGCAAAATAAATACAGATCCTGAAGCCTATTGATAGAGCTATTTACCAACGTAATCGGAGCATTTTAGATTTTTGCCGTTCAAAATCTGTGGGCTAAAGCATGATTTTCAATAAAATCGAATTTTCTATTAAATGGTTAGAAATATTCTAGCAATTCAAATGCAAGTTGGCAAAATAAATACAGATCATGAAGCCTATTGATAGAGCTATTGACTAACGTAATCGGAGCATTTTAGATTTCTGCCGTTCAAAATCTGTGGGCTAAAGCACAGTTGATTTTCAATAAAATCGAATTTTCTATGAAATGGTTAGAAATATTCGAGCAATCCAAATGCAAGTTGGCAAAATAAATACAGATCCTGAAGCCTATTGATATAGCTATCGGTCCAACGTAATCGGAGCATTTTAGATTTTTGCCGTTCAAAATCTGTGGGCTAAAGCACAGTTGATTTTCAATAAAATCGAATTTTCTATGAAATGGTTAGAAATATTCAAGCAATCCAAATGCAAGTTGACAAAATAAATACAGATCCTGAAGCCTATTAATAGAGCTATTGACCAACGTAATTAGGGCATTTTAGATTTTTGCCGTTCAAAATCTGTGGGCTAAAGCACAGTTGATTTTCAATAAAATCGAATTTTCTATTAAATGGTTAGAAATATTCGAGCAATCTAAATGCAAGTTGGCAAAATAAATACAGATCCTGAAGCCTATTGATAGAGCTATTGACTAACGTAATCGGAGCATTTTAGATTTTTGCCGTTCAAAATCTGTGGGCTAAAGCACAGTTGATTTTCAATAAAATCGAATTTTCTATGAAATGGTTAGAAATATTCGAGCAATCCAAATGCAAGTTGGCAAAATAAATACAGATCCTGAAGCTTATTGATAGAGCTATTGACCAACGTAATCGGAGCATTTTAGATTTTTGCCGTTCAAAATCTGTGGGCTAAAGCACAGTTGATTTTCAATAAAAACGAATTTTCTTTGAAATGGTTAAAAATATTCGAGCAATCGAATTGCAAGTTGGCAAAATAAATACAGATCCTGAAGCCTATTGATGTAGTTATTGATCAACGTAATCGGAGCATTTTAGATTTTTGCCGTTCAAAATCTGTGGGCTAAAGCACAGTTGATTTTCAATAAAATCGAATTTGCTATGAAACGGTTAGAAATATTCAAGCAATCCAAATGCAAGTTGACAAAATAAATACAGATCCTGAAGCCTATTGATAGAGCTATTGATCAACGTAATTAGGGCATTTTAGATTTTTGCCGTTCAAAATCTGTGGGCTAAAGCACAGTTGATTTTCAATAAAATCGAATTTTCTATTAAATGGTTAGAAATATTCTAGCAATTCAAATTCAAGTTGGCAAAATAAATACAGATCATGAAGCCTATTGATAGAGCTATTGACTAACGTAATCGGAGCATTTTAGATTTTTGCCGTTCAAAATCTGTGGGCTAAAGCACAGTTGATTTTCAATAAAATCGAATTTTCTATGAAATGGTTAGAAATATTCGAGCAATCCAAATGCAAGTTGGCAAAATAAATACAGATCCTGAAGCCTATTGATATAGCTATCATACCAACGTAATCGGAGCATTTTAGATTTTTGCCGTTCAAGATCTGAGGGCTAAAGCACAGTTGATTTTCAATAAAATTAAATTTTCTTTGAAATTGTTAGAAATATTCGAGCAATCCAAATGCAAGTTGGCAAAATAAATACCGATCCTGAAGCCTATTGATAGAGCTATTGACCAACGTAATCGGAGCATTTTAGATTTTTGCCGTTCAAAATCTGTGGGCTAAAGCACAGTTGATTTTCAATAAAAACGAATTTTCTTAGAAATGGTTAAAAATATTCGAGCAATCGAATTGTAAATTGGCAAAATAAATACAGATCCTGAAGCCTATTGATGTAGTTATTGATCAACGTAATCGGAGCATTTTAGATTTTTGCCGTTCAAAATCTGTGGGCTAAAGCACAGTTGATTTTCAATAAAATCGAATTTTCTTTGAAATGGTTAGAAATATTCGAGCAATCCAAATGCAAGTTGGCAAAATAAATACAGATCCTGAAGCCTATTGATAGAGCTATTGGCCAACGTAATCGGAGCATTTTAGATTTCTGCCGTTCAAAATCTGTGGGCTATATAGCACAGTTGATTTTCAATAAAATTAAATTTTCTTTGAAATGGTTAGAAATATTCGAGCAATCCAAATGCAAGTTGGCAAAATAAATACAGATCCTGAAGCCTATTGATACAGCTATTGACCAACGTAATCGGAGCATTTTAGATTTTTGCCGTTCAAAATCTGTGGGCTAAAGCACAGTTGATTTTCAATAAAATCGAATTTTCTATGAAATTGTTAGAAATATTCGAGCAATCCAAATGCAATTTAGCAAATAAATACAGATCCTGAAGCCTATTGATACAGCTATTGACCAACGTAATCGGAGCATTCTAGATTTTTGCCGTTCAAAATCTGTGGGCTAAAGCACAGTTGATTTTCAATAAAATCGAATTTTCTATGAAATGGTTAGAAATATTCGAGCAATCCAAATGCAAGTTGGCAAAATAAATACAGATCATGAATCCTATTGACCAACGTAATCGGAGCATTTTAGATTTTTGCCGTTCAAAATCTGTGGGCTAAAGCACAGTTGATTTTCAATAAAAACGAAATTTCTTTGAAATGGTTAGAAATATTCGAGCAATCCAAATGCAAGTTGGCAAAATAAATACAGATCCTGAAGCCTATTGATATAGCTATTGACCAACGTAATCGGAGCATTTTAGATTTCTGCCGTTCAAAATCTGTGGGCAGCACAGTTGATTTTCAATAAAATCGAATTTTCTATGAAATGGTTAGAAATATGCTAGCAATCCAAATGCAAGTTGGCAAAATAAATAAAGATCCTGAAGCCTATTGATAGAGCTATTAACCAACGTAATAGGAGCATTTTAGATTTTTGCCGTTCAAAATCTGTGGGCTAAAGCACAGTTGATTTTCAATAAAATCGAATTTTCTATGAAATGGTTAGAAATATTCTAGCAATCCAAATGCAAGTTGGCAAAATAAATACAAATCCTGAAGCCTATTGACCAACGTAATCGGAGCATTTTAGATTTCTGCCGTTCAAAATCTGTGGGCTAAAGCACAGTTGATTTTCAATAAAATCGAATTTTCTATGAAATGGTTAGAAATATTCGAGCAATCCAAATGCAAGTTGGCAAAATAAATACAGATCCTGAAGCCTATTGATATAGCTATCGGACCAACGTAATCGGAGCATTTTAGATTTTTGCCGTTCAAAATCTGAGGGCAGCACAGTTGATTTTCAATAAAATCGAATTTTCTATGAAATGGTTAGAAATATGCTAGCAATCCAAATGCAAGTTGGCAAAATAAATACAGATCCTGAAGCCTATTGATAGAGTTATTGACCAACGTAATCGGAGCATTTTAGATTTCTACCGTTCAAAATCTGTGGGCTAAAGCACAGTTGATTTTCAATAAAATCGAATTTTCTATGAAATGGTTAGAAATATTCGAGCAATCCAAATGCAAGTTGGCAAAATAAATACAGATCCTGAATCCTATTGATAGAGCTATTGACCAACGTAATCGGAGCATTTTAAATTTTTGCCGTTCAAAATCTGTGGGCATTTAAAGCGAATTTTCTATGAAATGGTTAGAAATATTCTAGCAATCCAAATGCAAGTTGGCAAAATAAATACAGATCCTGAAGCCTATTGATACAGCTATTGACCAACGTAATCGGAGCATTTAGATTTTTGCCGTTCAAAATCTGTGGGCTAAAGCACAGTTGATTTTCAATAAAAACGAATCTTCTTTGAAATGGTTAGAAATATTCGAGCAATCCAAATGCAAGTTGGCAAAATAAATACAGATCCTGAAGCCTATTGATAGAGCTATATACCAACGTAATCGGAGCATTTTAGATTTTTGCCGTTCAAAATCTGTGGGCTAAAGCACAGTTGATTTTCAATAAAATTAAATTTTCTTTGAAATGGTTAGAAATATTCGAGCAATCCAAATGCAAGTTGGCAAAATAAATACAGATCCTGAAGCCTATTGATAGAGCTATTTACTAACGTAGTCGGAGCATTTTAGATTTTTGCCGTTCAAAATCTGTGGGCTAAAGCACAGTTGATTTTCAATAAAAACGAATTTTCTTTGAAATGGTTAGAAATATTCGAGCAATCCAAATGCAAGTTGGCAAAATAAATACAGATCCTGAAGCCTATTGATAGAGCTATTGACCAACGTAATCAGAGCATTTTAGATTTTTGCCGTTCAAAATCTGTGGGCTAAAGCACAGTTGATTTTCAATAAAAACGAATTTTCTTTGAAATGGTTAAAAATATTCGAGCAATCGAATTGCAAGTTGGCAAAATAAATACAGATCCTGAAGCGTATTGATGTAGTTATTGATCAACGTAATCGGAGCATTTTAGATTTTTGCCGTTCAAAATCTGTGGGCACAGTTGATTTTCAATAAAATCAAATTTTCTTTGAAATGGTTAGAAATATTCGAGCAATCCAAATGCAAGTTGACAAAATAAATACAGATCCTGAAGCCTATTGATAGAGCTATTTACCAACGTAGCCGGAGCATTTTAGATATTTGCCGTTCAAAATCTGTGGGCTAAAGCACAGTTGATTTTCAATAAAAACGAATTTTCATTGAAATGGTTAGAAATATTCGAGCAATCCAAATGCAAGTTGGCAAAATAAATACAGATCCTGAAGCCTATTGATACAGCTATTGACCAACGTAATCGGAGCATTTTAGATTTTTGCCGTTCAAAATCTGTGGGCTAAAGCACAGTTGATTTTCAATAAAATTAAATTTTCTTTGAAATAATTAGAAATATTCGAGCAATCCAAATGCAAGTTGGCAAAATAAATACAGATCCTGAAGCCTATTGATAGAGCTATTTACCAACGTAATCGGAGCATTTTAGATTTTTGCCGTTCAAAATCTGTGGGCTAAAGCATGATTTTCAATAAAATCGAATTTTCTATTAAATGGTTAGAAATATTCTAGCAATTCAAATGCAAGTTGGCAAAATAAATACAGATCATGAAGCCTATTGATAGAGCTATTGACTAACGTAATCGGAGCATTTTAGATTTCTGCCGTTCAAAATCTGTGGGCTAAAGCACAGTTGATTTTCAATAAAATCGAATTTTCTATGAAATGGTTAGAAATATTCGAGCAATCCAAATGCAAGTTGGCAAAATAAATACAGATCCTGAAGCCTATTGATATAGCTATCGGTCCAACGTAATCGGAGCATTTTAGATTTTTGCCGTTCAAAATCTGTGGGCTAAAGCACAGTTGATTTTCAATAAAATCGAATTTTCTATGAAATGGTTAGAAATATTCAAGCAATCCAAATGCAAGTTGACAAAATAAATACAGATCCTGAAGCCTATTGATAGAGCTATTGACCAACGTAATTAGGGCATTTTAGATTTTTGCCGTTCAAAATCTGTGGGCTAAAGCACAGTTGATTTTCAATAAAATCGAATTTTCTATTAAATGGTTAGAAATATTCGAGCAATCTAAATGCAAGTTGGCAAAATAAATACAGATCCTGAAGCCTATTGATAGAGCTATTGACTAACGTAATCGGAGCATTTTAGATTTTTGCCGTTCAAAATCTGTGGGCTAAAGCACAGTTGATTTTCAATAAAATCGAATTTTCTATGAAATGGTTAGAAATATTCGAGCAATCCAAATGCAAGTTGGCAAAATAAATACAGATCCTGAAGCTTATTGATAGAGCTATTGACCAACGTAATCGGAGCATTTTAGATTTTTGCCGTTCAAAATCTGTGGGCTAAAGCACAGTTGATTTTCAATAAAAACGAATTTTCTTTGAAATGGTTAAAAATATTCGAGCAATCGAATTGCAAGTTGGCAAAATAAATACAGATCCTGAAGCCTATTGATGTAGTTATTGATCAACGTAATCGGAGCATTTTAGATTTTTGCCGTTCAAAATCTGTGGGCTAAAGCACAGTTGATTTTCAATAAAATCGAATTTGCTATGAAACGGTTAGAAATATTCAAGCAATCCAAATGCAAGTTGACAAAATAAATACAGATCCTGAAGCCTATTGATAGAGCTATTGATCAACGTAATTAGGGCATTTTAGATTTTTGCCGTTCAAAATCTGTGGGCTAAAGCACAGTTGATTTTCAATAAAATCGAATTTTCTATTAAATGGTTAGAAATATTCTAGCAATTCAAATTCAAGTTGGCAAAATAAATACAGATCATGAAGCCTATTGATAGAGCTATTGACTAACGTAATCGGAGCATTTTAGATTTTTGCCGTTCAAAATCTGTGGGCTAAAGCACAGTTGATTTTCAATAAAATCGAATTTTCTATGAAATGGTTAGAAATATTCGAGCAATCCAAATGCAAGTTGGCAAAATAAATACAGATCCTGAAGCCTATTGATATAGCTATCATACCAACGTAATCGGAGCATTTTAGATTTTTGCCGTTCAAGATCTGAGGGCTAAAGCACAGTTGATTTTCAATAAAATTAAATTTTCTTTGAAATTGTTAGAAATATTCGAGCAATCCAAATGCAAGTTGGCAAAATAAATACCGATCCTGAAGCCTATTGATAGAGCTATTGACCAACGTAATCGGAGCATTTTAGATTTTTGCCGTTCAAAATCTGTGGGCTAAAGCACAGTTGATTTTCAATAAAAACGAATTTTCTTAGAAATGGTTAAAAATATTCGAGCAATCGAATTGTAAATTGGCAAAATAAATACAGATCCTGAAGCCTATTGATGTAGTTATTGATCAACGTAATCGGAGCATTTTAGATTTTTGCCGTTCAAAATCTGTGGGCTAAAGCACAGTTGATTTTCAATAAAATCGAATTTTCTTTGAAATGGTTAGAAATATTCGAGCAATCCAAATGCAAGTTGGCAAAATAAATACAGATCCTGAAGCCTATTGATAGAGCTATTGGCCAACGTAATCGGAGCATTTTAGATTTCTGCCGTTCAAAATCTGTGGGCTATATAGTTGATTTTCAATAAAATTAAATTTTCTTTGAAATGGTTAGAAATATTCGAGCAATCCAAATGCAAGTTGGCAAAATAAATACAGATCCTGAAGCCTATTGATAGAGCTATTTACTAACGTAATCGGAGCATTTTAGATTTTTGCCGTTCAAAATCTGTGGGCTAAAGCACAGTTGATTTTCAATAAAATCGAATTTGCTATGAAATGGTTAGAAATATTCAAGCAATCCAAATGTAAGTTGACAAAATAAATACAGATCCTGAAGCCTATTGATAGAGCTATTGATCAACGTAATTAGGGCATTTTAGATTTTTGCCGTTCAAAATCTGTGGGCTAAAGCACAGTTGATTTTCAATAAAATCGAATTTTCTTTGAAATGCTTAGAAATATTCGAGCAATCCATAAGCAAGTTGGCAAAATAAATACAGATCCTAAAGCCTATTGATATAGCTATCGGTCCAACGTAATCGGAGCATTTTAGATTTTTGCCGTTCAAAATCTGTGGGCTAAATCAAAGTTGATTTTCAATAAAATCGAATTTTCTATGAAATGGTTAGAAATATTCGAGCAATCCAAATGCAAGTTAGCAAAATAAATACAAATCCTGAAGCCTATTGATAGAGCTATTGACCAACGTAATAGGAGCATTTTGGATTTTTGCCGTTCAAAATCTGTGGGCTAAAGCACAGCTGATTTTCAATAAAATCGAATTTTCTATGAAATGGTTAGAAATATTCGAGCAATCCAAATGCAAGTTGGCAAAATAAATACAGATCCTGAAACCTATTGATAGAGCTATTGACCAACGTAATCGGAGCATTTTAGATTTTTGCCGTTCAAAATCTGTGGGCTAAAGCACAGTTGATTTTCAATAAAATCGAATTTTCTATGAAATGGTTAGAAATATTCGAGCAATCCAAATGCAAGTTGGCAAAATAAATACAGATCATGAAGCCTATTGATCAACGTAATCGGAGCATTTTAGATTTCTGCCGTTCAAAATCTGTGGGCTAAAGCACAGTTGATTTTCAATAAAATCGAATTTTCTATTAAATGGTTAGAAATATTCGAGCAATCCATATGCAAGTTGGCAAAATAAATACAGATCCTGAAGCCTATTGATATAGCTATCGGTCCAACGTAATCGGAGCATTTTAGATTTTTGCCGTTCAAAATCTGTGGGCTAAAGCACAGTTGATTTTCAATAAAATCAAATTTTCTATGAAATGGTTAGAAATATTCGAGCAATCCAAATGCAAGTTGGCAAAATAAATACAGATCCTGAAGCCTATTGATATACATAGCTATCATACCAACGTAATCGGAGCATTTTAGATTTTTGCCGTTCAAAATCTGAGGGCTAAAGCACAGTTGATTTTCAATTAAATCGAATTTTCTATGAAATGGTTAGAAATATTCTAGCAATTCAAATTCAAGTTGGCAAAATAAATACAGATCATGAAGCCTATTGATAGAGCTATTGACCAACGTAATCGGAGCATTTTAGATTTCTGCCGTTCAAAATCTGTGGGCTAAAGCACAGTTGATTTTCAATAAAATCAAATTTTCTTTGAAATGGTTAGAAATATTCGAGCAATCCAAATGCAAGTTGACAAAATAAATACAGATCCTGAAGCCTATTGATAGAGCTATTTACCAACGTAGTCGGAGCATATTAGATTTTTTCCGTTCAAAATCTGTGGGCTAAAGCACAGTTGATTTTCAATAAAAACGAATTTTCTTTGAAATGGTTAGAAATATTCGAGCAATCCAAATGCAAGTTGGCAAAATAAATATAGATCCTGAAGCCTATTGATAGAGCTATTGACCAACGTAATCGGAGCATTTTAGATTTTTGCCGTTCAAAATCTGTGGGCTAAAGCACCTTTGATTTTCAATAAAATCGAATTTTCTTTGAAATGGTTAGAAATATTCAAGTAATCCAAATGCAAGTTGGCAAAATAAATACAGATCCTGAAGCCTATTGATACAGCTATTGACCAACGTAATCGGAGCATTTTAGATTTTTGCCGTTCAAAATCTGTGGGCTAAAGCACAGTTAATTTTCAATAAAATCAAATTTTCTTTGAAATGGTTAGAAATATTCGAGCAATCCAAATGCAAGTTGGCAAAATAAATACAGATCCTGAAGCCTATTGATAGAGCTATTTACTAACGTAATCGGAGCATTTTAGATTTTTGCCGTTCAAAATCTGAGGGCTAAAGCACAGTTGATTTTCAATAAAATCGAATTTTCTATGAAATGGTTAGAAATATTCTAGCAATTCAAATTCAAGTTGGCAAAATAAATACAGATCATGAAGCCTATTGATAGAGCTATTGACCAACGTAATCGGAGCATTTTAGATTTTTGCCGTTCAAAATCTGTGGGCTAAAGCACAGTTGATTTTCAATAAAATCAAATTTTCTTTGAAATGGTTAGAAATATTCGAGCAATCCAAATGCAAGTTGACAAAATAAATACAGATCCTGAAGCCTATTGATAGAGCTATTTACCAACGTAGTCGGAGCATTTTAGATTTTTGCCGTTCAAAATCTGTGGGCTAATAAAGCACAGTTGATTTTCAATAAAAACGAATTTTCTTTGAAATGGTTAGAAATATTCAAGCAATCCAAATGCAAGTTGGCAAAATAAATACAGATCCTGAATCCTATTGATATAGCTATTGACCAACGTAATCGGAGCATTTTAAATTTTTGCCGTTCAAAATCTGTGGGCATTTAAAGCGAATTTTCTATGAAATGGTTAGAAATATTCTAGCAATCCAAATGCAAGTTGGCAAAATAAATACAGATCCTGAAGCCTATTGATACAGCTATTGACCAACGTAATCGGAGCATTTTAGATTTTTGCCGTTCAAAATCTGTGGGCTAAAGCACAGTTGATTTTCAATAAAAACGAATCTTCTTTGAAATGGTTAGAAATATTCGAGCAATCCAAATGCAAGTTGGCAAAATAAATACAGATCCTGAAGCCTATTGATAGAGCTATATACCAACGTAATCGGAGCATTTTAGATTTTTGCCGTTCAAAATCTGTGGGCTAAAGCACAGTTGATTTTCAATAAAATTAAATTTTCTTTGAAATGGTTAGAAATATTCGAGCAATCCAAGTGCAAGTTGGCAAAATAAATACAGATCCTGAAGCCTATTGATAGAGCTATTTACTAACGTAGTCGGAGCATTTTAGATTTTTGCCGTTCAAAATCTGTGGGCTAAAGCACAGTTGATTTTCAATAAAAACGAATTTTCTATGAAATGGTTAGAAATATTCGAGCAATCCAAATGCAAGTTGGCAAAATAAATACAGATCCTGAAGCCTATTGATATAGCTATCATACCAACGTAATCGGAGCATTTTAGATTTTTGCCGTTCAAGATCTGAGGGCTAAAGCACAGTTGATTTTCAATAAAATTAAATTTTCTTTGAAATTGTTAGAAATATTCGAGCAATCCAAATGCAAGTTGGCAAAATAAATACCGATCCTGAAGCCTATTGATAGAGCTATTGACCAACGTAATCGGAGCATTTTAGATTTTTGCCGTTCAAAATCTGTGGGCTAAAGCACAGTTGATTTTCAATAAAAACGAATTTTCTTAGAAATGGTTAAAAATATTCGAGCAATCGAATTGTAAATTGGCAAAATAAATACAGATCCTGAAGCCTATTGATGTAGTTATTGATCAACGTAATCGGAGCATTTTAGATTTTTGCCGTTCAAAATCTGTGGGCTAAAGCACAGTTGATTTTCAATAAAATCGAATTTTCTTTGAAATGGTTAGAAATATTCGAGCAATCCAAATGCAAGTTGGCAAAATAAATACAGATCCTGAAGCCTATTGATAGAGCTATTGGCCAACGTAATCGGAGCATTTTAGATTTCTGCCGTTCAAAATCTGTGGGCTATATAGCACAGTTGATTTTCAATAAAATTAAATTTTCTTTGAAATGGTTAGAAATATTCGAGCAATCCAAATGCAAGTTGGCAAAATAAATACAGATCCTGAAGCCTATTGATAGAGCTATTTACTAACGTAATCGGAGCATTTTAGATTTTTGCCGTTCAAAATCTGTGGGCTAAAGCACAGTTGATTTTCAATAAAATCGAATTTGCTATGAAATGGTTAGAAATATTCAAGCAATCCAAATGTAAGTTGACAAAATAAATACAGATCCTGAAGCCTATTGATAGAGCTATTGATCAACGTAATTAGGGCATTTTAGACTTTTGCCGTTCAAAATCTGTGGGCTAAAGCACAGTTGATTTTCAATAAAATCGAATTTTCTTTGAAATGGTTAGAAATATTCGAGCAATCCATAAGCAAGTTGGCAAAATAAATACAGATCCTGAAGCCTATTGATATAGCTATCGGTCCAACGTAATCGGAGCATTTTAGATTTTTGCCGTTCAAAATCTGTGGGCTAAATCACAGTTGATTTTCAATAAAATCGAATTTTCTATGAAATGGTTAGAAATATTCGAGCAATCCAAATGCAAGTTAGCAAAATAAATACAAATCCTGAAGCCTATTAATAGAGCTATTGACCAACGTAATAGGAGCATTTTGGATTTTTGCCGTTCAAAATCTGTGGGCTAAAGCACAGTTGATTTTCAATAAAATCGAATTTTCTATGAAATGGTTAGAAATATTCGAGCAATCCAAATGCAAGTTGGCAAAATAAATACAGATCCTGAAACCTATTGATAGAGCTATTGACCAACGTAATCGGAGCATTTTAGATTTTTGCCGTTCAAAATCTGTGGGCTAAAGCACAGTTGATTTTCAATAAAATCGAATTTTCTATGAAATGGTTAGAAATATTCGAGCAATCCAAATGCAAGTTGGCAAAATAAATACAGATCATGAAGCCTATTGACCAACGTAATCGGAGCATTTTAGATTTCTGCCGTTCAAAATCTGTGGGCTAAAGCACAGTTGATTTTCAATAAAATCGAATTTTCTATGAAATGGTTAGAAATATTCGAGCAATCTAAATGCAAGTTGGCAAAATAAATACAGATCCTGAAGCCTATTGATATAGCTATCATACCAACGTAATCGGAGCATTTTAGATTTTTGCCGTTCAAAATCTGAGGGCTAAAGCACAGTTGATTTTCAATTAAATCGAATTTTCTATGAAATGGTTAGAAATATTCTAGCAATTCAAATTCAAGTTGGCAAAATAAATACAGATCATGAAGCCTATTGATAGAGCTATTGACCAACGTAATCGGAGCATTTTAGATTTCTGCCGTTCAAAATCTGTGGGCTAAAGCACAGTTGATTTTCAATAAAATAAAATTTTCTTTGAAATGGTTAGAAATATTCGAGCAATCCAAATGCAAGTTGACAAAATAAATACAGATCCTGAAGCCTATTGATAGAGCTATTTACCAACGTAGTCGGAGCATATTAGATTTTTGCCGTTCAAAATCTGTGGGCTAAAGCACAGTTGATTTTCAATAAAAACGAATTTTCTTTGAAATGGTTAGAAATATTCGAGCAATCCAAATGCAAGTTGGCAAAATAAATATAGATCCTGAAGCCTATTGATAGAGCTATTGACCAACGTAATCGGAGCATTTTAGATTTTTGCCGTTCAAAATCTGTGGGCTAAATAAAGCACAGTTGATTTTCAATAAAATCGAATTTTCTTTGAAATGGTTAGAAATATTCAAGTAATCCAAATGCAAGTTGGCAAAATAAATACAGATCCTGAAGCCTATTGATACAGCTATTGACCAACGTAATCGGAGCATTTTAGATTTTTGCCGTTCAAAATCTGTGGGCTAAAGCACAGTTAATTTTCAATAAAATCAAATTTTCTTTGAATTGGTTAGAAATATTCGAGCAATCCAAATGCAAGTTGGCAAAATAAATACAAATCCTGAAGCCTATTGATAGAGCTATTTACTAACGTAATCGGAGCATTTTAGATTTTTGCCGTTCAAAATCTGAGGGCTAAAGCACAGTTGATTTTCAATAAAATCGAATTTTCTATGAAATGGTTAGAAATATTCTAGCAATTCAAATTCAAGTTGGCAAAATAAATACAGATCATGAAGCCTATTGATAGAGCTATTGACCAACGTAATCGGAGCATTTTAGATTTTTGCCGTTCAAAATCTGTGGGCTAAAGCACAGTTGATTTTCAATAAAATCAAATTTTCTTTGAAATGGTTAGAAATATTCGAGCAATCCAAATGCAAGTTGACAAAATAAATACAGATCCTAAAGCCTATTGATAGAGCTATTTACCAACGTAGTCGGAGCATTTTAGATTTTTGCCGTTCAAAATCTGTGGGCTAATAAAGCACAGTTGATTTTCAATAAAAACGAATTTTCTTTAAAATGGTTAGAAATATTCGAGCAATCCAAATGCAAGTTGGCAAAATAAATACAGATCCTGAAGCCTATTGATAGAGCTATTGACCAACGTAATCGGAGCATTTTAGATTTTTGCCGTTCAAAATCTGTGGGCTAAAGCACAGTTGATTTTCAATAAAAACGAATTTTCTTTGAAATGGTTAAAAATATTCGAGCAATCGAATTGCAAGTTGGCAAAATAAATACAGATCCTGAAGCCTATTGATGTAGTTATTGATCAACGTAATCGGAGCATTTTAGATTTTTGCCGTTCAAAATCTGTGGGCTAAAGCACAGTTGATTTTCAATAAAATCGAATTTTCTATGAAATGGTTAGAAATATTCAAGCAATCCAAATGCAAGTTGACAAAATAAATACAGATCCTGAAGCCTATTGATAGAGCTATTGACCAACGTAATTAGGGCATTTTAGATTTTTGCCGTTCAAAATCTGTGGGATAAAGCACAGTTGATTTTCAATAAAATCGAATTTTCTATTAAATGGTTAGAAATATTCGAGCAATCCTTATGCAAGTTGGCAAAATAAATACAGATCCTGAAGCCTATTGATATAGCTATCAGTCCAACGTAATCGGAGCATTTTAGATTTTTGCCGTTCAAAATCTGTGGGCTGGAGTACAGTTGATTTTCAATAAAATCGAATTTTCTATTAAATGGTTAGAAATATTTTAGCAATTCAAATGCAAGTTGGCAAAATAAATACAGATCATGAAGCCTATTGATAGAGCTATCATACCAACGTAAACGGAGCATTTTAGATTTTTGCCGTTCAAAATCTGTGGGCTAAAGCACAGTTGATTTTCAATAAAATCGAATTTTCTATGAAATGGTTAGAAATATTCGAGCAATCCAAATGCAAGTTGGCAAAATAAATACAGATCCTGAAGCCTATTGATGCAGCTATCAAACCAACGTAATCGGAGCATTTTAGATTTTTGCCGTTCAAAATCTGAGGGCTAAGGCACAGTTGATTTTCAATAAAATCGAATTTTCTATGAAATGGTTAGAAATATTCTAGCAATCCAAATGCAAGTTGGCAAAATAAATACAGATCCTAAAGCCTATTGATACAGCTATTGACCAACGTAATCGGAGCATTTTAGATTTTTGCCGTTCAAAATCTGTGGGCTAAAGCACAGTTGATTTTCAATCAAAACGAATTTTCTTTGAAATGGTTAGAAATGTTCAAGCAATCCAAATGCAAGTTGGCAAAATAAATACAGATCCTGGAGCCTATTGATACAGCTATTGACCAACGTAATCGGAGCATTTTAGATTTTTGCCGTTCAAAATCTGTGGGCTAAAGCACAGTTGATTTTCAATAAAAACGAATTTTCTTTGAAATGGTTAAAAATATTCGAGCAATCGAATTGCAGGTTGGCAAAATAAATACAGATCCTGAAGCCTATTGATGTAGTTATTGATCAACGTAATCGGAGCATTTTAGATTTTTGCCGTTCAAAATCTGTGGGCTGGAGTACAGTTGATTTTCGATAAAATCGAATTTTCTATTAAATGGTTAGAAATATTCTAGCAATTCAAATGCAAGTTGGCAAAATAAATACAGATCATGAAGCCTATTGATAGAGCTATCATACCAACGTAATCGGAGCATTTTAGATTTTTGCCGTTCAAAATCTGTGGGCTAAAGCACAGTTGATTTTCAATAAAATCGAATTTTCTATGAAATGGTTAGAAATATTTGAGCAATCCAAATGCAAGTTGGCAAAATAAATACAGATCCTGAAGCCTATTGATGTAGCTATCATACCAACGTAATCGGAGCATTTTAGATTTTTGCCGTTCAAAATCTGTGGGCTAAAGCACAGTTGATTTTCAATAAAAACGAATTTTCTTTGAAATGGTTAAAAATATTCGAGCAATCGAATTGCAAGTTGGCAAAATAAATACAGATCCTGAAGCCTATTGATGTAGTTATTGATCAACGTAATCGGAGCATTTTAGATTTTTGCCGTTCAAAATCTGTGGGCTAAAGCACAGTTGATTTTCAATAAAATCGAATTTTCTATGAAATGGTTAGAAATATTCAAGCAATCCAAATGCAAGTTGACAAAATAAATACAGATCCTGAAGCCTATTGATAGAGCTATTGACCAACGTAATTGGGGAATTTTAGATTTTTGCCGTTCAAAATCTGTGGGCTAAAGCACAGTTGATTTTCAATACGATCGAATTTTCTATTAAATGGTTAGAAATATTCGAGCAATCCTTATGCAAGTTGGCAAAATAAATACAGATCCTGAAGCCTATTGATATAGCTATCAGTCCAACGTAATCGGAGCATTTTAGATTTTTGCCGTTCAAAATCTGTGGGCTGGAGTACAGTTGATTTTCAATAAAATCGAATTTTCTATTAAATGGTTACAAATATTCTAGCAATTCAAATGCAAGTTGGCAAAATAAATACAGATCATGAAGCCTATTGATATAGCTATCATACCAACGTAATCGGAGCATTTTAGATTTTTGCCGTTCAAAATCTGTGGGCTAAAGCACAGTTGATTTTCAATAAAATCGAATTTTCTATGAAATGGTTAGAAATATTCGAGCAATCCAAATGCAAGTTGGCAAAATAAATACAGATCCTGAAGCCTATTGATGTAGCTATCATACCAACGTAATCGGAGCATTTTAGATTTTTGCCGTTCAAAATCTGAGGGCTAAGGCACAGTTGATTTTCAATAAAATCGAATTTTCTATGAAATGGTTAGAAATATTCTAGCAATCCAAATGCAAGTTGGCAAAATAAATACAGATCCTAAAGCCTATTGATACAGCTATTGACCAACGTAATCGGAGCATTTTAGATTTTTGCCGTTCAAAATCTGTGGGCTAAAGCACAGTTGATTTTCAATCAAAACGAATTTTCTTTGAAATGGTTAAAAATATTCAAGTAATCCAAATGCAAGTTGGCAAAATAAATACAGATCCTGAAGCCTATTGATACAGCTATTGACCAACGTAATCGGAGCATTTTAGATTTTTGCCGTTCAAAATCTCTGGGCTAAAGCACAGTTGATTTTCAATAAAATCAAATTTTCTTTGAAATGGTTAGAAATATTCGAGCAATCCAAATGCAAGTTGGCAAAATAAATACAGATCCTGAAGCTTATTGATAGAGCTATTTACCAACGTAATCGGAGCATTTTAGATTTTTGCCGTTCAAAATCTGTGGGCTAAAAAAGCACAGTTGATTTTCAATAAAAACGAATTTTCTTTGAAATGGTTAGAAATATTCGAGCAATCCAAATGCAAGTTGGCAAAATAAATACAGATCCTGAACCCTATTGATACAGCTATTGACCAACGTAATCGGAGCATTTTAGATTTTTGCCGTTCAAAATCTGTGGGCTAAAGCACAGTTGATTTTCAATAAAATCGAATTTTCTATGAAATGGTTAGAAATATTCAAGCAATCCAAATGCAAGTTGACAAAATAAATACAGATCCTGAAGCCTATTGATAGAGCTATTGACCAACGTAATTAGGGCATTTTAGATTTTTGCCGTTCAAAATCTGTGGGCTAAAGCACAGTTGATTTTCAATAAAATCGAATTTTCTATTAAATGGTTAGAAATATTCGAGCAATCCTTATGCAAGTTGGCAAAATAAATACAGATCCTGAAGCCTATTGATATAGCTATCAGTCCAACGTAATCGGAGCATTTTAGATTTTTGCCGTTCAAAATCTTTGGGCTGAAGCACAGTTGATTTTCAATAAAATCGAATTTTCTATTAAATGGTTAGAAATATTCTAGCAATTCAAATGCAAGTTGGCAACATAAATACAGATCATGAAGCCTATTGATAGAGCTATTGACCAACGTAATCGGAGCATTTTAGATTTTTGCCGTTCAAAATCTGTGGGCTAAAGCACAGTTGATTTTCAATCAAAACGAATTTTCTTTGAAATGGTTAGAAATATTCGAGCAATCCAAATGCAAGTTGGCAAAATAAATACAGATCCTGAACCCTATTGATACAGCTATTGACCAACGTAATCGGAGCATTTAAGATTTTTGCCGTTCAAAATCTGTGGGCTAAAGCACAGTTGATTTTCAATAAAAACGAATTTTCTTTGAAATGGTTAAAAATATTCGAGCAATCGAATTGCAAGTTGGCAAAATAAATACAGATCCTGAAGCCTATTGATGTAGTTATTGATCAACGTAATCGGAGCATTTTAGATTTTTGCCGTTCAAAATCTGTGGGCTAAAGCACAGTTGATTTTCAATAAAATCGAATTTTCTTTGAAATGGTTAGAAATATTCAAGTAATCCAAATGCAAGTTGGCAAAATAAATACAGATCCTGAACCCTATTGATACAGCTATTGACCAACGTAATCGGAGCATTTTTGATTTTTGCCGTTCAAAATCTGTGGGCTAAAGCACAGTTGATTTTCAATAAAATCAAATTTTCTTTGAAATGGTTAGAAATATTCGAGCAATCCAAATGCAAGTTGGCAAAATAAATACAGATCCTGAAACCTATTGATAGAGCTATTTACCAACGTAATCAGAGCATTTTAGATTTTTGCCGTTCAAAATCTGTGGGCTAAAGCACAGTTGATTTTCAATAAAATTAAATTTTCTTTGAAATGGTTAGAAATATTCGAGCAATCCAAATGCAAGTTGGCAAAATAAATACAGATCCTGAAGCCTATTGATACAGCTATTGACCAACGTAATCGGAGCATTTTAGACTTTTGCCGTTCAAAATCTGTGGGCTAAAGCACAGTTGATTTTCAATAAAAACGAATTTTCTTTGAAATGGTTAGAAATATTCGAGCAATCCAAATGCAAGTTGGCAAAATAAATACAGATCCTGAAGCCTATTGATAGAGCTATTTACCAACGTAGTCTGAGCATTTTAGATTTTTGCCGTTCAAAATCTGAGGGCTAAAGCACAGTTGATTTTCAATAAAAACGAATTTTCTTTGAAATGGTTAGAAATATTCGAGCAATCCAAATGCAAGTTAGCAAAATAAATACAGATCCTGAAGCCTATTGATAGAGCTATTGACCAACGTAATCGGAGCAATTTAAATTTTTGCCGTTCAAAATCTGTGGGCTAAAGCACAGTTGATTTTCAATAAAAACGAATTTTCTTTGAAATGGTTAAAAATATTCGAGCAATCGAATTGCAGGTTGGCAAAATAAATACAGATCCTGAAGCCTATTGATGTAGTTATTGATCAACGTAATCGGAGCATTTTAGATTTTTGCCGTTCAAAATCTGTGGGCAAGCACAATTGATTTTCAATGAAATCGAATTTTCTTTGAAATGGTTAGAAATATTCAAGTAATCCAAATGCAAGTTGGCAAAATAAATACAGATCCTGAAGCCTATTGATACAGCTATTGACCAACGTAATCGGAGCATTTTAGATTTTTGCCGTTCAAAATCTGTGGGCTAAAGCACAGTTGATTTTCAATAAAATCAAATTTTCTTTGAAATGGTTAGAAATATTCGAGCAATCCAAATGCAAGTTGGCAAAATAAATACAGATCCTGAAGCCTATTGATAGAGCTATTTACCAACGTAATCGGAGCATTTTAGATTTTTGCCGTTCAAAATCTGTGGGCTAAAAAAGCACAGTTGATTTTCAATAAAAACGAATTTTCTTTGAAATGGTTAGAAATATTCGAGCAATCCAAATGCAAGTTGGCAAAATAAATACAGATCCTGAACCCTATTGATACAGCTATTGACCAACGTAATCGGAGCATTTTAGATTTTTGCCGTTCAAAATCTGTGGGCTAAAGCACAGTTGATTTTCAATAAAATTAAATTTTCTTTGAAATGGTTAGAAATATTCGAGCAATCCAAATGCAAGTTGGCAAGATAAATACAGATCCTAAGGCCTATTGATAGAGCTATTTACCAACGTAATCGGAGCATTTTAGATTTTTGCCGTTCAAAATCTGTGGGCTAAAGCACAGTTGATTTTCAATAAAAACGAATTTTCTTTGAAATGGTTAGAAATATTCGAGCAATCCAAATGCAAGTTGGCAAAATAAATAAAGATCCTGAAGCCTATTGATGTAGTTATTGATCAACGTAATCGGAGCATTTTAGATTTTTGCCGTTCAAAATCTGTGGGCTAAAGCACAGTTGATTTTCAATAAAATCGAGTTTTCTAGGAAATGGTTAGAAATATTCTAGCAATTCAAATGCAAGTTGGCAAAATAAATACAGATCATGAAGCCTATTGATAGAGCTATTGACTAACGTAATCGGAGCATTTTAGATTTTTGCCGTTCAAAATCTGTGGGCTAAAGCACAGTTGATTTTCAATAAAATCGAATTTTCTATGAAATGGTTAGAAATATTCGAGCAATCCAAATGCAAGTTGGCAAAATAAATACAGATCCTGAAGCCTATTGATATAGCTATCATACCAACGTAATCGGAGCATTTTAGATTTTTGCCGTTCAAAATCTGTGGGCTAAAGCACAGTTGATTTTCAATAAAATCGAATTTTCTATGAAATGGTTAGAAATATTCTAGCAATCCAAATGCAAGTTGGCAAAATAAATACAGATCCTGAAGCCTATTGATAGAGCTATTGACTAACGTAATCGGAGCATTTTAGATTTTTGCCGTTCAAAATCTGTGGGCTAAAGCACAGTTGATTTTCAATAAAAACGAATCTTCTTTGAAATGGTTAGAAATATTCAAGTAATCCAAATGCAAGTTGGCAAAATAAATACAGATCCTGAAGCCTATTGATACAGCTATTGACCAACGTAATCGGAGCATTTTAGATTTTTGCCGTTCAAAATCTGTGGGCTAAAGCACAGTTGATTTTCAATAAAATTAAATTTTCTTTGAAATGGTTAGAAATATTCGAGCAATCCAAATGCAAGTTGGCAAAATAAATACAGATCCTGAAGCCTATTGATAGAGCTATTTACCAACGTAATCGGAGCATTTTAGATTTTTGCCGTTCAAAATCTGTGGGCTAAAGCACAGTTGATTTTCAATAAAAACGAATTTTCTTTGAAATAGTTAGAAATATTCGAGCAATCCAAATGCAAGTTGGCAAAATAAATACAGATCCTGAAGCCTATTGATAGAGCTATTTACCAACTTAGTCGGAGCATTTTAGATTTTTGCCGTTCAAAATCTGTTGGCTAAAGCACAGTTGATTTTCAATAAAAACGAATTTTCTTTGAAATGGTTAGAAATATTCGAGCAATCCAAATGCAAGTTGGCAAAATAAATACAGATCCTGAAGCCTATTGATAGAGCTATTGACCAACGTAATCGGAGCATTTTAGATTTTTGCCGTTCAAAATTTGTGGGCTAAAGCACAGTTGATTTTCAATAAAATCGAATTTTCTATGAAATGGTTAGAAATATTCGAGCAATCCAAATGCAAGTTGGCAAAATAAATACAGATCCTGAAGCCTATTGATAGAGCTATTGACCAACGTAATCGGAGCATTCTAGATTTTTGCCGTTCAAAATCTGTGGGCTAAAGCACAGTTGATTTTCAATAAAAACGAATTTTCTATGAAATGGTTAGAAATATTCGAGCAATCCAAAGGCAAATTGGCAAAATAAATACAGATCCTGAAGCCTATTGATACAGCTATTGACCAGCGTAATCGTAGCATTTTAGATTTTTGCCGTTCAAAATCTGTGGGCTAAAGCACAGTTGATTTTCAATAAAATCGAATTTTCTATAAAATGGTTAGAAATATTCGAGCAATCCAAATGCAAGTTTGCAAAATAAATACAGATCCTGAAGCCTATTGTTACAGCTATTGATATATTTTTGCCGTTCAAAATCTGAGGGCTAAAGCACAGTTGATTTTCAATAAAATCGAATTTTCTATGAAATGGTTAGAAATATTCGAGCAATCCAAATGCAAGTTGGCAAAATAAATACAGACCCTGAAGCCTATTGATAGAGCTATTGACCAACGTAATCGGAGCATTCTAGATTTTTGCCGTTCAAAATCTGTGGGCTAAAGCACAGTTGATTTTCAATAAAATCGAATTTTCTATGAAATGGTTAGAAATATTCGAGCAATCCAAATGCAAGTTGGCAAAATAAATACAGACCTTGAAGCCTATTGATAGAGCTATTGACCAACGTAATCGGAGCATTCTATATTTTTGCCGTTCAAAATCTGTGGGCTAAAGCACAGTTGATTTTCAATAAAATCGAATTTTCTATGAAATGGTTAGAAATATTCGAGCAATCCAAATGCAAGTTGGCAAAATAAATACAGATCCTGAAGCCTATTGATAGAGCTATTGACCAACGTAATCGGAGCATTCTAGATTTTTGCCGTTAAAAATCTGTGGGCTAAAGCACAGTTGATTTTCAATAAAATCGAATTTTCTATGAAATGGTTAGAAATATTCGAGCAATCCAAATGCAAGTTGGCAAAATAAATACAGATCCTGAAGCCTATTGATAGAGCTATTGACCAACGTAATCGGAGCATTTTAGATAGTTGCCGTATAAAATCTGTGGGCTAAAGCACAGTTGATTTTCAATAAAAACGAATTTTCTTTGAAATGGTTAGAAATATTCGAGCAATCCAAATGCAAGTTGGCAAAATAAATACAGATCCTGAAGCCTATTGATAGAGCTATTGATAGATTTTTGCCGTTCAAAATCTGAGGGCTAAAGCACAGTTGATTTTCAATAAAATCTAATTTTCTATGAAATGGTTAGAAATATTCGAGCAATCCAAATGCAACTTGGCAAAATAAATACAGACCCTGAAGCCTATTGATAGAGCTATTGACCAACGTAATCGGAGCATTCTAGATTTTTGCCGTTCAAAATCTGTGGGCTAAAGCACAGTTGATTTTCAATAAAATCGAATTTTCTATGAAATGGTTAGAAATATTCGAGCAATCCAAATGCAAGTTGGCAAAATAAATACAGATCCTGAAGCCTATTGATAGAGCTATTGACCAACGTAATCGGAGCATTCTAGATTTTTGCCGTTCAAAATCTGTGGGCTTAAGCACAGTTGATTTTCAATAAAATCGAATTTTCTATGAAATGGTTAGAAATATTCGAGCAATCCAAATGCAAGTTGGCAAAATAAATACAGATCCTGAAGCCTATTGATATAGCTATCATACCAACGTAATCGGAGCATTTTAGATTTTTGCCGTTCAAAATCTGAGGGCTAAAGCACAGTTGATTTTCAATAAAAACGAATCTTCTTTGAAATGGTTAGAAATATTCAAGTAGTCCAAATGCAAGTTGGCAAAATAAATACAGATCCTGAAGCCTATTGATACAGCTATTGACCAACGTAATCGGAGCATTTTAGATTTTTGCCGTTCAAAATCTGTGGGCCAAAGCACTGTTGATTTTCAATAAAATCGAATTTTCTATGAAATGGTTAGAAATATTCGAGCAATCCAAATGCAAGTTGGCAAAATAAATACAGATCCTGAAGCCTATTGATAGAGCTATTGACCAACGTAATCAAAGCATTTTAGATTTTTGCCGTTCAAAATCTGTGGGCTAAAGCACAGTTGATTTTCAATAAAATCGAATTTCTAGGAAATGGTTAGAAATATTCGAGCAATCCAAATGCAAGTTGGCAAAATAAATACAGATCCTGAACCCTAATGATAGAGCTATTGACCAACGTAATCGGAGCATTTTAGTAGTTGCCGTTCAAAATCTGTGGGCTAAAGCACAGTTGATTTTCAATAAAATCGAATTTTCTATGAAATGGTTAGAAATATTCGAGCAATCCAAATGCAAGTTGGCAAAATAAATACAGATCCTGAAGCCTATTGATAGAGCTATTGACCAACGTAATCGGAGCATTCTAGATTTTTGCCGTTCAAAATCTGTGGGCTAAAGCACATTTAATTTTCAATAAAATCGAATTTTCTAGGAAATGGTTAGAAATATTCGAGCAATCCAAATGCAAGTTGGCAAAATAAATACAGATCCTGAAGCCTATTGATAGAGCTATTGACCAACGTAATCGGAGCATTCTAGATTTTTGCCGTTCAAAATCTGTGGGCTAAATCACAGTTATTTTCAATAAAATCGAATTTTCTAGGAAATGGTTAGAAATAATAGAGCAATCCAAATGCAAGTTGGCAAAATAAATACAGACCCTGAAGCCTATTGATAAAGCTATTGACCAACGTAATCGGAGCATTCTAGATTTTTGCCGTTCAAAATCTGTGGGCTAAAGCACAGTTGATTTTCAATAAAATCGAATTTTCTATGAAATGGTTAGAAATATTCGAGCAATCCAAATGCAAGTTGGCAAAATAAATACAAATCCTGAAGCCTATTGATAGAGCTATTGACCAACGTAATCGGAGGATTTTAGATAGTTGCCGTTCAAAATCTGTGGGCTAAAGCACAGTTGATTTTCAATAAAATCGAATTTTCTATGAAATGGTTAGAAATAGTCGAGCAATCCAAATGCAAGTTGGCAAAATAAATACAGATCCTGAAGCCTATTGATATAGCTATCATACCAACGTAATCGGAGCATATTAGATTTTTGCCGTTCAAAATCTGAGGGCTAAAGCACAGTTGATTTTCAATAAAAACGAATCTTCTTTGAAATGGTTAGAAATATTCAAGTAGTCCAAATGCAAGTTGGCAAAATAAATACAGATCCTGAAGCCTATTGATACAGCTATTGACCAACGTAATCGGAGCATTTTAGATTTTTGCCGTTCAAAATCTGTGGGCTAAAGCACTGTTGATTTTCAATAAAATCGAATTTTCTATGAAATGGTTAGAAATATTCGAGCAATCCAAATGCAAGTTGGCAAAATAAATACAGATCCTGAAGCCTATTAATACAGCTATTGACCAACGTAATCGGAGCATTTTAGATTTTTGCCGTTCAAAATCTGTGGGCTAAAGCACAGTTGATTTTCAATAAAATCGAATTTTCTATGAAATGGTTAGAAATATTCGAGCAATCCAAATGCAAGTTGGCAAAATAAATACAGACCCTGAAGCCTATTGATAGAGTTATAAACCAACGTAATCGGAGCATTCTAGATTTTTGCCGTTCAAAATCTGTGGGCTAAAGCACAGTTGATTTTCAATAAAATCGAATTTTCTAGGAAATGGTTACAAATATTCGAGCAATCCAAATGCAAGTTGGCAAAATAAATACAGATCCTGAACCCTATTGATAGAGCTATTGACCAACGTAATCGGAGCATTTTAGATAGTTGCCGTTCAAAATCTGTGGGCTAAAGCACAGTTGATTTTCAATAAAATCGAATTTTCTATGAAATGGTTAGAAATATTCGAGCAATCCAAATGCAAGTTGGCAAAATAAATACAGATCCTGAAGCCTATTGATAGAGCTATTGACCAACGTAATCGGAGCATTTCAGATTTTTGCCGTTCAAAATCTGTGGGCTAAAGCACAGTTGATTTTCAATAAAATCGAATTTTCTAGGAAATGGTTAGAAATATTCGAGCAATTCAAATGCAAGTTGGCAAAATAAATACAGATCCTGAAGCCTATTGATAGAGCTATTGACCAACGTAATCGGAGCATTCTAGATTTTTGCCGTTCAAAATCTGTGGGCTAAAGCACAGTTGATTTTCAATAAAATCGAATTTTCTAGGAAATGGTTAGAAATATTCGAGCAATCCAAATGCAAGTTGGAAAAATAAATACAGATCCTGAAGCCTATTGCTACAGCTATTGACCAACGTAATCGGAGCATTTTAGATTTTTGCCGTTCAAAATCTGTGGGCTAAAGCGTTGATTTTCAATTAAATAGAATTTTCTATGAAATGGTTAGAAATATTCGAGCAATCCAAATGCAAGTTGGCAAAATAAATACAGATCCTGAAGCCTATTGATACATCTATTGACCAACGTAATCGGAGCATTCTAGATTTTTGCCGTTCAAAATCTGTGGGCACAGTTGATTTTCAATAAAATCGAATTTTCTATAAAATGGTTAGAAATATTCGAGCAATCCAAATGCAGGTTCGCAAAATAAATACAGATCCTGAAGCCTATTGATACAGCTATTGACCAACGTAATCGGAGCATTTTAGATTTTTGCCGTTCAAAATCTGTGGGCTAAAGCACAGTTGATTTTCAATAAAATCGAATTTTCTATGAAATGGTTAGAAATATTCGAGCAATCCAAATGCAAGTTGGCAAAATAAATACAGATCCTGAAGCCTATTGATAGAGCTATTGACCAACGTAATCAAAGCATTTTAGATTTTTGCCGTTCAAAATCTGTGGGCTAAAGCACAGTTGGTTTTCAATAAAATCGAATTTTCTATGAAATGGTTAGAAATATTCGAGCAATCCAAATGCAAGTTGGCAAAATAAATACAGATCCTGAAGCCTATTGATAGAGCTATTGACCAACGTAATCGGAGCATTTTAGATTTTTGCCGTTCAAAATCTGTGGGCTAAAGCACAGTTGATTTTCAATAAAATCGAATTTTCTAGGAAATGGTTAGAAATATTCGAGCAATCCAAATGCAAGTTGGCAAAATAAATACAGATCCTGAAGCCTATTGATACAGCTATTGACCAACGTAATCGGAGCATTTTAGATTTTTGCCGTTCAAAATCTGTGGGCTAAAGCACAGTTGATTTTCAATAAAATCGAATTTTCTATGAAATGGTTACAAATATTCGAGCAATCCAAATGCAAGTTGGCAAAATAAATACAGATCCTGAACCCTATTGATAGAGCTATTGACCAACGTAATCGGAGCATTTTAGATTTTTGCCGTTCAAAATCTGTGGGCTAAAGCACAGTTGATTTTCAATAAAATCGAATTTTCTAGGAAATGGTTAGAAATATTCGAGCAATCCAAATAGAAGTTGGCAAAATAAATACAGATCCTGAAGCCTATTGATACAGCTATTGACCAACGTAATTGGAGCATTTTAGATTTTTGCCGTTCAAAATCTGTGGGCTAAAGCACAGTTGATTTTCAATAAAATCGAATTTTCTAGGAAATGGTTAGAAATATTCGAGCAATCCAAATAGAAGTTGGCAAAATAAATACAGATCCTGAAGCCTATTGATACAGCTATTGACCAACGTAATTGGAGCATTTTAGATTTTTGCCGTTCAAAATCTGTGGGCTAAAAGCACAATTGATTTTCAATAAAATCGAATTTTCTAGGAAATGGTTAGAAATATTCGAGCAATCCAAATGCAAGTTGGCAAAATAAATACAGATCCTGAAGCCTATTGATAGAGCTATTGACCAACGTAATCGGAGCATTTTAGATTTTTGCCGTTCAAAATCTGTGGGCTAAAGCACAGTTGATTTTTAATAAAATCGAATTTTCTATGAAATGGTTAGAAATATTCGAGCAATCCAAATGCAAGTTGGCAAAATAAATACAGATCCTGAAGCCTATTGATACAGCTATTGACCAACGTAATCGGAGCATTTTAGATTTTTGCCGTTCAAAATCTGTGGGCTAAAGCACAGTTGATTTTCAATAAAAGCGAATTTTCTAGGAAATGGTTACAAATATTCGAGCAATTTAAATGCAAGTTGGCAAAATAAATACAGATCCTGAACCCTATTGATAGAGCTATTGACCAACGTAATCAGAGCATTTTAGATTTTTGCCGTTCAAAATCTGTGGGCTAAAGCACAGTTGATTTTCAATAAAATCGAATTTTCTATGAAATGGTTAGAAATATTCGAGCAATCCAAATGCAAGTTGGCAAAATAAATACAGATCCTGAACCCTATTGATAGAGCTATTGACCAACGTAATCGGAGCATTTTAGATTTTTGCCGTTCAAAATCTGTGGGCTAAAGCACAGTTGATTTTCAATACAATCGAATTTTTATGAAATGGTTAGAAATATTGGAGTAATCCAAATGCAAGTTGGCAAAATAAATACAGATCCTGAAGCCTATTGATAAAGCTATTGACCAACGTAATCTAAGCATTTTAGATTTTTGCCGTTCAAAATCTGTGGGCTAAAGCACAGTTGATTTTCAATAAAATCGAATTTGCTAGGAAATGGTTAGAAATATTCGAGCACTCCAAATGCAAGTTGGCAAAATAAATACAGATCCTGAACCCTATTGATAGAGCTATTGACCAACGTAATCGGAGCATTTTAGATTTTTGCCGTTCAAAATCTGTGGGCTATAGCACAGTTGACTTTCAATAAAATCGAATTTTCTATGAAATGGTTAGAAATATTCGAGCAATCCAAATGCAAGTTGTCAAAATAAATACAGATCCTGAAGCCTATTGATAGAGCTATTGACCAACGTAATCGGAGCATTTTAGATTTTTGCCGTTCAAAATCTGTGGGCTAAAGCACAGTTGATTTTCAATAAAATCGAATTTTCTATGAAATGGTTAGAAATATTCGAGCAATCCAAATGCAAGTTGGCAAAATAAATACAGATCCTGAAGCCTATTGATAGAGCTATTGACCAACGTAATCGGAGCATTTTAGATTTTTGCCGTTCAAAATCTGTGGGCTAAAGCACAGTTGATTTTTAATAAAATCGAATTTTCTATGAAATGGTTAGAAATATTCGAGCAATCCAAATGCAAGTTGGCAAAATAAATACAGATCCTGAAGCCTATTGATACAGCTATTGACCAACGTAATCGGAGCATTTTAGATTTTTGCCGTTCAAAATCTGTGGGCTAAAGCACAGTTGATTTTCAATAAAAGCGAATTTTCTAGGAAATGGTTACAAATATTCGAGCAATTTAAATGCAAGTTGGCAAAATAAATACAGATCCTGAACCCTATTGATAGAGCTATTGACCAACGTAATCAGAGCATTTTAGATTTTTGCCGTTCAAAATCTGTGGGCTAAAGCACAGTTGATTTTCAATAAAATCGAATTTTCTATGAAATGGTTAGAAATATTCGAGCAATCCAAATGCAAGTTGGCAAAATAAATACAGATCCTGAACCCTATTGATAGAGCTATTGACCAACGTAATCGGAGCATTTTAGATTTTTGCCGTTCAAAATCTGTGGGCTAAAGCACAGTTGATTTTCAATACAATCGAATTTTTATGAAATGGTTAGAAATATTGGAGTAATCCAAATGCAAGTTGGCAAAATAAATACAGATCCTGAAGCCTATTGATAGAGCTATTGACCAACGTAATCTAAGCATTTTAGATTTTTGCCGTTCAAAATCTGTGGGCTAAAGCACAGTTGATTTTCAATAAAATCGAATTTGCTAGGAAATGGTTAGAAATATTCGAGCACTCCAAATGCAAGTTGGCAAAATAAATACAGATCCTGAACCCTATTGATAGAGCTATTGACCAACGTAATCGGAGCATTTTAGATTTTTGCCGTTCAAAATCTGTGGGCTATAGCACAGTTGACTTTCAATAAAATCGAATTTTCTATGAAATGGTTAGAAATATTCGAGCAATCCAAATGCAAGTTGTCAAAATAAATACAGATCCTGAAGCCTATTGATAGAGCTATTGACCAACGTAATCGGAGCATTTTAGATTTTTGCCGTTCAAAATCTGTGGGCTAAAGCACAGTTGATTTTCTATAAAATCGAATTTTCTATGAAATGGTTAGAAATATTCGAGCAATCCAAATGCAAGTTGGCAAAATAAATACAGATCCTGAAGCCTATTGATACAGCTATTGACCAACGTAATCGGAGCATTTTAGATTTTTGCCGTTCAAAATCTGTGGGCTAAGGCACAGTTGATTTTCAATAAAATCGAATTTTCTAGGAAATGGTTAGAAATATTCGAGCAATCCAAATGCAAGTTGGCAAAATAAATACAGATCCTGAAGCCTATTGATAGAGCTATTGACCAACGTAATCGGAGCATTTTAGATTTTTGCCGTTCAAAATCTGTGGGCTAAAGCACAGTTGATTTTCAATAAAATCGGATTTTCTATGAAATGGTTAGAAATATTCGAGCAATCCAAATGCAAGTTGGCAAAATAAATACAGATCCTGAAGCCTATTGATAAAGCTATTGACCAACGTAATCGGAGCATTTTAGATTTTTGCCGTACAAAATCTGTGGGCTAAAGCACAGTTGATTTTCAATAAAATCGAATTTTCTAGGAAATGGTTAGAAATATTCGAGCAATCCAAATGCAAGTTGGCAAAATAAATACAGATCCTGAAGCCTATTGATAGAGCTATTGACCAACGTAATCTAAGCATTTTAGATTTTTGCCGTTCAAAATCTGTGGGCTAAGCACAGTTGATTTTCAATAAAATCGAATTTTCTAGGAAATGGTTAGAAATATTCGAGCAATCCAAATGCAAGTTGGCAAAATAAATACAGATCCTGAACCCTATTGATAGAGCTATTGACCAACGTAATCGGAGCATTTTAGATTTTTGCCGTTCAAAATCTGTGGGCTAAAGCACAGTTGACTTTCAATAAAATCGAATTTTCTAGGAAATGGTTAGAAATATTCGAGCAATCCAAATGCAAGTTGGCAAAATAAATACAGATCCTGAACCCCATTGATAGAGCTATTGACCAACGTAATCGGAGCATTTTAGATTTTTGCCGTTCAAAATCTGTGGGCTAAAGCACAGTTGATTTTCAATAAAATCGAATTTTCTAGGAAATGGTTAGAAATATTCGAGCAATCCAAATGCAAGTTGGCAAAATAAATACAGATCCTGAAGCCTATTGATACAGCTATTGACCAACGTAATCGGAGCATTTTAGATTTTTGCCGTTCAAAATCTGTGGGCTAAAGCACAGTTGATTTTCAATAAAATCGAATTTTCTATGAAATGGTTACAAATATTCGAGCAATCCAAATGCAAGTTGGCAAAATAAATACAGATCCTGAACCCTATTGATAGAGCTATTGACCAACGTAATCGGAGCATTTTAGATTTTTGCCGTTCAAAATCTGTGGGCTAAAGCACAGTTGATTTTCAATAAAATCGAATTTTCTAGGAAATGGTTAGAAATATTCGAGCAATCCAAATAGAAGTTGGCAAAATAAATACAGATCCTGAAGCCTATTGATACAGCTATTGACCAACGTAATCGGAGCATTTTAGATTTTTGCCGTTCAAAATCTGTGGGCTAAAGCACAGTTGATTTTCAATAAAATCGAATTTTCTATGAAATGGTTAGAAATATTCGAGCAATCCAAATGCAAGTTGGCAAAATAAATACAGATCCTGAAGCCTATTGATACAGCTATTGACCAACGTAATCGGAGCATTTTAGATTTTTGCCGTTCAAAATCTGTGGGCTAAAGCACAGTTGGTTTTCAATAAAATCGAATTTTCTATGAAATGGTTAGAAATATTCGAGCAATCCAAATGCAAGTTGGCAAAATAAATACAGATCCTGAAGCCTATTGATAGAGCTATTGACCAACGTAATCGGGGCATTTTAGATTTTTGCCGTTCAAAATCTGTGGGCACAGTTGATTTTCAATAAAATCGAATTTTCTATAAAATGGTTAGAAATATTCGAGCAATCCAAATGCAGGTTCGCAAAATAAATACAGATCCTGAAGCCTATTGATACAGCTATTGACCAACGTAATCGGAGCATTTTAGATTTTTGCCGTTCAAAATCTGTGGGCTAAAGCACAGTTGGTTTTCAATAAAATCGAATTTTCTATGAAATGGTTAGAAATATTCGAGCAATCCAAATGCAAGTTGGCAAAATAAATACAGATCCTGAAGCCTATTGATACAGCTATTGACCAACGTAATCGGAGCATTTTAGATTTTTGCCGTTCAAAATCTGTGGGCTAAGGCACAGTTGATTTTCAATAAAATCGAATTTTCTAGGAAATGGTTAGAAATATTCGAGCAATCCAAATGCAAGTTGGCAAAATAAATACAGATCCTGAAGCCTATTGATAGAGCTATTGACCAACGTAATCGGAGCATTTTAGATTTTTGCCGTTCAAAATCTGTGGGCTAAAGCACAGTTGATTTTCAATAAAATCGGATTTTCTATGAAATGGTTAGAAATATTCGAGCAATCCAAATGCAAGTTGGCAAAATAAATACAGATCCTGAAGCCTATTGATAAAGCTATTGACCAACGTAATCGGAGCATTTTAGATTTTTGCCGTACAAAATCTGTGGGCTAAAGCACAGTTGATTTTCAATAAAATCGAATTTTCTAGGAAATGGTTAGAAATATTCGAGCAATCCAAATGCAAGTTGGCAAAATAAATACAGATCCTGAAGCCTATTGATAGAGCTATTGACCAACGTAATCTAAGCATTTTAGATTTTTGCCGTTCAAAATCTGTGGGCTAAGCACAGTTGATTTTCAATAAAATCGAATTTTCTAGGAAATGGTTAGAAATATTCGAGCAATCCAAATGCAAGTTGGCAAAATAAATACAGATCCTGAACCCTATTGATAGAGCTATTGACCAACGTAATCGGAGCATTTTAGATTTTTGCCGTTCAAAATCTGTGGGCTAAAGCACAGTTGACTTTCAATAAAATCGAATTTTCTATGAAATGGTTAGAAATATTCGAGCAATCCAAATGCAAGTTGGCAAAATAAATACAGATCCTAAAGCCTATTGATACAGCTATTGACCAACGTAATCGGAGCATTTTTGATTTTTGCCGTTCAAAATCTGTGGGCTAAAGCACAGTTGATTTTCAATAAAATCGAATTTTCTATTAAATGGTTAGAAATATTCGAGCACTCCAAATGCAAGTTGGCAAAATAAATACAGATCCTGAAGCCTATTGATAGAGCTATTGACCAACGTAATCGGAGCATTTTAGATTTTTGCCGTTCAAAATCTGTGGGCTAAAGCACAGTTGATTTGCAATTAAATCGAATTTTCTAGGAAATGGTTAGAAATATTCGAGCAATCCAAATGCAAGTTGGCAAAATAAATACAGATCCTGAACCCCATTGATAGAGCTATTGACCAACGTAATCGGAACATTTTAGATTTTTGCCGTTCAAAATCTGTGGGCTAAAGCACAGTTGATTTTCAATAAAATCGAATTTTCTAGGAAATGGTTAGAAATATTCGAGCAATCCAAATGCAAGTTGGCAAAATAAATACAGATCCTGAAGCCTATTGATACAGCTATTGACCAACGTAATCGGAGCATTTTAGATTTTTGCCGTTCAAAATCTGTGGGCTAAAGCACAGTTGATTTTCAATAAAATCGAATTTTCTATGAAATGGTTACAAATATTCGAGCAATCCAAATGCAAGTTGGCAAAATAAATACAGATCCTGAACCCTATTGATAGAGCTATTGACCAACGTAATCGGAGCATTTTAGATTTTTGCCGTTCAAAATCTGTGGGCTAAAGCACAGTTGATTTTCAATAAAATCGAATTTTCTAGGAAATGGTTAGAAATATTCGAGCAATCCAAATAGAAGTTGGCAAAATAAATACAGATCCTGAAGCCTATTGATACAGCTATTGACCAACGTAATCGGAGCATTTTAGATTTTTGCCGTTCAAAATCTGTGGGCTAAAGCACAGTTGATTTTCAATAAAATCGAATTTTCTATGAAATGGTTAGAAATATTCGAGCAATCCAAATGCAAGTTGGCAAAATAAATACAGATCCTGAAGCCTATTGATACAGCTATTGACCAACGTAATCGGAGCATTTTAGATTTTTGCCGTTCAAAATCTGTGGGCTAAAGCACAGTTGGTTTTCAATAAAATCGAATTTTCTATGAAATGGTTAGAAATATTCGAGCAATCCAAATGCAAGTTGGCAAAATAAATACAGATCCTGAAGCCTATTGATAGAGCTATTGACCAACGTAATCGGGGCATTTTAGATTTTTGCCGTTCAAAATCTGTGGGCACAGTTGATTTTCAATAAAATCGAATTTTCTATAAAATGGTTAGAAATATTCGAGCAATCCAAATGCAGGTTCGCAAAATAAATACAGATCCTGAAGCCTATTGATACAGCTATTGACCAACGTAATCGGAGCATTTTAGATTTTTGCCGTTCAAAATCTGTGGGCTAAAGCACAGTTGATTTTCAATAAAATCGAATTTTCTATGAAATGGTTAGAAATATTCGAGCAATCCAAATGCAAGTTGGCAAAATAAATACAGATCCTGAAGCCTATTGATAGAGCTATTGACCAACGTAATCGGAGCATTTTAGATTTTTGCCGTTCAAAATCTGTGGGCTAAAGCACAGTTGGTTTTCAATAAAATCGAATTTTCTATGAAATGGTTAGAAATATTCGAGCAATCCAAATGCAAGTTGGCAAAATAAATACAGATCCTGAAGCCTATTGATAGAGCTATTGACCAACGTAATCGGAGCATTTTAGATTTTTGCCGTTCAAAATCTGTGGGCTAAAGCACAGTTGATTTTCAATAAAATCGAATTTTCTAGGAAATGGTTAGAAATATTCGAGCAATCCAAATGCAAGTTGGCAAAATAAATACAGATCCTGAAGCCTATTGATACAGCTATTGACTAACGTAATCGGAGCATTTTAGATTTTTGCCGTTCAAAATCTGTGGGCTAAAGCACAGTTGATTTTCAATAAAATCGAATTTTCTATGAAATGGTTACAAATATTCGAGCAATCCAAATGCAAGTTGGCAAAATAAATACAGATCCTGAACCCTATTGATAGAGCTATTGACCAACGTAATCGGAGCATTTTAGATTTTTGCCGTTCAAAATCTGTGGGCTAAAGCACAGTTGATTTTCAATAAAATCGAATTTTCTAGGAAATGGTTAGAAATATTCGAGCAATCCAAATAGAAGTTGGCAAAATAAATACAGATCCTGAAGCCTATTGATACAGCTATTGACCAACGTAATCGGAGCATTTTAGATTTTTGCCGTTCAAAATCTGTGGGCTAAAGCACAACTGATTTTCAATAAAATCGAATTTTCTAGGAAATGGTTAGAAATATTCGAGCAATCCAAATGCAAGTTGGCAAAATAAATACAGATCCTGAAGCCTATTGATAGAGCTATTGACCAACGTAATCGGAGCATTTTAGATTTTTGCCGTTCAAAATCTGTGGGCTAAAGCACAGTTGATTTTCAATAAAATCGAATTTTCTATGAAATGGTTAGAAATATTCGAGCAATCCAAATGCAAGTTGGCAAAATAAATACAGATCCTGAAGCCTATTGATACAGCTATTGACCAACGTAATCGGAGCATTTTAGATTTTTGCCGTTCAAAATCTGTGGGCTAAAGCACAGTTGATTTTCAATAAAAGCGAATTTTCTAGGAAATGGTTACAAATATTCGAGCAATTTAAATGCAAGTTGGCAAAATAAATACAGATCCTGAACCCTATTGATAGAGCTATTGACCAACGTAATCGGAGCATTTTAGATTTTTGCCGTTCAAAATCTGTGGGCTAAAGCACAGTTGATTTTCAATAAAATCGAATTTTCTATGAAATGGTTAGAAATATTCGAGCAATCCAAATGCAAGTTGGCAAAATAAATACAGATCCTGAACCCTATTGATAGAGCTATTGACCAACGTAATCGGAGCATTTTAGATTTTTGCCGTTCAAAATCTGTGGGCTAAAGCACAGTTGATTTTCAATACAATCGAATTTTTATGAAATGGTTAGAAATATTGGAGTAATCCAAATGCAAGTTGGCAAAATAAATACAGATCCTGAAGCCTATTGATAGAGCTATTGACCAACGTAATCTAAGCATTTTAGATTTTTGCCGTTCAAAATCTGTGGGCTAAAGCACAGTTGATTTTCAATAAAATCGAATTTGCTAGGAAATGGTTAGAAATATTCGAGCACTCCAAATGCAAGTTGGCAAAATAAATACAGATCCTGAAGCCTATTGATAGAGCTATTGACCAACGTAATCGGAGCATTTTAGATTTTTGCCGTTCAAAATCTGTGGGCTATAGCACAGTTGACTTTCAATAAAATCGAATTTTCTATGAAATGGTTAGAAATATTCGAGCAATCCAAATGCAAGTTGTCAAAATAAATACAGATCCTGAAGCCTATTGATAGAGCTATTGACCAACGTAATCGGAGCATTTTAGATTTTTGCCGTTCAAAATCTGTGGAAGCACAGTTGATTTTCAATAAAATCGAATTTTCTATGAAATGGTTAGAAATATTCGAGCAATCCAAATGCAAGTTGGCAAAATAAATACAGATTCTGAAGCCTATTGATACAGCTATTGACCAACGTAATCGGAGCATTTTAGATTTTTGCCGTTCAAAATCTGTGGGCTAAGGCACAGTTGATTTTCAATAAAATCGAATTTTCTAGGAAATGGTTAGAAATATTCGAGCAATCCAAATGCAAGTTGGCAAAATAAATACAGATCCTGAAGCCTATTGATAGAGCTATTGACCAACGTAATCGGAGCATTTTAGATTTTTGCCGTTCAAAATCTGTGGGCTAAAGCACAGTTGATTTTCAATAAAATCGGATTTTCTATGAAATGGTTAGAAATATTCGAGCAATCCAAATGCAAGTTGGCAAAATAAATACAGATCCTGAAGCCTATTGATAAAGCTATTGACCAACGTAATCGGAGCATTTTAGATTTTTGCCGTACAAAATCTGTGGGCTAAAGCACAGTTGATTTTCAATAAAATCGAATTTTCTAGGAAATGGTTAGAAATATTCGAGCAATCCAAATGCAAGTTGGCAAAATAAATACAGATCCTGAAGCCTATTGATAGAGCTATTGACCAACGTAATCTAAGCATTTTAGATTTTTGCCGTTCAAAATCTGTGGGCTAAGCACAGTTGATTTTCAATAAAATCGAATTTTCTAGGAAATGGTTAGAAATATTCGAGCAATCCAAATGCAAGTTGGCAAAATAAATACAGATCCTGAACCCTATTGATAGAGCTATTGACCAACGTAATCGGAGCATTTTAGATTTTTGCCGTTCAAAATCTGTGGGCTAAAGCACAGTTGACTTTCAATAAAATCGAATTTTCTATGAAATGGTTAGAAATATTCGAGCAATCCAAATGCAAGTTGGCAAAATAAATACAGATCCTGAAGCCTATTGATACAGCTATTGACCAACGTAATCGGAGCATTTTTGATTTTTGCCGTTCAAAATCTGTGGGCTAAAGCACAGTTGATTTTCAATAAAATCGAATTTTCTAGGAAATGGTTAGAAATATTCGAGCACTCCAAATGCAAGTTGGCAAAATAAATATAGATCCTGAAGCCTATTGATAGAGCTATTGACCAACGTAATCGGAGCATTTTAGATTTTTGCCGTTCAAAATCTGTGGGCTAAAGCACAGTTGATTTTCAATAAAATCGAATTTTCTATGAAATGGTTAGAAATATTCAAGCAATCCAAATGCAAGTTGGCAAAATAAATACAGATCACAGTTGATTTGCAATTAAATCGAATTTTCTAGGAAATGGTTAGAAATATTCGAGCAATCCAAATGCAAGTTGGCAAAATAAATACAGATCCTGAACCCCATTGATAGAGCTATTGACCAACGTAATCGGAGCATTTTAGATTTTTGCCGTTCAAAATCTGTGGGCTAGTTGATTTTCAATAAAATCGAATTTTCTATGAAATGGTTAGAAATATTCGAGCAATCCAAATGCAAGTTGGCAAAATAAATACAGATCCTGAAGCCTATTGATAAAGCTATTGACCAACGTAATCGGAGCATTTTAGATTTTTGCCGTACAAAATCTGTGGGCTAAAGCACAGTTGATTTTCAATAAAATCGAATTTTCTATGAAATGGTTAGAAATATTCGAGCAATCCAAATGCAAGTTGGCAAAATAAATACAGATCCTGAAGCCTATTGATACAGCTATTGACCAACGTAATCGGAGCATTTTAGATTTTTGCCGTTCAAAATCTGTGGGCTAAAGCACAGTTGATTTTCAATAAAATCGAATTTTCTATGAAATGGTTAGAAATATTCGAGTAATCCAAATGCAAGTTAGCAAAATAAATACAGATCCTGAAGCCTATTGATAGAGCTATTGACCAACGTAATCGGAGCATTTTAGATTTTTGCCGTTCAAAATCTGTGGGCTAAACCACAGTTGACTTTCAATAAAATCGAATTTTCTATGAAATGGTTAGAAATATTCGAGCAATCCAAATGCAAGTTGGCAAAATAAATACAGATCCTGAACCCTATTGATAGAGCTATTGACCAACGTAATCGGAGCATTTTAGATTTTTGCCGTTCAAAATCTGTGGGCTAAAGCACAGTTGATTTTCAATAAAATCGAATTTTTTATGAAATGGTTAGAAATATTCGAGCAATCCAAATGCAAGTTTGCAAAATAAATACAGATCCTGAACCCTATTGATAGAGCTATTGACCAACGTAATCGGAGCATTTTAGATTTTTGCCGTTCAAAATCTGTGGGCTAAGCACAGTTGATTTTCAATAAAATCGAATTTTCTAGGAAATGGTTAGAAATATTCGAGCAATCCAAATGCAAGTTAGCAAAATAAATACAAATCCTGAAGCCTATTGATAGAGCTATTGACCAACGTAATCGGAGCATTTTAGATTTTTGCCGTTCAAAATCTAAGGGCTAAAGCACAGTTTATTTTCAATAAAATCGAATTTTCTATGAAATGGTTAGAAATATTCGAGCAATCCAAATGCAAGTTAGCAAAATAAATACAGATCCTGAAGCTTATTGATAGAGCTATTGACCAACGTAATCGGAGCATTTTAGATTTTTGCCGTTCAAAATCTGTGGGCTAAAGCACTGTTGATTTTCAATAAAATCGAATATTCTATGAAATGGTTAGAAATATTCGAGCAATCCAAATGCAAGTTGGCAAAATAAATACAGATCCTGAAGCCTATTGATAGAGCTATTGACCAACGTAATCGGAGCATTTTAGATTTTTGCCGTTCAAAATCTGTGGGCTAAAGCACAGCTGATTTTCAATAAAATCGAATTTTTTATGAAATGGTTAGAAATATTCGAGCAATCCAAATGCAAGTTAGCAAAATAAATACAGATCCTGAACCCTATTGATAGAGCTATTGACCAACGTAATCGGAGCATTTTAGATTTTTGCCGTTCAAAATCTGTGGGCTAGAGCACAGTTGATTTTCAATAAAATCGAATTTTCTATGAAATGGTTAGAAATATTCAAGCAATCCAAATGCAAGTTGGCAAAATAAATACAGATCCTGAAGCCTATTGATCGAGCTATTGACCAACGTAATCGGAGCATTTTAGATTTTTGCCATACAAAATCTGTGGGCTAAAGCACAGTTGATTTTCAATAAAATCGAATTTTCTATGAAATGGTTAGAAATATTCGAGCAATCCAAATGCAAGTTAGCAAAATAAATACAAATCCTGAAGCCTATTGATAGAGCTATTGACCAACGTAATCGGAGCATTTTAGATTTTTGCCGTTCAAAATCTGTGGGCTAAAGCACAGTTGATTTTCAATAAAATCGAATTTTCTATGAAATGGTTAGAAATATTCGAGCAATCCAAATGCAAGTTGGCAAAATAAATACAGATCCTGAACCCTATTGATAGAGCTATTGACCAACGTAATCGGAGCATTTTAGATTTTTGCCGTTCAAAATCTGTGGGCTAAAGCACAGTTGATTTTCAATAAAATCGAATTTTCTATGAAATGGTTAGAAATATTCGAGCAATCCAAATGCAAGTTAGCAAAATAAATACAGATCCTGAAGCCTATTGATAGAGCTATTGACCAACGTAATCGGAGCATTTTAGATTTTTGCCGTTCAAAATCTGTGGGCTAAAGCACAGTTGATTTTCAATAAAATCGAATTTTCTATGAAATGGTTAGAAATATTCGAGCAATCCAAATGCAAGTTGGCAAAATAAATACAGATCCTAAAGCCTATTGATACAGCTATAGGCAATCTAAGGGCAATCCAAACAGTTGATTTTCATTTAAAACGAATTTTTTTTGAAATGGTTAGAAATATTCGAGCAATCCAAATGCAAGTTGGCAAAATAAATACAGATCACAGTTGATTTTCAATAAAATCGAATTTTCAATGAAATGGTTAGAAATATTTGAGTAATCCAAATGCAAGTTGGCAAAATAAATACAGATCCTGAAGCCTATTGATAGAGCTATTGATTAACGTAATCGGAGCATTTTAGATTTTTGCCGTTCAAAATCTGTGGGCTAAAGCACTGCTGGTTTTCAATAAAATCGAATTTTCTATGAAATGGTTAGAAATATTCGAGCAATCCAAATGCAAGTTAGCAAAATAAATACAGATCCTTAAGCCTATTGATAGAGCTATTGACCAACGTAATCGGAGCATTTTAGATTTTTGCCGTTCAAAATTTAAGGGCAATCCAAACAGTTGATTTTCATTTAAAACGAATTTTTTTTGAAATGGTTAGAAATATTCGAGCAATCCAAATGCAAGTTCGCAAAATAAATACAGATCACAGTTGATTTTCAATAAAATCGAATTTTCAATGAAATGGTTAGAAATATTTGAGTAATCCAAATGCAAGTTGGCAAAATAAATACAGATCCTGAAGCCTATTGATAGAGCTATTGACCAACGTAATCGGAGCATTTTAGATTTTTGCCGTTCAAAATCTGTGGGCTAAAGCACAGTTGATTTTCAATAAATAGAATTTTCTATGAAATGATTAGAAATATTTGAGCAATCCAAATGCAAGTTAGCAAAATAAATACAAATCCTGAAGCCTATTGATAGAGCTATTGACCAACGTAATCGGAGCATTTTAGATTTTTGCCGTTCAAAATCTGTGGGCTAAAGCACAGTTGATTTTCAATAAAATCGAATTTTCTATGAAATGGTTATAAATATTCGAGCAATCCAAATGCAAGTTGGCAAACTAAATACAGATCCTGAACCCCATTGATAGAGCTATTGACCAACGTAATCGGAGCATTTTAGATTTTTGCAGTTCAAAATCTGTGGGCTAAGGCGCAGTTAATTTTCAATAAAATGGAATTTTCTATGAAATGGTTAGAAATATTCGAGCAATCCAAATGCAAGTTGGCAAAATAAATACAGATCCTGAAGCCTATTGATAGAGCTATTGACCAACGTATTCGGAGCATTTTAGATTTTTGCCGTTCAAAATCTGTGGGCTAAAGCACAGTTGATTTTCAATACAATCGAATTTTCTAAGAAATGGTTAGAAATATTCGAGCAATTCAAATGCAAGTTGGCAAAATAAATACAGATCCTGAAGCTTATTAATACAGCATTTGACCAACTTAATCGGAGCATTTTAGATTTTTGCCGTTCAAAATCTGTGGGCTAAAGCACAGTTGATTTTCAATAAAATCGAATTTTCTATGAAATGGTTAGAAATATTCGAGTAATCCAAATGCAAGTTGGCAAAATAAATACAGATCCTGAAGCCTATTGATAGAGCTATTGACCAACGTAATCGGAGCATTTTACATTTTTGCCGTTCAAAATCTGTGGGCTAAAGCACAGTTGATTTTCAATAATATCGAATTTTCTATGAAATGGTTAGAAATATTCGAGCAATCCAAATGCAAGTTGGCAAAATAAATACAGATCCTGAACCCTATTGATAGAGCTATTGAGCAACGTAATCGGAGCATTTTAGATTTTTGCCGTTCAAAATCTGTGGGCTAAATAAAGCACAGTTGATTTTCAATAAAATCGAATTTTCTATGAAATGGTTAGAAATATTCGAGCAATCCAAATGCAAGTTGGCAAAATAAATACAGATCCTGAAGCCTATTGATACAGCTATTGACCAACGTAATCGGAGCATTTTAGATTTTTGCCGTTCAAAATCTGTGGGCTAAAGCACAGTTGATTTTCAATTAAATCGAATTTTCTATGAAATGGTTAGAAATATTCGAGCAATCCAAATGCAAATTGGCAAAATAAATACAGATCCTGAAGCCTATTGATTGAGCTATTGACCAACGTAATCGGAGCATTTTAGATTTTTGCCGTTCAAAATCTGTGGGCTAAAGCACAGTTGATTTTCAATAAAATCGAATTTTCTAGGAAATGGTTAGAAATATTCGAGCAATCCAAATGCAAGTTAGCAAAATAAATACAGATCCTGAAGCCTATTGATAGAGCTATTGACCAACGTAATCGGAGCATTTTAGATTTTTGCCGTTCAAAATCTGTGGGCTAAAGCACAGTTGATTTTCAATAAAATCGAATTTTCTATGAAATGGTTAGAAATATTCGAGCAATCCAATTGCAAGTTGGCAAAATAAATACAGATTATGAAGCCTATTGATACAGCCATTGACCAACGTAATCGGAGCATTTTAGATTTTTGCCGTTCAAAATCTGTGGGCTAAAGCACAGTTGATTTTCAATAAAATCGAATTTTCTATGAAATGGTTAGAAATATTCGAGCAATCCAAATGCAAGTTGGCAAAATAAATACAGATCCTGAAGCCTATTGATACAGCTATTGACCAACGTAATCGGAGCATTTTAGATTTTTGCCGTTCAAAATCTGTGGGCTAAAGCACAGTTGATTTTCAATAAAATTGAATTTTCTATGAAATGGTTAGAAATATTCGAGCAATCCAAATGCAAGTTGGCAAAATAAATACAGATCCTAAAGCCTATTGATACAGCTATTGACCAACGTAATCGGAGCATTCTAGATTTTTGCCATTCAAAATATGTGGGCTAAAGCACAGTTGATTTTCAATAAAATCGAATTTTCTATGAAATGGTTAGAAATATTCGAGCAATCCAAATGCAAGTTTTCAAAATAAATATAGATCCTGAAGCCTATTGATAGAGCTATTGACCAACGTAATCGGAGCATTTTAGATTTTTGCCGTTCAAAATCTGTGGGCTAAAGCACAGTTGATTTTCAATAAAATCGAATTTTCTATGAAATGGTTAGAAATATTCGAGCAATCCAAATGCAAGTTGGCAAAATAAATACAGATCCTGAAGCCTATTGATAGAGCTATTGACCAACGTAATCGGAGCATTTTAGATTTTTGCCGTTCAAAATCTGTGGGCTAAAGCACAGTTGATTTTCAAAAAAATCGAATTTCCTATGAAATGGTTAGAAATATTCGAGCAATCCAAATGCAAGTTAGCAAAATAAATACAGATCACAGTTGATTTTCAATAAAATCGAATTTTCAATGAAATGGTTAGAAATATTCGAGTAATCCAAATGCAAGTTGGCAAAATAAATACAGATCCTGAAGCCTATTGATAGAGCTATTGACCAACGTAATCGGAGCATTTTAGATTTTTGCCGTTCAAAATCTGTGGGCTAAAGCACAGTTGATTTTCAATAAAATCGAATTTTCTATGAAATGGTTAGAAATATTCGAGCAATCCAAATGCAAGTTAGCAAATTAAATACAGATCCTGAAGCCTATTGATAGAGCTATTGACCAACGTAATCGGAGCATTTTAGATTTTTGCCGTTCAAAATCTGTGGGCTAAAGCACAGTTGATTTTCAATAAAATCGAATTTTCTATGAAATGGTTAGAAATATTCGAGCAATCCAAATGCAAGTTGGCAAAAAATATACAGATCCTGAAGCCTATTGATACAGCTATTGACCAACGTAATCGGAGCATTTTAGATTTTTGCCGTTCAAAATCTGTGGGCTAAAGCACAGTTGATTTTCAATAAAATCGAATTTTCTATGAAATGGTTAGAAATATTCGAGCAATCCAAATGCAAGTTATAAAATAAATACAGATGCTGAAGCCTATTGATAGAGCTATTGACCAACGTAATCGGAGCATTTTAGATTTTTGCCGTTCAAAATCTGTGGGCTAAAGCACAGTTGATTTTCAATAAAATCGAATTTTCTAGGAAATGGTTAGAAATATTCGAGCAATCCAAATGCAAGTTGGCAAAATAAATAGAGATCCTGAAGCCTATTGATAGAGCTATTGACCAACGTAATCGGATCATTTTAGATTTTTGCCGTTCAAAATCTGTGGGCTAAAGCACAGTTGATTTTCAATAAAATCGAATTTTCTATGAAATGGTTATAAATATTCGAGCAATCCAAATGCAAGTTGGCAAACTAAATACAGATCCTGAACCCCATTGATAGAGCTATTGACCAACGTAATCGGAGCATTTTAGATTTTTGCAGTTCAAAATCTGTGGGCTAAGGCGCAGTTAATTTTCAATAAAATCGAATTTTCTATGAAATGGTTAGAAATATTCGAGCAATCCAAATGCAAGTTGGCAAAATAAATACAGATCCTGAAGCCTATTGATAGAGCTATTGACCAACGTAATCGGAGCATTTTAGATTTTTGCCGTTCAAAATCTGTGGGCTAAAGCACAGTTGATTTTCAATACAATCGAATTTTCTAAGAAATAGTTAGAAATATTCGAGCAATTCAAATGCAAGTTAGCAAAATAAATACAGATCCTGAAGCTTATTAATACAGCATTTGACCAACTTAATCGGAGCATTTTAGATTTTTGCCGTTCAAAATCTGTGGGCTAAAGCACAGTTGATTTTCAATAAAATCGAATTTTCTATGAAATGGTTAGAAATATTCGAGTAATCCAAATGCAAGTTGGCAAAATAAATACAGATCCTGAAGCCTATTGATAGAGCTATTGACCAACGTAATCGGAGCATTTTAGATTTTTGCCGTTCAAAATCTGTGGGCTAGCACAGTTGATTTTCAATAAAATCGAATTTTCTATGAAATGGTTAGAAATATTCGAGCAATCCAAATGCAAGTTGGCAAAATAAATACAGATCCTGAAGCCTATTGATAGAGCTATTGACCAACGTAATCGGAGCATTTTAGATTTTTGCCGTTCAAAATCTGTGGGCTAAATAAAGCACAGTTGATTTTCAATAAAATCGAATTTTCTATGAAATGGTTAGAATTATTCGAGCAATCCAAATGCAAGTTGGCAAAATAAATACAAATCCTGAAGCCTATTGATAGAGCTATTGACCAACGTAATCAGAGCATTTTAGATTTTTGCCGTTCAAAATCTGTGGGCTAAAGCACAGTTGATTTTCAATAAAATCGAATTTTCTAGGAAATGGTTAGAAATATTCGAGCAATCCAAATGCAAGTTAGCAAAATAAATACAAATCCTGAAGCCTATTGATAGAGCTATTGACCAACGTAATCAGAGCATTTTAGATTTTTGCCGTTCAAAATCTGTGGGCAATCCAAACAGTTGATTTTCATTAAAAACGAATTTTTTTTGAAATGGTTAGAAATATTCGAGCAATCCAAATGCAAGTTGGCAAAATAAATACAGATCCTGAAGCCTATTGATACAGCTATTGACCAACGTAATCGGAGCATTTTAGATTTTTGCCGTTCAAAATCTGTGGGCTAAAGCACAGTTGATTTTCAATAAAATCGAATTTTCTAGGAAATGGTTAGAAATATTCGAGCAATCCAAATGCAAGTTAGCAAAATAAATACAGATCCTGAAGCCTATTGATAGAGCTATTGACCAACGTAATCGGAGCATTTTAGATTTTTGCCGTTCAAAATCTGTGGGCTAAAGCACAGTTGATTTTCAATAAAATCGAATTTTCTATGAAATGGTTAGAAATATTCGAGCAATCCAAATGCAAGTTGGCAAAATAAATACAGATTATGAAGCCTATTGATACAGCCATTGACCAACGTAATCGGAGCATTTTAGATTTTTGCCGTTCAAAATCTGTGGGCTAAAGCACAGTTGATTTTCAATAAAATCGAATTTTCTATGAAATGGTTAGAAATATTCGAGCAATCCAAATGCAAGTTGGCAAAATAAATACAGATCCTGAAGCCTATTGATACAGCTATTGACCAACGTAATCGGAGCATTTTAGATTTTTGCCGTTCAAAATCTGTGGGCTAAAGCACAGTTGATTTTCAATAAAATTGAATTTTCTATGAAATGGTTAGAAATATTCGAGCAATCCAAATGCAAGTTGGCAAAATAAATACAGATCCTAAAGCCTATTGATACAGCTATTGACCAACGTAATCGGAGCATTCTAGATTTTTGCCGTTCAAAATATGTGGGCTAAAGCACAGTTGATTTTCAATAAAATCGAATTTTCTATGAAATGGTTAGAAATATTCGAGCAATCCAAATGCAAGTTTTCAAAATAAATATAGATCCTGAAGCCTATTGATAGAGCTATTGACCAACGTAATCGGAGCATTTTAGATTTTTGCCGTTCAAAATCTGTGGGCTAAAGCACAGTTGATTTTCAATAAAATCGAATTTTCTATGAAATGGTTAGAAATATTCGAGTAATCCAAATGCAAGTTGGCAAAATAAATACAGATCCTGAAGCCTATTGATAGAGCTATTGACCAACGTAATCGGAGCATTTTAGATTTTTGCCGTTCAAAATCTGTGGGCTAAAGCACAGTTGATTTTCAAAAAAATCGAATTTCCTATGAAATGGTTAGAAATATTCGAGCAATCCAAATGCAAGTTAGCAAAATAAATACAGATCACAGTTGATTTTCAATAAAATCGAATTTTCAATGAAATGGTTAGAAATATTCGAGTAATCCAAATGCAAGTTGGCAAAATAAATACAGATCCTGAAGCCTATTGATAGAGCTATTGACCAACGTAATCGGAGCATTTTAGATTTTTGCCGTTCAAAATCTGTGGGCTAAAGCACAGTTGATTTTCAATAAAATCGAATTTTCTATGAAATGGTTAGAAATATTCGAGCAATCCAAATGCAAGTTGGCAAAAAATATACAGATCCTGAAGCCTATTGATACAGCTATTGACCAACGTAATCGGAGCATTTTAGATTTTTGCCGTTCAAAATCTGTGGGCTAAAGCACAGTTGATTTTCAATAAAATCGAATTTTCTAGGAAATGGTTAGAAATATTCGAGCAATCCAAATGCAAGTTGGCAAAATAAATACAGATCCTGAAGCCTATTGATAGAGCTATTGACCAACGTAATCGGAGCATTTTAGATTTTTGCCGTTCAAAATCTGTGGGCTAAAGCACAGTTGATGTTAAATAAAATCGAATTTTCTATGAAATGGTTAGAAATATTCGAGCAATCCAAATGCAAGTTGGCAAAATAAATACAGATCCTGAAGCCTATTGATATAGCTATTGACCAACGTAATCGGAGCATTTTAGATTTTTGCCGTTCAAAATCTGTGGGCTAAAGAACAGTTGATTTTCAATAAAATCGAATTTTCTATGAAATGGTTAGAAATATTCGAGCAATCCAAATGCAAGTTAGCAAAATAAATACAAATCCTGAAGCCTATTGATAGAGCTATTGACCTACGTAATCGGAGCATTCTAGATTTTTGCCGTTCAAAATCTGTGGGCTAAAGCACAGTTGATTTTCAATAAAATCGAATTTTCTATGAAATGGTTAGAAATATTCGAGCAATCCAAATGCAAGTTTTCAAAATAAATACAGATCCTGAAGCCTATTGATAGAGCTATTGACCAACGTAATCGGAGCATTTTAGATTTTTGCCGTTCAAAATCTGTGGGCTAAAGCACAGTTGATTTTCAATAAAATCGAATTTTCTATGAAATGGTTAGAAATATTCGAGCAATCCAAATGCAAGTTGGCAAAATAAATACAGATCCTGAAGCCTATTGATACAGCTATTGCCCAACGTAATCGGGGCATTCTAGATTTTTGCCGTTCAAAATATGTAAGCTAAAGCACAGTTGATTTTCAATAAAATCGAATTTTCTATGAAATGGTTAGAAATATTCGAGCAATCCAAATGCAAGTTAGCAAAATAAATACAAATCCTGAAGCCTATTGATAGAGCTATTGACCAACGTAATCGGAGCATTTTAGATTTTTGCCGTTCAAAATTTGTGGGCAATCCAAACACTTGATTTTCATTAAAAACGAATTTTTTTTGAAATGGTTAGAAATATTAGAGCAATCCAAATGCAAGTTGGCAAAATAAATACAGATCCTGAAGCCTATTGATAGAGCTATTGACCAACGTAATCGGAGCATTTTATATTTTTGCCGTTCAAAATCTGTGGGCTAAAGCACAGTTGATTTTCAATAAAATCGAATTTTCTATGAAATGGTTAGAAATATTCGAGCAATCCAAATGCAAGTTGGCAAAATAAATACAGACCCTGAAGCCTATTGATAGAGCTATTGACCAACGTAATCGGAGCATTTTAGATTTTTGCCGTTCAAAATCTGTGGGCTAAATCACAGTTGATTTTCAATAAAATCGAATTTTCTATGAAATGGTTAGAAATATTCGAGCAATCCAAATGCAAGTTAGCAAAATAAATACAAATCCTGAAGCCTATTGATAGAGCTATTGACCAACGTAATCGGAGCACTTTAGATTTTTGCCGTTCAAAATCTGTGGGCTAAAGCACAGTTGATTTTCAATAAAATCTAATTTTCTATGAAATGGTTAGAAATATTCGAGCAATCCAAATGCAAGTTAGCAAAATAAATACAAATCCTGAAGCCTATTGATAGAGCTATTGACCAACGTAATCGGAGCACTTTAGATTTTTGCCGTTCAAAATCTGTGGGCTAAAGCACAGTTGATTTTCAATAAAATCGAATTTTCTATGAAATGGTTAGAAATATTCGAGCAATCCAAATGCAAGTTAGCAAAATAAATACAAATCCTGAAGCCTATTGATAGAGCTATTGACCTACGTAATCGGAGCATTCTAGATTTTTGCCGTTCAAAATCTGTGGGCTAAAGCACAGTTGATTTTCAATAAAATCGAATTTTCTAGGAAATGGTTAGAAATATTCGAGCAATCCAAATGCAAGTTGGCAAAATAAATACAGATCCTGAAGCCTATTGATAGAGCTATTGACCAACGTAATTGGAGCATTTTAGATTTTTGCCGTTCAAAATCTGTGGGCTAAAGCACAGTTGATTTTCAATAAAATCGAATTTTCTATGAAATGGTTAGAAATATTCAAGCAATCCAAATGCAAGTTGGCAAAATAAATACAGATCACAGTTGATTTTCAATAAAATCGAATTTTCAATGAAATGGTTAGAAATATTTGAGTAATCCAAATGCAAGTTGGCAAAATAAATACAGATCCTGAAGCCTATTGATAGAGCTATTGACCAACGTAATCGGAGCATTTTAGATTTTTGCCGTTCAAAATCTGTGGGCTAAAGCACAGTTGATTTTCAATAAAATCGAATTTTCTATGAAATGGTTAGAAATATTCGAGCAATCCAAATGCAAGTTGGCAAAATAAATACAGATCCTGAAGCCTATTGATAGAGCTATTGACCAACGTAATCGGGGCATTTTAGATTTTTGCCGTTCAAAATCTGTGGGCTAGAGCACAGTTGATTTTCAATTAAATCGAATTTTCTATGAAATGTTTAGAAATATTCGAGCAATCCAAATGCATTTTGGCAATATAAATACAGATCCTGAAGCCTATTGATAGAGCTATTGACCAACGTAATCGGAGCATTCTAGATTTTTGCCGTTCAAAATCTGTGGGCTAAAGCACAGTTGATTTTCAATAAAATCGAATTTTCCATGAAATGGTTAGAAATATTCGAGCAATGCAAATGCAAGTTGGCAAAATAAATACAGATCCTGAAGCCTATTGATACAGCTATTGACCAACGTAATCGGAGCATTTTAGATATTTGCCGTTCAAAATCTGTGGGCTAAAGCACAGTTGATTTTCAATAAAATCGAATTTTCTATGAAATGGTTAGAAATATTCGAGCAATCCAAATGCAAGTTGGCAAAATAAATACAGATCCTGAAGCCTATTAATAGAGCTATTGACCAACGTAATCGGAGCATTTTATATTTTTGCCGTTCAAAATCTGTGGGCTAAAGCACAGTTGATTTTCAATAAAATCGAATTTTCTATGAAATGGTTAGAAATATTCGAGCAATCCAAATGCAAGTTGGCAAAATAAATACAGACCCTGAAGCCTATTGATAGAGCTATTGACCAACGTAATCGGAGCATTTTAGATTTTTGCCGTTCAAAATCTGTGGGCTAAATCACAGTTGATTTTCAATAAAATCGAATTTTCTATGAAATGGTTAGAAATATTCGAGCAATACAAATGCAAGTTAGCAAAATAAATACAAATCCTGAAGCCTATTGATAGAGCTATTGACCAACGTAATCGGAGCACTTTAGATTTTTGCCGTTCAAAATCTGTGGGCTAAAGCACAGTTGATTTTCAATAAAATCTAATTTTATATGAAATGGTTAGAAATATTCGAGCAATCCAAATGCAAGTTAGCAAAATAAATACAAATCCTGAAGCCTATTGATAGAGCTATTGACCAACGTAATCGGAGCACTTTAGATTTTTGCCGTTCAAAATCTGTGGGCTAAAGCACAGTTGATTTTCAATAAAATCGAATTTTCTATGAAATGGTTAGAAATATTCGAGCAATCCAAATGCAAGTTAGCAAAATAAATACAAATCCTGAAGCCTATTGATAGAGCTATTGACCTACGTAATCGGAGCATTCTAGATTTTTGCCGTTCAAAATCTGTGGGCTTAAGCACAGTTGATTTTCAATAAAATCGAATTTTCTAGAAATGGTTAGAAATATTCGAGCAATCCAAATGCAAGTTGGCAAAATAAATACAGATCCTGAAGCCTATTGATAGAGCTATTGACCAACGTAATCGGAGCATTTTAGATTTTTGCCGTTCAAAATCTGTGGGCTAAAGCACAGTTGATTTTCAATAAAATCGAATTTTCTATGAAATGGTTAGAAATATTCAAGCAATCCAAATGCAAGTTGGCAAAATAAATACAGATCACAGTTGATTTTCAATAAAATCGAATTTTCAATGAAATGGTTAGAAATATTTGAGTAATCCAAATGCAAGTTGGCAAAATAAATACAGATCCTGAAGCCTATTGATAGAGCTATTGACCAACGTAATCGGAGCATTTTAGATTTTTGCCGTTCAAAATCTGTGGGCTAAAGCACAGTTGATTTTCAATAAAATCGAATTTTCTATGAAATGGTTAGAAATATTCGAGCAATCCAAATGCAAGTTAGCAAAATAAATACAGATCCTGAAGCCTATTGATAGAGCTATTGACCAACGTAATCGGGGCATTTTAGATTTTTGCCGTTCAAAATCTGTGGGCTAAAGCACAGTTGATTTTCAATTAAATCGAATTTTCTATGAAATGTTTAGAAATATTCGAGCAACATAAATGCATTTTGGCAATATAAATACAGATCCTGAAGCCTATTGATAGAGCTATTGACCAACGTAATCGGAGCATTCTAGATTTTTGCCGTTCAAAATCTGTGGGCTAAAGCACAGTTGATTTTCAATAAAATCGAATTTTCCATGAAATGGTTAAAAATATTCGAGCAATCCAAATGCAAGTTGGCAAAATAAATACAGATCCTGAAGCCTATTGATACAGCTATTGACCAACGTAATCGGAGCATTTTAGATATTTGTCGTTCAAAATCTGTGGGCTAAAGCACAGGTTAGAAATATTCGAGCAATCCAAATGCAAGTTAGCAAAATAAATACAGATCCTGAAGCCTATTGATAGAGCTATTGACCAACGTAATCGGAGCAGTTTATATTTTTGCCGTTCAAAATCTGTGGGCTAAAGCACAGTTGATTTTCAATAAAATCGAATTTTCTAGGAAATGGTTAGAAATATTCGAGCAATCCAAATGCAAGTTGGCAAAATCAATACAGATCCTAAAGCCTATTGATAGAGCTATTGACCAACGTAATCGGAGCATTTTAGATTTTTGCCGTCCAAAATCTGTGGGCTAAAGCACAGTTGATTTTCAATCAAATCGACTTTTCTATGAAATGGTTAGAAATATTCGAGCAATCCAAATGCAAGTTGGCAAAATAAATACAGATCCTGAAGCCTATTGATACAGCTATTGACCAACGTAATCGGAGCATTTTAGGTTTTTGCCGTTCAAAATCTGTGGGCTAAAGCACAGTTGATTTTCAATAAAATCGAATTTTCTAGGAAATGGTTAAAAATATTCGAGCAATCCAAATGCAAGTTGGCAAAATAAATACAGATCCTGAAGCCTATTGATAGAGCTATTGACCAACGTAATCGGAGCATTTTATATTTTTGCCGTTCAAAATCTGTGGGCTAAAGCACAGTTGATTTTCAATAAAATCGAATTTTTTATGAAATGGTTAGAAATACTCGAGCAATCCAAATGCAAGTTGGCAAAATAAATACAGACCCTGAAGCCTATTGATAGAGCTATTGACCAACGTAATCGGAGCATTTTAGATTTTTGCCGTTCAAAATCTGTGGGCTAAATCACAGTTGATTTTCAATCAAATCGAATTTTCTATGAAATGGTTAGAAATATTCGAGCAATCCAAATGCAAGTTAGCAAAATAAATACAGATCCTGAAGCCTATTGATAGAGCTATTGACCAACGTAATCGGAGCATTTTAGATTTTTGCCGTTCAAAATCTGTGGGCACAGTTGATTTTCAATAAAATCGAATTTTCTATGAAATGGTTAGAAATATTCGAGCAATCCAAATGCAAGTTAGCAAAATAAATACAGATCACAGTTGATTTTCAATAAAATCGAATTTTCAATGAAATGGTTAGAAATATTTGAGTAATCCAAATGCAAGTTGGCAAAATAAATACAGATCCTGAAGCCTATTGATAGAGCTATTGACCAACGTAATCGGAGCATTTTAGATTTTTGCCGTTCAAAATCTGTGGGCTAAAGCACTGTTGGTTTTTAATAGAATCGAATTTTCTATGAAATGGTTAGAAATATTCGAGCAATCCAAATGCAAGTTAGCAAATTAAATACAGATCCTGAAGCCTATTGATAGAGCTATTGACCAACGTAATCGGAGCATTTTAGATTTTTGCCGTTCAAAATCTAAGGGCAATCCAAACAGTTGATTTTCATTTAAAACGAATTTTTTTTGAAATGGTTAGAAATATTCGAGCAATCCAAATGCAAGTTCGCAAAATAAATACAGATCACAGTTGATTTTCAATAAAATCGAATTTTCAATGAAATGGTTAGAAATATTTGAGTAATCCAAATGCAAGTTGGCAAAATAAATACAGATCCTGAAGCCTATTGATAGAGCTATTGACCAACGTAATCGGAGCATTTTAGATTTTTGCCGTTCAAAATCTGTGGGCTAAAGCACAGTTGATTTTCAATAAATCGAATTTTCTATGAAATGGTTAGAAATATTCGAGCAATCCAAATGCAAGTTAGCAAAATAAATACAAATCCTGAAGCCTATTGATAGAGCTATTGACCAACGTAATCGGAGCATTTTAGATTTTTGCCGTTCAAAATCTGTGGGCTAAAGCACAGTTGATTTTCAATAAAATCGAATTTTCTATGAAATGGTTAGAAATATTCGAGCAATCCAAATGCAAGTTATAAAATAAATACAGATCCTGAAGCCTATTGATACAGCTATTGACCAACGTAATCGGAGCATTTTAGATTTTTGCCGTTCAAAATCTGTGGGCTAAAGCACAGTTGATTTTCAATAAAATCGAATTTTCTAGGAAATGGTTAGAAATATTCGAGCAATCCAAATGCAAGTTGGCAAAATAAATACAGATCCTGAAGCCTATTGATAGAGCTATTGACCAACGTAATCGGAGCATTTTAGATTTTTGCCGTTCAAAATCTGTGGGCTAAAGCACAGTTGATTTTCAATACAATCGAATTTTCTAAGAAATGGTTAGCAATATTCGAGCAATCCAAATGCAAGTTGGCAAAATAAATACAGATCCTGAAGCCTATTGATACAGCATTTGACCAACTTAATCGGAGCATTTTAGGTTTTTGCCGTTCAAAATCTGTGGGCTAAAGCACAGTTGATTTTCAATAAAATCGAATTTTCTATGAAATGGTTAGAAATATTCGAGTAATCCAAATGCAAGTTGGCAAAATAAATACAGATCCTGAAGCCTATTGATAGAGCTATTGACCAACGTAATCGGAGCATTTTAGATTTTTGCCGTTCAAAATCTGTGGGCTAAAGCACAGTTGATTTTCAATAAAATCGAATTTTCTATGAAATGGTTAGAAATATTCGAGCAATCCAAATGCAAGTTGGCAAAATAAATACAGATCCTGAACCCTATTGATCGAGCTATTGACCAACGTAATCGGAGCATTTTAGATTTTTGCCGTTCAAAATCTGTGGGCTAAAGCACAGTTGATTTTCAATAAAATCGAATTTTCTATGAAATGGTTAGAAATATTCGAGCAATCCAAATGCAAGTTGGCAAAATAAATACAGATCCTGAAGCCTATTGATACAGCTATTGACCAACGTAATCGGAGCATTTTAGATTTTTGCCGTTCAAAATCTGTGGGCTAAAGCACAGTTGATTTTCAATAAAATCGAATTTTCAATGAAATGGTTAGAAATATTCGAGCAATCCAAATGCAAGTTGGCAAACTAAATACAGATCCTGAACCCCATTGATAGAGCTATTGACCAACGTAATCGGAGCATTTTAGATTTTTGCAGTTCAAAATCTGTGGGCTAAGGCGCAGTTAATTTTCAATAAAATCGAATTTTCTATGAAATGGTTAGAAATATTCAAGCAATCCAAATGCAAGTTGGCAAAATAAATACAGATCCTGAAGCCTATTGATACAGCTATTGACCAACGTAATCGGAGCATTTTAGATTTTTGCCGTTCAAAATCTGTGGGCTAAAGCACAGTTGATTTTCAATAAAATCGAATTTTCTAGGAAATGGTTAGAAATATTCGAGCAATCCAAATGCAAGTTAGCAAAATAAATACAGATCCTGAAGCCTATTGATAGAGCTATTGACCAACGTAATCGGAGCATTTTAGATTTTTGCCGTTCAAAATCTGTGGGCTTTAGCACAGTTGATTTTCAATAAAATCGAATTTTCTATAAAATGGTTAGAAATATTCGAGCAATCCAAATGCAAGTTGGCAAAATAAATACAGATCCTGAAGCCTATTGATAGAGCTATTGACCAACGTAATCGGAGCATTTTAGATTTTTGCCGTTCAAAATCTGTGGGCTAAAGCACAGTTGATTTTCAATAAAATCGAATTTTCTATGAAATGGTTAGAAATATTCGAGCAATCCAAATGCAAGTTGGCAAAATAAATACAGATCCTAAAGCCTATTGATACAGCTATTGACCAACGTAATCGGAGCATTTTAGATTTTTGCCGTTCAAAATATGTGGGCTAAAGCACAGTTGATTTTCAATAAAATCGAATTTTCTATGAAATGGTTAGAAATATTCGAGCAATCCAAATGCAAGTTTTCAAAATAAATATAGATCCTGAAGCCTATTGATAGAGCTATTGACCAACGTAATCGGAGCATTTTAGATTTTTGCCGTTCAAAATCTGTGGGCTATAGCACAGTTGATTTTCAATTAAATCGAATTTTCTATGAAATGGTTAGAAATATTCGAGCAATCCAAATGCAAGTTGGCAAAATAAATACAGATCCTGAAGCCTATTGATAGAGCTATTGACCAACGTAATCGGAGCATTTTACATTTTTGCCGTTCAAAATCTGTGGGCTAAAGCACAGTTGATTTTCAATAAAATCGAATTTTCTATGAAATGGTTAGAAATATTCGAGCAATCCAAATGCAAGTTAGCAAAATAAATACAGATCACAGTTGATTTTCAATAAAATCGAATTTTCAATGAAATGATTAGAAATATTCGAGTAATCCAAATGCAAGTTGGCAAAATAAATACAGATCCTGAAGCCTATTGATAGAGCTATTGACCAACGTAATCGGAGCATTTTAGATTTTTGCCGTTCAAAATCTGTGGGCTAAAGCACAGTTGATTTTCAATAAAATCGAATTTTCTATGAAATGGTTAGAAATATTCGAGCAATCCAAATGCAAGTTAGCAAATTAAATACAGATCCTGAAGCCTATTGATAGAGCTATTGACCAACGTAATCGGAGCATTTTAGATTTTTGCCGTTCAAAATCTGTGGGCTAAAGCACAGTTGATTTTCAATAAAATCGAATTTTCTATGAAATGGTTAGAAATATTCGAGCAATCCAAATGCAAGTTGGCAAAAAATATACAGATCCTGAAGCCTATTGATACAGCTATTGACCAACGTAATCGGAGCATTTTAGATTTTTGCCGTTCAAAATCTGTGGGCTAAAGCACAGTTGATGTTAAATAAAATCGAATTTTCTAGGAAATGGTTTGAAATATTCGAGCAATCCAAATGCAAGTTGGCAAAATAAATACAGATCCTGAAGCCTATTGATATAGCTATTGACCAACGTAATCGGAGCATTCTAGATTTTTGCCGTTCAAAATCTGTGGGCTAAAGCACAGTTGATTTTCAATAAAATCGAATTTTCCATGAAATGGTTAAAAATATTCGAGCAATCCAAATGCAAGTTGGCAAAATAAATACAGATCCTAAAGCCTATTGATACAGCTATTGCCCAACGTAATCGGAGCATTCTAGATTTTTGCCGTTCAAAATATGTAAGCTAAAGCACATTTGATTTTCAATAAAATCGAATTTTCTATGAAATGGTTAGAAATATTCGAGCAATCCAAATGCAAGTTAGCAAAATAAATACAAATCCTGAAGCCTATTGATAGAGCTATTGACCAACGTAATCGGAGCACTTTAGATTTTTGCCGTTCAAAATCTGTGGGCTAAAGCACAGTTGATTTTCAATAAAATGGAATTTTCTATGAAATGGTTAGAAATATTCGAGCAATCCAAATGCAAGTTAGCAAAATAAATACAAATCCTGAAGCCTATTGATAGAGCTATTGACCTACGTAATCGGAGCATTCTAGATTTTTGCCGTTCAAAATCTGTGGGCTAAAGCACAGTTGATTTTCAATAAAATCGAATTTTCTAGGAAATGGTTAGAAATACTCGAGCAATCCAAATGCAAGTTGGCAAAATAAATACAGATCCTGAAGCCTATTGATAGAGCTATTGACCAACGTAATCGGAGCATTTTAGATTTTTGCCGTTCAAAATCTGTGGGCTAAAGCACAGTTGATTTTCAATAAAATCGAATTTTCTATGAAATGGTTAGAAATATTCAAGCAATCCAAATGCAAGTTGGCAAAATAAATACAGATCACAGTTGATTTTCAATAAAATCGAATTTTTAATGAAATGGTTAGAAATATTCGAGTAATCCAAATGCAAGTTGGCAAAATAAATACTGATCCTGAAGCCTATTGATAGAGCTATTGACCAACGTAATCGGAGCATTTTAGATTTTTGCCGTTCAAAATCTGTGGGCTAAAGCACAGTTGATTTTCAATAAAATCGAATTTTCTATGAAATGGTTAGAAATATTCGAGCAATCCAAATGCAAGTTGGCAAAATAAATACAGATCCTGAAGCCTATTGATAGAGCTATTGACCAACGTAATCGGAGCATTTTACATTTTTGCCGTTCAAAATCTGTGGGCTAAAGCACAGTTGATTTTCAATAAAATCGAATTTTCTATGAAATGGTTAGAAATATTCGAGCAATCCAAATGCAAGTTAGCAAAATAAATACAGATCACAGTTGATTTTCAATAAAATCGAATTTTCAATGAAATGATTAGAAATATTCGAGTAATCCAAATGCAAGTTGGCAAAATAAATACAGATCCTGAAGCCTATTGATAGAGCTATTGACCAACGTAATCGGAGCATTTTAGATTTTTGCCGTTCAAAATCTGTGGGCTAAAGCACAGTTGATTTTCAATAAAATCGAATTTTCTATGAAATGGTTAGAAATATTCGAGCAATCCAAATGCAAGTTAGCAAATTAAATACAGATCCTGAAGCCTATTGATAGAGCTATTGACCAACGTAATCGGAGCATTTTAGATTTTTGCCGTTCAAAATCTGTGGGCTAAAGCACAGTTGATTTTCAATAAAATCGAATTTTCTATGAAATGGTTAGAAATATTCGAGCAATCCAAATGCAAGTTGGCAAAAAATATACAGATCCTGAAGCCTATTGATACAGCTATTGACCAACGTAATCGGAGCATTTTAGATTTTTGCCGTTCAAAATCTGTGGGCTAAAGCACAGTTGATGTTAAATAAAATCGAATTTTCTAGGAAATGGTTTGAAATATTCGAGCAATCCAAATGCAAGTTGGCAAAATAAATACAGATCCTGAAGCCTATTGATATAGCTATTGACCAACGTAATCGGAGCATTCTAGATTTTTGCCGTTCAAAATCTGTGGGCTAAAGCACAGTTGATTTTCAATAAAATCGAATTTTCCATGAAATGGTTAAAAATATTCGAGCAATCCAAATGCAAGTTGGCAAAATAAATACAGATCCTAAAGCCTATTGATACAGCTATTGCCCAACGTAATCGGAGCATTCTAGATTTTTGCCGTTCAAAATATGTAAGCTAAAGCACATTTGATTTTCAATAAAATCGAATTTTCTATGAAATGGTTAGAAATATTCGAGCAATCCAAATGCAAGTTAGCAAAATAAATACAAATCCTGAAGCCTATTGATAGAGCTATTGACCAACGTAATCGGAGCACTTTAGATTTTTGCCGTTCAAAATCTGTGGGCTAAAGCACAGTTGATTTTCAATAAAATGGAATTTTCTATGAAATGGTTAGAAATATTCAAGCAATCCAAATGCAAGTTGGCAAAATAAATACAGATCCTGAAGCCTATTGATAGAGCTATTGACCAACGTAATCGGAGCATTTTAGATTTTTGCCGTTCAAAATCTGTGGGCTAAAGCACAGTTGATTTTCAATAAAATCGAATTTTCTATGAAATGGTTAGAAATATTCAAGCAATCCAAATGCAAGTTGGCAAAATAAATACAGATCACAGTTGATTTTCAATAAAATCGAATTTTTAATGAAATGGTTAGAAATATTCGAGTAATCCAAATGCAAGTTGGCAAAATAAATACTGATCCTGAAGCCTATTGATAGAGCTATTGACCAACGTAATCAGAGCATTTTAGATTTTTGCCGTTCAAAATCTGTGGGCTAAAGCACAGTTGATTTTCAATAAAATCGAATTTTCTATGAAATGGTTAGAAATATTCGAGCAATCCAAATGCAAGTTGGCAAAATAAATACAGATCCTGAAGCCTATTGATAGAGCTATTGACCAACGTAATCGGGGCATTTTAGATTTTTGCCGTTCAAAATCTGTGGGCTAAAGCACAGTTGATTTTCAATTAAATCGAATTTTCTATGAAATGTTTAGAAATATTCGAGCAATCCAAATGCAAGTTGGCAATATAAATACAGATCCTGAAGCCTATTGATAGAGCTATTGACCAACGTAATCGGAGCATTCTAGATTTTTGCCGTTCAAAATCTGTGGGCTAAAGCACAGTTGATTTTCAATAAAATCGAATTTTCCATGAAATGGTTAAAAATATTCGAGCAATCCAAATGCAAGTTGGCAAAATAAATACAGATCCTGAAGCCTATTGATACAGCTATTGACCAACGTAATCGGAGCATTTTAGATTTTTGCCGTTCAAAATCTGTGGGCTAAAGCACAGTTGATTTTCAATAAAATCGAATTTTCTATGAAATGGTTAGAAATATTCGAGCAATCCAAATGCAAGTTGGCAAAATAAATACAGATCCTGAAGCCTATTGATAGAGCTATTGACCAACGTAATCGGAGCATTTTAGATTTTTGCCGTTTAAAATCTGTGGGCTAAAGCACAGTTGATTTTTCAATAAAATCGAATTTTCTAGGAAATGGTTAGAAATATTCGAGCAATCCAAATGCAAGTTGGCAAAATAAATACAGATCCTGAAGCCTATTGATAGAGCTATTGACCAACGTAATCGGAGCATTTTAGATTTTTGCCGTTCAAAATCTGTGGGCTAAAGCACAGTTGATTTTCAATAAAATTGAATTTTCTATGAAATGGTTAGAAATATTCGAGCAATCCAAATGCAAGTTGGCAAAATAAATACAGATCCTTAAGCCTATTGATACAGCTATTGACCAACGTAATCGGAGCATTCTAGATTTTTGCCGTTCAAAATATGTGGGCTAAAGCACAGTTGATTTTCAATAAAATCGAATTTTCTATGAAATGGTTAGAAATATTCGAGCAATCCAAATGCAAGTTTTCAAAATAAATATAGATCCTGAAGCCTATTGATAGAGCTATTGACCAACGTAATCGGAGCATTTTAGATTTTTGCCGTTCAAAATCTGTGGGCTATAGCACAGTTGATTTTCAATAAAATCGAATTTTCTATGAAATGGTTAGAAATATTCGAGCAATCCAAATGCAAGTTGGCAAAATAAATACAGATCCTGAAGCCTATTGATAGAGCTATTGACCAACGTAATCGGAGCATTTTAGATTTTTGCCGTTCAAAATCTGTGGGCTAAAGCACAGTTGATTTTCAATAAAATCGAATTTTCTATGAAATGGTTAGAAATATTCGAGCAATCCAAATGCAAGTTAGCAAAATAAATACAGATCACAGTTGATTTTCAATAAAATCGAATTTTCAATGAAATGATTAGAAATATTCGAGTAATCCAAATGCAAGTTGGCAAAATAAATACAAATCCTGAAGCCTATTGATAGAGCTATTGACCAACGTAATCGGAGCATTTTAGATTTGTGCCGTTCAAAATCTGTGGGCTAAAGCACAGTTGATTTTCAATAAAATCGAATTTTCTATGAAATGGTTAGAAATATTCGAGCAATCCAAATGCAAGTTGGCAAAATAAATACAGATCCTGAAGCCTATTGATACAGCTATTGACCAACGTAATCGGAGCATTTTAGATTTTTGCCGTTCAAAATCTGTGGGCTAAAGCACAGTTGATTTTCAATAAAATCGAATTTTCTATGAAATGGTTAGAAATATTCGAGCAATCCAAATGCAAGTTGGCAAAATAAATACAGATCCTGAAGCCTATTGATAGAGCTATTGACCAACGTAATCGGAGCATTTTAGATTTTTGCCGTTCAAAATCTGTGGGCTAAAGCACAGTTGATTTTCAATAAAATCGAATTTTCTATGAAATGGTTAGAAATATTCGAGCAATCCAAATGCAAGTTGGCAAAATAAATACAGATCCTGAAGCCTATTGATAGAGCTATTGACCAACGTAATCGGGGCATTTTAGATTTTTGCCGTTCAAAATCTGTGGGCTAAAGCACAGTTGATTTTCAATTAAATCGAATTTTCTATGAAATGTTTAGAAATATTCGAGCAATCCAAATGCAAGTTGGCAATATAAATACTGATCCTGAAGCCTATTGATAGAGCTATTGACCAACGTAATCGGAGCATTCTAGATTTTTGCCGTTCAAAATCTGTGGGCTAAAGCACAGTTGATTTTCAATAAAATCGAATTTTCCATGAAATGGTTAAAAATATTCGAGCAATCCAAATGCAAGTTGGCAAAATAAATACAGATCCTGAAGCCTATTGATAGAGCTATTGACCAACGTAATCGGGGCATTTTAGATTTTTGCCGTTCAAAATCTGTGGGCTAAAGCACAGTTGATTTTCAATTAAATCGAATTTTCTATGAAATGTTTAGAAATATTCGAGCAATCCAAATGCAAGTTGGCAAAATAAATACAGATCCTGAAGCCTATTGATAGAGCTATTGACCAACGTAATCGGGGCATTTTAGATTTTTGCCGTTCAAAATCTGTGGGCTAAAGCACAGTTGATTTTCAATTAAATCGAATTTTCTATGAAATGTTTAGAAATATTCGAGCAATCCAAATGCAAGTTGGCAATATAAATACAGATCCTGAAGCCTATTGATAGAGCTATTGACCAACGTAATCGGAGCATTCTAGATTTTTGCCGTTCAAAATCTGTGGGCTAAAGCACAGTTGATTTTCAATAAAATCGAATTTTCTATGAAATGGTTAGAAATATTCGAGCAATCCAAATGCAAGTTGGCAAAATAAATACAGATCCTGAAGCCTATTGATAGAGCTATTGACCAACGTAATCGGAGCATTTTAGATTTTTGCCGTTCAAAATCTGTGGGCTAAAGCACAGTTGATTTTCAATAAAATCGAATTTTCTATGAAATGGTTAGAAATATTCGAGCAATCCAAATGCAAGTCGGTAAAATAAATACAGATCCTGAAGCCTATTGATAGAGCTATTGACCAACGTAATCGGAGCATTTTAGATTTTTGCCGTTCAAAATCTGTGGGGTAAAGCACAGTTGATTTTCAATAAAATCGAATTTTCTATGAAATGGTTAGAAATATTCGAGCAATCCAAATGCAAGTCGGCAAAATAAATACAGATCCTGAAGCCTATTGATAGAGCTATTGACCAACGTAATCGGAGCATTTTAGATTTTTGCCGTCCAAAATCTGTGGGCTAAAGCACAGTTGATTTTCAATCAAATCGACTTTTCTATGAAATGGTTAGAAATATTCGAGCAATTCAAATGCAAGTTGGCAAAATAAATACAGATCCTGAAGCCTATTAATAAGCTAGTGACCAACGTAATCGGAGCATTTTAGATTTTTGCCGTTCAAAATTTGTGGGCAATCCAAACAGTTGATTTTCAATAAAAACGATTTTTTTTTGAAATGGTTAGAAATATTCGAGCAATCCAAATGCAAGTTGGCAAAATAAATACAGATCCTGAAGCCTATTGATACAGCTATTGACCAACGTAATCGGAGCATTTTAGATTTTTGCCGTTCAAAATCTGTGGGCTAAAGCACAGTTGATTTTCAATAAAATCGAATTTTCTAGGAAATGGTTAGAAATATTCGAGCAATCCAAATGCAAGTTGGCAAAATAAATACAGATCCTGAAGCCTATTGATAGAGCTATTGACCAACGTAATCGGAGCATTTTAGATTTTTGCCGTTCAAAATCTGTGGGCTAAAGCACAGTTGATTTTTAATAAAATCGAATTTTCTAGGAAATGGTTAGAAATATTCGAGCAATCCAAATGCAAGTTGGCAAAATAAATACAGATCCTGAAGCCTATTGATAGAGCTATTGACCAACGTAATCGGAGCATTTTAGATTTTTGCCGTTCAAAATCTGTGGGCTAAAGCACAGTTGATTTTCAATAAAATCGAATTTTCTATGAAATGGTTAGAAATATTCGAGCAATCCAAATGCAAGTTGGCAAAATAAATACAGATCCTGAAGCCTATTGATAGAGCTATTGACCAACGTAATCGGAGCATTTTAGATTTTTGCCGTTCAAAATTTGTGGGCAATCCAAACAGTTGATTTTCATTAAAAACGAATTTTTTTTGAAATGGTTAGAAATATTCGAGCAATCCAAATGCAAGTTGGCAAAATAAATACAGATCCTGAAGCCTATTGATACAGCTATTGACCAACGTAATCGGAGCATTTTAGATTTTTGCCATTCAAAATTTGTGGGCAATCCAAACAGTTAATTTTCAATAAAATCGAATTTTCTAGGAAATGGTTAAAAATATTCGAGCAATCCAAATGCAAGTTGGCAAAATAAATACAGATCCTAAAGCCTATTGATACAGCTATTGACCAACGTAATCGGAGCATTCTAGATTTTTGCCGTTCAAAATATGTAAGCTAAAGCACAGTTGATTTTCAATAAAATCGAATTTTCTACGAAATGGTTAGAAATATTCGAGCAATCCAAATGCAAGATAGCAAAATAAATACAAATCCTGAAGCCTATTGATACAGCTATTGACCAACGTAATCGGAGCATTTTAGATTTTTGCCGTTCAAAATCTGTGGGCTAAAGCACAGTTGATTTTCAATAAAATCGAATTTTCTATGAAATGGTTAGAAATATTCGAGCAATCCAAATGCAAGTTGGCAAAATAAATACAGATCCTGAAGCCTATTGATAGAGCTATTGACCAACGTAATCGGAGCATTTTAGATTTTTGCCGTTCAAAATCTGTGGGCTAAAGCACAGTTGATTTTCAATAAAATCGAATTTTCTATGAAATGGTTAGAAATATTCGAGCAATCCAAATGCAAGTCAGTAAAATAAATACAGATCCTGAAGCCTATTGATAGAGCTATTGACCAACGTAATCGGAGCATTTTAGATTTTTGCCGTTCAAAATCTGTGGGCTAAAGCACAGTTGATTTTCAATAAAATCGAATTTTCTATGAAATGGTTAAAAATATTCGAGCAATCCAAATGCAAGTTGGCAAAATAAATACAGATCCTTAAGCCTATTGATAGAGCTATTGACCAACGTAATCGGAGCATTTTAGATTTTTGCCGTTCAAAATCTGTGAGCTAAAGCACAGTTGATTTTCAATTAAATCGAATTTTCTATGAAATGGTTAGAAATATTCGAGCAATCCAAATGCAAGTTGGCAAAATAAATACAGATCCTGAAGCCTATTGATAGAGCTATTGACCAACGTAATCGGAGCATTTTAGATTTTTGCCGTTCAAAATATGTGGGCTAAAGCACAGTTGATTTTCAATAAAATCGAATTTTCTTTGAAATGGTTAGAAATATTCGAGCAATCCAAATGCAAGTTTTCAAAATAAATACAGATCCTGAAGCCTATTGATAGAGCTATTGACCAACGTAATCGGAGCATTTTAGATTTTTGCCGTTCAAAATTTGTGGGCAATCCAAACAGTTGATTTTCATTAAAAACGAATTTTTTTTGAAATGGTTAGAAATATTCGAGCAATCCAAATGCAAGTTGGCATAATAAATACAGATCCTGAAGCCTATTGATACAGCTATTGACCAACGTAATCGGAGCATTTTAGATTTTTGCCGTTCAAAATCTGTGGGCTAAAGCACTGTTGATTTTCAATAAAATCGAATTTTCTATGAAATGGTTAGAAATATTCGAGCAATCCAAATGCAAGTTGGCAAAATAAATACAGATCCTGAAGCCTATTGATACAGCTATTGACCAACGTAATCGGAGCATTTTAGATTTTTGCCGTTCAAAATCTGTGGGCTAAAGCACAGTTGATTTTCAATAAAATCGAATTTTCTATGAAATGGTTAGAAATATTCGAGCAATCCAAATGCAAGTTGGCAAAATAAATACAGATCCTGAAGCCTATTGATAGAGCTATTGACCAACGTAATCGGAGCATTTTAGATTTTTGCCGTTCAAAATCTGTGGGCTAAAGCACAGTTGATTTTCAATAAAATCGAATTTTCTATGAAATGGTTAGAAATATTCGAGCAATCCAAATGCAAGTTGGCAAAATAAATACAGATCCTGAAGCCTATTGATAGAGCTATTGACCAACGTAATCGGGGCATTTTAGATTTTTGCCGTTCAAAATCTGTGGGCTAAAGCACAGTTGATTTTCAATTAAATCGAATTTTCTATGAAATGTTTAGAAATATTCGAGCAATCCAAATGCAAGTTGGCAATATAAATACTGATCCTGAAGCCTATTGATAGAGCTATTGACCAACGTAATCGGAGCATTCTAGATTTTTGCCGTTCAAAATCTGTGGGCTAAAGCACAGTTGATTTTCAATAAAATCGAATTTTCCATGAAATGGTTAAAAATATTCGAGCAATCCAAATGCAAGTTGGCAAAATAAATACAGATCCTGAAGCCTATTGATAGAGCTATTGACCAACGTAATCGGGGCATTTTAGATTTTTGCCGTTCAAAATCTGTGGGCTAAAGCACAGTTGATTTTCAATTAAATCGAATTTTCTATGAAATGTTTAGAAATATTCGAGCAATCCAAATGCAAGTTGGCAAAATAAATACAGATCCTGAAGCCTATTGATAGAGCTATTGACCAACGTAATCGGGGCATTTTAGATTTTTGCCGTTCAAAATCTGTGGGCTAAAGCACAGTTGATTTTCAATTAAATCGAATTTTCTATGAAATGTTTAGAAATATTCGAGCAATCCAAATGCAAGTTGGCAATATAAATACAGATCCTGAAGCCTATTGATAGAGCTATTGACCAACGTAATCGGAGCATTCTAGATTTTTGCCGTTCAAAATCTGTGGGCTAAAGCACAGTTGATTTTCAATAAAATCGAATTTTCTATGAAATGGTTAGAAATATTCGAGCAATCCAAATGCAAGTTGGCAAAATAAATACAGATCCTGAAGCCTATTGATAGAGCTATTGACCAACGTAATCGGAGCATTTTAGATTTTTGCCGTTCAAAATCTGTGGGCTAAAGCACAGTTGATTTTCAATAAAATCGAATTTTCTATGAAATGGTTAGAAATATTCGAGCAATCCAAATGCAAGTCGGTAAAATAAATACAGATCCTGAAGCCTATTGATAGAGCTATTGACCAACGTAATCGGAGCATTTTAGATTTTTGCCGTTCAAAATCTGTGGGGTAAAGCACAGTTGATTTTCAATAAAATCGAATTTTCTATGAAATGGTTAGAAATATTCGAGCAATCCAAATGCAAGTCGGCAAAATAAATACAGATCCTGAAGCCTATTGATAGAGCTATTGACCAACGTAATCGGAGCATTTTAGATTTTTGCCGTCCAAAATCTGTGGGCTAAAGCACAGTTGATTTTCAATCAAATCGACTTTTCTATGAAATGGTTAGAAATATTCGAGCAATTCAAATGCAAGTTGGCAAAATAAATACAGATCCTGAAGCCTATTAATAAGCTAGTGACCAACGTAATCGGAGCATTTTAGATTTTTGCCGTTCAAAATTTGTGGGCAATCCAAACAGTTGATTTTCATTAAAAACGATTTTTTTTTGAAATGGTTAGAAATATTCGAGCAATCCAAATGCAAGTTGGCAAAATAAATACAGATCCTGAAGCCTATTGATACAGCTATTGACCAACGTAATCGGAGCATTTTAGATTTTTGCCGTTCAAAATCTGTGGGCTAAAGCACAGTTGATTTTCAATAAAATCGAATTTTCTAGGAAATGGTTAGAAATATTCGAGCAATCCAAATGCAAGTTGGCAAAATAAATACAGATCCTGAAGCCTATTGATAGAGCTATTGACCAACGTAATCGGAGCATTTTAGTTTTTTGCCGTTCAAAATCTGTGGGCTAAAGCACAGTTGATTTTTAATAAAATCGAATTTTCTAGGAAATGGTTAGAAATATTCGAGCAATCCAAATGCAAGTTGGCAAAATAAATACAGATCCTGAAGCCTATTGATAGAGCTATTGACCAACGTAATCGGAGCATTTTAGATTTTTGCCGTTCAAAATCTGTGGGCTAAAGCACAGTTGATTTTCAATAAAATCGAATTTTCTATGAAATGGTTAGAAATATTCGAGCAATCCAAATGCAAGTTGGCAAAATAAATACAGATCCTGAAGCCTATTGATAGAGCTATTGACCAACGTAATCGGAGCATTTTAGATTTTTGCCGTTCAAAATTTGTGGGCAATCCAAACAGTTGATTTTCATTAAAAACGAATTTTTTTTGAAATGGTTAGAAATATTCGAGCAATCCAAATGCAAGTTGGCAAAATAAATACAGATCCTGAAGCCTATTGATACAGCTATTGACCAACGTAATCGGAGCATTTTAGATTTTTGCCATTCAAAATTTGTGGGCAATCCAAACAGATAATTTTCAATAAAATCGAATTTTCTAGGAAATGGTTAAAAATATTCGAGCAATCCAAATGCAAGTTGGCAAAATAAATACAGATCCTAAAGCCTATTGATACAGCTATTGACCAACGTAATCGGAGCATTCTAGATTTTTGCCGTTCAAAATATGTAAGCTAAAGCACAGTTGATTTTCAATAAAATCGAATTTTCTACGAAATGGTTAGAAATATTCGAGCAATCCAAATGCAAGATAGCAAAATAAATACAAATCCTGAAGCCTATTGATACAGCTATTGACCAACGTAATCGGAGCATTTTAGATTTTTGCCGTTCAAAATCTGTGGGCTAAAGCACAGTTGATTTTCAATAAAATCGAATTTTCTATGAAATGGTTAGAAATATTCGAGCAATCCAAATGCAAGTTGGCAAAATAAATACAGATCCTGAAGCCTATTGATAGAGCTATTGACCAACGTAATCGGAGCATTTTAGATTTTTGCCGTTCAAAATCTGTGGGCTAAAGCACAGTTGATTTTCAATAAAATCGAATTTTCTATGAAATGGTTAGAAATATTCGAGCAATCCAAATGCAAGTCAGTAAAATAAATACAGATCCTGAAGCCTATTGATAGAGCTATTGACCAACGTAATCGGAGCATTTTAGATTTTTGCCGTTCAAAATCTGTGGGCTAAAGCACAGTTGATTTTCAATAAAATCGAATTTTCTATGAAATGGTTAAAAATATTCGAGCAATCCAAATGCAAGTTGGCAAAATAAATACAGATCCTTAAGCCTATTGATAGAGCTATTGACCAACGTAATCGGAGCATTTTAGATTTTTGCCGTTCAAAATCTGTGGGCTAAAGCACAGTTGATTTTCAATTAAATCGAATTTTCTATGAAATGGTTAGAAATATTCGAGCAATCCAAATGCAAGTTGGCAAAATAAATACAGATCCTGAAGCCTATTGATAGAGCTATTGACCAACGTAATCGGAGCATTTTAGATTTTTGCCGTTCAAAATATGTGGGCTAAAGCACAGTTGATTTTCAATAAAATCGAATTTTCTTTGAAATGGTTAGAAATATTCGAGCAATCCAAATGCAAGTTTTCAAAATAAATACAGATCCTGAAGCCTATTGATAGAGCTATTGACCAACGTAATCGGAGCATTTTAGATTTTTGCCGTTCAAAATTTGTGGGCAATCCAAACAGTTGATTTTCATTAAAAACGAATTTTTTTTGAAATGGTTAGAAATATTCGAGCAATCCAAATGCAAGTCGGCAAAATAAATACAGATCCTGAAGCCTATTGATAGAGCTATTGACCAACGTAATCGGAGCATTTTAGATTTTTGCCGTTCAAAATCTGTGGGCTAAAGCACAGTTGATTTTCAATAAAATCGAATTTTCTATGAAATGGTTAGAAATATTCGAGCAATCCAAATGCAAGTTTTCAAAATAAATACAGATCCTGAAGCCTGTTGATAGAGCTATTGACCAACGTAATCGGAGCATTTTAGATTAATGCCGTTCAAAATCTGTGGGCTAAATCACAGTTGATTTTCAATAAAATCGAATTTTCTATGAAATGGTCAGAAATATTCGAGCAATCCAAATGCAAGTTGGCAAATTAAATACAGATCCTGAAGCCTATTGATAGAGCTATTGACCAACGTAATCGGAGCATTTTAGATTTTTGCCGTTCAAAATCTGTGGGCTAAAGCACAGTTGATTTTCAATAAAATCGAATTTTCTATGAAATGGTTAGAAATATTCGAGCAATCCAAATGCAAGTTTTCAAAATAAATACAGATCCTGAAGCCTATTGATAGAGCTATTGACCAACGTAATCGGAGCATTTTAGATTTTTGCCGTTCAAAATCTGTGGGCTAAAGCACAGTTGATTTTCAATACGATCGAATTTTCTATGAAATGGTTAGAAATATTCGAGCAATCCAAATGCAAGTTGGCAAAATATATACAGATCCTAAAGCCTATTGATACAGCTATTGACCAACGTAATCGGAGCATTCTAGATATTTGCCGTTCAAAATCTGTGGGCTAAAGCACAGTTGATTTTCAATAAAATCGAATTTTCTATGAAATGGTTAGAAATATTCGAGCAATCCAAATGCAAGTTGGCAAAATAAATACAGATCCTGAAGCCTATTGATAGAGCTATTGACCAACGTAATCGGAGCATTCTAGATTTTTGCCGTTCAAAATCTGTGGGCTAAAGCACAGTTGATTTTTAATAAAAACGAATTTTCTATGAAATGGTTAGAAATATTCGAGCAATCCAAATGCAAGTTGGCAAAATAAATACAGATCCTGAAGCCTATTGATACAGCTATTGACCAACGTAATCGGAGCATTTTAGAGTTTTGCCGTTCAAAATCTGTGGGCTAAAGCACAGTTATTTTCAATAAAATCGAATTTTCTATGAAATGGTTAGAAATATTCGAGCAATCCAAATGCAAGTTGGCAATATAAATACAGATCCTGAAGCCTATTGATAGAGCTATTGACCAACGTAATCGGAGCATTCTAGATTTTTGCCGTTCAAAATCTGTGGGCAAGTATATTTGATTTTCACTAAAAACGAATTTTCTATGAAATGGTTAGAAATATTCGAGCAATCCAAATGCAAGTTGGCAAAATAAATACAGATCCTGAAGCCTATTGATATAGCTATTGACCAACGTAATCGGAACATTTAAGATTTTTGCCGTTCAAAATCTTGGGGCTAAGTTGGTTTTCAAATATCGAATTTTATAGTAAACGTTTGGAAATAAACAATCAATCTAAATGCGCGTTGGCACAACAATTACAGATACCGAAACCTATCTTTAGAGGTATAAAGAACCGCAATTGGAGCACAATTCTAGGTTTGGATTTTTTACAGCTTAAAATTGGCTGATTTATAGTAAGGTGACTTTCAATTCTATCGAATTTTCTAGTAAATGTTTGGAAATAATCAAGCAATCTAAATGCGCATAGTCACAAAAATCACTGGCTGAGAGACCTATCTTTCGAGTTATGAAGTACCAAAATCCGACTGCAGTTGCAAATTTTGAATTTTTTTTGACTGAGGAATTGCTGATTTATAGTAAGGTGATTTTCAAAAAATCGAATTTTTTAGTAAATGTTTGGAAATAATCAAGCAATTTAAATGCGCGTTGGCACAAAAATCACTGATCCAGAGACCTATTTTACGAGTTATGAAGTACCAAAGTCGGAGCACAATTGCAGATTTTGAATTTTTTTTGACTTTGAAATTGCTGATTTATAGTAAGGTGATTTGCAAAAAATCGAATTTTCTATGATATGTTTGGAAATAAACAAGCAAAATGAGCTTTGTCACAACAATTACAGATCACGAAACCTATCTTTAGATTTGATGAGGATGCATTTTGTTGCTTATTCTTATTTAGTTGAACGCTTGCTGCTTTAACAATTCTTATGCGTTTTTCTTTCATTGTTTGAGGTTCAGCTATGAATTACCAATTTTACCAAATGGGTTAGTTGCTTTCAAATTTGGTTTAAAACTGTTTAGAAGCAGATCTCTCAAATTGTATTCAATGTAAACTGGCACTCATTGCTTTCGCTACTAAACCCAAACAAGGGACAATGCAATAGCATTAAGGATGATAGCTTGCATTTTGTGGCAGAAAACCGATTGAACCTTCAATTCGAATACTACCCCATGCAGCCATTTCGTTTACGTTAACATCACTTACTTACTTTTGCCTACTGATATTTTTCGTGGCAATCTGCTCAATGTCTTTCAAACAAAACAACCAATTATTTTTTAAATTAAAAGATGGTATACTCGATCTTAAAATTTTCTGCTGCTGAAAATTGTCGAGGCAATGGGTGCATTCAGGTCTCAACGTGTTGATTTTACCCAATATACTCACAAATGCGCCCATTGTCTCTGTTGTCGACATTGTCTACATTATCTACGCGATTTTTGATATGCCTACATACATTGTTGAGTAGACAATTGATTAAGTACTTAATGTAGACTACGCGGCACAACACTGTTGTGTAGACGCGACAAAACAAATTTGAATTGTAACCTGATAGTTTTCAATACAAAATTAGGTTACGTTAAACGTGGTTTATCTGTAGAAAAAAAAAATGAGATCAGGTGAAACCAAATAACATTTCTAGTTTTTCAGGTTATAAAATTGATAATAATTTCAAAGCTCTTCCTCTATACTATATGTAGCAACTAACGATTTTTGATGAAGTCACATCCCTATAAAATAAATTTGATTAGAATACGTGAGTGATAAACTTCCTTAATACATATGTACATATATGTACGTGTATGTTTGTTACATTATTATGTAAGATAAGCAAAACTTTATATGTATCTTATAAACAGATTAAAACTAAAAAAAAACACAACTTCATTTTCGGTTGATTCACCACCACCCCACTACAAAAAAAAAATAAAAAAATGTAGAAACAAAAGAAAATTTAGCCAATCATCATTTTGCGTGAATAAGAAATAAAATTAAATTTCATTTTCCTAATTTTATTCGTACTATACACATTTATTAATTTAACATGAACACAAGCTCCCTAATAACAGAATAATAATAATAACGCAATACATATATACACATAAGATCGTGTCATATTGTCCCTTAACTCCTAATATATTCTTCCCAATTTTCATCTCTCGCTCATAAAAAGTAAAAGTCTAATTTTCTCCCCTGTTCTTTGTGTCCTCAATACTCTGTGTATCCATATGTAAAGGTGTTTGTTGTTATTTTTGACTTTTGTTGTGTGTGACTTAACTTGAATTCCCATAACACATAATAATTTCGAAAGCTACATATACATATGGATGTAATATTAAGGCGAAGAGAGAACAATTCAACCCACCACCATCACCACAAAGTGGATATCTTTTACAATTTTCTTTTGGTTTTAGGTTTATATACATATAGGTATAGCCAGGCACTGAGAAGGTGTAAAGTTTCTTGTGAGAATGATTAGATACTAATTTATTTTAGGTGTGGCTATTAAATTTGGTAATTATGTTATGAGATATGATTAATAAATATTTATTTCTTAATATTATGTCTTATTTATACATTATATAAATATTTGTCTTAAGCTTTATGTCTCTATTTAATAAGTGTTTTAGAAATGAGATAGAAGAATAGAATTTGATTTTTATTTTTTTTTTTTGCTGGTTGCTTTCTTTCCGATAACTGAATTAATTTTGTCACAGCATAAAGTTATGTCAAGAGCACAAGAAGGAAAAAATTAATTAAATTTTCGGATTTTTGTGTACAATGTAACTTGAGAGTCTCTCTAGCTAGGCATTTATATAATACTGTGTTATAAAGTGTGGAATCTTATTTTTTGACATATTATTTAAGTATAATGTAATTAACGTGGAAACATTTTTTTTTTTGGTTTTGAGTGGTATTACTTATGTTTAGATTTGTTGGGGAATTTGAAAATTTGAAAAATGATACGTGGCTAAAGATTTTTTTTTTCTGCGGTGGTAACAAGTTTGTACAACAATTACAGAACCGGCAACCTAAAATTGAATTTTATACTGAATGAGTAGAAATAATCAAGGAATAAAATACAAGTTGGTAATTTAATTGCAGGTCTCGAAACCAATGATTATTTGGTTAAAAATATTACGAAACGGGTTAAAAAATTATGACAATGCCGTTCAATAGTTAAAAGTAAAAACTAAAAACCTTGTACTAGAACCAATACCTTTTTTGATTTAGCGAAAATGAACACAAGCAAACCAGGTTCAAAATTGGCCAAAAGTAGTTATTAGGATCTCTTACTGTACTGACACAACAAATTCCCTTAGGGCTACCACAGTCTTGTCCAAAACTAGCAAAATTTCTAAACGGCAAACCTGGATTCAGAATTGGTCCAAACCTAGCCAGTCGGACCATTTACTAAACCGAAATATTAAAGAAAAATTTCTTTAAATTTTTGCGAATTCGGTTTAGATTAAGGAAAACCTATACATTTATTGGTGAAGTGAAACTTCCACTTAGGAAAACTGGTTTATAATTGTTCTAGCGATAGTTTCTTACCAGATCGGCATAAACAGTTTTAAGCGCCACCATCGGGAATGTAGGCCTGACTCTAAGTCTACAAATAAACAACGGGACATAAGCTCAAGCTGGTTCCTCAAAACCAACCTCTAATACTAGGAGGAAAGCCTGGAAGGCCCTGGAGAAGATAAATAACATTTTGCCAGAAGACAAAACAGATAAGGACAACGCTTGCGTGGTCAAAAACAGTCACCGAGAAAAAGTCGGTAGGCCCTTCAGCTGGCTCACAGCTTAAAAAAAATAGATCTCAGGAGGAAAGTCCAAAGATCGCAAAGCGAACAAAACTCCATACTTCCGCTATGAGGCCTTTTAACGAGGTTCTCAAGGATCAGCTGGTTGTGGCAGTTATTGACAAATCCCAAGAGGATGGCAGGATTACGCCCGTTATTATCTTAAACAGGGAGTCACTGACTGCACTACGGACACAGCTAAGTAAAAACTCTTTCCACGGACACGGAGATGTCAACGTCCCTGGAATTTTTAAAGAGGCCCTCAGAGGACTCTTCATCAGGGGATGAGGAGTCCTCTGACATTTCTTCAAGTCAACCTTCACCACTCTAAGGCAGCATCAGCTACTCTAATTTTAAAAATTGGGAAAAAAGCGACAGACGTCGTTTAGATCCAGGAACCTTGGGTCACTGAGGACCGGGTACTTGGGATCAAGACTCCCTATTATAGATTAATAGACACGAAAAAAAAGGTAAGTTTCGGTCGTGCATTCTCATTAAAAATAACATAAGTTGTTTTCTGTTATCAAATTTCAGTAACGTAGATGTAGCAGCGGTCAGCATTGAGGTCGATAAACGAAACTCTGGCTAGTATGAGCTTAGCTAGCTTATGATGAAGTGGATACTCCATCAATCATTCTAGGTGAGCTAATCTTGGAGGCTCAATCTTTAAGTGATGCAAATGCTCATTACACGATCTGGGGAAGTAAGGACACAAATGAACGAGGTGAGCTATTCCTTGATTACATTTTAACTACTAACCTTCATATATGTAACATAAGCAATAAGCCGACCTTTATAACTAGTAATAGACACTCTTGCCTCAAGCTTTCTGATGATTAGTTTATTAAACTGGAGAGTGTCGGAGGACCACTTCTTTCTGATCATTGCTATCTTCAATTTGGAATGGATTTGACTTCTCCAAAAAGTCCAATCTAAACAAACGGGGCTAAAACAAACTGGGATACCTTTAAAACTATTCTGAGTAATTCACTACCAGTTCCGCTGCCAAAACCTCCAAAAACTGCACAAGAGCTCGATGGCTTGGTGGACGAGTTGTCCAGCGCTTTTAATGAAGCGATACTGGGCTCTAATCCCCTTAGCAGGCCTAGGGGTAAATGTTGGCCGCCTGGTAGTTCAAGGAGATTAAACAAATACGTCGAAAATGCAAAAGACTCTTTAAAACAGCACGAAAAACAAAATCTGCTGTAGACTGGGACTCTTATAAGGAAGTTCTCACAATTTATAAATATCAATTAAGAAGTGCCAAGAACAGCTCTTTGAGACTACTATACTTTGGCAAAATACAGGAGTCTTTGGAGATGCCTAGGCTACGCAAAGTACTAGCAACTTGTCCTTCCATCCGAAGTTAACTTCAACGGCCGGATGGGATATGGACCACTAATAGTGCGGAATCGCTGGAACTTCTGATGAAGACTCATTTTCCTGGTTGTTCCGAATCTGTACCTAGCACATCAGTATGAAGAAGGGCAAGTAGCCTTATAAGCCAAATTATTAGTAGAAAAAAGTTCCTTTGGGCGATAAACAGTTTTAAACCATATAAGTCGCCTAAACTCGATGGTATTATCCCTGCGGATATTCAACAAACTACGGACCTAACAATTTCCTGGTTAGAGGTAATTTTCAAAGGCCGCCTAGAACTATGTCATATTCCTAGTAAATGGACAGAAGTGAAGGTTGTTTTCATACCTAAGGCGGGAAAACGCTCACACTGCAATCCCAAAGACCTTAGACCGATTAGCTTTTCTTCGTACCTTTTCAAAACTCTGGAAAGACAAATAAAAGCTCATATTAGAGGCACGATTGTGTCAGAAAAGCTGTCCTAATCTCAATATGCCTATTGCAACGGGAGATGTGTAAAGACTGCTCTTCATTCTATTGTTTTTTTTCGTTGAAAAATCTTTCGAATATAGAGACTACGCAATGGTAACCTTCTTAGATATTGAGGGAACCTTTAACAATGTGCTTGCAGGCCCTATAATTCGGGCACTTTCAAATCTGGAAGTGGATGAATGACTCAAGGACTGGAAAGATCAGATGCTAAGATGCAGGATCATGGCGTACAGTCCCCCCTACTTTGGAACTTGGTCATAAATGACTTGTTGCTGAGAATGGAGGACAGTGGCTTCAAGGTGGTTGCCTATGCGGATGATTTTGCTGTTGGTGTCCATGGTTAATATCCCGGCAACCTTAGTGAGCTTATGCAAAATGTCCTTGGCACTCTTTCATTATGGGCCAATGGCTGTGAGTTGAATGTGAACCCACACAAAACCGAATTGGTTCTTTTCTCTAGGAAATATAAACTTCCTCACATCGATCCTCCCACTTTGAATGGGCTTGACTTTTACAGTTGAAGCGAAGTTTCTGGGTCTCGTTTTGGATAGCAATTTATATTGGAAACCCAATATTCTGGAAAGGGTGAAGAAAGCTTCGGTAGCGCTATACTCTTGCAAAAATGCCATTGGAAAATGGTGGGGGCTGGAGCCGCGCATCGTACATTGGCTTTATACCTCAGTAGTCAGACCTATACTTTTGTACGGGGTAATTGTCTGGTTGCCTGCTCTGGACAAAACTGTCAAGCAAAAGCTGTTGACAAAAGTTCAGAGAACAATCTCTCTGTGGATCAGTGGTGCACTGAGGAGCACATCCATTCAAGCACTAGAGCCTCTGATATTTTTGACTCCTCTGGATATCTTGGGGAAACAGTTGGCAGCTTGTACTGCCATACGGCTGAAATCCATCTTAATGTAGACCTGCAACAATACAGGGCACACATCTATTTTGTGCAACAAACAAATTCCCAAGACCACCGACTATCTTCCGTTTCATATGCATATTCATCAATAATTAGTTATATTTTCTAATTGCTGGGTTCCATTTAACGTTGCAAAGTACACACAAGTACTTCTGATTGCACGCAGCTACTCCTAATAATTTTTATGAGTAGTTTGCTTTTTAAACTTATGGCGATTTCGTTACCAGAATATTTAGTACAACTAATCCATATTATTTTAATGCAATAATAATGTTTAACAACAAACAATAATGTTTAAAAACAAAATTTTAATGCAATAATAATGTTACGTAATTAATTATAAATTATTCAAAAAAATCGAGCCTCAGACATTTTTACAAAAGTAAAACACACGCCCTTTTTTAAGCAAAACCAAATATTTCAGCACTTAGCAGAAACATTGTGTAGTAAATGTAGTACATATGCCCTAACAGAGATGTCACCATATCGACATATTATAGACACATTTGTTTTGATTGCATAAAACAAACAAATGTATACTATATTGTATATGATGAGATAGCCGAGGTAGTAAAGTGATGGAGTGGAGTGAAGAAGGTCTGGAGATCGAATCTAAGCAGAGCCAATGAAAAATTTGTTTTTAGATGAAAAATTTTGAATTGGGGATAATCCGAGAAGATTAATCGGGAGCATGATCGCTACAAAAAAAAAATTGGTATAAAATTCGTGGAAATAAAAAAAAAAATAAAATTTTTGCTAAAAAAACCAAAAAATAAAGTCGGAAGTTTGAAGAATCGAACTCCAAACCTTTCGCACAACACTCCTTCATCTTACCACCCAACCACTCATCTATACATAATTTCTACTCAGTTTTTCGTTTAAATACTGATAAATTCGGACTTAGTGAAAAATCGCATACAAATTTTTGTTATTTTACCAGGCGAACAGAATTTAAAAAACAACATAATTGTCAGCAACGTGACATTATTTTGTATCAAAGCGTGCCACTTCAAGTTATGTGACACTTAAACATACAAAATAAAGTCATATTGCTGACAATTCTACCTTCTTGTAATTTCTGTTCGCCTGTTAAAATGACAAAACATTTTTGCGATTTTTGATGAAAAAAAAAGATTTTTTTTTTTTAAATTTCTGCTCACCTGGTAAATAAAAATTAACTTTTTTTAATAAAAAAGCCAATCAATAACTCTAGCCACCCAAATAGAAAAAGCTTTTATTACAAAAAAAAATTCCTTCAGGTGCGGGGATCGAACTCGAGAAACCTCTATGGTTTTAATCTGCTTGGTAATAGTTCGATCCTCGCGGGCTTAAGGATTTCGTTTTGTAATAAAAAGCTCCAAATTTTCTATTTGGGTGGCTAGAGTTATTGATTGCCTTTTTAATTAAAACAAGTTAATTTTTATTTACCTGGTGAGCAGAAATTTATAAAAAAAAAAAATTTTTTTTTTTTTCATCAAAAATCGCAAAAAATTTTTGTCATTTTAACAGGCGAACAGAAATTACAAAAAGGTAGAATTGTCAGCAATATGACTTTATTTTGTATGTTCAAGTGTCACATAACTTGAAGTGGCACGCTTTGATACAAAATAATGTCACGTTGCTGACAATTATGTTGTTTTTTTAAATTCTGTTCGCCTGGTAAAATAACAAAAAATTTTATGCGATTTTTCGCCTTTATTAGTATTTAAACGAAAAAATGAGTAGAAATTATATAGAGATGAGTAGTTGGGTGGTAAGATGAAGGAGTGGTGTGCGAAAAGTTTGGAGTTCGATTCTTCAAACTTCCGACTTTATTTTTTTTTTTAAGCAAAAATTTGATTTTTTTTTGTTTCCACGAATTTTATACCATTTTTTTTTTGTAGCGATCTCGATCCCGATTAATCGTCTCGGATTATCCCCAATTCAAAATTTTTCATCTAAAAACAAATTTTTCGTTGGCTTTGCTTAGATTCGAACTCCAGACCTTCTTCACTCCACTCCATCACTATACTACCTCGGCTATCTCATCATATACAATTTAGTATACATTTGTTTGTTTTATGCAATCAAAACAAATGTGTCAATAATATGTCGATATGGTGACATCTCTGTTAGGGAATATGTACTATATTTACTACACAATGTTTTTGCTAAGTGCTGAAATATTTGGTTTTGCTTAAAAGAGGGCGTGTGTTTTACTTTTGTAAAAATGTCTGACGCTCAATTTTTTAAATAATTAATAATTAATTACGTAACATTATTATTGCATTAAAATTTTGGTTTTAAACATTATTGTTTGTTGTTAAATATTATTATTGCAATAAAATAATATGGATTAGTTGTACTAAATATTCTAGTAACGAAATCGCCATAAATTCAAAAAGCAAACTACTCATAAAATTTAGCAAGAGAAGCTGCGTGCAGTCAGAAGTACTTGTGTGTACTTTGCAACGTTAAATGGAACCCAGCAATTAGAAAATATAAATAATTATTGATGAATATGCATATGAAACAGATAAATTCACCTTAACACTCCTTGCCAGTTATTTGAATTCACTTTCCGATAGTACATATAGTAGCTGACCTACTACTCCGTTCATCGGGCCCAAAACCTACCCCCTATCCAGAGGAATAAATTAGTTTGGAAACTTTAGGTATTGAGATTTTAGCTGAAACTGATAAATGGGCCTTAGCACCACTTGCCAGAGATTTAAATTCACTTTCCGAAAGTACATATAGTATTTGGCCTACTACTACATCCATCGAGCCCAAAAACTACCTCCTATCCAGAGGAATAAATTAGCCTGGAAACTTTATATACTAATTGAGATTTTAGCTGAAACTGATAAATGGGCCTTAGCACTCATTGTCAGAGATTTGAATTCACTTTCTGATAGTACATGTAGTAGCTGGCCTACTACTCCATCCATCGAGCCCAAAAATTTACCCCCTACCCAGGGGAATAAATTCGTCTGGAAACTTTAGGTTATAATTGAGATTTCGTCTGAAATCGTTCATTGACCGTTAATACCTACTACTAGATATTTGAAGTTGGGATCCGATAGTCTATTTAGTAGCTGCTTAAAATTGTGGTCCATTATGCCGATTAACTATTACTTAAAACAAGAAATAATTTAAACTAGACATTTTTTCTGGCGATTAAAACTAACAATTGTTAAATGTCATTTACGCCACTTGCCTATGGTTTGTGTTCATTTTTTTATGGTCCATATATTATTTTGACTAAATTCCACTAATATTGCCTGTGAATGGTCTTACTTTTACAGGAAATCACTTTTATTGGAAAGATTTTATAATGAAATTAGATTTTTAGTACTAAATATTTCAATATGAATCGTAATTTTTCCAATTGGAATTTAGTTTAGCAGTGTGAAACTAATACATATATAGAATCTGTGGATTTGTGGAAAACTTCACATCCATCCTTAGATCCTCCACAATTTATCAAAATCTATTGGCAATTTCCCGAAATCTCACTTCTTTTGCGACATATTTACCCTGTTTCTAAAATTTTTTTATTTCTATACCAGTGTTGAGAAGGTCGGGATTTTTTAATTCCGTTTACGATGTTTTCGATTTTAATATGACAAGAAATGAGTTTGCTTGCCGAATGTATATTTACCGTAGTTTAATAAATAAATAAAAGTAAATGGTGTGAGTCTCGGGACCCACGACCGAAGTAAGACTTAAAGTGTCTAATCAAACGCATATATCCAGTAGAGAATTTGAAAATGTTGGCTTATCATGGCCTGAATTAAAATTTTTAGTACGCAGAGCCAAGTTTATTCATTTTAAAGAACTTTGATGAATTGATACTTCGCCATACAAAAATTTTTGGCTAAATTGGTCTGCAGTAGCCATTCTAAATTTAGGGGGCAAATTAAATATACACAATACCGTAATCAAACATAAATAAATCTAAACGGTTACAACCAACTCAAAAGGGTACAGAATATCAAGATCAACACAATGATAATTTGCAAACAAAATCAGCTGATGTATTTATTTACTTTTCGTTTGGTTTGTTGAACATCCTCAAACAACTTTTCAATTTTTCATAGAGATTCAATATCATTGCAGTATTATACCATGAAGTAAATTATAAATTACCCTTGCAAATGTTAGATTTTATTTTTATTAGCTTAGACTGCAGAGGACAAAGAATTTGTTTTCCTTGTCAATTAAAATTTCAACAAAATGGGATACGGAATGGAACTTTATCTATAAATCATTTTAGAATTCAATTTCCATCGTACATGCTGCGATTTATCAAAATCGGATAACAAAAGGCCAAGTTAGTGCCTATATATTCCGGGACCTTATCTTAAAATCATTTTAGAATTCAATTTCCATCGTTTATGCTGAATTTCAACAAATCCGGATGCAAAATAGCCAAGTTCCTTCCTAATTATTTCAAAACTTTATCTCAAAATCAATATGGAATCCCATTTCCATAGTGCATGCTGTGTTTCGTCAAAATCGGATAAAAACTGGCGAAGTTCCTTACTAATTGGTAATATTCCAGAACTCTATCTACAAATTATTTTAGAATCTCTTCTCCATTGTACCTGCTGAATTTCATCAAGATCGGATGAAACATGGCCAAGTTCCTTCCTAATTGGCCATCTTCCAGAACTTTATATAAAAATCATTTTAGAATCCCATTTCCATCGTACATGCTGAATTTCATAAAAATCGGGCAAGAAATTACCAAGCTCCTTCCGAATTTTTCCAAAACTTTACCTAAAAATCGTTTTAGATTCCCATTTTCATCGTGCATGCTGAATTTCATCAAAATCGGATAAGAAATGGTTAAGTTTCTTCCTAATTATTTCAGAACTTAATCTAAAAATTCATGCTGTTCATGCTGAATTTCATCAAAATCGGATTACACATGACGAAGTTCCTTACTAATTGGTAATATTCCAGAACTCTATCTACAAATCATTTTAGAATCTCTTCTCCATGGTACCTGCTGAATCCCATTTCCATCGTTCCCATTCATAAAAATCTGATAAAAATGACCAAGCTCCTTCCGAATTATTCCAAAACTTTACCTAAAAATCGTTTTAGAATCCCATTTTATCAGAAATCAGATATTAAAATGCCAAGTTCCTTCTTAATTGGGTATGTTCCTCAACTTGATCTTAAAATCGTTTTCGAATCTCTTTTCCATTGTTCTTGCTGAATTTCATCAAAATCGGATTACACAGGGCGAAGTTCCTTCTCATCTAAAAATCATTTTAAAATCCCATTTCCATCGCACATGCTGAGTTTCATAAAATTGGATAAGAAACTGCAAAGCTCGTTCCTAGTTATTCCAGAACTTTTTCCAAAAATCATTTCCAATCCCATTTCGATCGTGGAAGCTGAATTTCATCAAAATCGGATAACAAATGGCCAAGTTCCTTCCTAATTATTTCAGAATTTTATCTAAATTCATTATAGAATCCCATTTCCATCGTGCATACTGAGTTTTATCAAAACCTGATCAAAAATGGCCAAGTTCCTTCCTAATTAGCCATATTAAAGAACTCTATCTACAAATCGTTTTAGAATCCGATTTCCATCGTACATGATGCATTTCATAAGGATCGTATAAAAAATGACCAAGCCTCTTCCTAATTATTCCCGAACTTTATCTAAAAATCACTTTAGAATCCCATTTCCATCGTGCACGCTGAATTTCATTACAATAAGATAAGAAATGGCCAAGTTCCTTCCTAATTGGCCATATTTCAGAACTTTTCGATAAAAATCATTTGAGAATCCCATTTCAATGGACAACTTTTTTGGTACTGTCGATGTCCATTGTAGTGAAGTTCCTTTGTATAATTGTGTATACGTGTCTATCTTAAATTTTCTTATTTTTCTTTTAGTGGCGACCAACAAATTTTCGTCACATCGGTTTTAGTACCAATTTTAAAATTCTATAAAGCGGTTATAAAAGTTTCACTTCGATTTAAAAAAAAAAAAAATTGTTTGTCAGTTAATATGCCAGAAAGATACGCTATAATCGATTTGATAACCTAAAACAGTGTCATTTTATATTTATTTTACAAACCGCAAAAGGTGTCCTATGTGTTCACTGCAACCGAATATTAACATACAGTACATTTTTGCTGCATTATTACAATTATTACATTTGTGCACAAATGAAAACAGGATTACACATAAGCATGCAAATTATTAAATGTTTCTAATTTTGAATGTAACATCAAACTTAAGCTTCTTACCTTTTCTTTCTGTTTATGTATGAAGTCTAATGTAAATTGGGTTCCACTTGCGGAATAATTAAATTACATCCTTATCACATATCGTGATACAAAAAAAAATTTAAGTCTGTTTCTAAATTCGCCATATTCTATTTCATAAATCAATATGCGGTTTTATGCGTGGTCGTCACAAAATTCACCTTTATATATATAATGAAGGTTAAAATTTTAAATAATTTAATTTCATTTCTAAGAAATTTCGCTATAATTGCGCAAAATAAACATCATAATAATGAAAGGTAAATATATTCATAATTTAATAGGAAGAAAATGTTTGAGTACAAATTATGTTAAAATTCAACCTTCCGCATAAAGATGCCCTTATCAGGTCAATTTAATTTCTAATCGTTTTGGGCAGGGGGGGGGGGAAGTGGTTTATTTAGTTTCATCTCAATAAAAATTAAAACACAATAAAAATTCCTTAAAAATTTATTTTATATAATAACTTATCTTATAATTATCCTCAAATTAAAGTAAATCACTTATCAAAGCGCTTGTTTTTAAAAAGTTTGTATTAAAATTAATTAAAACGTTTGTTGTTATGTCACAAAAAAAAAAAAAAAACAAAAAAAATAAAAATCTAAATTAGAAAATAATTTTGTAATCTATAATTTTTATTTTATTTTATCTAAGTTTTTTTTATAAAAATTATATAGATATCCTTATTTACGGTTGATTTTTCACTTTATTTGTATATAAGCAATAATAATAATATTCTTACGTAATCTTAATTTAAAATTTATTTTTTAAAAATTTCTTTGGCAAATTTTATTTTTTTTTTTTTTTTTTTATAAGATTTTCTACAATTTTCGAAAAAACAAAAAAAATTTAAATAAATCTATTTGATTACTGAATTGGAGTTGGATTTTATAATGGGGGAATGGGCGCACAAAATGGGATTGTCTATGCTATGTGTACGATTTATACGTAACATATTTCCAAACTCTCGTTTCGTTTTTTGGTATGTGAAAAAAATAATAAAAATAATTGAATTTATTTATTTTTAATTTTGGACGCAAATGTTTTTATTTTTTGTAAATATTTATTATATAAATATTTAGTTAAGAAAATTATATTTTATGTATTTCGGTTGTATCTCAGTGTTTTGTTATTTTTTAATTTCTTTTTATTTATAATAATTAATTTAATTAATAAAATTTTTCTTTTTTTTTTTTTTAAAGTATTTATGATTTATTTAATTAATTTAATTTTTTTTTTATCATTAATTTATTTATTTAAAAGTTACCTGATTATAATTACGTGTAATAATAATATTAAAAAATATTGTAAATAATTAATTAAAAATTTTGTTAAATGAAATTCAGATATTAAATTATTATGATGAAGTGATGAGCTTGATCCTGCTGCAAGGATAATAAATGTATAAAACATAATTAATTTGATTTTAATTCACATGCAACAATAAAAACAAAATATGTTTTATTTATTTGATAATGAAATGGGATTTATTGTTTAATAATAAAATAATAACAATTAATGCATGATCACAGGACAAATAATATTTAAATTTGTGTACAATATATAAAATGGGGATTTATTCAAAAAAAAAAAAAAAAAAAAATTAAATCTATAATTTATTTTGTGTCATGCTTTAATGCTATACTAACATAATGATTATAGTCATCAAGATAAATTTAATTTGGAATTGGAATTTTAATGGAAACATATTTAACATACCTTGAACTCTATCCGCTCTACTATTACTGGGCGAGACAGTGCCTCGAATTTCTAATACTGGTGCTTTCTGCTGTTTATCACCCTCCACACTTTCTTCGTTGCTACGCCAATACACGCTCGCTATTTTTGCCAGACACTGGAAATATAAATACAACAAAAACAGTTAATTATTATTTATTCCATAAATTAGAAATATTTCAAAATATCGAATCGGAGACGGAACATAAGTTTTGCATTTCAATTTCTAAATTTCTTGCGCCGATCTCAGAGATGTCCCCATGAAATAATGTATGGTATCCCACTTCTCAACACTTATGCAATTAGAAAAAATTACCCTCATTAAGTAATCACGGGGATTAATAGTGAAAATGAATCGCAACGTAAATGTATTACGAAACATTTGAATTTGGGGTAGGGATGTCTTTTTTCCAATGAAATGAAATTTACCGAATCAAATTTCAAAAATAAACTAGTCACAATTTTAAAATTTTTCGTTTTTTTATTTATTTTTTCAAAAAGTATATAATTAAATTTGGTGAAATTTGATAAATTTTTGGATTTCCTATGGTTGCAATATACGAGTTCAAATCGTCATACTTATACCAAGTACCTTGACGGCTGATATAGCTTATATAGTGGCCTGGAGGAACGTAGCCAATAATTGATGCCAATATATATGTTTTGCCCTCCAAGAGCAAAACTGGTGGTACTTCTGCTAAGTTTGGGTTCTTTTGCTCTGGAAATGCGTTTTCTGTATAAATACAAATGATGTCATGGTAAACGGAAGATTTTTTCCTCATTGTGTGTGAGCAACTACTACAATTTTAGCTGTAGTAACTATCATCCAAACAATGCATTATATTTGGAAAACCTTTGTCGACCAGATTGCACATATCAACTAAAAGATAGTTCCTATCTTCAAAATAAATCGTAGAGCAGTTTCTGCACTCTAATTGTAGGGCAAGGCTGCTGAAACTGGGTAGTAACTTGTCTGCTACATCCAATATGTTGCTTGTGCAATCTTTCTTTTCTCCAAAAACGTCGAACAAGGTTTGTTTCCTTATTTTGTATGCAAGCTCTACATCGTAGTTCATAATGCTGCGAACGAGTTGTTTTGGCCGATCATCACCGGGGCATGCATCATTAGTGAGATAATTTAGCTTCTGTGCTGCTGAAGCCAACCTGTGAAATGCTGGGTTTAATGTTGCCACTATGGCCGAAGAATTTCCCAGCATTCACTGCAAACGAAGTATTTCAATTAACCTCAGGCTCGAAGCTCGAAGGACCAAATTGAATGTGCAAAATGATGATTTTTATTTCTAATATGGCCGAAGATTTTCTTCACCATTTACACGTTATGCAAAGAATTGCTTATAAAAATAATTATTTTTACAATTCGTATAAGCCACCAATATGGTTAATTGTATTTATTTTCTTGTATCTAATGAAAAATTATAAATCACAATTTTAGCAAAAACGTTTATACAATATTTTGATTATTTATTTTATTATTAATTTTTAACTTAATGTTTATTTCGTGAACTCACAATCTCGAAAAAAACCAAAAACTTCAAAATCCCCAAAAAGTGCAGTTTAGTTCGAACAAATTACTCGAAGATTAGTATCGACGTTCACATGCAGGTATCGCGTCGATCAATTCTATGTTATTATTATTACACTGAACTCCAAATAATGCATTGGAATCCATTCACCATTTGACATTTTGAGTTGTCATTTGGAACTTTGAATATTTTGGTAACTATTGAAGATAAGTATAATTATTTTATTTACATTCAAATTACATAAGTCATTAATTATTAATTCTATTTTTCAGGATAAACAAAATTTATACAATAATAAAGGGTAAGTATATATCCAATCTACATGTTAATTTATATTGTTTTTTGTTCTATTTTAGGATATGTTGGTTAATGTTTTCAGGTATGAGATTTGAATGATTTGGTAAGTAGATATGTTATGACCATTAGTTTCTAATACATTTTCATTATTTATTTAAATCCTTAAACACAACCCTTGAGCTAATATATCAAAAGCACAAGTATTTATAAAATAATCGCAATTTTGTGTTTCGTTTAAAAGTATAGGTAACTTTTAATATTTTTATTTTCTAAATTAATTTCCTTAATTAATTAATACTAAAGTTAGGAACGTTGGTTGATACAAACTATTTTCCCCACTTAGGGTTGGTAAATTATTATTTTCTTTAATAATGTCATCACTTATATCTTTGAAATCTTGATAGAAAGGGCTTTGAACGTACATGGGATGTGGTGTACCATTTTTCGGATATTTAAAATTGATATTTTTACTATTATCATTTTTACTAAAAATTATATTTCTATCTAGAATGATAGTAGATACATTTTCCATTTCTGCCCGTACTGTGCTGGTAATCAAATCTGTTTTAAGATACCATAATCCAACTCCAAAAACATCGATGCAAATACCTCTTTAAATAATGTTTCTTAGTTATTAAGAACTGATTGTCTGAATCTCATTTGCCAACTTGTCACACATGCGAGCAACATAAGTAAACTTTGATTACTTCGTCTATTTTCTTTGTTGTAGGCTTATTATTTATCCAGGCATATGTTGTGTTGAGGTAATCTACATCGTCCGTATTATTAAAGGCGGAAAGTAAAGAATTTAATCCTGCGAATGAAAAATCAATGACAAATGAATCAAAAACAGGCCACTTTCTAATAGATTTTTCTACGAATGTTTTAAATGATTTAAGCCATCCACCAATAGAATCAATAGTATGACTGGAACTTACCATAACTGTAATCGAGAATGGGGAAGTATTATCATGCTCGTTGCTTTTGGCCGCTATTATAAGAGCGTAATATAAAATGGTCTTGCACGGATTATAAGGTACACAGATAATACTACTAGTTGCATCCAAATAATCGGTTAATCGTTTATTTTTATTTTGGTTTATCATCATTTTTAGCACATCATTTTGCATGTGGCTATACGTTATTACGCAAAATGGATGATAATACAATTTTTGGATGTATGTTGTGCTGTGTTCGGCTCGGTTTTCAATATCCAAAAGGTCATCGGTATGGTTGTCGTTTTCTTTTAATGCCTCGGACCTAATTTCTCCTAGAACAGTGTGTGACTTTGCTGCTAACATAGTGTTTGTTTTTTTTTAGAAACTCCGCCCCTTCGTCATTAACGAGTTCCTCTGCTAATTGCTCTACATGTTTCGTCAATAAAATCTGTCTCATTTGTTTTCTTTTGATGGCTGAGATATTTTTAAATTTTTTAAAAGGATGGATCATAGTATCACTTGAACTAAACACATTAAATTTACCTGCTATCAAATTATTAATTACTAATTTGAAAGTGTGACACGCGGTTTGTTTATTTCTATGCCCACAATACGCCCTAATTGTCAAGTGATTTTTGTATATGTCGTACGCTCTTATATTAATAAGGCACCCGGTTGTTTTAGTTGTTAATTGTTTGTCATTAAAAGAAAATATTTCATTCCAAATGTTGATTGGGACTTGTATTTGGTAATTAATTTTGCTTTCTGATTTTGAAAGGGTTGTGGCTTTTAGTAAACTCGTACTGCGGCAAATCAAATTTTGCTTCCTGGTTTTTCGTTTTGAATGAATTCACTAACATTCTCTAATATATTTTCATTCAACTGACCCGTCTCAATAAAATTGTCTGAATCACTATTTTCAATGCAACTATTTTGCTCTTTGTTTTTAGTTGAGTTACATTCCACCACGTTTTCGCAATTATTTAAAATGTGTGATTCCGATTCAAAATTGAAGTCTACTTTGTCGGTGTTATTTTCAAAATCGTTATCTTCAGTTATATTTTCTAGGTCATAACGAGCTGATAAAGGTATATCAATATTACTTTTACATTTTTTACCCCACACCTACTGACCCTTACGGTACACCCACCAATATTGCGTCGTCCGAGTATTATAGGGTTCTATGTGACATGAGAGTAGTTTTGAGATATTCATGATTGAAATTTTTGGGGTTGTTCATTTCGCACACAAGCGATTTCAATTCCGAAGTATTAGTTTTTCTGAATCTCATAATCATATTAACAAAAAAAAAAAATAACTTTATAGCATAAATCAATTTTTTCATTCAAGAACTGTGGTATTAATTTTTCAATAGAACTATGTAATTCAACTAATTTGAAATTTTTTGTATGCCAAGGTTCTAAGAGCCATAAGAACTATGTAATCTTAAATCTAATATATGGAGAATCTGTGGTTTTTAAATATTGGTCTTGGTTTTAAATATTGGTTCTTATAATTTTTATTAAAATCAATATTTTTTGCGAAAATATAGCATTATATGTAGATAATTAAAACAGGTTAAGACAATTGTATTATATTCGATTCTAATTCAGTAGTCATACTCATAATACAGTATTATTTGATAATAACACCCAATAATTGACTTTTAGAAAATTTTCACAAGAATATTAATCATCGTTCTCCATTTTATTTAATATTAAAACAAATTTTGATTTGGTAATTCAGATTTATTTAAATATTATGTAAATAAAAATAACTAAATAGTTATATAAATTCGTTTAAATAAAATAATCTACTAATAGTCTTTCATATTAGTTCAATAACACAGTACTAAATACTTTATTGTTTCTTATTCGATTTTTTTCGATTAAATTTTTAAAAAAATCTTTGTCGACGGCTGGCATAAATCTCAGCATAGCAGTAAACGATTTAAGTTTCTGTTGTGGAAGTTCAGTTTTCAATTTAATTATTTTTGGCTCCGGCAGTTCCCGAAATTCTAGTTGTTGTCCAATCTTCTTACCACGAATAGGGAGTTGAATATTCTTTAAATTTACAGTGATTAATTCGGCCGCTGGATCATGGGATACTTTATATTTAACAGACGTGAGGTATTGACAAAATTCCAATTCAACTAATTTTGAATATGGAATTTGTTTGAAATTTAGATATGGTGTACAATCTCTAAAATTCTTTATATCGTCTGGACGCATCTGCAAAATTTTACAAGGTCTGCCTTTGTACTTAGCTTTGGTCATGATTCTCATATAACTAACTGGCGAAAAAAACTCACGGTTTCGAATTAATTTTTCGAAACAACTATGCACATTGTCAATTTCCTGAATGCAGGAATGGCCTGGAGTGGAGAATCGCATTGTTATTTTTGATATAGAAGGATGTTTTTTCAAGAAAAGTATTATTGCGAGAGATATAATTGAATTCCGGTTTTGTGGCACGCAGGAATCTGACCATAAGATTATTTCCGTAAATGTAGGGTTATCCAGTATGATAGCCTCCAAAATTTTAATAAAAGCGCTTGCTATATCATTCCCAGCTCTTCCGGTTTGGCTTTCATTCCATATGCTGCAATACACCGTTGTATTGGTTGAAAGGTGGGCAGTTAAGTTGTAAACATTCAATTTACTTAAGTAGTAAAAGCAGCTGATCTCGGCTTTTGGGCAAGTAACTACATTTTGTAGGTCAAAACAGATAACAGGTATAGCACTTTGTCCATCACTTTCTCGTTTCAACCTTGAATAGGTTTTTTCTTCGTCGTGACTTTGGTATTTCATCTGCATTTTTGGTGACACACAATTCGAGGTTTTCAGGATTTTGAATTCTTAACAGAGGTCACATCTGTCTTTTTTTGGGATGTGAAATCCTAGGTTGAATTCATTGTTAAATATTTCCCTATAAATGTGTAGTTTAGCTGGAATTAATCCATCGGATTTGGTTTTCTCGATGTACAGCTCATACATTATATTAACGGAAAGGTGCGGCTCTAGATACTGTTTTGTACTAGATTTTCGGCAATAATGGGAATTTATAACCGGAAACGATGCGATGTGGTCCCGTATAATGTGTTTTACCTGATCGGTAACTACTTTTTCCTTATGTTTACCTTGATTTGATTTACGGACCATTCCAGAAACCAAATTTTTCCTTTGGTGAGCATTGTAGACTGTTTTTTGGCTAATTGCAAGAGTTCTTAAGAAGTACTGTTTGCTTACCTTAATTCTGCTTTCTTGAACTATAAAGAAATACTGGTAAGTATATTTCTTTTTATTGGAGTTCTGAGTTTTGCGTGCTGGTTCATTTCGAACAGTGGACATCAAAATGAAGTTCGTTTTCCCTTCAGCATCAGTGTTATAAAAATCTTGAAAAATTTTACAACGTTCATCTTCACTAATCAGCTTGCAGCTACCTTTGCATTTCACCAAACAGTGTTCAACACTTTTCATAGTTTTAGCGGGAATAATCTTGTTTCTGACAGAAAAATGTTGTTTTCCAGACTGCCGTAGTGCTTTTCGTTTGTTACATTTCCATTCTTCCAAATTTTTCCTTTTTTTTTTTAATTTTGTAGGTATATCCACGTCTTGTTCTTCATCAAGATATTCAACGCTTTGATATTCGTCAGATTTTTCAGAACACACATTATCGGATAAAACAATTTCGTCCAGATGATCTACATCCATATTATATTCGTTCTTACTTTCCACTTCGCATAGTTCATTATTAATCACTAAATATGTTGTTACCGTCTCCTCTTGTTCAAAACTGCTAAGTAACGGTATTTGGTTTTCCTCGTATTCTACATTGATATCCATAGTTAAATATCAATCGTTACTTTCGAATATTTACCTACAATTAAACTGATATATTATAACACATAGTTTGTACAAATTTATGTTTATTTATAATTATATTAAAACAGTAAATTACCTGAGCAACAAAAATGATCCAACCTGGTGTACAGATTTTGTTAGAATGAAAAATCTCATCTGACAATTAAATTCATAAAACTGTAAAGTTCTATTTGTACCGTAAGTGAATTAAAGAGAATAACAAAGCAAAATAGAATTACAAAGTACCAACTAGCATAATATAGAACCTAATAATATTGTATGAAAGAATTCAGAATTATAAGGTTCTATATATCAAATATACAAATACAAAGTTCTATTTAACATAATTGCGGTGTATTTTTTACTTAATTTGGGAATACTGTTGAGGGTTCCATAATCACATAGAACTTTTTAGCATAAATTTATGTGAAAAAAGCAAATGCGACTTTATAATTTTGTTAATATCTTCGTTTTGGTTTACTCTGGCGTTCAAATATCATTACAGTATGCGCATATTGCATAATAGAACCTTTTGGCATCAATAACTCATTTTATTCAAAAATGTCGTTTAGAACCCTGTAATTCTTGGACGACGATTGGTTGATTTATAGATTTTTCATTATTCACATTCCAACTAAATATAGTGGAAAATTATAATTAATCATTTTACGTAATAACCCATTATGCCACACTTTATCGAAAGCTTTCTCAATATCGAATAGAACAAGACCAGTTGATTGTTTTATGCTTAGTTGTTCTTTAACGAAGTTGCAAATTCTTAGCAACTGATGGTTTGTGCAATGCTCCTGTCGAAACCCGAATTGTTCGTTTGGTATAATTGTGTTGCTATCGCTAAAGTGTGTTAAGCGGCTTAGTATAGTTTTCTCAAAAATTTTATTTAGTCCATTTAGAAGACTAATAGAACGGTAACCTTCCACATTACTTTTATCTTTATGAGGTTTTGGTATTGGAAGAATGGTAGCTAACTTCCTGATTTTAGGATTAAATAAGTAAGTTAGATATATTATTGCTTTATGGGGGAGCATTTTGATCAAATGATTTGGTATCCCGTCTAATCCAGGCGATTTAGTTTTCTTGAGTGAGGTAATGATTGATGATATTACTTTTGGTTTAACAATTTCCCTACCGGACATTGGATATTCAGATAAGTGATTTTGACCTATTGTTATTGGTAACGATATCATTGATACTTGCAGCAAAGTTGGGATTAATATATTCATTGTCAAGGTGGATTTGAGCAAAGTGATCTGCAAATACATTTGATTTTTCTGTGTCAGTGAGTAAAGTAATAGGGTTATTTTGGGAATCGATGCTTTCTCTTATTTAGTAATTTCGTAAGTCGAAATAGTCTTTTCCTATGCTCAGTAGCTGATATGTTAGAAATGAATTTCGAAAATCGTTCATTCCTTAGTTTTTTAACTCGCAATTAATTGTTCTCATAAGTAGATTAACAATATTTTTTATTCTTGAATCTCTTGTTCGCTGCCACTGCATTCTGAATGAGTTTTTGGTTTTAATGATTTGTTTTAGTTCGTCTGGTATAGTTAGTATGCTATTATTTATTAGAGGTCTCTGCATTTTAGGTTTAGCAACGTTTGCACTGTTTTTTTTAATATTATTGAAGTTAACCAATGAGTTATCAATGTCATCTATAGTTGTTGTTGGCTTGTTTAGGTTATTATTGGAGGTTAAGTCAATTTTATTATTGATTATGTGTCTATAAGTTAACCAATCAGAATTTTTATAGTCTAAATTTTGGATTATTTCATTTTTAGTTCGAATTTGAACAAATTAACTTTAAATTTAACTGGTAAATGATCTGAGCTTAGTTTGTTTAAAGTTTTTATATGAGAGGCCAATTCAATATGATTAGATAAAATAATGTTAAGAGTTGATGGATGTCTAGATTTTTTAGAATAATGAGTTGGTTCAGACGTGTAAAGGATATCAACATTTTTAATTAAAGATTCGTCTTGAAGTATTTTTCCAGCCCGGTTTCCTCTAAAACCGTTCCAATTTTTATTTTTTGTGTTCAAGTCGCATCCTATGAAATAAGGATTCACAATATTAGTTAGTTTTTGTAAATCCATTTTAAATAGATCAAGCTTTGTTTTATCATTCGTTTCCGGAAAATATGCCGAAATGAAAGTGATATCTCCTTTATAAATGAGGGGAGTAATGAGGTTAGTAATTTGTGTTAAATTGTTTTTTAATTAAGCTATTTAAGCCACCATGTCCGATAAGTGTACCTCTAGTGTTGGGCTTACCTCGTCTATCTTAATTTGTGATGACGCGGAACTGTTCATCTTTCGTTTTGCAATTTGCGAATTGAGTTATGATATCATTAACAAGATTAGTTATTTCATTAACCTTCTATTGTTGATGTTACATTAGTAGTCGCTGTTTCTTGTGATGATTTTTGTGTTGAAAAAATGTTATTCCATGCAGTATGCATTGGCGTTTCTCTAGGTAGGTTTAATCCGGGGTAGAGCGGTTTATGGAGGTAAATATGAATTCATTTGCTGGTTTGTATAATTCCGTTGATTGAAACTTCGTATATTAGCAGATTCCAAATTTCTAATTTTTCTGTTGATGTTAACGTTACTTTTAGTTATTTTATATTTTTGAAGCTCGGGACAGTCTTTTGAGTTGGCGGGATGGGAGCCGTTACAGTTGGCACATTCATTAATAGTAGATGTACAACCTATGTTTGAGTGACAATCTCCACATTTCATGCAATTTAATTTTTTATGGCAATGAGAAGCGCCATGGCCGAACATTTGGCATCGACGACACTGTGTTGGTTTAGTCGTATAATTTCTTGCGGAATGAATCGAAATTATAACATTATTTATTTAGTCACTTTGTCTTTTTTTAAATTTTACTATGTGGTATTTAATTTTTGTTTTATCATCATTGTAATGAATTGGTGTAATGTTGATTATTGATTCGTTACTATTAATTTTATGGTCCGCTAGTCCAGTTTGGATTTCATCTGTTGTCATTATTCCCGGTATTCCGAAAACAATAAATTTTAGTGGTTTATCATTTACAGACACAAATGAATAGTATTCTATTCCGTTTTCATCAAGAACAGTAGTAAATTTATTTTTATCTTCTACACTTAAGAAATTAATTTTAAGACAAATGCTAATTATTTTAATTGTAAAGTTAGTTATCTCAAAATTTTTTAATAAATGTTTTGTTTTGTATAATTATCGGCAGAATATTAAATTTGTGTTTTTTATCTTTGCTTTTTTCAATTACTGGTTCATCAGCAATTTCAGTAATTCTGTTGAATCTATTGTTGCTTTCAATATTGTCTGCATAAACAATATCATCGGCATCAAGCGACATTGTATTATTTTCAATATTGGTTTCTTGTGTTTCAATATGGCGGGGTTTATTTCCCATTTGAGTTCGTAACTTTTTCATGTTATTTTGTTTTTTGAGTTTTAATACGTCAAGTTGTTCAGTAACGGACACTTTCCGTTTTTTAGTTATGGAGGATGAAACATTATAGTTTTCACATAACACATTTCGCTTATTTTTCACTATTAAAGTCTATATAATGTTTTTTAATTAGCAAGTAGAACGAGATATAGATGACCTAGCATCCGATGCAGAGGAACCGATTCTACCAGAATACAACCCATAAGATGACGATTCAGATGATGATTATGACCTAACGGAAGAATTGGCAAATGAAAATGTTGAACAACTTTCACCTGTTGAATATAAAGCAAGAGACGGAACTGTATGGAGTGAAGTTCCCCCACTATTATTATTTATTATTTATTTATTATTTATTATTTATTTATTTAACCTACAGTAAATATACAATCGGTATGCAAAAAAAGATTAACAGTTATTATACAATATTTTAGCACAAAAATAACATTTAACAATTATTTAATGATAGACAAAAATCTAAACAACTCATTTCTAAACGAATTTCTTGTCATGTTAAAATCGAAAACGTCATAAACCGAATTAAAGAATCGCGACATTCTCAAAACTGGTTCTGAGAGTGCGAAGTTTGTAGAAACCGGATCAATATGTAACAAACGACGACGGCGCAAACAACGTGTACGAGCGTAAAAGTTGAAACGAGCCAGTAAATCGACACAGTCTATTCGGGAAGTCAGAACATCTTGAACGAAGATAGCGGATGCAACATCTCATCGGTGATCTAATCGTTGTAATTTTAATAATTTACAACGATCATTATAAGGAGGTAGTACATATTGGTGCACTCGCTCCGTAGGTAAGCCGCGAAGCGCATACAAAAGAAACTGTTTTTGAACGCTCTCAATTCTGTATGAATGGCAATGATAAAATGGTGACCAAATCTGAGAAGCATATTCTAGAATGGAACGAACAAAGGCCACATAGAGAGTTTTCAGTGCGAGTGGGTCGCAGAAGTCTTTACAATTGCGCTTAATGAAACCCAGCATAATATAAGCTTTTGAAATAACAGAATCAATGTGTTTGGTAAAAGTAAGATCATAAGAAAAGGTTACACCTTAGTCGGTTATGGCCTCAACTCTGTCAATAGCGGTATTGTATAGAAAATATTGCTGAAGAACAGGTGAGTGTGTACGAGAAAATGATAAAATCTTACATTTACCCACATTCAACAATAATTTGTTTTTAAATGACCAACTGCAAAAGTTACTCAAGTCACCTTGTAATTTAACACAGTCAGAAACTCCAGTAATAGGAGCAAATATCTTCATATCATCTGCGTAAAGCAAACATTTTGCGAATTTAAAACAATCAACAACATCATTGACAAATAATGAGAATAAAAGTGGCCCAATGTGGCTACCTTGAGGAACTCCAGAGGTAACTCGAAATAAGCGAGAACTAAAATCATTTATCTTAACAAATTGGTAGCGATCAGACAGGTACGAATGCAACCACCTGATGGGGATAAACTGACAATTTAGTTTATCCAGCTTATCGATAAGGATTGAGTGATCAATTTTATCGAAAGCCTTCGAAAAATCGGTGTAAACAGTATCCACTTGTTGCCTATGTTCTAAACTACTATATAAATGTTGACAAAAACCGACTAGGTTAGTAACCGTGGACCTACCCGTGTAAAATCCGTGTTAAGCAGGAGAAATAAAAATTTTTGCATGAAAAAACAAGAATTTCTGTACCATTGATTCGAAAAGTTTTGGTATGGCAGCAAGAATAGCGATTCCGCGATAATTGCTGATATTACTTCTTCTGCCAGATTTAAAAATCGGACGAATGAAAGACAGTTTCCAGGGATCCGGAAAAATCCCAGTACGTAGGCTCTTATTAAAGATTAGAGTCAGTGGATGGGCTAAACTCTCTGCACAATTCTTAATAAGGATAGGTGGAAAACCGTCATGTCCTGCCTCCTTATTACTATCAAGTTGAGATAAGCTATCATAAACTTCTGCTTCAGTAAACTGTAAAAAAATTAAAATCAGAGCAATCGCGATTATTTATAAGCTTGGTACCAGAATCCCTAGATACTACATAGACGGACTCAAAAAATTTTGCAAATAGATTAGGGATATCAGAGGGTTGACTTGCGGAAGAGTTCTGAAAGATCATTGGAGTAGGAAACCCAACAACCTTCTTTTTACCATTTATGAAATTCCAGAATTTTTTTGGGTTGGAAGTCAGATCCTCTTCTATTTGCAAAATGTAGTTGTTGTAAAGGAACCAATTTAAAGTTTTGAACTCTTTACGAGCTAAGTTGAATCTGGAATAAAACTCAGCGCCCTGTAACTTATACAAAGAATGGAACTTATTCCGTTTTTTTTCAAGACGTAGTAGTTCTTTGTTGTACCACGGCTCACGAAACCTAGGTCCATTTTTATTTGATGGAACATACCTTTCCATACCAGTCTTGAGCAGCCCGTTGAACAATAAAATAAAATGATTCAAATTTTCATCTCGCTCGAGAAAGTCCCAATTAGAACCGACAAGAAATTCGTTTAACGAATCGTAGTCCGCACGCCTAAAATCGAAATGCAAAGAATTACTAGAAGTACACGAAGTGTTGCAATTCTCTAAAAATATATATATGGTAATTGGAGTGTGGTAAACGCTCGAACATCCAGTTAAATCTTCACAAGTTGAAATCTCCGAAAACATAAGATCAGTTGAATAAACCAAATCGAGAAATATGCCCCGACTATTGCTTATCCGGTTCAACTGCATCATTGCTAAGCTAGCGAAATAATCAGTAACTGCTAATTCTTTCTGGCCCGAAGAAGAGGATGTGAAAACTCCATCAACATCAAACCAAGTAATATCGGGAAGATTGAAGTCCCCTATAATCATTAGTTGTTCCTTAATTCGAACCAATGGCATGACCGCAGAACTGATGAAATTAACAATTCCCATATAATATTCCATAGTAGATCCAGAGGGAACATATACAGCCACCACGAGGATAGATGACTCGGATACATTAATCCGAACAGCAATTACATCATAAATTGGATGACATGCAATGAGCTCGTTTGGGATCGAACTCTTAACAGCAATCAACACACCCCCACCTTTAAGGCTGGTACAAAAATCATGTCGATCTTTTCTGTGGACGACGTAGTTGGGTGGGAAATATTCCTCTGAATTAAACCCTTTAGTAAGCCATGTTTCAGATATGATGATCACATCGTAATCGTTATCAAGAACGCCAAGCAAGAATAATTTAGCTTTCCCCCGAATACTAGAGGCGTTGTGATAGTACATCGAAGTAAAAGTAATTTGTCCAGAACTTTTGGGCCGACGCATCACCTTTGACCCTGCGTTATTTAAATTTCGGCAGAATTGACTACTGCAGCTGGTATCCGGAATTTCACATATGAGGCTCCTGTCCGAAAATTTTGCTTATGGAAGGGCCTAATAAATACACCGGTTGGCCATGCATCCGAATTTAGAGCCTTATCATGAAGCTCCACGTTGATCCCCAATTTAAAGCATACATATTCTAACTCGTGGATATCTTTATCCTTAGGAATTAGTTTAACTGCCTTGTAAACACTCGGACCTAAGCATTTGCTAGCCAAAGCCACAATATCATCCTCAGTTGTAAGAGTATCGAATCTTGATAAATGAGGCCAACATTTCGGCGCAATGGTTTTAATATAAATATCTGGTGAGGTATTAGTGCCACGAATATTAAAATTTCGTATGTTCTTTTGGATAGTTCGTGATGATGGCAACGATTTTATATTACCAGTTGGACCGCACGATATATCAATATTGTTCGCATTTGCAGTCGTACTCACAGCACTCAACATAGCAGCAACAGGCAAAACAGATGCAATTGAGTATTTGTTTGGTTGATCCGGAGCACCACTGTGAGAAGCAAGTGCATTCGATGCTGCAACAGGCACAACGGCAGGAATTTTCACCACTTCAGCGAAAGTCGTACAAGCACTGAAATTAGTAGGACTGAAAACCACTGGAATATGATCGCCGTCATTAGTTAAAGATGTAACCGCAGTTGTAGCTGTTGTTATGGTATTATTAACATTTTTCTTAGATCTTGTACGTATTGACGAAGCCAATTCCAAATTAGTTTGTGTTTATTTTTTTTTTAATTTAGCAGACGACGACTGTTGTGGTGGGATTGGTTTTAGTAAACTTTCCACGTTATTATAAATGGCAGCAGATGTTTTATTTATCAAGGACAAGGACGCTGAAATAGCGTCAATAGAATTACTCATCTGATCATTCTTTTCCTTGAGAATTTTATAAACGTCAATGCACATACCACATCGCCAAGAAAAATTCGGAATTACCGAAATGGCATCAAACACAGGTTTTTTAATCCCTGCACATTCAAAATGAATCAGTTTATTGCATTCACCTGCACAAGTAAAAAAGTGTTCAGACACTTTAACATTACATACACAGCACAGAGCCATTGCTACAAATTTGTAATAACCACTACAAGTTAAAAATTTAAAACACACACAATTATTATTTACATATAACACTTAAAATTAATATTATAGATCATGCATATATATACAAATAATGTTATTAATATTTTTATTTTTATATTTATTTATAATAAATTTTTCAAAATTGACAAATACGCGAAGAAAAAAAAACCTCGAATAAATCTGTCTCATAATATTTTTAAAACGGCCACTGCTGGACTAACAAAAAAAACTTTGGCCTAAATATTCTACAAACATTTAAACTAATAATAACAAATGAAATTTGTGATATTATTATTCGTGAGACGAATTGGAAAGGTGCTCAAAGTTATCAAGCATGGAATGCCGAAAACCCAAATGAAACGCAACGTATGTGGAAGACAATAACCGCCGCTTAGTTTGACGCCTATCTCGGTATCATTTTATTTGCTGGTGTGAGCAGGTCAAGAAATGAACATACACAAGATTTATGGAGTTCTTGTGCTCATCCTCTTTATCGTGCTCCGATGGGCCTTCAGCGGTTTTGTACAATAAATCGTTATATTCGAATTGACAATGGGAACACTCATAGCCAGCGCTTATTAAGCGATAAAGCCAAATATTACTGTGGATGAACAATTGTTTCCATATTGTGGCAGTACATGCTTTACGCAATATATAGTATAAATCAGAGCGAAAGAGTAGTGAAGGATTTATGCTGCAACCTATTTCATGGAAGTGGTCAAAACATAACATGCGATAATTTCTTTACCAGTTATAATCTAGCTTCTAGTTTGATGATTGATTTTAACCTATCAATACTAGGTACAGTTAATAAAAGACGTCGCTTTATACCTCCAAATTTCTTAACTGTGAAATATCAACCTCGATCAGTTCAATCATCTGTGTTTGGATTCAGTAGTAATATCACAATGTGTTCCTACTTGCCAAAGAAGAGCAAAGCTGTAGTTCTCTTATCAACTAAGCATTACGACAAAGAAATCCAGGGCTCGGCAAATAAACCGGAGTCGGGCAAAGTCGACAATATGGATAAAATGCTTGGAGAATATTCATGTAAAAGAAGAACCAACCGATGGCCGCAAGAATTTTTTTACAACATATTGGATATAGCAGCATTAGCGGCATTTATAATTTATAAAGAAAACAGTACGTTTTTAAAAACTGCAACTAATTCCCGAAGCAGATTTTTACAGAAACTTTGTAAACAGTTGGTTATGCCAGGAATAACTCGACTTTCCACAAGTATTAAAATTATCCGTCATTTTTCCACAAAAAATGGAATAGAAGCTATGTTGGGCCATACATTGAATTTTGGATCTAGTCATCTTTTAGATAGTTCGTCTTCTGCTCTACAAGAATGTGATGCCACTAGAAGAATTACACACAATAAATAACTACTGATACTACTGATATAACTACTGATTTCTTGACATACATATTACTTTAAATTACCCGTATACCCGGGTATGATGGTTGTCAAAAGGAAGGATTATTTCTAAAAAAAATTATAAACAGATTGAGGATAAATAATTAGAAAGCTACTGAAAATTTGAAGTTGGTCTAAACCGTATAAATTTTTGATTTTTAAAATTAAAAACTTACCCGGGTATGTGGTTGTAAACATAAACGTTAAACTAACTCGTTAAATCGAATCCAGTTCGGTTGGGATAGAGTTAGTTCCCACTTAACCCTAATGCAGGGTAACTAAATCCTAACTCAATTTCAACAATTTAGCTCGAACCAAATCTCAACCCTCTGCTCAACACATACCATCATACCATCACCATCATATCATTATAAAATCATAACATCATACTATCATACCATCATACCGTTATCAAAAATTAACTCAATTTTTGAAGTTTTAGAAATTCCTCTGTAGTAATTTTGGACCGGATTAACATCTCTCAAGAAGGAGATGAATGTTTGAGAATTAATGGTGGATAAAATTCTGGTTTTTGATAAAATTTTGGAAAATGACCAAAAAAAAAATAAATAAATGAAATTTGACATGTGCGTTGGACTGGAATTCTGAAATTATTTTTAGATGAAGTTATGTAATATGGCAACAACTTTACCCAAAACTCATTTTAGAACCCCATTTCCGTTGAACATGTCAAATTTCATCATATTGTTTGTTTGTTTCTTTCTTTCTATCCCTGCAATCTTCTCTGGGGCTCAAGGCACTCCCAACTCTTCCGTAGCCCGCTTTTAACGTCCTACCTTAAGCAATAGCCAAATCGAGGACTTACGGCTATAGTGCTGACATGAAAGGTGGGTCAGCCCATAGAATCCGCATTCTCAACAGAGGGTCATAGATGTGTTCATCTTTATCACCGTGTCATGAAATTCTTAATTAGCTTATTTGTTACGCCACTGGTATTTATATAATTAATATATGTTTGTATTGTATAGAATCTGTAATAGATGAATTTCGATCGTGTAAATAGATGAATTTCGATCGTGTTACACCGATGAAAGAAATTTCTTAGATATCGTTCAAGTTAAATTATGTGGGTTAGCTTATGACATAGTAAAAAATTCCGAATTTAAAACGTGGTCTGATCTTAAGACAAAATTAAATTCACAGTTTGGTGACTCAAGGTCAATTGATCAAATACAATTAGTTAAAATAAAATAATTTAATTCTGAAAATATTCGTACTTACGCATTACGAGTACAAACCTTAATTTCAGAACTCAACGATGCTTGTATCGCTACCGAGGGTAAAGCTGCTTCAAAAGCAATTCAAAATTTAAATTCCAAAATTGGTCTAAGGGCTTTTCAAGAAGGTATTTACAACAGTTCTATAAAATTATTGGTTAAGGCTTGCCTTTATAATCAAATTAATGAAGCGATAGGAAAAAGCTGGTGAAGAAGAAAGTCAACTATCGTCTAACCACTCAAAACCAAATACAACTGATAAGTCGAAAATTAAATGTCAAATATGTCATAGAATAGGACATAGTTCTCCTGATTGTTACCACATCGTCTAGTAATACATTTAACCAATCAAATCGTAATCCAATTGCATGTGCCTATTGCAAATAATACTGGTCATCATATCAGTCAGTGCCGTAAGAGGCAATATAATAACTCTAGAAATTCGCAAGTTTCTCAAACTGCGTCATCAAATCCCAATAATAAGACGGAAAACAGGAGGGAACTCGATCAGTCTACGTCAAAAACACCTGTTCAAGTTCAAGAGATTCAGAAATAGTGTGTTCTAAATCCAATCGAATTACGAAATCAAATCTTAAAAATAAATTCGATAAAATTCAAAGCAGTCATAGTTCTAGTTTAGTTCATTTCATTCATTAAATCAAACGTTATCTTCAAATTCGTATAATTTCCAAAATAAATTAGAATGCAAACCAGTTATTATTTCAAATCTTTATAATTTTACTTACACTCCTGCAAATACTAGTTCATTCGTTTCATTTTCATTAAACATTTCCAATCAAGAACAAAACACATTTTTAATTGACACTGGAGCCGATGTTTCACTAATTAAAGTAAATTGTATTAAACCTCAGATATTCTGCTATCCAAATTTGAAGTGTAAACTAACAGGTATCTCTAATAATCAAATAGAAACGCTTGCACTTTGTAACGGAACAATTGTAATAAATCTAGAATGTTCTTTAGATTAAATCTTTCAAATCGTCCCTGATGATTTTCCGATTCCTGGAGATGGAGTAATAGGTAATGACTTCTTAAAAAATTACAAATGTATAATATACTATTCAGATCAGCTAATAGAGATTCCTATGATAACTATACTTATTTCATCAATAGTTAAAATTCCAGCTCGTTGCGAGAAATTCATAAATATTAATTCACATCTTCTTAAATCAGACGGAGAATATTTCTGTAAATCAAACGAAATTTTACCGGGGTTATACATTGGCAATAGTCTTGTAAAAGTTTCAAATGGTGTCGGTGCTTTGAGCGTATTAAACAACAATGAACATGAAGTCGAAGTTAAAAATTTAGTACTTGATTTGGAATATATCGACCATTTTGATATATTTTCTATTTCAAATACTTCACACAAAATCGAAAATCGTCTCAATATTCTTGAAAATCAACTCATTTTGTCGAGCCTTAACAAAACAATTGAATTCTTAATTTGTGCCGAAATTATAATGACATTTTCCACCTAGAAGAAGATCAGCTAACAAACAGTGATGCAATAACTCAATCAATTTCAACCAATAATTCTGTTCCGCCAATTTACCAAAAGCCGTATCGTTTACCTGAGTCCTTCAAATCAAAAATTCAAAAACAAACAACTAAAATGTTACAAGACGGAATGATAGAACCAAGTACCAGTCCTTGGAACTTTCCACTATTGGTAGTTCCTAAAAAAGCGAACAATAAGGATGATTCTAAGAGTTGGAGGATTGTGGTTGATTTTCGGAAACTGAATGATATCACTGTTGGGGATGTTTTTCCATTCCCAAATATCAGTGAAATATTAGATCATCTCGGAAAATCACAACACTTCAGCACTTTAGATTTATCCACAGGATACCATCAAGTTCTAGTCGACGTCAAAGATCGACCTAAAACAGCCTTTAGTACAACAACCGGACATTTCCAGTTCATTAGAATGCCTTTTGGCTTAAAGGAAGCACCAGTGACCTTCCAAAGGTTAATGAATTCTGTATTGCGGACTTACAGGAATTAAGTGTTTTGTGTGGTTTACGGTCGAAGTATATAGTTGATCATAATCAAAAATTATCTGATGTCTTTGAATGTTTAAGAAAATTTAATTTAAAACTAAATCCAAACAAATGTAATGTTATGCGAAAGGAAGTGGTATATTTGGGACATATAATTATACAGCATGGAATAAAACCTGGTCCTTCAAAAATTTCAGCCATATTAAATTATCCTGTACCCAAAGATACCAAATCAATCAAAAGTTTTTTAGGCCTAGTCGGATATTACCGTCGATTCATTTGTGACATCCACTTACATCATTGTTACAAAAAGAATGCAACATTTAATTGGACAACATTTTGCGATGAAGCCTTTAACTCTCTGAGAAATTCACTTACCATATCACCTATTATGCAATTCTCGGATTTCACACAGACATTTCTCATAACGACAGATGCTAGTGATATAGTAATTGACAACAACGACATTGATTTTATTTTCCAACAAGACAATGCTTCCGTCCATGTATCAAAGCAATCAATGGAGTGGTTTTGTCAAAAACAAATAAATTTTCTTGATTGGCCTGCATGTAGTCCCGATTATAATCCGATGAAGAATTTATGGGGCATACCTGTAGCGAAGGTTTATGCGAATGGTCGGCAGTTTAAAAACGGTTACTGAACTAAAGCAGTGCATTAAGAGCTGTTTGGGAGAAATTGAGGCAGAAACTTTAAAAAACTTGTCAAATTCAATGCCAGAGCGCATATTTGAAGTCATTAAACAACAAGGGCGTCATACGAAATACTAATTTAAAATTTTCTTTATTATTATGTAGATATTTTTTGATAAATTTAAAGTGTTCTTATACGAATATTTCCCGTGGCGTACTGCAGCTATCGGGGGGATCACAGGTGGTGGATAGTGGACGACCTATCGATAGGTAGGTTAGCGGTGAATTAAATTAGCCGCCCCCAACCGCAGTCCAGCTGGTGAGAGAGTCTCAGGGAACTGGGAAGTGGTTACCCTCAGTTAATTAAATTCTGAGTGCCTATGATGCCCAGCATGGAAAGGCGAACAGATGGCGCCAGAAAACCATCGACCAATAACCACGGCGGACTGGGCGTCGCGTCCTCTCTGCACCTCCGGAGTCTCCGCGGGTGATGAGGGGGGGTACCCTATAAACGGGTGACCCGGGGAATGGAATGGATCCCATTGGATTGGGCTCTCCATGTGAATAGGTGAAAGGGGGGAGAGAATGTGGGCGGGGGGGAGAGAATGTGGGCGGAGGGAAGGGGTGCTGGGAAACCGCAGTGCTAGCGAGCCAAATGTGCTGGATTAAGGTGTTAAGCGACCCGTGCTGATGATCAACTAGACTGGGGGCCCATTTAACAAAGCCCAGTCGCTAACGGAGCCCTCTGGATACCTGGCGACCTCCAGTTGTATTTAGCCTTACCTGCGTATACGGATCTTTGCGCAGGCGGACCTTTATTTCTCCGATACTCGTGGGAATCAGATGGAAAGATCGAACCACGCAAAGCAAAGGGCACCGGTTCTCCTCAAAAGCCGGTATCAGCGAAGGGAAGTACCTCGAACCGGACGGTTGGGCCTCTAAGGTTGCAAAGGTGGTTGGCTCTATCCAGGCGCAAAGCTTGCGGCAGTTAGTCGGGAGGAAATTCCCAGCAGGCCCAGGGCACGCGTCTGGCTGCCATCCGAACCGGCTAGCCCTGACGAGGCTTTGGAAATCATTCAGGCCAGTAACCCGAGTTTTCCGACCAGAAATTGGAAGATCGTCAAGCAGGAGGAGGCGAAGGGGGGCTCGAAATTATCAATTATGGTAATAAATAAGGAGTCCCTTGCCCTCCTTCACAAAACGAAGGGAGTAATTGACTTCGGATTCGGGTCAATTACTCTCAACGTTTATAAAAAGGATGGGGCGGAAGCGCGTACGGGAGGCAAACAGGAGGATGGTGGCAACCCGCCCAGGCCTGAAGGGGAACCAGCAGGCATGGGGGGAGAAGCTGGAGGTAGGGGAAGAGTGAGGCCGGCGACCTGGGTCGAGCAAGGCCTCCCTTGAAGGTTAAGGAGGGTCAAATAAGCGAAGGAGCTCGTGTACTGATAGAGGAGGATGTCGGCAGTCCGGCCAGACGGTAGGGTACTGACAAGTCCTCTACAGAGGGTATGAGGGGTGGCGAGACGGGCGGATCCGGCGCATCCCAAAATACCAAGAAATAATATTCCTGCGGTAGCAGGAATATACCATAGAGATAGGTAGAGGTTAAATGGTTATGATTAAGATAACACAAATTAACCTTTACCATTCTAAGGCTGCTTCGGCAGCTCTACTCCTCAGGCTGACTAGTTCGGGTGAGGATGTGATACTAATCCAAGAACCTTGGATTAACAACAACAGGATCTGTGGTCTCAGAACCAAGAGGTATAAAATTATATCCTCTAGTAAGTCTGGGAAGATCAGATCTTGTATTCTTGGGAAAAATAATATTAATCTTTTCCTTCTCCCTCAATACAGCAATGGTGACACTACTGCAGTTAGCCTGGAAGTAGGCACTTGTAGATTCTGGCTTGTTTCAGCCTACATGGACCGGGAGAAGGAGGTTCCTCCGGATAACCTGGAGGAGCTGATCCGTAAAGCGGAACAATCTAAGGTAGGTGTGGTACTGGGAGTTGATGCTAATGCGCATCACACTATCTGGGGAAGCACGGACATTAATGAAAGGGGTGAGTCGCTTTTTGATTATTTGATTAGTACTAACCTTTCAGTGTGTAATATTTAGCGGGAACCCCCATTTATTACTAGTAACAGGCAGGAGGTTCAAGACGTGACCCTTGCCTCAAATAATATTCTTCATATGGTTAAAAATTGAAGGGTGGATAAGGAACACTCCTTTTCTGATCATCGATATTTAACCTATAGCCTCGATATTTACCCTGCTACCCGGGAAGCCTTCAGGAACCCTAGAAGGACCAACTGGAGCAAATATGGGGAATTATTGGAGGAAATGTTACCGACTAGGGCTATGGAGCCCCCGACGACCGTTGGGGAGCTGGAGGACATGGTGGCTAGCGTTACTAGCGCATGCAACCGATCCTTTCGCGCTGCCTGCCCACTGGCTAAGCCTAGGGGTAGGCAAAAACCGGTATGGTAGTCCAGGGAGCTGGGAACCTATCGTAAGGCTTGTAGGACAGCCTTTAATGGAGCCAAAAATACAAGGGAGGATCAGGATTGGGACTCTTATAAAGAGAAACTCGGAATTTATAAGAAAGAATTAAGGAAGGCACAAAGGAGTTCTTGGAGAATCTTCTGTGATAATATGGAAGAGGTATCCGAAACCTCCCGCCTTAGGAGGATTCTTTCCAATAATACATCTAGTCCCAGTTTTTTGATAAAACCGGACGGATCTTGGACAGCTTCTAGTGGAAAATCTCTAAAGCTTCTCTTCGAGACACACTTCCCAGGGAGCTTTGAAGACCTGTTGGTGCGTAGCAATCATCAGAAATCACTGTCAGTAACCGCAGAGGATATCGTAACCAGGAAATGGATCCTATGGGCACTGAGGAGTTTTAAACCATTTAAATCTGCTGGTCCAGCTCAAATTATACCAGCTGAACTTCAAAACAACTCAGTATTATTCTTCCCTACCTGGAAGCTATATTCAAAGGGTGTTTGAAGCTGGGCTATATTCCTAGGTACTGGACGGAGGTCAATGTGGTGTTCATACCGAAAGCGGGGAACAGCTCACATGTCTATCCTAAGGACCTAAGACCAATAACTCTATCATCCTTTCTTTTGGAAACCTTGGAAAGGCTGCTGGATGTATACATCAGAGATAAAATTGGTGCCAGGAAGTGGGCATCGTCTCAGCATGCGTAAACAAAGGATCTGTGGACACTGCTCTGCACGCCTTGGTGTCTACGATTGAGAAATCGATTAATTCAAAGGAATTCTCTTTAGTGGCCTTCCTGGATATTGAAGGCGCCTTTAATAATGTGAAAGCTGAGGCAATCAAGGAGGGATTGTCATTTTTGGAGGTGGACCTTCCTCTGATAGGGTTAATCAATTATTTGCTGGAAAGCAGGATTGTTAGCTCGAAGTTGGGGGACTCCGCCATCAAGAGGCGAGTAACTAGGGGAACTATGCAGGGGCGGGTTCTGTCCCCTCTTCTTTGGAACATAGTGGTAAACGGGTTACTACCTGAATTGGAGCGAGAGGGTATTGAAGTTATCGCGTACGCAGATGACGTAGCTTTAGCTGTTACCGGGAAATTCCTGGGCACGATTGTAGACGTAATGCAGAATGCGCTTACCATCGTTACGAAATGGGCTGGCAAATGTGGACTTGGTATTAACCCGTCCAAGACAGAGCTGGTACTCTTTACTAAGAAATACAAAATCCCGGTAGTTGTCCCTCCTACCTTAAATGGCACGAGACTTGCTTTTACTGATAGAGCTAGATATCTGGGCATTATCTTGGACAGTAAGCTTAGTTGGAGGCCCAATATGTTGGAGAGAATAAACAAAACTACTATAGCTTTGTACTCCTGTAGGAACGCCATTGGTCATAGATGGGGTCTGAAGCCGGAGTTGGTAGACTGGCTCTACACCGCTGTAGTGAGACCTGTACTCATGTACGGGGTGGGTGTTTGGTGGCCAGCTCTGGACAAGGTAACTTATAAAAGTAGGACGGAGAGGGTGCAAAGAACGGCCTGTATGCTTGTTAGCGGAGCCTTGAGGTCGACACCGACAAGTGCCTTAGAGGTTATGTTGCACCTTCTTCCGGTCGACATTTTTGGCAAACAGATGGCGGCAAATACGGCTGTACGACTTGCAGCCGTCTCTCAGTGGAGGTGTCTTAGTATAGGACACTCTACTGTTATCAGATCGTTGAAGGATGAGCTGGCGAATCTTGACTACATTAAAACTATTCTACGCGTCGAGAAGCGATTTCGGACCTCCTTCCCTTCAACGGAATCCTGGAGGGATAGACCGTTATCGGAAACCGAAGCGTTGCAATTCTTCACAGATGGCTCCAAGCTAGACCGCAAAGTAGGAGCTGGAGTATTCTGTGACAAATTAAATGTAAATATTTCTATTCGTCTCCCTGATTACTGCAGCGTGTACCAAGCTGAAGTCGTAGCGATTGAGGAGGTCATGACGTGGTTGAAGCATAATGTGTTATCCTCAGACGATATCACAACCTATGTGGACAGTCAAGCGGCAATCCGGTCGTTAGAATCGGTGTCTTTGGCGTCACGGGTGGCGTTGAGTTGTCACTCATCTGTAAATGTGATGGGTGAGCATTTCAATATCCAGGTAGTCTGGGTCCCCGGTCACTCGGGCGTCATGGGAAACTGCAGGGCAGGTGAACTTGCTAGGCACAGCGCTAAAACAAGCACTTGGGAAGCAGGCGCTATCCTCAGCGGATGAAAGGTGATTTAACACCCTCACCTGTAGAGTTGCAAAACAAGTTTGGCCAAAGCTGGACTTGGGGCGCACTAGGACATTAATATCCTTAAGCAGACGTGAATTAAGAACGGTCGTAGGAATTCTCACGGGACACTGCCTTTTTTAGAACATTTAAGATGGCTGGGTCTGGAGGCTAATGACTTCTGCAGAAGCTGCTTGGACGAAGAGGAGGAAGAGACGTTGGTCCACTTCCTTTGCTCGTGTCCAGCATTGGCTCTCAGAAGGCACAAATACTTAGGTAAGTTCAGGATGGACTGCCTCTCGGATCTCGAATACATTTAAGTACGGGACATCTTACGCTACATAAGTAGCTCGAAATGGTTCCAATAGGGGTAAAAGAGGATACATCCTGTGGTATCACAATAGACCGTCACCGGTCTAAGTGTGCGTAAGCAGCCACTCCAACTTAACCTAACCTATACGAATATTTAAGCAATCTGAAGTATTTTTTTAAATTGGATTAATATTTTAAATTTATTAATTTTTTGCTTTGATGAAATACCAATTATAATTATTGTAATTCTTTAATGTTTATGAACCATAATCGATTGAGAAAGAGGCATATTGAATAATATTTAACCATATTCCAGAACTTTAACCAAAACTCACTTTAGAATCCCATTTCCATCGCACATGTAAAATTTCATCGTAATCGATTAAGAAACAGCCAAGGTTCATTCTAACTAGCCATATTCCAGAACTTTGTCCAAAAAATTATTTAGATTACCATTTCAATCACCCACATCAAGTTTCATCATAATCTGCTAAGAAATAGCCAAGTTCCGTTTTAATTGGCCATTTATCCAAAAAACATTTTAGAACCCATTTCCAACGCACATGTCAAATTTCATCGTATAATCGGTTGAAAAATAGGTAAGTTCGATCATACAGTTCGATCACATATATTCCAGAACTTTTTCAAAAAAAAAATCATTTAAAATCCGATTTCAATGGCAGACGAGAAATTTCACACAAATCCGTTAAAAAATAGCCAAGTTCCGACCTAATTGGCCATTTTCCAGAACTTCATATACAAATCATATTGAATCCCATTTACAACGCACATATCAAATTTCATCATAATCGGTTGAGAAAAAGGCCAGTTCCGTCTTCAACTGCTAACTTAACCCTAATTCAACCCCGCAATAAACCGCAGCTCAACCGCAACTCAGCACCAACTCAACTTCAACTCAACCCGCAAATTGTCCCCTAACTTAACTTCAAAATCAACCGCAAATTCAATGCTCAATTCAATAATCAAACCAACATGTGTAGAATTTTCGTTAATATTTTTATATAACCCTATTCTCGAATTCCACAACTATTTTCCACGTGTGGACATCTGTCAAAATCAATGTTATTTATGACATTTTTGTATATGGGGAATTTTTTCACCTGCTTATACCAATTCGGGAATATTCCCTTTGTACCGAAAAAATTGCATAGCGAAATCAAGAATACAGGAATTTAAATATCCGAACGTTATTATGAATTTTGACAGATGTCCACATGTGGAAAATGGTTGTGGAATACGAGAATAGGGCCCCAGGTGTTTCGGTTCAATTTGTATAGCAGGTACCTCACCCTCTTGACAGACAGTTCCATTAACCAAATGTTTCGTCATTTTTGACAGGATTTCAATACTTTGGTCTTTTTAGACCAAAGTAACTTGGAATATAATCAATTCATACGTATTTTAAAATTATAAATTACTAACCTTTAATTTCATATCACTACGTTTAAAATGTTTCGGCAGCACTTTGAATTCTAGCCCTAATATAGAGGTTTCCAGTCCATCATCTACTATTGGTGGATATACCCTAAGAAATGTTTGATCAACTGCATTACCATTTATGAACCACGACAAATGTGATGCTGGTTTTGAACGTCCCGATGTACAATTGACACGTACCATATCACCAATTTGATATCGTGGCCGTCCACCTGTGATACGTGGTCCTTCTTCGGGTAGTGCTATAAATTTATATAGAAAATAAAAAAAATAAAAGAACAGTAATTAAATTATGTACTAAAACTTTTGTGAATAATAATTGTTTGCGTATAAGAAACAAAAAGCTTGAGATGTAGGATAGGAACGATAATATTTTAATAAGTTTTATAATGACGATCAGAATGCGAAAAATGAAAGCTCTATAAACACACAAAGAATCATAAAACCATACAAATATATTTTCTTTCCGTTTCCTTTTTTACGTTTGTGCAAGAGAGATGTAGGTGGTGGTAAATAATATCATTATAATGATTACGATTATCATTACAACTGTTTTTGATATACACATTTATGTGAAAAATCTATATAGATACATAAAAGGATGAGATGGTCATAAAACATGTTTGAACAAAAGCAACAAAAACAAAAAAAGTTATCATTATATGTAACGTATCCATATGCCACATCTACTATATACAGCCCACAAAAGCAACAGTAACGCCAACAACCAAAATTGGAACGATTAAATCCCAAACGTGAGTAATTATCTTTCAAGGGAAAAAACATGGAAAATTTCGGATTTTTATTTTATTGCTTTTTATATTTTAACTTTGACTTAACGTTTAAAGATTAATTTATTTTAATTTTATTACAAATAGCTGCTGTATATACTTATTTGTATGATATACGGAAAAAAATTAACTCGGCTGGTATATTTCCATTGAAAATTCTGGCTGAACGAGGCGGAAAAGCTTTTATTATTTTTTCATGTTTTGAAATATAATTTAAGTGGAATTAATTAACATATTGATGTGATGTGTTTTTGTCTGTGTGTATTTGTTTGTGCTTACATAGTCGGTTTGATAAGATGTGCAAAAGGTGACACCACGCTTTTTTGGGCCGCACGTTTTACCACAATTCATCGCTTTACTAAAACGTATGGCATAATTACTTATATACTAATGAGAACCCCTCAATTAAGTTATTTTCGCTTGAGTCCCAATATATAATTATCGCTCTAAAAAAATTTTAAAGAAAATAAATTTTGGTTAGGATAAATGTATAGTTGCAAAAAACAGCCATATTTATTTATTTATGATCGAAAGCTGCCTCAGGAATAAGATTTACATGGACATGGTCAAAAGGCTAGTCTTAATTCTTGTAGATTGTTAGGTTAAAAGCACAATCAATGGAAATTGGCGTTGCTTCATTCTGACTATCGCTCGGCTCCAAATCAATTCTAGGAATGCAAATTTATTCTTCCTTATTACTTCCTGTGATAATTTCTGACAAACCCCTTTTTGGGCTTAGATTTAGAAGAAGCATAAATCCACCGTCTAATATTATAGACTCAATGCTCATATAGACATTTTCGTTTCCTGCAATAAATTCCAGTATTTTAAAATTGAGTGCTATAGCATTAATGTTTTTTGGTATAAGAATAACTTTGTTGGCAGTTTCAGCAACTTCATCAGGATTTGATGTTCTGCTGCTGATGTTATCCTGCTGGGCGCATGTTCGTAATTAAGCTGCGTCGTTTGACGTAACGCTACAGTAGCGAATTTTGGACGCACAATTTAATGATGTCAGTTACAATACCTCTTGACACTACATTTGATGTTTGACAAAAGTCATCTCCCAAACGTAGTTCATAATATCTCAAAGTAACAGGCCTATTACTCGAAGCGAATGAGTGAAAAGCATAAATGCTTTATCGATTAACAGTAGAGACGCTTTCTTTAATATGTTAGGCTCATGTGCCGAAAGTATAGAATTTTGAATCCATTATGTGCTGTTCAACCACCTGCCAACAAATTCGCTGCAATTCCTGTGGTGGGAATTGCTTGAACTTTTGTCCTTCTCCTCTTACACATCACATCAGTGTATTGTAAAAGTATGTTTCGCCTGCACCTCCGGGGCCGTCAATAAAAACGAATTGTGATCCAACATTTAAATCATCAAAAGAAGCTGATGTCCCATCAAATATTTGTTGTTGTAAAGGATTGAGTGTAGCGATTAGACGATTTGTTCTCTCTGACAGTGCTTTCTTTTCTGCTATAAAACCGACATGGTCAAAAGACTGCTTTGCCTTGTGCACCTCATTCTTGGTCTTTGAGAATTATGGCATAAATACGGGTGATGAATTTTTCTCGTTCGTTTCTCCTCTTGTGGAACTTTCTAAATACTGTGTGTTTTAGAAAACACAAAATATTTAGGAATTTCTGAGTACAAATATCACCTTGCATTTTCATAAAAAGTCGTCAAATTGCTTCTGGAACCGATAAGTTGGTCGTGCATCGAGAAATTGTCTGATATCATTGTGAACAATAATTGTACCATCACTTAAATTTAATTTCATTGAAGCGCAGTCATAAACGTTGTAAATGTATTTGAATATATACTTTATGGCCTTAACTAATTGACATGATTCTATATTGATATGGCAGCTGTATTTATCGAAAGATTGTCGACAATCGGATCTCCCAATTAGACAGTATGTTGAGAAAATTGGTCGGAGATCTTTTGGTACATTTATTATTTTCCATACCTCAGTTAAAATGAAAAGCAGTTGTGCGTGTAACCCACGTTTCTGAAATTCTATTGTGTAAACATATGCTTTTACAGTTCTAAGAACTCCCTTTTTGGTGATATCTTCAATAAGTGCTTTAAAGGTGTGAATCGATAGACCATTGTTGAAGTAATTTATCACCATGTAATATCGGATTGAAGCGACAAACTCTGACAGCTATTTGAACGAGTTTTCATTGAAGAAGCGTTATTTGTGTTCTCACTCTACCAGGGCGATTGTCGAGATTAATTTGCATTTTCGATTGCCAACCTGCTTTACGGTAAGGATAAAATATAACATAAATTACGGAATCTAAGTGTACACTCTTAATATTTAGATTATTCAACAGTTGCGCTGCATCCCGTGGATATATACTCGAAAATCCCGCACAAAGACAGGTTCACAACTATGAGCCACAACTATGAATATGGCTCAAATGAAGCTTCCTTCCATGACAATTCTAACAGTAGTATGTTACAATCCCCCACCTGCAATAACAACTGACATGGATGACTTCCAGAAAATACCATCTTTTGGTGACTTCAATTTTAATATCCTTAACAGGTTAAATAAATTCCATGATCTTTTAAAAGCAAATAACCTTTTCTCAATTCCTTTTTCACCAACTCATGGACCATCATGGCTAGTTCTGTTTATTGTTTCTAATCCGAAGCAGACTAGAATTTTGGGGTTCAAACACAATATACCATGCCACATATATCCGATCATGATTTTCTAATCGGGTCAAAATTCGGAACAAGCTCATTTACGACTATAGCAACATAGAAAATGCAGCAATCTCTTCTTGCCTTTTGTGCGCTGATTGGATCAAATTTATTCGATTAATAATATTAATTCTATGTTTCTTTTATTTTACGATTGCTTATACTCTATTCATGACAACTCTTTGCCGGTGAAATGAACACTGGATGGCCAATCAGCAGCTCCTTCGTTTAATTTTTAAATTGTTAACAGAATGTTACTTCCAATATAAGGTACCACAAAATATATCAGAACGAAAAAATTGTGTTACTGATTTGATTAGAGCCGCGCTAAACAAAATTATTATTTTCGTAACCATAAGCTAACTATGACAAGAATTTGGGGAAATATTAATACCATTGGCATAGTGAAAAGTAGGTCTGATATTTTAATTAACATTGACCCTATGCTGTAGTAAATTCTTATTTTTGCAACATGCCTAATAAGTCGGTTGTCTTTCCTCTTCCGGATTTTAATGCCACAAGTAGTTTCACTTCTTATTAGTTTTCAGTTAGCAGAGTAATGGAATTAGATATTTTGTAAAGTATTTATAGCATAAAATCTAACACAGCTGGTTATGATGCAATTAATCTAAAATTTTTAAAGAAGATATTACGTTTTGTTACATTACCATTACTGTACTTAATAAATAATTGTATTATGCGGTCAGAATTTCTTGATATACGAAAAACAAATTTAGTGATTATGGTTAGAAAGAAACAAAATAATAACTTGCTGGATAATCTTAGGCCAATCAGTAGTTGCATGAGCAAATCAATGACCATATAGAAAAATATATATTTAACACAGTTTTAATCAGGTTTCCGCAACAACCATAGTACAAGCATCGTTCTTCTTCAAGTTATTGATGATATTGCATGCCATCTTGATTGAAGTAACTCTTTTGTTGTACTAGTATTGCTCGATTGTTCTAAAGCTTATGACTGTTTATTACAAAAGTTGATACTTTATTTTAAATTTGATAAAACTGCGCTTAAGCTTATGTATAGTTATTTATCGGACAGATATCAAAGAGTCATAATAAAAAATCAGCTGGCGGATTCGTATCAACCTCAGGTTTTGAAATACTCGAAATATCATTTGTATGTAGATGATCGTCAAATTCACCTAGGGGGCATTAAGGATAATATCTCTGAAACATTTAATAAAATTAATAATAATTTATCCAACATATTATTTTCATTTCAAAGCGTGATTTTTAAGTCATCTCAGATATTTACATTTATAATATGATAATTCCATTTCAAAATCGCGTTAATAATTTAGGCACAATAAAATAAAAATGGGTTCAGCTCGAAATAGCAATATAATTCTGCCAGTTAACCGATTTAGTGTTTATAACAACTGTCCATTATTTACTTTGTTTATAAGTTTGAATCAGGTTCCGGTCGAGATTAGAAGTGTTACAATTTTTGGTAGATTTAAAGTTATACATATTGTTTTAATTTGTTAAAAATAAATTTTAATTTTTCGTTTCCATGATGTATGTTATGTGTGGGATAGAAAAGCAATGCTTTATCAAGGATTGATAAATAAAATGAAATGAAATAACCACATCACTTTCATTGAATTTGGCATGAGTGGCAACCAACGGAAATCATTGCTTTTTTAATCATTGCCTATGTATAGATGATTGTTGATGGCATGCTGCAGCCTACTGTACAGATTCTTCCACTTTTCGTAGGCTCTTGATTGCTGAACTTGTTCAACTGTTTGTTGACGAAATGCATTGCTATCGCTCAGGCTGCAAATTTCATTTTCTTATTGCAGTGACTCGTTTCTTCCACTTTTAATACAATATACTATTATTATAATTTGTTACATTCTATCAGAGCCTTCTAGACTATAGAGCCATAATCAGCATGACGTATTTTTTAGAAGCTTTTTTAGTGGTATAACTTTTCACTGATTTTCATAGAAATCCATAGTTAAAATTGTGTTTTTTAGCTTCAAGTTTTCCAATGAAAAAATCAAAAATATTATAAAATGTTTATAAAAAGGTTTTCAGCATATCTTAAACAATTTTTGATATTAAATAAATATTAATTGCAGAAGTGTTAAAATTAAATTATTTCTTAAATATATTTTTCGAACTTTCGCAAAATGCTGTTCTTAGGAAAATTTTATAAATGTTGGTTTAAATAAATCATTTAATACAAGAAAATGAAAACGATTTACTTAAACGACATTCATATATGTTGAAATTGAAACATTTGTGAAAGTATTTTAGAAATCATAATTAAGACTATGTAACGATTACATTTAAAAATGTGTCTTAGGAAAAAAAGTGATTTCCGTTATATGTTTTGTGTGTTTAACAAGAACCATCTTGATGTAAATAGAGCCGGCATGTGGAAAATGAACTTACAATAAGGGATACAGAAACGCCAAAAATTCGTATATTTTCATAGAGTTTGTATGAAAAAACGTGATTTCGATTGACGAAAAAACATGAATTAAAACTTTACCCCAGTTAAATAATTTATTCTAATAGCTATAAAACAACTCAATGTCTTACTCATTTAAAACACAGGTTCTCAAATTTCCTGTTTTTCTAGCAATAATCAAAAGAAAATAAGGGAATTTAAATTAAAAAACATTCTACAAAAATAACAATATGTTTTAAAAAGAGAAAATTCAATTTAATGACGTCATGATTTGTCCACATCTAAAAACCAATGGCAACAATCGAAATTATAATAAATCAAAAAGAGCCAAACAGAAAAATGTAAGTCAATACAATGAGAGTGAAGAAAACAAAAAATCGAAACAATGTAGCATGCTTAAATTAGTAAATTTTGAGTTATTAATTTATGACGTATATTACAAAAACAAAAACACTTTAACGTTCAAAAATTACTTATTTTTGAAGACAATTTTCACTAAGAAATAAACATTTTCATGATTCGATTTTTCAATCAAATAAAATTACATGTTTTATGAATATTTTCGTATAAAAATAATATAAAAGCTCATAATTCTTATGGACTAAAAATGTAAATGAAAACAATTGTTTTCCCATATAGTTTTATAGTAAAGAAAAAATTGTATGTACCTTATTTTAAGCTTAGTAAAAAATACAGTCAATACTGGAGGCTCTTATTTATAGAGTAGGCTCTGATTTAACTATAAAAAGTTTGGTTTTTTCCTCGTTTCTAATTCCTTATAAAAGCTTCGGTTTTTAGATATGCCATGTAGTTTGTATGTGCATTTTTGATACATATGTTTGATGTCAATTTATATTTTAATTAACCATATTTATCGATTTATTAATTTGGTGTTGACCAATTTTAATTAATTTAATGATTTTAATGTAATTTAATTTAATCAAAATATGAGCATTTCGGACACATCCATAGCATTTTGGTTACAACATTAAAATATAATATTAAAAAGAGTCAATTTAACTCTTAAGTTTATTTTAAAAATTTCCTTATAAAACTCTAAATCTTGGCTGCGCTTGAAGCGAAACATCGCCTACAAGCCCTGAATTTTATTTACTGCAAATAGTTTTTTAGTCTTGTTTGCTGGTGGATCATATAAAATTATATCGGAAGTATTTTTGAGGTTGTTGTTTACCCTAGTAGTTTTGAGTGGTCTCCTAAGTAAGTAGGTAAATTATACCTCACAAGTCACAATACTAATATTTCTGCCGAAGCAAAGCATTTTTACGCTGACGAAGGGCACAGCCTGATAATTAAAATGTTTTGCAGGTATCTCGAAATTTTTGAAGTCGTTCGGTCTCATTCGAATATAAATATATGTTTTTTTTCTATTTATAGTTTTCATAAGTCGAATTAGACCAATAAGAGAAAAATACTCATTTCTCGACATAACTTTCTCGATTTGGCTATGTGCATAATCCACTTCTTGAATGCTTGAGTGACTTGGTAACGAATATCTCATCTCTATTGACATAATTTGCGGATGTTTTTCCAAAAAGTATTGAATTCCATATGACATGTACCAGTTCTTGTTCTGCGGAACACAAGAGTCGCGCCAAGTAATCAGTTGCGTAATGTAGTTATCGTTGAATACGCGCTCTAAAATTGTATATAGAGCTGAGGCAATATCGTTACCCGTTCGTCCCATCGTTGCTTCAGTCCACAAGGCACTATACCGTTTTGGTTTTAGAAGAGAATTTATCTTTATTTCATAATAATAACAATGGATACAAATTCAAATTTTAAAAATAAGTTATTGACATTATTAATAAGATTAATTCTTGGTATTTTACCCACAACAAGAATTCACAGTCAACAGTCATCAACAGTCTTGTGTATGGACAAAAAAATACAAATAAATAGTTTTATAATATTTGAATGTGTGTTTACTATATTTCGTTAAAATGTGGCCATTATTACAAAAATAAAATGAGGTGTAAACAATCGAATTTCTTTTACGAACAGGGAACAATTTTGAGAAACTTACTATGCAAATTTCTTACGAATTTATGATTTTTTTATTTATTTATTTCAGTTTTTTATTCACCAGTCAGGAATCACTGGTCCTCGCACTCAATCTTAACGTGCAGATTCCTGCACCCGGGCGACAATAATACAGACTCAGTTATACGGCGACGAGACCACCTCACACTAAGCATAACATCTATATACGTGACGAACTACTCGCAACTACTAGTGCCTCTGCAAATCGCTTTGCAAATTTTAACAATTTTTTGTTCGCTTAGAATGTTATAGAAAGATTATATTAAGATATTACCTTCCTCTGTTTCGATGCAACAGAATCTGCAAATTAGAATATTTCCTAACTATATTATACCAAATTGTCTTATTATGTTTTAGAAAATAATTTTTTAACATATCGTTTAGTTTCGAAACAATACTTTTCCAATCGAATTTGAAAAGATTTAATTGAAACTTTTTCAGTAGTTTCAACAGCTATGTGTTCAATTGTATGTCATTGCTGGCAGATCTGTTTATTTTATGGCAACGATTATTATTTAAACGTTTCCTTTTAATATGGGCTGATTTAAATTTTTATTTTTAATGTTGCTCTTAAAACAGAAAGCGTAAAAGTTAAAAATATCGCTCCCAACCCATTCTACAGACCGACTGAAGAAAATACATTAGGGAGCGATATTTTTTGTAACACAAGAATTGCTATTTGAATATCATTAAATAAAGGAAGTTCGATAAACGATATTTAGATGAAGTTCTGGAATATGGCCAACTAGGATGGAACTTGGCTATTACTTAACCGATTTTAGTAAAATTTGACATGTGCGTTGAAAATGGGATTCTAAAATGGTATTTGGATAAAGTTCTGAAATATGGCCAACTGGGATGGCTACTATTCCTTAACCGATTTTAGAGAAATTTGAAATGCGCGATAGAAGTGGGATTCTAAAATGATTTGTAGATGAAGTTCTGGAATATGGCCAATTATGTTCGACATGTTCGTTGGAGTGCTGTCACCCATTTTTTCTTATTTTTCTTTGATTGCAATTAAATTTCCCGGCAGATTTATAGTAAATATATCATTCTAAGTAACCCCAAAAGCTATTGTCTTTGGCAGTTTCCGTAATCCATGCAGCTGTCGAAGTTCATCTGCTGTGGGGCAGATCGAAAATCGGTAGAGAAATAATCTGTAATTTCCTTTCTATTTGGCCATATTCCAGAACTTTATCTAAAAACTAAAAACTTCCAACGCATATCCTGAATTGCATCACAATCGGTAAAGGAATAGCCAAGTTGCATCATAATTGGCCATATTCCTGAACTTCACCTAAAAATCAATTTAGAATCCCATTTCAATCGCGTGTATCAAATTTAACTAAAAACAGTTAATGAATAGCGAAGTTCCATCCTATTTGGCCGTATGCCAGAACTCTGTATAAAAATCATTTAAGAATGCCATTTCTAACGCCCGTTTATCTGTTCGCTAACAAAACAATCAGGCTTTCTAAAGAGAGAATTTTAGAAGGTTTTGAATGTAATCGTTTGCCGTAATAACAAGGGCAAGAGCAATATAATAATGACGTTTTTAGCTCAATGACAAAGAGCGAAAATATGATAACACAAACGCAATAGTGGAAGAGCAAGAGCCTTATAATAAACATAACGCTCCTGGCTTTAATTGAATTTCGCTACAAAAATTAGTTTTTGTTAGACAATCATTGAGTTGTAGTACAAGAGAAGCTCTCAAAACAACCCTAAATATTAAAAGATTGATGCGACGTCAACGAAGGAAAATTGAAAAAGGAGAATCATAATATGTTGAATATTTTTGGGCGATGAGGGAGATAGGCGTAGTAAAAATGATTTTCCAGTATGTCCAGTAAAGTGCTATTATATGGGGCCAAGGCAGTACTCAATTTTATGGATAAACAACAACTGGACGAAAAATTTAATTCCAAAGCAAATATCCAACAAAGCAGACCAAATATTCAACCAACCTGCTTAGGATGTTTCAATTGTGTGAAAAGAGGTCATAAATCGAAAACCTGTCGAATGAAGAATGAAGGACCAAAACCAGTGTTCCAAATTTGGTCAAAAGGCTCCCGACTGTCCAAAAAAATAGCGACCCATACAACAACAGACACAGACGCTAAAGAAAGATTTAGTACCTAATAAGGAAGGATGTTAAAACAACTTGCGTTATTATTTTTGGTCATTCCGATAAAAACTCTCGTAGATGCTGCATAATCGGAACCGATATATTACTAAGTCGGAATAGTCATAGGATATAAAGACACCGTTGTTAGGAAATTAGTAGATGATTTTTTAAGGTGTATTTCAATTACAATAGGAAGAAACTATTCAAATACACAGCGAGCGAAATCGAAAGGTATTAGAAGAAGTGATAAAAAGCTACGAACCTAAGAAATTTAGAGAATCGCCGATAAAGATGAAATTGACCCTAAAAACCGAACGTCCAATTTTCCAGCCACCAAGATCGGTCGTTTCAAAGGAAAGAGTTGAAATATAATGACAAATTAAATAATATCTTACGAAGATGCCTGGCCAGTTGTATTAGTCAATAAAAAAGATGTATTTCTTTATTTCTTTATTTATTTATTGTGCACATTTAATTTACATCGTTTTCGGCACACCCTATTTTGAGCATCAGCTCATTCATAATAGGGTGTACCCAAAAAAAAAACAATTTCACCCAGTAGCAATCTCCAAATCCCAGCATATCTTAAGTTTTTGCTTGAAACAGTAAATGCATCATTTTTTCTTTTGGTTTCGCTAGATCTTTGCTCTTGACCCATAAACTTCATCAAAATCGTGAGAAAATAAACATCTTCATCTGACATCATGACATTAACGTTTCTGTTCGTTTTCGGGATGATACCTGTATGGGAGCGTTTACGTAAATTTTAATTTAGCGAACAAAAAAAAAAAGTCAGTAAAAAACACGTCCACTGACGTGAAAGTCCACTGACGTAAAATAGACTACAGATCATTAACGAAAGAAGTGGTGATGGATCGTTATCACCTCCCTTTAATAGAAGACCAGATAGATCAGCTAAACTCATTCCAAGTATTTTCCACTATTGTTTAACAAAATAAATTTTTCACGTGTCAATAGAAGAAGCAAGTCGGCAATTCACTGCTTTCGTTCCTCATATGGGACATTATGAGGTTAATAAAGTACCATTTGCTTTATGTACTACTCTAACTGTTTTCCGAAGATTTATGAATTTCGTTTGCAGGGAGCTAATATTTTACATGGATGATCTAATTGTGTATGCGAGAGATGCTAATGAAAACCTTGAAATTGTGAAAATCATAATGGAGACGGCATATGAATTAAACTTTAAATGGAAAAACTGCAAGATACATTAGGATACGTTGTGTTTGACGGAAAAATCAAACCAACACAAAATTTTCCAGTCAGGAAAGCCGGGGCTCTTAAATGATTTTTTGAGGAAGAATGGAAAATTTGAGTGGGGAATACCATAACAAAATGCATTTATTACCCTATGAGAATTATTATCTAGTTCTTATATCCTAAGTATTTTCAGGCCTAACGTTCAAACAGTGTTACACACAGATGCTTGTAAACATGGTAATGGAACTATTTTATTACAGAAGGGTTAAGAAGATAATTTTCATGCCTGTCAAGAAGTACTGGCAATAATCGCAGCATTGAAGAAGCTTAGAGAGTACTTATTAAGGCTTAAATGTATCATCGTAACTGGCTGTGCCACATTTAAAGTTACTGTCAATAAAAAGCATATCGCACCACTTATAGCCGGGTAGAAACATTTTATTATGTTTTGGAACACCGGAGGGGCACTAAAGACACGTCGATGCACTTAATAGGTATCCGGCGACATTCATTATCGAATATGAAGTTATGAACCAGATCGAAGAATTACAAAAGAAAGATGAAAACTTCGACTAATCAAGAACCTGTTGGAACATGAACCATACAAAATCTTTTACGAATAGAGGAATATTATGTAAAGATGACCATAACGGCAATCAGCTGATCTACGTTCTCAAAACGCCACAAGATGAAATTATCACAACAATCCATCATATTGGTCATTTGGCGAGAAAAAAGATGACCGTGATCAATAGTTAGTTTATTGTTTTTATTGAAAATTCCACCACAGAGGAAGTCGTTGAAGTTAGCCCAAAATCTCGATCCGAAAATGTGGTTATCCAGCCGAGTTAAAGCTGTAGGGTTTTGAGATTGGTATACTAACACCTTAGTTCGGTCAATACAGCAGAACGAGTGAAATAAAATGCTAAAACCGTAGCGTATTCCCAGTCGATTTTCGATTTTCGGCAAGTTGCCACTAAACGATTTCGACAAATTCTTATTAGGAGTAAGCAATTAGTACACCCATCTCAAAACTCTATAGCGAGAGGATTTTAGTTCGGTCATTACAGCAGAACGAATGAAATAAAATGTTAAAACCGAAGCATATTCCCAGCCGATTTTCGATTTTCGGCAAGTTGCCACGGAACGATTTGGAATAGTTCTTGTCAGAAATAAGGTGATAGTTATGCCATTCTCAAAACTCTATAGCTTTAACCCGAGAAAATTTTAGTTCGGTCAATACAGCAGAACCAGTGTAGTAAAGTGTTAAAACCCAGGCATATTCCCAGCCGATTTTCGATTTTCGGTAAGTTATCAGGAGTAAGCCGTTAGTATACCAATCACAAAATTCTATAGCCTTAATCATACACAAATTCTATAACATAATTCAGTTTATAAGCAATCGGTTTCTCATCGGTCAGCTCAATATGCGTTTTTATGTTTAGGCTTGGCGTTCTCTTCTCTGGATTTTAGTTTACTACCAATAATCGTATTCTACTTTTTATGAATTTTTTTGATTTCATGCAATTTATAATTTGCTACCGGTGATTAGACCATTTTAAATGTGTTTTTATTAGCACGAGAAGTATATTAGTATTTACGAACAATCATTCAACGAAATTGACTAATAGACCGAATTCTATTTATTTAATTTTTTAATTTATATATACGTTCCGAAGATTGTAAGAGAATTCAATCCAGTTTCGAACTGATGAGCTTATGATTATGAAAAATCAATCTTCTCATCAGGCCGCGGGGACTGGACTGATTATACCACAATTTACATTCTATATATACAGAATGTGCTGTGCGTTATGCGAATCATACTAATATAGATAAATTCTCTTACAATTTTTTCTTCTTCACGACATTCACACAGCTCTATTTCTGTGTACGCTAATTTTACTTTTTATTATTTATTTTTTGTTAAATGTTAATTAATTCATGTACCGGTAGCATATTAGAAATTACATGAAATAATTAACATTCAACAAAAAATTAATAAAAACTAAAATTAGCGTAAACAGAAATAGAGCTGTGTGAATGTCGTGCAGAAGAAAAAATTGTAAGAGAATTTATCTGTATTAGTATGATTCGCTAGTACTTAACGCACCGCACATTCTGTATATATAGAATGTAATTTGTCGTATAATCAGTCCAGTCGCTGCGGCCTGATGAGAAGATTGATTTTTTCATAATCATAAGCTCATCAGTTCGAATCTGGATTGAATTCTCTTACAATCTTTGGAACGTAATAAAATTATATAAATTAAAAAATCGTATTCTATCCACTACTTCACGATCATTAATATGCTTTATGTTCATCGGAGTTTCTCCATGCTCAATCACCATTGAAACGTTTCCCGGAATGAATTTTCTCAAAGTAGTTCCAATCGGCGTTTGTACCAAAATCTCTACCCAATAAAAAGTCAACTGGCAATATTATGGTCTCATATACTTCATCCTCTATTTTTAGCTTTGCATTAAACCTAGGTACTGTTGATACACCCCGCACCATGGAATATCGTGCACTCCTCGCTAATTTCGCAAATACGCGTTCCAATAACTAATGTTACAATAACTAATGTCGGTCCCGGTATCAACTAGTGCACAAAGTTTCTTTCCATTGAACATTACATTTATGACAGCTTTAGATGAACAGTGATACATCAAGATTTAGAACTTTGAACCATCAGATTTTTTCGCGCAATCTTTTCTTAGATGCCCGGTTCCACCACAGTTGTACCATCTTGGCATTCTTTGGAATCTATTTGACTTTTTGTTACGCTCTCGATTGGTGCTTTTATCTTAATTTTTTGTTTGATTTTTCCATAAATTACGAGTTTACTTTTGAAATCATTCATAGAGGTTGACCCATATAAAACCGCCTTACTATCTTCATAATCGGTTATTCCACTTATACAGTATTCGATTATCGAAGCATCTTCCAAGTTGCCGGTTTCACCTAATTCACACTAATCTTTCTTTTTCTTCAGAATTCACTTTCTTTTTGAACTCGTTGACTAAATGTGTGGTTAGATTTTCCCAGGTATCAGTAACCGCTAAACGTAAACTGTCTTTTGCTGTTCTAGTTAACTTTTTTTTGAATAAATAACTTTCTGTTTAGCATTCCATTTCATACATACAGCAGCATCTTCAACATCATGAATCCATTCCAAAGCGATTCTTCGACATCTCTAAAACTTAAGCAAGCTCCAGTAGATTTCATTCTGATTTCTTTTTCTTGTTGTTCCTGTCTCTGTTGGTTGCCGTTAAGTTCGCTAGCATTAGTCTCTCTACTTCTATTTGTCATATATCCGCTGTCACTACCTACCATCATAATGCTGCTTTTTGGTTGGTTCAATAGCACTGTATTATTTCAATTCATCGACTCATCATTCGCAACTCTTCTAAACCTTTCCATTATCTTACGCATAAAAGCGTTCTCAATTTCAGGTGAATTATGAAGATTATTTTTTTGTTCGGCCCATCACTTTAAATTTCTTAATAATTTGTTATTTGTTAAAACAACTTTACTTCATATAGAAACACAATAAATTATAAGAACCGTTCTAGTTTTATCTTTTATCTTCACTAAATTAAAACTCTATTCAACAACACTTATTTTTGAATTTCACGCAAATGTCCTTGGTACACAATACGGTACTTTATTTTTCTCGACTCACGAATTCTTTCCACAAACTTGAATGTTTAATCGGTTGGTTTTTCCTGTTTGGAACACAACGTCTTAAACGCATCAAAACTAAACCTAAACGTACAAAACTATACATTTGCTTAAAGAAAACTCAATAGGTTAAGGAATTTCCTTAATATATGTATGTATGTTGCTCAAAACTACCTGCTGATCGATATCGGTTGAGCCCCAAAGTGTAGAGTTTAATTATTTTTTAAGAAAAAAGCACGAGTTGTTTACTACTCGAAACACCAAAATCAATGGTTTTAATCTAGTTATATGGTATAATAATCGTTTTATATAACAGGAATAATATATAAAGCAATTATACAAATTAAATATAACATAAAATACAATACAGGCTGCATCCTAATTGAGTTGAACAAATTCGAATAACTTAAATCCTAAATCTTTTTTTAAATTACATACTTTTAATAAACGACTCGGTTTATTTTATATTAGACGTCATTTATTTAAATGAGACATTGAAAAGTTTAGTTGGCTATAAGGCACAATTGAATACTTTTAACCTAGCGACATCTATTTAAATATTGTATGAATTACTGGGTCTTACAAAAGTTTAGTTTGAAAAGTCTTCTGAGGCACACAGCATTAGGAAATTTCAAGTAAAACAATTGTAGGGAAGGCAAAACATATTCACAAAACATTAAGTACGAGTGATAATTTTGTGATTAAATAATTTTTTTCGTATTTTTCTGTTAACATTTTAGACATCTTACGTACACTAGTAAAACTAAAGATAAATTTAGCAAGTATTATTTTAATTCGTCAGAGCCAACTTTGATGTATTTTTCAAAATGAAATTTCGAAAAAATATATTTTAGAAATAATTTAATTTTAATATTTCTGCAATTAATATTTACATAATACCAATATGGCATTCTTGTATATGGTTCTTAAAGATACGTAGAAAACTTTTATATAAGCATTTTATAATATTTTTGTTTTTTTCATTGAAAAACTTGAAGCTAAAAAACCATTTTTACTATGGATTCCTATGGAAATCAGTGAAAAGTTATACCACTAAAAAAGCTTCTAAAAAATACGTCATTATGATTATGGCTCTGTACTCTAGAAGGCTCTGCTATTGGTGAAAACATTGACAAACAAAAACTTTAAATCTGTGACTAACAATTCTAAAATGGAGGAAGGTATGTTAACTGAGTTACCAACCCATCTTCCCTAAATATATTAAAGCCTGTGATGGCTAAAGCTGAATTAGAGATATTTAGGTTTAGAAAGGTCTCAGAAAAAATGAATCGGTTTTACAATAATAAAATACACTGGACTACAACAAAAAGGCAAAATTCAGCTAAATTAAATTTACAGGCAATATATCCTTAAAAAAGAGGTATGATAGGGCCATTTAATTACAGTTAAAATCACCGTGAAATTTCTTGAGAATTTTTATTTTAAATTTCTTTGCCGTAAAAGTATTATAAATATTCTGAACCTCTAATGGTAGTATGTCATTAACTAACTAAAATTATTGCTGATCTTTAACACCCCTCCTCCCCCCTCCCCCTAAATCATGAAATCGGCAACAAGTTACTTTTTTTTGCAAAGCACAAAAAACTTTGCATGCGAACAGTGCCAGAAATGAAAATTCCATTACGAAATACACAAAATAAACATGCATTATATAATTTATTTAGTTGCGATTTAAAGGAAAATTTAAATTCTTCGAAAATCTTAAACCGAAATAAAAATAATCAAAGTATAGGAAAACGCCCTAAACTCCTTATTTTATGGTTTTTTATGCAAATTGTTCAAATTTTAAAATATACTAACCGCTTTTACACAAAACAGATGAATAGGTTCCATATTGTATTATAAAGTCATTTTGTTTGTGGCACAATAAAATTTATAAAACGGACAGTTCAATAAAGTCATTTGATATCCCCACACTATATACATATGCCCAAACAAATTATCATAAAACATGTATGTATGTCTCTTGAGACTTGTATATGTGTGGTATGTGTTTGGAGTACATACAATAAACATCATCTAATTTTTTATTTTTTTTTTGCCCCACGTTTACAAAACATATTTTTATTGAGCTTTTTCTGGGCTTTTTTTTTTTATTTTTTATTTTTTATTTATTTATATTGGTATTCCGCGAGATAAACAACTAAAAAACAACAGCCATAACATAACCACTAGAAGGAATAAAATAAAATATTTTTTCTCATGCGGCGTAATAATTTTATGGTTTTCAATTTCTAACGTGACTGGTTGTAAAATGTACATCGACGAATATAAATAAAAAATGACTTTGAGCTGGAGGGCCCAACGTTTATACTACATATATATATATATATATATATATATATATATATATATATATATATATATATATATATATATATATATATATATATATATATATATATATATATATATATATATTATATATATATATATATATATATATATATATATATATAGATATATATATATATATATATATATATATATATATATATATATATATATATATAGATAGATATATAGATAGATATTATATTTACGTAGATATGTATGCGCGTATGCATATAAATAAATTAGTTTGATTTTGTAGAACTCAATGTGTTTATATTTTTAAAGCTGAAGTGCTCGAAATTGCTTACAAATTAAACACAAATACGATATTAATCAAATATTTATTGAATAAAAGCTCTTCAAAGTCGAAGAGAAAAGCTCAACGATAAACTTATTAATTGGTTAATTAAAATTGTTTTTATCGATATAATTTCAGATTTTTTTTTTTATTTTTTTTTTTGGGGAAAATTGATTTCAATGAGATATTTTCATTTTTTCCGGAATGTAAATTAAGCTTGAATTTATTGTTTTTTGAAGTGTATATAAGAAGAAACTTTCTCAGAATATAAATGTTCAATATTTTCCATTTTTCTTCTTCGTGCACATCGTAGTCGTTGTCTTCTTCTTTTTATTTCATTTTTGTTTATATATAAAAAATAAAATAAAAGTTTTTCTATGAATTTTCCGAGTTTTTCTTTTTTTTGTTTTTTACTTTTATTGTTATTTTTTGTGCTTTTATGCTTGTTTAACTTTTAAGGAAATAATAATCAGAAATGTGTTTATTATTTTCCATTTATATATTGTTTTAACTTTGAATATTAAATAGAAGAAAAGCTCTGAAAGTGTATTATTACAACTATTTTACTATAAAATGCGATTTCTTGTTTTATCTATACTGAATTATATAGTTCTGGCTATAAAACTAAGTTTTTAGTATTATTGTTGAGCATACAAATAATTTAATGCGCAGCCATACTTAGAAATTAAAGAAATAATAGAAAACCTTTCTTCAGTACCCTAATCCAGAAAAAAAAACATCAAATGGTCGAATTATTTTCAACAAATATTTTCCCGTACCCCAAAACTAATCTGATACATCAAAATGTTCTTATGCTAGAGGATTTCAAATCTTTTTTAAACAATAATCAATTCATTCGAGAAAAGAAAATATTTAAATCTTAGCCAAAAAAGAAAAAGGCCTTAAAAGTGAATAAAGGCTTATGCCATTTTGGATGATTGAGAAATATTTAAGATGAGTGATTTTATTGTTACATCCCAACATAAACCGCATTCACCCTTTAACTCTGTGGTTTATCTTTATTGTATAGATACAGTTTGTGGATGATGTGAGAAATAAATTTTCCATTTTTTGGGAAATGGTAGGAATTTTGATTTGTTGATTTTTTTTTTTTTTTACATTTTGTTTGGGAAAAAAACTTAAACTTAAGGTTCTTCTTTTATTTGGTTAAATAGCCTAATAAAGTAAAAAGCTTGGATCAACAAAATATAAATTCGGGGTTGTTGTGAATAAATGAAAAACTTCTATAATATTTTTGTAAGCATATACAAGAGGAAGGAAATCTATTTGATAAAGGTAGCCTAATATTTTATTGATATCATTTTTTTTTTGTTTTTTAAATAATTGGGTGTTTTAGTATAAATGGTTTATTTAAATATTTATATGAAATCGTGGATCCTTTTCAAATATGTTTTAATCAATCACACAAGTGTACCGCATCCAAATAAAAATACACACTTTATGGTTCAAGCTTAATCAAATGGATCATTTTATTGGTTCACCCACCTTTGTGCCAACACAAATAAATGTAGCGTAGGTTTTATTAAAATTGATCCATTCAATAGATAAACTTAACCAGATTAAAAAAAAACTTAACCGGAATCAAAAGGTCAAATCGACGAGGACATGATTTTATAGCAGTCATTTATAAACTCTCTTTTAAACATCCAAATTGTACAACCATATAAAGAACTATAAATAATAGAATTTATGGTTGTCCACTTTACGATGAGCTTTTATCTCCCCGCCCACATCTCCCCGCTATATACTTCCATGGTCTACTGTATACAATTCGATTGAATCTAATTGCTGCAGTATATATTAATGTAATTACATTAAACTAGTCGGAAATTGGGAAAATGTGTTTTCCATCTCTCACTCACCTCACCTCACCTCACCGTCTATACATTTTATCCGAGCAGAACGTTTTAAATTAGTAATACAAATAAAAGCTATAAATAATTCGTTGTGCTTTTTTGTTATTATTGTTATTTTATAATAATAAAAGAAAGGAACACGAAATAACCGTTAAAATGTAATTAAAACTAATAATTAAACTTAATTACGTATTTCAAAAACTCATGAATAACAGTAAAATTACAAAGTGATTTTTCCATTATTGTTGTATTATTATTCATTAGGTCTGCCATATACCATACCCAAAGATATAAAAATTAATCCACCTTTCGACAAAAAAAATGTACTTGTTAATTATATTTTGTTGAAGCAATCTAGTCCAAGACAACAACAAACAAAACAAAACAAGAGAAAAGGGAAAATTAGTGAAAATTTGATGGAATAATTTTTTTGTTTTTTGTTTAATTTAATTAGCCAAATTAAATACAATTACTACTCGCGCATATTATTTATTTGAGAGTGGTTTTGGTTTATTATGTACAGCCCTGTGTACATTTTTTACTATTAAAAACCAAATTATTTAGATTAGATATTTACCGGAAAAATAAAAAAAGGATTATTTGGTTTTGTTTAGCTACCTGACGAGAAAATCCTATATCCAGGATGATTCCTAACTCCATTATTTATTTACTATTCATTACATATTTTATTCAAACCACCTTAACTGTGTGTATGAATTGTATAAGAAAATGCAAAGTAGATTTTCGTTATGGAAATTCATTTTTTGCTATTGGATTTTAAATGACAGACAAAAAAAAAACAAAAAAATTTCCATTTCGAGATGGGCGGGCTTGGTTTAATATGTTGCTTTTATGACTTTATTCCTTCGCATAACCAACCGCAACATAAATACCAAACATTTATACTTTATTTATTTATGTGTATTTGTGTGTAGGTTTATTTGTGTTACTAAATATGACGGTTACATTACTTTAACGTTTTTTTTTTTGTTTTTCCTTTAATGGCATATTTTGTAAGTCGGTCATGCAATGTTTATGGCTGGTTTATTAAATGATTGTTAGAATTAAATTGGGTGTGGAACGATTTAATGCGATTTTATACGATGTTTGATTGTTATGATGTTACATAATTTTTTATGTCCGATTAGTACACACATATAAAATATTGCGTTTCATTGAGAAAACAAATCAATGATTTGGCTGGCGGTGACATTTTACTAAAGTTCAAACCACCTTTGTTGCTTCTTCTCATCGTTGAACAATTTGTTGTTTTTAAACAAAGCAGCACGTGTTGGAGGGGAGGGGGGCGTGGGCTTTAAAGCAATCCTAAATTTGTTAGTAGTTCGTTCTCATCTAGGAATATTGACATTTGTTGAAGTTCTATATAAATTGAAACCTTTTTCGACGTCAAAGTAATCTTCACGGCAAGTTGATGATATTTACTATATTTTAAAAAAGTTTTAATAAACGCATTGCTAGTGTAACACCAAATTTATTAATACGCCCTTCCAATGGCCTAAGCCTGAAATATGTCTTAAAATTTTTAGTTTGCATTGCTTGGTCAGTTTGTCGCCGGAATTGGTCTAATATGAATGGTGATTGACAGGAAGCATGAGACCGTCTGACCTGTGTACGGTAAGCTGTAATAATTACAATTTTTCCTCCAACTTAATCTGCCATTATCATTATTAAAATTGTTTGGAACAAACCGAGGTTCCGCACTCAATGCAACAAAGGGCCCATGGTGCAAATCAGTGATTCTATCCTAAATCACAAACGCGTGCTGCATAGCGTTAATAAACTGAAATAGTTTGGGGGAAAGGCAGGGAAAATAACTGATTTTCAACAATAGTCCTAGAGTAAAATGTTTTTAACCTAACTCAGTTGAAAGCAGGACAACTAGAATACGATTCGCGATCAAGACTCTCACCTGATTCCTTCCGAGAGTTAAAGCAAACCAAGTGGCTCTTAAGTTAGGTTCACTAATAAAAACGTTCGCACTTCTACCCTCAATGTCACAATTGGTTGGAACACACATGATCGTTACTCTGGGGTGTATTTGTACCAGCGAGATCCAAAGGTGTATTTGTACCAGCGAGATCCAATTCCTCAGATACACAGACCGTGAGAGCCAAAGCTATCGCTTGAAAAACTTTGCAGTACCTATCCAGATGAATTAAGATCATACGTAGGACAGTAAATTCCATAACCTGAACTATTATCGGAGCGAGAGTCATTAGAAAAGAAGAATATCGACTTATACAGGTTCACAAGAAAATCCAGTGATCTCCACTAATCTCTCAAAGCATACCACCGAATATAATTTATTGAAATTAAATTCAGATAACAGTCTATCATTAACCATATCAATTTCGGGTACGACTGATTCAAGAATGTTCCACATTCCTATGCATCTTAGCCGAAAAGCAACTGAATATGCTATTCTAAGAATGAAGGAATGCAGCTGTGGAAAGTATAGAATTGATTCCATGGCAAGAAGGGGAGTTGAACTCTTAGCTCCAGTAATGGCCCTCCAAGCAATCATTTGCAGACCATTCAGTTTAATAATTAAAACCTTTATTTTAATCACTATACACCATAAGAAGGAAGCATTCGATAACATCGGTAGAACCAACGATTTATAGACAAAAGGCAGCATTTTGAGAATTAAATCCCAGGTTTTACCAAAAGCTCGTCGATTTTTAAACTTTACATTTCAGGTCAAATTTCCAGGAGAGTTTGCTGTCCAAGACAAAAGGCAGCATTTTGAGAATTAAATCCCAGGTTTTACCAAAAGCTCGTCGATTTTTAAACTTTACATTTCAGGTCAAATTTCCAGGAGAGTTTGCTGTCCAAGAAGACACCTAAATACCTAACGTGGTCAGATCTGTTAACTGGCCTCCCGAAAAGAGAGGGCACAGCTAAACCAGCATTATCTCTAAGCCTAGTAAATACAGTCATATCAGTTTTAAAAGGGTTGACGTGTAAATCCTTTCCAATACACAACGCCTCCAAAATTCGTTAAGCGTTCCGCGTGAATTCGGATGACACATTCAGGTGCTGCATCGAAAGCCATAACAGGCACATCTCCCAGAGGATAACCTTTGGTAAATTTAAACACGATTGAAGCAGTATCCAAATCAACTACAACCATGCGAAATTGGTATAGGCGTTAGTAATCGACGAAAACGAATCGTAATCGATAAAAACAACGTGGCTCTTGCACCAAACCTGACGAACCATGCTAAAAGCAACGTACGCATTGTAAAGGTGGAACAGGTAGTGCTTAATAATAGGAAAACCATGCTGTAATTCAGCCAGGAAAATCCTATCAGGTCCACCGGTTTTGTACGGTTTAAAGGAAAAAGTACTCCACCGCAGAACTTCTTACGAAATTATCCAATCGGCTAGCTCCAAATCAAGAGTTTTGATTCAATTTTTAGGGGTTAAAGAGTGAACAAAATCAGATTTAATGATGACACACTCAGGAAAGCCACTAGTTCGATTATTTTTTCGAAAAGGTAAGCTTGCCGTTCGATAGACGAAGAGCATCAATTCCACAGGTGTTATTTTTAGCCAACGCTCTATTAAGTCCAGCGACCGCAGAGAGATTTTACATTTCCTCACAGAAGTTTGTCCTAGCGGTTCTGCGAGCGGATCTTAAGTTTCTTTTATACTCCTTTTGAGCTGTAAGAAAATAATCCCCAACGCATTTAAGATTAGTATTTGAGAATGATCCCCACTCTGCCCCAATCTACTATACTGTTTGTATTTGACATCGTGATTGGAAGAACTGTGGATCTGCCAACTTGATGTTGGCTGGAGCTGGCCAGGTATCGTGGTTCACCTTTATCGATTATGGCCGAAAAGTCCGCCTATGCGCCATTAAATATTTAGTGTAGTACTTCGCGATATTTTTATAAGGGTTCCACCGATACCACTAATGCTAATATGCAAAGCTGACTAAGCCAAAAAATTCAGTTGTAACCTGAAATACTATATAGTGAATTCTAGCTGTGAATTTCGATAACCCAAAATGCTAACTAATGCAGTTGCCAAGAGTAAAAGAGGTATGTGATAATTTCAGACAATTCATGCAGAGTTTAAGAATCTCAATATTCTTTCGGCGTTGATTGAATTTTTCGTTTTTTACACAGTTCAACGTTGGCAATATCTTTTCTATGGTTTCTTATTTGTTGGACTCTCGCTTATATTATTACGTTAGTGGTGCATTTCGGGTTGCTTCATCTCTCCATTTTGCCTTTTTTTCTGGAACTAACTTGATGTATATTAAATATTCGAGAAGATCATCCTAGTATTAATAGTACGCCCTAGCTTGTTCAAAGACCTAATGTGCGGGTTAAACTGTAGTGTATAATATTCTATAATTTATTCGAATCTACTTTATTATGCTAATTTAAGTTCTAGAGTAATGACGAGTGACAAAAAAATGAATGTCGGATGCAAATAGTTTTTCATCCAGCGCTTCTAATTCTACCTGATGTTACTGAAAATTATTATAATTCGTGATTAGCTCTGCAAAGCGCAACTTAACCTGTGACAAAGACGCTGACCCTAACTACAACTATATCTCTTCTAAAATTTCCTTTCAATATATAAAAATGTGGGCTGACCATTTTTAAGAATTTAGATACTTTCAACGGATGAAATTAGTTAAAGGTACCGAATACCGAATAAAATGTTGGAGAATTTTTTTTTAGATATATGCTGGAGAAAGTTTCACAATCTGCATATATTTAGTAGATAACGACTTCTGAAACCAGAACATATAAGATTATAATCGAGTGTCACATGGGTAAAATATTTTTTGTCAAGCGAAAGATGATGAATTTTTCAGTGACCTTTGTATAGTTTCAGATATTTATTTTTAATATAGGGTCAAAATGCCAATGTGGAAATGCTGATACTATATTGAGGCGATTAAGGCGTGCTATATTGAGCATTACATACAATTTTAAGATGATGCAATGCGTGCATTTCAGGGAGAATATTGAACCCCACTAAGTTGCTTATTGGCCAATCAAAGATCAGATAAATATGATTCTTCGGGATCCCCTGAAGACGAATTTGACTGAAGTTATCTGGCTCCCAAATTATGTGGTTTTTACAAGATGATATTACCCAAATCCAAATCGTTTAACCGTCGACATTAACCAAATTTTGAATAGAAGGTTCGCTAGAATCCTTAGATCTATACTGTCTACACTTAAAATGAATCGGCACACTTTGTTCACTCTTAAACTGAACAAATGATCGTTAATATTTTGTTATTGTTGATAATACCTTAGTTAAGAAAGGTTCATTAGACCTTAAATAAATTTCCTCGTCAGTTAACATATTTCACATAAATTGGCACAAGCCTTCGGATACTTTCCAAACAAAAGTTTCCCAAAATTTAAGATTTTTGTTTTTTGTCGAGTGCGAGGGAGATCACTTTAACAGTTTGCGTGGAGGAACCCAGTATGTTTTTGGATTTCTCAATTTTAATACTACTTTCTCACTCTAAAACTTGAGACTTTTATTATTTTACTAAATGAAAACTTTGCCTACCCTAAAAATGTTAACTCGTTTACAAAAATACAGAATTTCGTCAAAGCCACAAATCTCGAAGAATTCATCAGAAAATTTTTAACCTCAAAAATCTTAAATCGTGTCAACAACTTCGAAGAAGCCTTCCCTTTACAAGCTGAACAATGTAAAATGTAAAATGTAAAATGTAAAATGTAAAATGTAAAATGTAAAATGTAAAATGTAAAATGTAAAATGTAAAATGTAAAATGTAAAATGTAAAATGTAAAATGTAAAATGTAAAATGTAAAATGTAAAATGTAAAATGTAAAATGTAAAATGTAAAATGTAAAATGTAAAATGTAAAATGTAAAATGTAAAATGTAAAATGTAAAATGTAAAATGTAAAATGTAAAATGTAAAATGTAAAATGTAAAATGTAAAATGTAAAATGTAAAATGTAAAATGTAAAATGTAAAATGTAAAATGTAAAATGTAAAATGTAAAATGTAAAATGTAAAATGTAAAATGTAAAATGTAAAATGTAAAATGTAAAATGTAAAATGTAAAATGTAAAATGTAAAATGTAAAATGTAAAATGTAAAATGTAAAATGTAAAATGTAAAATGTAAAATGTAAAATGTAAAATGTAAAATGTAAAATGTAAAATGTAAAATGTAAAATGTAAAATGTAAAATGTAAAATGTAAAATGTAAAATGTAAAATGTAAAATGTAAAATGTAAAATGTAAAATGTAAAATGTAAAATGTAAAATGTAAAATGTAAAATGTAAAATGTAAAATGTAAAATGTAAAATGTAAAATGTAAAATGTAAAATGTAAAATGTAAAATGTAAAATGTAAAATGTAAAATGTAAAATGTAAAATGTAAAATGTAAAATGTAAAATGTAAAATGTAAAATGTAAAATGTAAAATGTAAAATGTAAAATGTAAAATGTAAAATGTAAAATGTAAAATGTAAAATGTAAAATGTAAAATGTAAAATGTAAAATGTAAAATGTAAAATGTAAAATGTAAAATGTAAAATGTAAAATGTAAAATGTAAAATGTAAAATGTAAAATGTAAAATGTAAAATGTAAAATGTAAAATGTAAAATGTAAAATGTAAAATGTAAAATGTAAAATGTAAAATGTAAAATGTAAAATGTAAAATGTAAAATGTAAAATGTAAAATGTAAAATGTAAAATGTAAAATGTAAAATGTAAAATGTAAAATGTAAAATGTAAAATGTAAAATGTAAAATGTAAAATGTAAAATGTAAAATGTAAAATGTAAAATGTAAAATGTAAAATGTAAAATGTAAAATGTAAAATGTAAAATGTAAAATGTAAAATGTAAAATGTAAAATGTAAAATGTAAAATGTAAAATGTAAAATGTAAAATGTAAAATGTAAAATGTAAAATGTAAAATGTAAAATGTAAAATGTAAAATGTAAAATGTAAAATGTAAAATGTAAAATGTAAAATGTAAAATGTAAAATGTAAAATGTAAAATGTAAAATGTAAAATGTAAAATGTAAAATGTAAAATGTAAAATGTAAAATGTAAAATGTAAAATGTAAAATGTAAAATGTAAAATGTAAAATGTAAAATGTAAAATGTAAAATGTAAAATGTAAAATGTAAAATGTAAAATGTAAAATGTAAAATGTAAAATGTAAAATGTAAAATGTAAAATGTAAAATGTAAAATGTAAAATGTAAAATGTAAAATGTAAAATGTAAAATGTAAAATGTAAAATGTAAAATGTAAAATGTAAAATGTAAAATGTAAAATGTAAAATGTAAAATGTAAAATGTAAAATGTAAAATGTAAAATGTAAAATGTAAAATGTAAAATGTAAAATGTAAAATGTAAAATGTAAAATGTAAAATGTAAAATGTAAAATGTAAAATGTAAAATGTAAAATGTAAAATGTAAAATGTAAAATGTAAAATGTAAAATGTAAAATGTAAAATGTAAAATGTAAAATGTAAAATGTAAAATGTAAAATGTAAAATGTAAAATGTAAAATGTAAAATGTAAAATGTAAAATGTAAAATGTAAAATGTAAAATGTAAAATGTAAAATGTAAAATGTAAAATGTAAAATGTAAAATGTAAAATGTAAAATGTAAAATGTAAAATGTAAAATATAAAATGTAAAATGTAAAATGTAAAATATAAAATGTAAAATGTAAAATGTAATATGTAAAATGTAAAATGTAAAATGTAAAATGTAAAATGTAAAACAAAAATTGTACGTCAAGCTTTTAATCTTAGATTAGACCTGCCAAAAAATCATAGTGGCGTTCGTGATAAATATGGAAAATCTTATAGATAGGAACTTTCTCAAAAAAATCATATACGGTAAAGTTAGTAGTATTACAATTTGGCCAAGTGAAGCTGCGTACATGCTATACTTTTCTGGTGAAAAAATGTACACCACGAAGTTAGCTGTATGAGTTGAATTATTTCCAACTAGAACAAAAAATTCACCAGGGTAACCAATTTTAACAAAAAATTTTACTATTTTGCTAACTTCGTGGTGTACATTTTTTCACCAGAATTGGATCATGTACGCACCTTGAAAGGCATAAGTTTTTAAATTATTTGGGAGGTTAGTGGTATAGTACAGACTTATAAAAAAATCATCATCAACAATCAATGTATTACTTGAATTCCTTCGTTCCTGTAACAACTATTAACCGCCTTCATTAATTTTATTTATTTAAAAAGCTCACAACATATTTATCATTCGTACACATATTTGGTAACAACATAACTTCAAACCGTTGATATATACCTAAATAATTACTAGATAGGCTCACACATGTTCAATATTTAGTCACTTCTATATCAATATTTAACAATTGGATATTAAAACAATTGGTTGTACAATAATAGTCTTGGTAACAATATAAAACACAATAAAAGCTTGAAATTCTCGAATTATATCAGCAGTGGCACTATATTTATATTTGGTAATTACAAATATTTATTTTATGTGCCATGACTGAAACTAAACGTAATCATTTCCCTTTAATAATTATGTACATAAAAGCCTCATACCCGTATCCACTATACCAAATAAATTGTGTGTATTTCATAAATATTCCGAACCCCCATATATGTACATATATACACTGTACACAAATACAGCCATTAATATCTAACCAAAATGTTTATATTTTACATAAAATATTAATTTAATTTATATTGACTTATTTTATATACATACCTACTCATTCATGTGAAATTAATAAATTTATTTTGATTTTCCGAGAGACGACGCTATAATTGAAAATACACACATACAGAAATTGGAAAACTTTTTGGGTGGAGTGAGCGACCAACCGATCATAAATAAATTTAACTGAATTGACCGAATACGTCTACACATATAATATTTAGTACACACAACAGGATATACCTACAAATGAGACTGATGGTAAATGTATATAATTTGTGTGCTCCCTAATTTGATAGTTTGATTAAATGTCAACTTAATTAAATTATATATTTATTGGGTTGGAAATTATTATTATTTTTTTTTTTTTAACTTTTTTTATTTTTAGGAACTATATAATTTGGTTGAATGGTTTAAATACAAAAATATGACTAATTTGTCTGTGTGCGTATATAGTACATTTTATATTTTCCTTTTTTTTTCAGACTGCAAATAATATAAAATTTAGGTGATGGAAATTAAAAAGCACTCAGGTGACCCTTTTTTTATGAATGGTATATTTGTTACTATACATTTATGTCTTTTGGTTGCTGTTCATTAAATAAATTGGATATAATGTTCGTATTTTTTATTTTTCGAAAATGGTACATAATTTATTGATAAACATATTGTTGTTTTGTGAGTGTATCGTTCGGGACCAACAGCAACAATTTTAAACTTCAGTGTCTAACCTTGAGTATTTCACTTGAATTTAATTTTTATGACTTATTGTAAGTGAACCGATCTTACCATAAATGATCAAACAACTTATCATGGCCGTTTCACACAGCATAGGCCGCAAAAGTAGAAGACGACTTCCGACCTAAGGTGTAGCAGTTCTATATATAGCTTTGTTTGACTATTTCTACAAACGTTTGTGTATGAGAGAAGTACAGAATATGATAGAAATTCCTTATCAATTTCAAAGGGCAACTTTCATAAAGGTATTCGATGAATATATATTTTATTAAAAATTTGAATTAAATTGTTTAAGTAGATTTTAAATTAATTATCTTGGTTAGTTTACCTCTAAAACATTATATTAGAAAGATTCATGAAATGCACGAGCATCAAGATAGTAAGAAGTGCATTATTTGAATAAATCATGGCTACTTTTCCAATTTGAGAAGTTTAAAAAGGCATTTAATGATTCATACAAATATAAACAATGCAGAAAATAAAAATTTGAAAATTTCAGTCCCTTCAGTTATATCAGTTCAACTAAAATTGGATAACCTTCAAACTCTTAACCATTTAATTGATAGTGAAATTCGAAATTTACTGTTACAGAATTATACAAATTTTAGTGGTAAAAGAAAGATTGAGCAATTGACCATTTATTAAATTTTTTTAATTGATTTCTTAAAATCATCAGTGTGCAGTTGATGAAAATAAAACTGATATTCCTGATGTTTGAGTTATTTGAATCTAAATTTGCTCATTTCCGTTCTGAATATAGTAAGATAGATAGAAGAATAATATTTTTATTGAGCCGGTAGACTACAATTTAGGATGTAAAATAGGAAACAAAATATTGAAAAATCAAATGCTTTTTAAAAAGCGTTCCTTGCACTAGGAAACACATTCCATTAGGGCAAGCTCTAAATAATTTCTGATCTATTGATGTAGTTTTCAAAACCATTGAATTGTTTTGCATCTCGCTGAATTCTGAAGATAATCAATATACCTTAAATTTCATGTAGTCCAGATTATGGATGAAAAAAACTTCAACTAGGAAAATAATTTTTGACAATTTTGGTAATCAAATGATGTTTCAACCTCTCTTTGGAAGAAAATGGTATACAAATAAGAAGAAACATTAACTGAATGTTAGGTTATACCGAATCATTTAACTCAAGTTATTGTTACAGATTATGTAACTGCGGTAAAAATACATCTGGAACATTATGTAATGAAGATCCAGTACTTTTAAAAATTGAATCTTATAATATCGACGTAGCAGAAAACTGCTTAGCAAACACGGGTATCAGAGAACGCTGCATTTTAAATAAAGTCCAATCTTTTCATTGCATTCATAATTTTTCTACAGCACGATATACTAGAACATATTGCACCACTTGAAATTTGGTTGATCCTAAATCAATTAATAATGGTAGATGACATTTTTCGTAGAGGAACGGAATTTTAAGTTGCTGGTATATCCATTTGAAAATTTGAATATTCCACAGTCAATAACATGCCAATATTTAAAATCAAAATCGCTTAGATGTTCAGCCTCTGAAATGGCTTTGTTGTTAAAATATTTTGGGGTTTTGCTAGGTGATTTTATACTAGAAAATAATTCGTGCTGTGAACTTTATTTGTTATTATATGATATTTTCGAATATTTGCTGTTCGTACTCTATTTCACAATATAAAACCAATCATTTAAAAGAAGCAGTATCTTCCCATGATACTCTATTCTTGAAATTATTTACACAAAATCATTTACTAGGTAAATTTGCTTCATTATCCCAGAATACAACAGGAAATAGGTTCTTTAAATACTATTAGCTGTATTCGATTTGTATCAAGAACATCAATACATAGCATCAGCTACTACTCGGAACTCTAAAAAAAATATAACCCACACGCCAAACAATAGTTCTAAAAAATCAATTAACTTTTAGTTGAAGGCCATTTTTTAAGATTGACTTGCTGAGCGATTTTAGGTATAAGTCTCTATCAGTTCCACCCAGATTCAAAGTGTACATGAATTCAATTATTAATAAACATGAGACAGCTAGTTTTACAAATAAGATAGAGTTTCAAAATGTAGTGTACAAAACAAATATGTGTTTTTTAGTAAATCTAGATAGTGAAGATCAATCTTTGTATACCTAAATATGTGGAATACTCGTAACAAATAAAAATACAATTTGGTTTGTTTTGAAAAATATGGCTTATTTATATGTCTGTCGTAAAAAAAATATTTCCTAAGTAACAGGTACAAATGCTTCATATGATTTGATCCAACAAATTAATGTTGGGCCATTTGCTTATTAGTTCTAATCTCGTGTATTTGGAAAATTATTATTTATATTTTTGAATGTCTCACAAGCACCTTATTATTCGACTAAAACAAACTAAACGTCGATTTAACGCTCCAGAGATTTTTTTCCAAATGCTTTTTCACAGATGTTGTTTTGCGAAATATATCCTTCGTTTTAAATTTACCACCTACAGCACTCACACAGTCCAGATTCAAACACCCGACGTCTAATATAGTCCAGTACGACAACTCTGCGCAATTTGTGGTGATACGGCTTCAAAAAATTTTCTGCCGGTCAAAAAAGATCATACTTACCCTTCTTAATTATGATCATTTTTTCCTCGGTCTCTTAATCTCTAATCTGGGAGTTTGAATGGCCCCATAAAACATCTTCTTTGAGCACCCTAAATCTGCGTTATGTTTGCACTATTTTCATACTATCACCTCCTCATTTTTGGTGTTCAGCTATTATTTTTGCCCATTTTTCAAATAAATAATATACCACACTGTACTAATTCGACAATTAAAGTTTAAAAAAATGTCTTACTGTTAAATTTTAAAAAATTAAGTTTGATTTTTTTTAGAAATGATTGGCAATGCAATCAACTTTTAATAATTGTGGTTCAACGTAGTCAACTGAAATGTAAAACAATTGCCCGAGCCAACAAAACAAAATTTTCAACTGATGAAAGCTATCTAGTTTTCTAGTTTATCGTTGTTTCTTATTTTATGGCCAACCCGTACATGAGAAGCAAACATTTTTAAGGTTTTATGGCATTGTTTTGTTTAATTTTTGTTGAAAAAACTTAAAGGACCATTTTGTTACCCACGTTAGTATTTCTTTAATTTCTTAATAAATTTAACAAACAGGGTATTTTCGTAAAACTTTTCTTTATTCTCTTATAAAGTAAAACGATAAAGGTCTACAACAGAATTTATTACAATTGAGCAGTCGATCATTTCTTTAAATTTACTAATTTAATATTAGTCAAGTTCCTCTTCCTATAACGACCTCAGATACCGAATCTTCTAAATGAATTTTGATGAAACCTTTCCTGTTCAATAATTAATATTAACCAATGAAACTTGGTATCCTTGGGTTTTCTTGCCCGCTGATTACAAATTTATGAACCAAATTTTATAATTAAGAAAGATTTTGGATTTGTTTTTATTTTCACCATAAATTTGCTCTCCAAAAACCCTTTTTGGTATATTTTTATCAAAAAATTAATTGATTACAAGAAATATCTTTTTTTAAATATTTTGTAGCGACCATATTGGATCCGCCATTGCGAATTAAAAAATGTTGGTACCATAAATTCATAATTAGTTTCTCACAAAATTCCTGTTTACACAGTTTTTTTTACAAAATATTGAAATACTTCAAGAAATAAGATGTACCTATTTTCTAACCTTACTTGAATTTTTGCTCCAAACTTTATGGGCAGGAATTTTGGAGTCTCCAATTACGAATTTATTCAAATAAGCATTTCGAAAAATACGATTAACCACGACATTTCAAAAAATTGTAATAAATCGGCTATTTGGCCATATTGGATCCGCCATTTTGAATTAATGTTTTTTTACCTCATTTACCCATGACCCCCAAAAATGCTGTACTATGCGGTTTGGAATTTTTTGGATAATTATGAAACAGTTCGTGAGTAAAGGTTACAGAGGCCATATTGGATGCCCTCTTGAATTAGAAAATTTGGAAGAAAAATTATAATCAACAGCCAAAAGTACCCTTGGTACCGAGCCCCATTGCTTAGCCCTAATTATTAGGCAAATTGCCAATTTCTTCATTTTATTTTGCTGCAAATACTAAGTTAATAAAATATGAACAAACCAAGCAAGCATTTTCAGGTAGTAAAGCTTCAGGTCGCATTTAAAATCGATCACACGATCACAGCAGGTTCCATCAAAATCCTATATAGGGAAAACACAAGTGTTTTGTCATAGGGAAAATAAGTTGGTCTCACGTTGCTAAGAGAGACGTGTGGCCAAGTAGTCAATAATTCAGGAAATAGATGATTTAAGGGAAAGAACCTACATTTCACGTTTTGAATTAAATAATTACTAGAAATATCGTTTTTTTAAATATTTTGTAGTGGCCATATTGGATCCGCCAATGAGAATTCAAGTATTTTGACTATAAATCCATAATAGTGTCGCACAAAATTCGAGTTTTAGAGGCGCCAATTACGAATTTATTCAAACAAGCATTTCGACCAAATGCTCAAGTAAAAATAGTAATAAATCAGCTATTTTTTACGTTAAATTGGCCATATTGGATCCGCCATTTTGAATTAATTTTTTTTTACCTCATTTACCCTGGACCTTCAAAAATGTTATTCGAAGTGGTCGGGATTTTATTGCATAATTATGAAACAGTTCCTGAGTGAAGATTAAGAGGCCTTATTGGATGTCATCTTGAATTAGTAAATTTGGAAGAAAAATTCTAATCGGCAGATAAAAAACCCCTAGACACCGAGCCCCATTGCTTACCACTAATGATTAGGCGAATTGCAAATTTTATCGTTTTATTTTGCAGCAAATAATCTGTTAATAAAATGTTAACAAACCAAGCAAGCCTTTTCAGGTAGTAAAGCTTCAGCTCGCATTTAAAATCGATCACAAGAGGTTTAATCAAAATCCATTTAGAACAAAGTGATATTAGCCCACAAAAATGGAAATAATCCAAAATAATATTAAAAATAATGAATCTACTAAAACCGTGCAAAAATATTTTATTTTGAATAAAAAATTAGAAAAAACCGGATGAATTTGGAATTTAACCTGTTAACTAGGGAATTTCTTTTTACAAAACAAACTTTTTTTAAAAAAAATTTAGAAATTGATTTCAGTGTGGTTTTTCAAAGCAAGGTACCATACAAAGTGGCACTTCGCAGGTCGAGCACAAGTAACGGGACTCCTTACGGATTCCATTTTTTGAGCAGACGGCACATCTTCGAAGTGGATTTGTTTTTGTTGGTGTTGCTGGTGTAAAGTTTGGGAAATTGTAACGATCGCATAAATTTGTTTGGTCAGCTGTACCAATATTTTGGTATCAATACATCAAAGTACCAATGTACTGTTCAATTATAAATCAAATAGAATGATTTGTTTGTTACACGAGAGAAAAATGATCCGGTTCTTTTGGTTAGTATATGGGTGAGCGAGAGATACTTTATCTAAAATAATCGCAATTAATTAGTCGTATAGTACGCATTCGGTTTATTTCAATTTTGAACTCGGAGGTGCAACATAGGCAGGCCAAAGCAAGACAAAATATATTGTGTTTTGAAATTAAAATTGTGGGCCATTGCCGAATAATTGTGTTTTGATATACGTGTGGATATATCTGTTATCTAGTAAGTTTTTTTACTACCAAGCTTAAATTAATTTGTTCTAACAATGTGTAACGTATCTTATTCATTTCCTAGTTTAGCCGAAAAATAAAAAAAAATAAAATTAATTTATCGCAAGTGCTTATACATGCCTGCTTGGGTTTAGTCGATCGAAATTATACCATATCCTAAACCAAAGATCGTGAGGTGTAGTTTCACATACAGCAATTGCCGTATATAACACAAACTTTTAAGTGGGAAACAGTAATTGGTCATTCGATACAACGAGACAACCATCAAGTCGTTCATGTATAATTTGCAAACAGGATACTAACTGTTCTATAACAGCAAGAAAAGCGTAAACCATACAGTTAACTTACGAGTATACTGTCAATTTAAGATAAATCAAAATTGAAGTGCCATTTATGGAGCTTAGTGTTTAGTTTATTATTATTATTTCAATTAAAATTACTTATACATATAAAAAAAAAGAGAAAAATTAGCTTGTATTGAAAATTAAGGAAAAAAATTAGTTATCCGTGGAAAAGAAAAAAAAAATTCAAATTAAAATTTTAAAATGTTAAATTCTTTGTTAGAATCAGTGTGGTGTATATAAGCATAATCTAATTATGTATATTTGGTTGAACTTTGGGCCGAATTTTTTGTTTAAAGTTTATTTAGGCACTGCGACCACCAGAGCGCTCTAGCGGATTGTAACCTGAACCGCAAGTTTTTATTTATAACTAAATAATTTAATAATTAAATATATTGCTCGTATACATACACAAAATTAATCGAGAAGTTTCGTAGTGGCAAATAAATAAATATTTTTTTTTCTTATGATGATCAATGCATTTCTTAATTAAAATAAGTTAATTTTCGTTGTTAATTATTTAATTTTTGGTGTTTTTGGCGTTGATAAATTTCAAATATATTTCTTATTATTCGCTATTATTTTTGAGCTAATTTTTCTTAGTGATATATTCTTAAGATAACTTATGTAATAGGTCGAAAATCAATAATTAATGTTTTAGTTTATTTTTTTTACTATTGTAAGTTTTTTTTATTAATTAAAATATTATTCAAGCATTGCCGAGAGTGTAATGCTTAACTAAAGTCATTTTTTTATGATGTGAAGTTGTGAATGTTGTTCGTCATTGGGATGCTGGTCCACATTTAAGACATGGTAAATATTTGAATGGAAGTTGGAAGTCAAAAACCCCCCAGCCGACTGTGATTACCCGCACAAACCCATGTCTGACTTCAAACCACCCAACCCTTCCATTACAAAATGTTTTCCGATGAGACGTGTAGGTTTTGCAGCTGTACTTGGTCGACCATCTTTCAAAGTTTGTGGTTGCTGAAGTGCAAACTCTTCAACTATTTGGTCAACATATTCGATCAAAAACTTTAATCCATTTAGTTTTCCATTCACTTTTTTATATAATATGTAGGAATTCAAGCTCATAACGTCTATGAGGTGGAGCAATATTTTCTTATAGTATTTCTTCATCCTTTTTCTTGCAAGTGTATATGATGCATATATCCCATCGCTTCGGTCCACACCGCCCATTTTCTTACTACAATCAAGGACTACTTCCGGTTTCTTTACTATAGCGTCTCGTTTCTTTCTTTCTATTATATTAGCGCCATGGATTGTACTAAGAAACAGTACATCTCTTTTATCACGCCATTTCAAAAGCATTATTTTGTTGTTATACCTTGCAATACACTGACCCTTTCTTAGTGAAGTTGTTTTTATATCTGAAGGAACCCCAGTTCTCTGTTGTCGCATTGTACCAATAATATCTGTCTTACAGGAACATAGTTTTTTGCGAGTTCTATGCCGGTATAACAGTTATCCACATATTATTTATACCTCTGATTTAATAATAAGTCATGACATAGTTCCAGAATGATGCGATTTGTGGTCTTATATTCAGGATAATTTTGACCATAATCTGTATCTTTTCCAGTATTTATGCAGAAATACCAAATGTAGCCAGATTCACTTTCACATAATAAGAAAAACTTCATTCCAAAACGGCTCCTTTTAGAAGATGTGTATTGCTTCCAAGACAAACACTCTTTTCATAACACCAAGCACTTATCAATACAAATATCTTGGGTTGGAATATATAAAGTTTTTCATTTATATTGCACATTTTTCAACAAATTTTCAATTTTATAAATTTCACGCTTCCAGGGTTCACAATTCTATTATCTTCAAAATGTAGAAATTAGCAAAGTAATAAAAATCTTTCTGCAGACAACACTTTGCTGAAGAAAGGAGTAGATATGCTTTCTCTTTTGGAGAAATACATTTGAAGTGTTGGCTTTCTAACAATTCCTTGCAATGCTAACAATGCGATAAAACATCTTGTTTCTGTATTATTTGTCGGAAACCAGTTCCTCGCACTTGATCGTTGCTTCAAATTGTAACTTTCAATGTAATGTGCTGCATACAAATTCATTTGTTCGACAATTATGGATAGCATTTCATAATCTAACATTTTATCAAAATAAAATAAACACTTTTGTCTTGACGATCTAAGCACATTAAATTTCCGACCAGAATTTCCACAAAAATCAAATGGAACTCTAACATTTTCTTGCATATCCCATTGAGAATTTTCAGTTCGATCATCTTCTTCTGATCCACTGTCACTATAAATGTTGTCTTCAAGCTCACTTGAACTGGAAAAATCCTCATCTGATTCACTTTCGCTACAAAAATCTTTTCTGAGTCGTTACTCTCGCTTTCGTAAGAAGATGTCAAAAAGCAAGATACATTGTTTCGCTTTCTGGTAGGCAAAAGTTCACTATCATCGCTGTCTGAATCACACATTTGAATGGTAAAATTTAGCAATAGAATATCGAACTATTTTTTTAGTTAATTTTTGTACTACTTTACTTTTTACTTTATTTCGATAATAACAGGAAAGGGGTAAAAAATCCAAGAATTTGTTTTATTGATTTTTACCACTGGAAAATTTGACAGCTTGGCTAGCGAAACTGTAACACAACTTGTCAATTGCTTTGATGGTGACGGTAGCTCGTATTAATATTTTTAAAAATTTGTGTAGAATTTTGAACTGGCGATGGAATTGGAGGAACTTTGAAAATTATTACAATTATTAAAAAGCCTTAAATTCTTAAAGGACATAAACATAAATAATAAAAGTCACAAATCTTGTGGCGTAAGAAAAAAAACGAAAATAAATAAATTTGAAAATAAATAATTTGATGTTACAATTTATAAAGTGTTTAATAATTCGGTTTTCAATTTACCTACATGAACATAAATAAATAATTTTTAATTTAATTTTAAAATGTACAATGAGCTCCCACAAGAAGATTTGCACAAAGGGCAATTTGGATTTTTGATATTTCCACCAGTTTTGCGCGATAATTTTCGCTCTGTTAAGTTAACACTTCAATTTAACGAAACTGAACGAACATTTCTTAAAGGTTTGCTGGGCAGTAACATGTAAACTCCATATACCGCACTGTTACGTTAAATTTCTTAAATGTTGGCTGGTTCTCTCTTTAGAAATTGAAACCGCAATCACAAAAACCGAGGTACTGCAACGAGATAGCATACGAAACACCATTGTTTAACAATTCACCAAACACCTACCGAAAAATAGCAACAAAAATAATGACAGAAGTGCTGAAAATAAAACAATGGCAGATATAAAAAACAAACTAGCCGAGAACCAAGCGATCATAACAAAAGCTGCCAAGGGTAACACCATAGCAATAATGTCATCCAATGAATACAACGAGAAAATAAACCAATTCATAGAAAATAATAAAACAAAACTATTTATTTATTTATTTATTTTATACATAAACAATTTTTAAGATCCGTACAGTCCATTTTGAGCATCAAAGCTCATTGTAGTAAAGTATATATGGAAAATATATGGTACTCTAAACTTTTCTCCAATTTTTTCTGGATGTCCTCTGCATTTTTTCCCGCTTTTCATCCCTTCGATAATTCAGCTACTCGTATTATGGTTCTCGCATTATTGTCATACGTTATTCTTTCTTGTTCGCTTTATTGGGTAAATACGTTAGCCACTTTTACTATTTTTCTTTTTCATTTTACTGTTTCTTCAGCTACATAGGCATTTCAGTTTATGCATATAACAGTCATGTAAATAATTATAATAAATACAAAATAGGAAAAAAAATATACAGAAATTAAATAAAATGCGAGAAAAAAAACATTTCTGACAAGCACGAGAGTCAAGAACTACTACAAAATGATCTAACCGAAACATATAAACATCAAGTAAATAATTCCATAGACAGAAATAGTAAACTAATTAGCATAAAAGATAGATTTCCTTTAAAAATGATTAAAACAGAAGCACCGCGGCTGAAAGGTTTCCCAAAAATACAAAAAACAGGAATGCCGATAAGGCCACTGATTAACTATAAGACAACACTATCATATAAACTATTAAAATTCATCAATACCTCAACCAAAAATTAACAATAGAAAACAAATGCTTACAATACCCAACAATAGTAAATTCGCCTCATTCGACATCACGAACATGTATGGAAATATCCCGGTTAACGAAACTTCAACTTTAACAAAGAAATTATTAACCAAACACCTAATTGATAAAATAGAAGTAGAACAAGCAATGCACATTCTGCAAACTATTACTAATTAGAACTATTTTTAATTTAATGGAAAATACTTTAAATAATTTGATGAAATATTCATAAATAATTTCGAACAAAATTATATATTCAATACATCCAACAAATTGAGGAAATGTATCGTATACTGGCACAGATATGTTGACGACATTTTATTATTATTCACCGGAACACAAAGATAACTAAGTAACTTTCGCAACTAAATCAATAATATACATACATTCAAAAATTAAATTCACATCAAAAATAGAAGCAAATAGTCAAATTAATTGTCTGGATATCGGTATAAAAAACGAAAGCAATAAACAAAATTTTAAAATTTCTCGAAAACCCACACAAACGGATCATACAATTCACAATACGTCGAACCATCCAACACAACACAAAATGGCAGACAATATGATCAACCACATTAACTAAAAATTCAAATACAAAGAACAGTTAAGAACATTTACCACTTTTTAAAAAGAGGAAAAAGAAAAGAATAAAAAATACATAACTATAGACTACAACAAACCAACAGCAATCTTAGTAAATAAAATATTGGGACAATACGAATATACGAAAAAAAAAAAAAAAAAATTGAAAACCGGGCCAACACAAGAACAATAACAGAATGTGAAACAGGTTTGCATAGGTTGAGCTATAATGATTGGCCTGCGTTTTATATAGGCCAAACAGGAAGGACCTTTCAAACTCGTTTCAAAGAACACACAAAAGAAATCGGCAAAAATACGAACAAGTCGGATTATGAACAATATCTCACACAGCAACAACACACATACACCAGCTACAACAATAAGAATTTAAATGTGATACACAGAATGAGGAAAGGTGAAACATTAAATAGAATGGAAGAAATACAAATCTACTTACACAAAAATTATCCATCATTACTCAACGACCAAATGCCGAACAACGCGATATATGTACAACTATATAAAGAGGAAATTATTCTAATTTAAATTAGAATAGAAAAAGTTGACAAGTTGTTATTTGTAAAAATAAAATAAAATATCACTTAAAGAAAAATATTCTATTTTATTTTAACATTTTTGATTTTATTAAAAATTAAAAATTATAATTTAATCCATTTAGAAGCTTTGGAGTCCGAGATTTTACTATCTTTTTAAATTCGACAATATAGGGAAAATAACCGTGCGATTCTAAAGTACAGTCATAGAGGTCTTAACTAAGAGATTTCTCTTAGTTAAGAGAATTCTCTTATGTAAGACTATTTTGCGATTCGGTTGATGCTCTTAGCTAAGAGATTCTCTTAAAAAATCTCTTAGCTAAGACATACGAAATAGATGGTCATAAGCATCACAACTTTGACGTTTCTCTCAGTCGTATTAAAGAAAAACAATTTTACCGTTGTAAATTTCAAAATAATATTTAATGTTGAAATAAAATATTATATTTATTGTTTCTTTTATTCTTATAAATTATTAATTTTTGTAAACCTTTAATTATAAACCTAAGATAAATTTTCTTTACTTTCCAGTGATTTTTTTTTATTAGAAACGGCGTGTTGTTGGACGCTTATATTTGTAAATTTTCCAGATATTTATGTACTTCATAAAAAATAAACGTATTTAAATAAAAATTACTAGAATTGTTTTTATTTATTTATCAACCACCAAAAATGTATCTAGGAAAAATGTAAAAATTCAAATTGACAGGTCTCCAAATATTTTCCAATATATTTGGAGAGTTTTTAAGAGATATTTTAGGAGTACTACCAACAGAATACCAATTAAGAGATTCTCTTAAAAAAAAACATCTTACCAAAATTTCTCTTAGCTGTGATACTCTTAACGGTCTTAACGTCAGAATCGCACGGTAAGTTGGTCTCACGTTTCTAAGGGAGATGTGTGACCAAATAGTCAATAATTCAGAAAATAGACGTTTTAGGGGAGAAAACCTACTTTTCACGTTTTCATAGGAAAACGAAATTTTGCTGTCAGAGGGATAGATTTTTTCTTAGTCCGGCACTGATAAGGACTGATAATACTGTCTTAGCTAAGACCCATTTTGTATTTTATTTTTTAAAGACGAAAGTCTTAATCGGTATTCCAGCAATGGTAGTTTTAAAATTATGTACTAAAAACTCTCCAAAGATTGTGTTAACCTATCATAGTATTTCTTCTCTTTTCGTCTAATTTTCTGAGATTTTTAAGGTATATTTGTGTTTGCTTTTCTTTACTTAAATCAGTTTTATACCTACTTCATTACAATAAATTTTTTAAATTTTCATATATTCCATTCTCATTTTTTTTTTTGTATTTTTATATACATATTATTACGTTTATGCCTTGTTAATTAAGGTTCTTATCACTGGATTGTGAATAAAACAAAATCAATTCAATTTATTCCCAACGAATTTATTTGTGTCACACAAACATTATAACAACACTATTTACTAACGATAATTCACAAAATCCCTTTAAATAATTTTCACACAATTTTACTGTTCACTTATAATTTTTATTTCGCACTACAACACTTTTTAAATCACTTTTTAATTACTTTTAAATCTTCACACTGTCGCTTTTCAAATACTACTAATCCCATTCGACTTCGTTCGCCTTTTTATATACACAAACCAAACTTCTAGAAAGCTCATGATTTTTCTAGTTAGAATAGAGCAGAACAATTTTTAGCATAGTAAATTCCATTTTAGTACAGTTTAACATTGAGCTATTAATTTAACTTATTCTATTATACACTAGGTGTCACCGTTACAATATGTAAGTATTCTTTTTCTACACTGCAATTCCTGTGATATTAAAACAAAAATTTTTATTAGTTATTCCTATAAACTCATTTGTATAATTTTAATTTTGTATTTCGTTAAAATTTGATGAAATTTTGTTTAAGTAAATATTGTGGCAGTGACACCTAGTGTGTAATAGAAGAAGTTAAATTAATAGCTCAATGTTTAACTGTACTAAAATGGAATTTTCCATGATAAAAATTGTTACGTAATGTTTCTACGCTATTCTAACTGGAACAGTCATGAGCTTTCTAGAAGTTTGGTTTGTGTATATAAAAAGGCGAACGAAGTCGAATTGGATTAGTAATATTTGGTAAGACGAAGATTAATGCCTTTCAAATTTATTATTATATTTAAAGGTAACTCAGTATTATGTATGGTATATGAATTCCTATATATAATTTATTAAATATTTTTTGTATACATATGACTGTAAATATGAAGACCTGAAGTAGATAATAAGAGTTTTATTGGCTACTAACCCGAAGAGTAAAAGAAGTAATATCGTAAGTAAAATGACCCATGATTAGGGTTATTTAACCTATCAAATTTTATTTTGGTTATTCTAATCACATATTTCTCTAATTACTATTAGAAATTAAATAAATTCGGGCACAACACAAAAATTTTAATTTTGTTTATTTTTATTAAATTTTCTAATAAAAAACTCAATATTTCGACAATATATTACGGTTCTCCTCAAAGGTGAAAGTTTAATAATAATTTCAAAGAAAATTTATTAACATGAAATTTTAATTTGGAACATTCTCAGTTTACCGATATTAAATAAAATCTATTAAATGTTGTCATGTCGCCGAGACGTGAGTTTGTGGTTTCGGCCCATCACCAAAATCCATACAATATTAAATTTGTATGATCAACCACGAAAGACTGGTCGAACGAAATAGAAAATATGTTTAATTGAAATAAACCAACGAAGTTAAAGTTAAAGCACATATCTATACGAGTAACTTTAACATTTTATTTTTGACCACCCACAAAACACATTTATACCTCCAGTTAAATAATAATAATACGGTTAGACAAAAAAAAAAAACTCAAAATATATTACAAAACTTTTTTCATTTTTATATAATGTATGCACACAGAAATCTCTCATTTTAATTTAAATTTTTGGTTCTGTGTGCTCTGTAAAAGCTCTGCACACAATAAATTTAAATAAAAATGGAAATAAAATTTTATAATTCTTTGGTTTTTTGGACTTGACATCAAAGTAGATAAATTATGGACTCTATAAAGCATAAAGAATTTATTTATTAAAATATTCTATTATGTGTGTGTGTTGAATATCCAAAAATGTGTGTGCATTAGAATATATATGGTATGTATATATATATATATATATATAAAAAAGGGACATTTCCTTAAGAAAACGAATAAAGCCAATTAGATTTTTATATCGCACAAAAAACATCATCGGGCACACCCCCCAAAGATTTATTATTTTAGATGAGAATTTTATTCAGACATTCTGTAACAAAAAAAGTGTAAATTAATTTTTATTATTTGCAGTTTTGTTTTCTCTATCTATCGGTGCGGCGGTGATGATTTACGGTAACGAAAGGTTACCTAATTTAAATAATTAGGACGAGATGTGCATGCATACTTATCGGAGTTATCATCATTAAAAATTAAGTCATATAATTTCGTGGTTTTTTCATCACTCCGCACGTTCAACAATAAATCCCAGTATATTATTCCACCAGAATTACAAATTATTTGCATAACATATCTGGATGTTGTATGTGTGGTTTGAGTTTACGGTGATTATCAATAACACGAAATTCCTTTTAAATTTAGTTCGAAGGTATAAAAAGATTAATAACGCAACAAGAATTCAATTTAATTAACAAATACTTATACAAAATATAAGCTTAAAAATTAAGTAGCTAACACTTTTGAAAAATGTTTAAAACAGCTCGTCGGAAGTATTTTATATATAAATATAAACTAAAGAACTTGGTTTTTATATATTTTAACGAAGGGCTTTCCATACACTTATACTCACGTTCATATACATACGAATACACTTGTTCTAAAGGTTGTTTATTGTTTTAAATTTTTGTTTAGTGTAATTTTGAGGGTAATGAAGTTATAAATTTACTTTTATTTATTTAAAAGCAACGAATAACAACACAAAGCTTTATTAATAAGTTTTTCATAAGGAAAGAAAATGCGCTTTTTATCATTATTTGCCAGGTCTTATAATATAGCAAGAAATAATAACATAAAGTTATATAATTTTCTATTTTTAATACTTTGGATGGTGTTTGTTCTTATATACGACTCATAAAAGAGTTTAAAATTAAAAATTTACAAGATTTATTGTAATCTTTGTTTAGTTTCGTATTCTTTCGAAAAGTAGTTTTTGTGTCGCACATGAAATATGATTCGCAGAATTTAATCTTGGAATTTGCATAATATAAAAGCTACCTGTTGATGTTTTGTGTACACCGTAATAAAATTTATAATTTAACTGAGATTAAAAAAGGTTGAATTTGTTTAGTTTATATCTAGGTACAAATTGTATTGCAATGCTCGAGAATGCCAGAAGTGGTTTTATGGGATAATCGGCTATGTGAATTTAAAGGCTTATCGAGCACTTTTAATATTTAAAGAAAAAGTTAAATTGTAAACATTTAAAATCTAATCTAAATCTTGAATCCTGTATAGTATTATGTGAATTGGTTATGGCTTTGCGTTTGACTTAGTTTCGATTTTGATTTCGACTTTAATGTTTAGAATTTTAAAATGACTACAAATAAGGTTTGAAATATTTCGACTTTAAAGTTGGTTTTGACTAATATTATCAAAGCTTTTTAGAGTAAAGTGGTATAACTTTTATTGTTCGCCATAGGAATCCATAGTAAAAATAATGATTTTAAGCTTTAAGTTTCTCAATGAAAAAAGCAAAAACATTATAAAACGTTTCTATAAAAATTTCCTATGTAAGCTATATTAGTATTTACTAAACAACATTTGCAGATATATTTAAATTAAATTATTTAACTTAGTACTTACTACCTACCTAAATGAACCTAAACGGATACACCCTCAAAGAAATTAGCATTTAGAAAAAATTAACCTAGGAAATAGCCAACAAAAAGGGCACAGACTGCAATACCGCGAACATCGAAGCAAAAATAAGGGAAATAATAGCAGCAAATACAAAGCTGATAAATATAAACAACAGAGACGTACCGAAACCATGGTGGAATGGAAAACTCCAGAGGCTGTGGAATGTTAAACAACAGACACAAAAATCTATATACAGCACAAGAACCGATGAGTTCAATCAATAGCCGTATTAAAACGAGAAATAAAAAAGGCAAAACATAGCACCTGTGAACTATTCGTCAGCGGTATAAATCATGCGTTAAAAACCAAACAACTTTGGAATAAAATCAACAGAAAAAGGCTTTAATCTGTTAGAAGACTACGAAATAGCGAAAAACTTTCCCGGTCAATCGAATACACAACACTCCCACTTGAGAGATCAGGAACAAAGGAACATAAATTCCACAATAAAATAATAACAGACATATTAAAACACAAACAAAGCAGTGCACCAGGTGAAAATAAAATTTCCTACAAAACCATAAAATCAGATAGAAACAGATTTGCCAAACTTTTCAACAAGGTCATACTGGAGGAATCAAACGAACATTTGGAAACAAAAAAAAATTCGATCAAGACGAGAAGTGATCGAAATGATTAGTATTTCGTCTTGTTTACAAAGAACATCTCCAAAATTCCCACCACCTTGTATCATCCGAGCTATTTTATGTTTTTGATCACTTGAATCCTCAATATACTTTTCTGCCACTAAAGAACTTTTCCAGCCTTCGTGTCTTTTCAGTGTGGCAAGATCTAAACCAGCAGCTGCAAGAAGAGTAGCAGACGTGCAGCGGAAGCAATGACCCGTATACAATTGAAAATTACTTAAACCAAGAAATTCAGCCATTTTCCTGGTCATTCACTCCAATATTGTGAATACCAATCCTCTGAGAGGTACGTTTACCGTTTCTATATTCAACGAACAGCATATTTTGCGACAGATTTTTAATTGGCAACCCAATGTACGTTCAAAACAACTCTAAATCCTTCATTCCATCGAACTCATTGGATACAGTAAATACTCTTTTCTGATAGGTTTTTGGGGTTCCGGGTCAGTTGATCGTAAATAATTGATTGTGTTACAATTGAACGTGATCAATTGATCGTAGACATAATTGATCGTGGAAACAATTGATCGTGGATACAATTGATCGTATGGACAATTGATCGTATATACATGGTCAATTCCACGTATTTATTTTGCGTAAAATATTTTTTTATTTTTTTTATTTCGTTTTATTGATGAATTATAGAAGATAAGTCTTGTACTGTGTTGGTGTGACGGTTTGGTATGCAATAGGATTAAAATAAATCGAACAATAATAAACCTGCTCATATACACCCGCTCCTATAGAGTTAAATTCCTATAAACCCCAAATTATTTTCTAAAGCCCTTCGGAGGGCTAATCGGGGGGAGCACAGCAACCTTTTGTGTGTCCGTGGGAGTTGCCAAAGCCGTTAGCCTCTAAAATTCTCAGTTAAATTAGTGGATGTCTTTTCTCTTTTTCCGAGCATAATTAAAATTGAAAATATTTTTACAAAAAGTGGAATTATATTCGGAAAAAATTTGTTTACAATACGCGATATCATATGTTTCATCAGCATGGTACTGTTCAAAGTATAATTCTACGCAAAGTGAAGGTTTATTTACATTTTTCCTTTTCCTGCCTTCCGCAACCGGGAGTTTTTCAATATAATGTGGCATAACTGCAGTTAATGTTGCAGTTATATCTGTTGCCAAAAAAGCACGTCTTCGGACGGAAGATTTGGGTACCAAGCCTTGTCTAACAATGAACTCAATTTTTTTAACGTATTTCTTAAAAAGGAAGTATGAGTTCCACAACAATAGATTCAGAAGTATCCAATCATCTGGTCAATAGTATCCAATCATCTGGTCTGTTCGGCCTTTCCCAGCTATGAATTTATTATAAAAAACAATTTCACCCTGTTTTTTTACTTTCTTACCAAATCTATTGGTAACCTCTTGTAGCTCTGGCTGAATTTCGGTTGTTATACACAGAACATCTCGCTTGCCTTTCCTTTTAATAAAATAGATATGTCCTTGTCTATAACAGACGTATTCTCCTTTTGCCAATTTTTTCATTATAACGTCCGGTGGGTTTCCCTTTCGGTTTTTACTCAAAGTTCCAGTGCAATGGGTTTTATGATCAAAAAGCGATTTGCCTAAACCAATACTATTAAAATAGTTGTCCATTACTATAAGGTGTCCTTTATTTAGATACGGATGCATAAGTCTTTCTATTAGGTGGTTTAATTTGGAACTTATAAGATCAGTTCGTCCGTAGTATATTTCCACAAATTTCCACATTAAGCACGTATCCTCCAGGTTTTATAGTTCATACAACTTTATTCCATACTTTGCACGTTACCCCTTCATGAATTGCCGAAAACTTAGACGTCCTCTAAACAAAAGGATTGATTCATCTAATGATAATTGCTCCACGGGAATACACGCTTTTTGAAAGCTACTAATAATTATTTTTAAAAATGAATCGACTTTTTCAATTTACCGTCGTTTTCCGTGATTGAGTTGCAGCTAAAACAACGTAGTAACTGTTCGAACCTTCGTCCAGTCATCATAGCGGGGAAAATAGGGTGATAGCATAGAGGATCATTTAGGAATCCGAATAAATCCCTTATTTTTGGACTTTTGATTTGTGCTGCCAATAAACAAAATCCAATAAATTTTAGTGGTTCATCTTTGGTTGTTTTTTTAAACGATGTAAATCGGTTATTTCTTGTTTTCCGCCCAATTGTGTCGACACGCTTTTCGCCATACTCGTTTGTAGAAACTACCAATTGTTCTGTAATATTTTCATTGAAAATCTCATCAAATATTTGAAGCGATGTAGGGTTACGCTCAATTTTAATGTTAGCTCCAACTTCTTTACTGTTAAAATTAATGTCAGGTATGCCTTTAGTATCTGTACACCAGTTGGCTCTGTCATCTTATTGATCCTCCCATTCGCCTTCTTCGTCCTTAAAATTTTGACCCTGTTTTGTAACTGTTTGATCCCGTTATGTAACTATTTGATCATCTAGATCGCTTGTTTCACTTTCATCTTCACATACATCGCTATTTGGTTCGAAGTCTGGATCACCTTCACCTGCTTAACTCATAATCATCCTCGAAGGGGTCATCTTAACTTCAGTTTTAACAGTCTCTCACGTGTATCGTCATCTATTATGTGTAGAATACAATATTTAATAAATACCTAAATGTACACCAACTTACATACAATAAAACTACACCTTTCACTATGACGATCTGTTTATTACTAAATCATTTATTTACAAAATAGCTGGTATAACTGTAGTTCGTATAAAATCCTAAACACCATAAACAAAATTCGAACGGATTATTTATTTTGTATTGTGTTGTGTGTACCGAACACGTGAATGCCTCACGAACGTAGAATTTCACATTCTGAATTATCGAAATATGGCGATCGACAAAAAAGCTTCAACAATGCAATAGTAGCCCCGATAAATCAATAGAACTCTTATCCAGTATATCAACAAAGGAAACCTGTTAATATCCCAGTACCACAAAGAAACTTGCCCTACAACATCCAGCACCAAAACAATAGAATTGGAAGAGAACCATCACCACGATCCATTTATTCATAAATAAAAAGTTAATTATATCAACCGAACGTGGACATATGCAATCAGAAGGAAGGGGGAGGATGAAAACACCGAGCAAAATTTTATGATGGGCGCCTCTCTAGCGTACCATACCTAGAGTACAAAACTAGAGATAATAAAGTGGTCAAGTTCCTCATCGACACCGGAGCAAATAAAAATTTCTTCAGACCCGAATTAACTAAAAACCCAATGCCGACTAACAACCAATTCAATATAAGATCGCTGGTGGAAACATACCGATTAAGGAAAAAATTGTCAGACCATTTTTTGATAGTATTGGAATTCACAAAAAAATGGAAGTTTTCATTTTACCAGGACTTCAATCATTAGAGGAATCATCGGAAATTCCACCCTAAAAGAACTAGGATCCGTAATCGACAGAACAAATAACACACTAATTTTAACACCAAACATAAAGATACCATTGAAGGAAAAGCAGTCATCACAGGTCAATAACCTATAAGTTCGAGACGATCATATGTCATAGGGATCTAAGCAAAAACTACAAAATATATTGTCAAAATTTGAAAAACTATTCGGTCCGGTCAACAACCATCAAACAATTGACACTGACAAAAGGGCAGAAATTAAGACCACTACGGAACAATCTGTTTATTCCAAGTCCTACCCATACCCAGTAAGCATGAGGGGTGAAGTAGAAAATCAAATCGAACAACAACTAAAAGATGGCATCATAAGGCCCTCCAAGAGTCCATATAATTCTCCAATATGGGTAGTGGAAAAGAAGGTAGATGCTTCCGGTATAAACAAATACCGGATGGTCATTGACTTTAAAAGACTCAATGCTACGGGCATATACAACGTCGGACGCTTACCCAATTCCAGATATGTTTAACACACTAGCGAATCTGGGAGATTCATAATTCTTCACTACAATGGACCTCCGGCTTTCATCAAATTAAAATGAAAGAAACGGATGTAAAAAGACATCATTTTCAACGATGAATGGGAGGTACGAATTCCTAAGGAAATAAATATGTTATGTCTACATAGACGACATGATAATATTCGGAGGAAATACAGAAGAGGAACATTCTGACAATGTCAGCAAAATATTTTCAAAATTGGAAAAAGCAAATCTGAGAGTAAATCTTAAAAAAAACGGAGTTTCTCAAGAACGAAACCGAGTTCCTCGGTTACATCATAACAAATCAGGGCATCAAACCTGATGAAAAGAAAGTCCGCGCAATTCAGAAAATAAGGATCCCGAAGAACTTGAAAGATTTAAAATCATTTCTCGGCCTCACGTCCTATTACAGGCGCTTCATATAGGATTGCGCCAAATTGGCCAAACCACTCACAAATCCCACCAGGGGTGAAAATGCAGAAATCAAAGCGAACGCATCAAAAAAAGTCAACAACTCAAAGACTTATTGTATTAACAGAAATACTCATCTTTCCTAACTTTGAAAAGCTGTTCATCCTAACAACGGATGCTTCGGATACTGCAATTGGAGCAGTATTATCATGGGGGGGGGGAGCTAGGAAAAGGCAGACCTGTTACATTCATCTCCAGGTCATTAAATAAAATGGAAGAAAACTATGCTGTAAATGAAAAGAAGATGCTGGCTCAATATGGTCTTTGGACAGCTTGCGGAACTATTTATATGGCGCAAACAAGTTTAAACTCGTCACGGATCATCAACCCCTTACATTTTCATTAAGCAAACGCAACAACAACGCAAAACTTAAAACGATGGAAATCACGACTGGAAAAATACAATTATGAAATAATCTACAGGCCAGGCTGCACTTACAAGGTAGCAGATGCCTTGTCACGGCTGGAATTAGAAATAAATATGTTATCAACAGATGGAACGATTCATAGCGCAGATCAAGACAACACCAACTTTATACCATACTGTGAATCACCCATAAACGTATTCAAAAATGAACTCATCATTACGGAAAACAAAGACATCTACGCCTATGAGGACCGGAGGCATTTTATCTGCCTAAGTCAGATAAACAAACAAACACTGACGAGAGTTCTAATAGAAGGGCTTAGCCCAACCGTAATCAATGGAATCAAAATTTCGGAAGAACACATCCAAAAATTATAAGAAGTATTCATATAGAGCATCTTAGCGGGTATAAAATTCGATTAACATAAAGGATTGCACAAGACGTAAAAACGAAGAGAATAAATTTAATATCATTCAAGCAGAGCAATAAAGAGCCCATAGAAACTGTCCGGAAAATAAGGAACAAGTTTTGGAGAAATATTATTTCCCACAGATGACAAGCCTGATAAGGAAATATACACAGACATGCGAAACTTGTCATACGAAAAAATATGACCATCATCCTGACAAGGTTAAATTACAATAAACACCAATCCCAACATATCCATCAGAGATCATCCACATGGACACAGTCAACATAAAGAAGGAAAAATTCATCACGTGCATAGATAAATTCACCAAATTCACAAAACTTTTTCATATCAAGGATAGATCAGCAGTACATCTAAGGAGCACAGTACATCTAAGGAGCAAGATCATTAAAATTCTGCACTATTTCGCCGCACCTAAAACAATAGTGATGGATAATGAATCAAGTTTTGTTATTCAAAAATAAATAAATAAATTTAAACAAATTTGGGAAAGATCTAGATTTGAGCACATTAAACCATTTCTCAACACAACAAAGTTCTTTTAAATCATCTGATAATTTTATGATATGTTGCTGAGGCAATTTCGTCAAACAATAAATTAATATTTACATGAACTGTTCCATGTACATATATGAAGTGTTTCAATTAATTCGACAGCACAATCAAAAGAAGGGAATTGTTCATTTAAAATAAAAAAAAGTCCAACTTTTTTAGCAAATCGATATACTGCTGGAAGTAATGAAACCCATCTAGTCGAGCAGAGTTTGATTAGCTCCCTAAACTCGAGATTACAATAATTATGAAAACTAATCAGATTTTTCCGTCTTTTTACTGATTTAGTAAAAAAAATAAAAATTGTTTTAGTAAAATTATCGAAATCATCCTTTGATGAGCATATTTAGGCTACGTTTTAAACAATTATTAATGACATGGCAATAATAACGATTCAACGATTTCAATTTTTGATACAGAAAATTTTGTTTTCCGAAATTATAATTTGTATTGTCTTCGCTGAAAGCTGAAATTTTCTCTAGAGATAAATCTAAGGAATTGAATGGTTCTTGTATTGCACTAAACATACCAGCTGCGGTTTCATCAGCCTTTTCAAAAAATCTACCAGTTTATTTTCAATTTCATTCTCGATCGTGTAATATTGTATTACTACAGAAAAAAAAAAAAATTTTTTGTGATTCGAAGCATCTACTTGTAATGAATTACAAATTTTGTTAGATATTATTTTATTTATAACTTTTACCATTTCTTTAGGAGCGAATATTTCTCTCACAATCGTTTCGTCTTTGGTTCGGCCATTTCACTTTATTTCCAATTTTGGAGTCGAAATGTGTAGCTTTAATTAATTTTAGGCAGCAATCAATGAAAAATATGAACAAGTTCTGCTGCTGTAGTTAGATCTTCATCGATTATATCTTTTGTATTAAAAAATCTTGTGATTACAGCACTGCAACCGGCAGCCGTTAATTTTGTTTGGTGATTTTTTAATTCGTTCGTGGTCTTCTAAGAATCGATCGTGGAATTCCATATAATACGTGAAGTAAGTTACAATCGCTACCATTAGAAAAATTCATGTGAAATTTTAAGTCGTTAGTAAACAAGGCTAATTAATCCGCAAATTTGATTTCGAAATGATTTATAGACAAATTCACGGAGTAATTGTAATTGTATTACAACTAGAAATCAGAAATTTTCATTAAAAATCGTAAACATTTTTTGTACCACGAGGACTTTACAGTATCGACAAGGATACAAGGACAAAATAGTCAAATAAAATAATAATAATAAATATGATTTGTTTGTTTTTAGGTTATGTTCTTTAACACGTGTAGTGAAGTTTCTGAAACATAAATTTTGTCCACAGATTAACTTTTCTTGATTTGAATTCTTCGCTTAAACTTTTTATTCATCTTTTCATAACTGTACAGACCTTTTTTCTTTTAACCTATCACAAATCACAAAAATAACTTAATCATACAAATAATGCCAACCTTCTCACGTACACATCGGGACTGTCGTATAAAAATTGTTTGCTTTGTGGGCTTGTCGTATTTGTAATATTTCGTCGTTTCGATTTAACAATAAGTCGTTAACAATAACAATTATAATTTAAAATTACCACTCTTTAAATCAGTTACAATTCTAGGATAGGAAATAAAATCTTTCTTAAAAATGTAAGCAACATTTATTACCTAGTTTTTTGGATTCTTTAAAACGGCCTGAGGAACTTCCAAACCTGTTAGAGATCTACAATCAACATCTGTTCATTAACATTTTCGAAACCCATAGCTCTGGACAATGTTGTTTCTTTTCCAGCAGTCAAAAATTTTCACATTTGGATTTTGTTTTGCTTCAAAAGTGTGATCGCATCTAATTTTAGAATTTTGATAGAAATCTTTATAGATATGGCCGAGAAAACATTTTAAAATTTGATTAATAATTGCCTATAGTTCAATGACAATTAGCTGGCTATACCATATAGATATAATGCCTATCTAATTATTTTTTAATGATGTAGCCAAATTTCCCGTCTACTCTTTAGTCGGAGCTTGACAAAAACAGTTAAATTTGTTCAGGTATACATGTAGTTTCCTACTAACTTTATCAAGCTAACTTAAGACTATATTTGCTCAAAACGATAGACATCCCATATTTTGCATACCGTGACGAGCTTTATCAAATTTGATTTATTAATTTGCTACAAAAAGCATTTAATAACTCAATCAGATATACCTAATACCTACCCAAGCTTGATCATATTTCATCTTATTCAAATCGTATTCTTGGCTGCAGTTTAAATGAATTTCTATATTTTTCATAATTTACTTTTCATATATAAGTTGCTTAAGGTTGCTGTTTCTTCGACAAGGTCAGAATGGATAGGTCTGTCCGAACTCAAAGTTTATTCTTACCGCCAAATATACAATATAATGTTTTCAATTATTCACCATTGGTTAGAGGCTATGTTCTACGGAATCGGTTGCCGGTTGAAATAAGATACGAGTATATAAACTCAATTAAGTACGAGTATAATTAAATTTGGCAAGTACGAAGATAAAGGAATTAAAAATTAGTTTTGATGATGATGATTGCTTAACCGAATATGATGATTCAACAAGCACGACATGAAATCGGTTTAGAAACAAACGAGTTTATTTTAATTGCCCGTAAATCCAGAATTTCATCATTCCGGTTTCGGTTAAATTCAGATTAGTGTCAGCTCCGTTGTTCATTTGAAAAGCTATACAAAATATATTTCAATTTGATGCCTTTGATGTTGGATTACCGGCGGTTTTAATTAATTTTTGCTTTTTTTTGTTGCATTTGTAAAATGCCACATAAAAATGTATCTGAATAAATATTTTTTTTTCAATAGAAAGTTGATTACATTTCCCTATATACAAATACAATAGCAACATAACAATATCTACGTAACGCCATTATTTTCAATAAATTTAACAAAAAAAAAAAATCGCGGAAGAAACTAAAAAAAAAATCATCACATTCCAGAATCAATTTTCAATGAAATTTTCATATCCTTATTTCTTATTTATAATAAATAAATAAAAATAAACTTTTTTGAAAAATTGAACAAACAGGAAAAAAATTACACTGCATTCTGCTGCTAGGTAGCTAAATTTATTTATCGGCGAACAAAAACTGCTACTGTATGCATGATGTTATGTAACTCGTCTCTTTCGTCTCAAACCAAAAAACATAAAAATTTACCAACATCAAAAAAAAAAAAACGTTACATACAAATTCACTAAAGTGCACTTATCTCCACAGAACGAACTGTTTATTGTTGTTGTTGTATTTTGCGCTTCTCTGAGCTTACACATAATACAACGCTAAAAGAAAAATCAACTCTTTAATTTCATTTTGTTACCCTCGTTTCCGCCACCGTTGTTGTCATCGTTGTCGCTCGACACCAAGGAAAAATGTATATTCAGGAAAAGAAAAATTAACAGAAAAATAAAAAAAAATAAAAATTAAATTCTAAAAGCTTGTGGAAACCATATGCTCACAAAATGTACACTTGTGTGGTATATCTTCGTATATGCATACATATATACATATGTAAAGGATGTTGTTCTCTTTTCAGTACCGATATTAACATTAAATAGTGGAAAACATGAATTATCCATGTTGCAAATATCCTTGTGCAAGAAAACACCTTTATCCCTCGTATTTATATATCACATGTATTGAGTCATTTCACATCGTTGAGTGTTGACACAATATCATCGTCAATTTTACATTTCAAATACATTTATTTTTTATAAGTTATACATAAAGCTTTATATCATGTGTATATGTGGACTTGGGAAATTCTGGTGTATTTTCTTTATAATAAATTTACGTTTGTTCGTCGTTATGCCTTCTTTCGTGTACACAGCATCTGATGTTCTTTGATAAATACTTAACATATCTATGGGTGTGTGTGTGTGTGTCGTGTGTACAAAAAGGGTATACACAACTCAGAAATGAAAGGATAAACATTGGAATATGTGTATGTATGTATGTATAACATTATTTTTCATATGGTGGAAACTTTTTTTTTTGGTGTAATAGGATAAATGGGAATCATGTATGAAAGAAAATTAATTCTTTGGAGTGTAAGAGGAGACGATTTTTTTTTTTTTCTTATATGTGTGATGATATGATAAAGTTTGATCGTATTACAACACAAAATATTTGGGAGATAAAATATTGTCAAATTTTGTTCTTTACATTAGGATTGAGTGTTATTTATGGAAATCAAGTTGGATTCGGGTGGATAATTTAACACGGTTTAACAAAGTTTTATGAGTTTATCTCGAAGACGAAAAAAAAAAAAAATATCTACAAATACCGTCAGATTTATTTTATAGGTTCTATACGCATTATTTACCATTCAGGATATAAAGTTTATTGAATTTTTTTATATTTATATTAACCACATAACCTTTGTATGCCTAATTTAATAAGTGTGCACTCAAAACATTTATCAACAACAACAGTGAAATTTATTAATTTAAATCAGACAAGTTTAAGACAACTTTCTTGATATACTAATACCGTTATATCCTTTATTCTTCATTAGATCTGTTACTTTTTCATTTTTATCGCAGTCGTGAAACGAAATGGTTTAACATAATTAAATAAATTTAAAATATGGAAAAATCATATTCGGTGAATATTTCACCAGTGCAAAGAGTAAATTCGAACGTATCGTTAAATTTAGAAAGTGAAACTGATAATTTTACATAATATGTTGAACTAACTAACTATCAGCAGTGTTAATAGACTGGAATGTGCCAGAAATGTATGAATATATAAAAGGTAGTTTGTGTTCAAGTGAATAAAAATTTCAGTATAATATTTTGTGTCTTAATTTTGTATTTTACATTATACAGATCGCGGAATTACTGTTGATCGGTTGCGTTACCTAACGGCTGATAATGTGCACAAATTAATACCACCGTCTAAATATGGATTAATGGCGGAATTCCAGGAAAAATTACTTTGTTGGAAGAAAGCGGTACGCATTTAATTTTAGTTCCGCTTAGTTTCCTTAGCATTAGACAAGTATGCTTGATTGTTTTACGTTTTGCCAAAAATAGTACAAAAATATTTCATGTAGGTGTATAAGTTTTAATTTAAGAATTTATTTATTTAAAGTGTTGAACGCTATAGATTTACTAGGTATTCTAAAGAATAGAGCCGCCGAAGAAAAGGAAACTTTCGTATTTAGCAAATAAATCAAAATTTCTTAGTGTTTCAGTTTTGACTTAAAGTCCATTGTTAAAACTATAGATTTTCGATATTTTCCTTCTTTCAAGCATTATACATGGATTAATTACAATTTTTGACCTTCGCCTTGTCGATATTTACCCAGGTAAAGATTAAGAATTTTACTTTTGAATATGTACATGATTTTTATCCCGATTTTCCTGTTGTGCAAAAAACAAGAAAATCTAATAACTCCCACTCAGCGGTGAAGAGAAAATACTATAAAATAATATTCAAAATTTTTACCTGGGTAAATACCGACAATGTAAGTGTATTAAAAATGTAAATGATTTTTCAAAATTAAATTTAAAGGTAAATCCTTATGATTAATAGGGAACTAGTTAATTAATTAGATCATCAAATTTAGAGCAATGGTAAAGACAGTTTGATACCAGGCCACAGCCCCTGCGCGTAAAACCCTTTGTTGGGCTAACCACCTAAATTATTTATATGGTTAGAAAGGGCTCAGTAAAAATGTGGTCAGGGTCGATTTCAACCTGTAGGTCATAGATAATTAGGATTATCGTATTAAATATTAAAATGTAAAATAATTTTTATTTTATGCACAGAACGGCTGTAATACCAATGACAATGACAGTACAGTAACACCATCATCCAAAGTTATTGATTGGTTAAAAATCAAGTATTCTTTGAACTATTCGGACGTGTTTTATTTATTTTCCTGCTGAAAAAAAAAAATAAATGAAAATAATAATAAAAAATAAATAGTGAATTCAATAACTGTATAATAAATATAATATAAATTTTTACTTGTCATTACTTAATATGAGTAATTGCATTAAATGTGATTTACCCACTGCATGTGAGAACATTTTAGTTTGCAGTGGATTGTGCAAAGAAGTTGCACACTTCAGATGTGTTGGTTTGCGAAAAGCTGCATTCGAATTAATTAATAATTCTGAGAACATACGTTGGTTTTGTGACAGTTGCATAATTTTATATGTGCAATATGTAAATAAACTGGAAAAATTAATTGACATTTCCATTAAATCAGTAGCTTAGAATATTATTGCAAACAAACCAATTGCTTCTGCTGTTGGCCTAAATGAATGTGAGTTGTGTATTAGTGATGAAACCTTGACGCCAACTGTACCAGCTTCCCTGCAACCTACTAAAGCTGTATCTGCGTGTTTGATTGGTGATGAAACCTTAGTGCCGACTGTACCAGCTTCCCTGCAACGTACTAAATCTGTATCTGCTGGTTCCAGTATAAATAATTTTAATAATAATATGGAACCCATTAGTACTTTTGCTGAGGTGGTATCTGGCTGTTCGAGTACACAAACTAAGGAAAAGAAAAGGAGTTCCCGACATCTAAGTACCAAACCGATCCTTGGTACTCGGCAATTTGAAGAGGATTTTGGTGTTAAGGCAAATGTTCCTATGCTATGGTTACGTGTGTCTAAGTTCGATCCTGCTACCACAGAACAGGATATTACATCGATGGTGCAAACTTGCCTGGGCATTGATAAGTCCAAAGTGTTCAAACTGATTCCTAAAGATCGAGTTTTTGAATCTTTGGAGTACGTATGCTATAAAGTGGGGGTTAGTAGTGACTTTAGAACTAAGGCGCTTGATCCTGATACCTGGCCATTAGGTGTACAAATTCGGGAATTTTATAATAAAAATTTTCGGACAACATTGCCTCAAAATGTAAAGCTTTGAAAACCAGTTGTAGTCAATTCAACAATATATTAAATTTAAATTATTGTAAATCTGAGAGCAAATCTGTTACAGGTGATGTTTTGCAGGTAAATATTAATGTATGTCTGAAATTTGGCCATTTAAATGTCCGTAGTTTGGTAAAACATTTTAATGATATTGTTATTTTATTGAATGAATATAAATTTGATTTCCTTGCTTTGACAGAAACTTTTCTTGAGGATAAGATTTCAAACGGGTCGCTTCATATTAATAATTATAATATAATGCGGTTTGATCGAGTTAACAACACGCGATGGGGTGGGGTTGCTATATATTTTAGGAGTACATTAAAAACCAATAAATTATTTTGTGGAACTTTGGGCAAACTTGAAATTTTAGCATCTGAGGTCATTGGGTGTTTTGGTAAAATTCTTGTTTTAGTTATTTATAATCCTCCTCCGGCTGGTACTGATGATATAACTAATTTACAAATTGTGTTTTCACAATACTTATCCCAGTATGAAAAAGTTATTTGTTGTGGGGATTTTAACTTTAATATGTTAATTAATAATAAACTTAGTGCTTGCTTGAGTTTAAATAATTTAAGCTATTTATGTTTTAACCCAACAAGATTAGATAGCAGTCTTTTGGATTTAATTATTTTGCATGAGCCTGATATACACAATATCATTTCTTTTGGTCAACTTGCTGTTCCAGCTATTTCCGATCATGACTTGATTTTTGCCTGTTATAGGTTCAGCCGTATTAGAGATAAAATTTCTTATACTGTGGTACCTGATTACAAGGCAATTAATTATGATGACTTTTTACTTGGTTTCTCTTCGTTAGATTTGAATGATCTTTATTTTTATCATGATGTAAATGATATTATTAAAGTATTTAATTCAAATATCTTAGAGTTGGATAGGAATTGTGTACCACGAAAACAAGGCATTAGGAGGTGTCGCACAGCTCCATGGTTAAATGCTTTTATTTTAAATTTAATGGAGCGTAGAGATCTGGCTTTTGGTAAATATAAAAGATTTAAATCAGAATTTGATTTAAAATCTTTCAAATATTTAAGAAATAAAACAAACAGGTGTATTAATCAAGCTAAAAATCGGTTTTATTTTGGTAATATGAGTAATACTAAAATAACGTGGAACAATTTAAAAAAGCTTGGTATATCATGTTTTTCGACTGAAGCTGTTATTGACTTTTCCGCTGATGACATTTTAGCTGGGTTTAGTAAACTTTCTGAATCTGTAGTGGTATTGCCGTTACCTGATTTAAATTTTACTGGTTCTGATAATTGTGGTTTTGTTTTTGATTGTGTAGATGAACTTATGGTGTTGAATGCAATCCGTGTCATTAGATCAGATGTGATGGCATATGACATGATAAACTTCAAAATACTGAAACTATTTATTGATTTATTTTTACCACATATTACATTCATCATTAACCAATGCTTGACTAAATCTGTATTTCCGGATTTGTGGAAAGTGGCTTCGATTATTCCCATTCCTAAAAAGGATGTAATCAATAATATAAGTGATATTCGTCCAATTAGTATTTTGCCTGCACTATCCAAGGTTCTTGAAAAAATTATACAAATTCAAATTCTTGAGCATCTTAATAATTTTAATTTTTTATGCAAGTTTCAATCAGGATATAAATCTGGCCACAGTACTACTACTGCACTTGTAAATATAGTTGATGATATAACTGCTATCTTGGATAAAAGTAATTCCTTTGTTGTTTTAGTTTTATTAGACTTTTCAAAAGCTTTTGATTGTGTCAATCATACGCAATTGCTACAAAAGTTAAAATTGTATTATAAGTTTTCTGATTCCGCTATTATGTTGCTTCATTCTTATTTAAGTAACCGGAAACAGTTCGTCAAACTTGGTGATGATTTTTCTAACCTAAGTGATGTAATTGCTGGAGTTCCTCAAGGATCAATTTTAAGCCCTTTACTGTTTTCTATTTACATTAATGACCTACCTTGGCATATTTTAAACTGTCAATTTCATCTTTATGCTGATGATTTGCAGTTATATATTGGTGGTGATTTGGTAACATTGGATGACTTAATTATACAACTTAATGCCGATCTGAATAGGATATCGTTATGGTCTAGTAATAATTCACTTTCTATTAATCCTAATAAAAGTAAAGCTTTATTTTTAACTAGACATAAAGTACATTATATAAAACCTGTGCTCGTTTTGAATAATGATATAATCTCATTTGTTCCAACAATTAATAACCTAGGATTAGTATTGAATACTACTCTTACATGGACTGATCATGTAAGCTCTCTGTGTAAGCGTGTTAACTATAGCTTATATTCGCTTAGATTAATAAAAAAGTTTTGTCCTGTTAAGTTACGTATATATCTTGTCAACACTTTAATTATTCCAATTTTCACCTATTGTGATGTGATATTTTCTAATTGTGATAGTTCCTCAAAACATTTACTTGAGATTACTTTTAATAATTGTGTGAGATACGTCTATGACCTTAGAAAGTTTGACCATATATCTGAATTTAGGAGCTCAATCCTTGGATGCGACTTGTTTGAGTTTTACCGTTATAGAACTGCTATGTTTATTTTCCGTATAATAAAATCAGGTATACCCACGTACTTGTATGATAAATTAAATTTTTCTGCATCGTTACGCACAAGGAATATTAATTTGCCACTAAATAGAACAAATGTTTACCATAACTCCGGATTGATAAAGGCGATTCTCACCTGGAACAGTTTGCCAATGGAATTAAAAAATATTAGTTCTGTTTCTAAATTTAAAACTGTTATGTTAAAATCTATAACATAGAACATGTACATATTTGTAAATTATTATTGATTATGTAAGTGGAAGTTTGTTTTGTTAAAATGTTAATTGTTAATTTTAAGTTTGTTATTAAATTGTAAAAATGTTATGCACAAAAGCCATCGGCTTACGCTTTAGTCAATAAAATATTATTATATTATTATATTATTATTAAAAAAACAGTCTATTTCAACAGAATCATCGGTATTATCAACGGAATCTAGTAAAAATATAATAAAAATGGCGAGCTAAGCATATGTTATTTTAAATTTGAAAGTTTAAAGTTATCAGTTCTACTTAATGTTATTTTGTATTCACTTTTCTTTAGGATTTGCATAGTATTTTAAACTCAACCGACAAAGGAAGCCAATTTTTAAAGATTTCAACTTCTCGTACCAATTTAACAACGTTTGAACGTACCGAGCTGATAAACTACCTATAGTTCGCTACTTTTCCCTAAAAAATATAATCCTCAGGAAACCTGAATTTATAGAAATCAGTCAACAAATCGTCAAACTATATCCAAATGAAAATAAAGTATTTTGTTCCTTATATTAACTATAATGATTGATCAAAGTTTTGTGAGTTAAACATATTTAATTTTTACAGGATTCTTACTAAAAACCAGGTGGACTTGGATCAAGGCAATCGGGTTCATTGTATTTCAAGTACATAAATAGCAGACATATTTTGAAAAAATGATCTTCATCAGAGAGTCCCTCTGAATGTGATGAAATAATCGGGAAAATATTAAGGTGTTGGTTACAATACAATGATGGTCCCTGGGAGGAAGTAATCTAAAAATGGAAAACTTCATTTCAATACAGACGCAATATTATTTTGAAAAATAATGAAACCAATTTTGATTTTTTACACGAATGGCCGTTACTTAAAAGCACTAATAAAATCCAATTGGTAAAATAATTCATAAATTTATAAAATTTTAGATTCTAAAACACATTATATTTTTCTGTTATTCTAGATTGACATTGACTTCTCGATTTTATATCCAGACAAAAATGAATATTTATTTGTGAAATGGGCGAATTTCAAAGAAAAAATAATGGTACACTATAAAACTCACATAAAGGACAAACAGAGCATAGTTATACTAAAAAAATGCAACGAAATGGACGACAGCAGTTCGTATTTATTGTGTTTTCTGGTTACATCTTCACTTCAGTTCTACATAATGTTCTTTTTGTATTATTTTAGGTAACCGTGACTATTTAATATCTTTATTATTGAATTATTGAATTTTATTAGGTGCTGGGTGTGTTTCAATAGGGTAGGCGTTGACCGTTTATAGCTAATTATAAATTGGTTTATACTCCAACGTTGCAACTATGCAGAAACCATCAATTGTCTCTAGTTTACCTCCACGCGGTAGCACCTGGGCAACGTTTGTTTTGCATTTTTAATGTATCACAACGGCTGAACTTCTAAAGGTGAGTGTAATAACACTATAAAAACAAAACGCAATGGATAAAACAAACAAGGAAACTAATACCCTAGGTGGCAGACCTGATGTTCAGGAAAATCCACTCTCTCCGGAGGTCGGTCCCATGGATTCTAGGGGGGACCAAACATTGCTACATAATTCTAATGATACCAAAAATAAGCTAAGCGATATCAACGCTCAAAAGAGTAACGAAGAAGAACTTTCATTCCGAAAGGGCTCCATTACAATCAGATCACCAATAAAAAAAGTATTTGCAAACAACGCAATCTCCACTGAAAAAGTAACTTCATTATCAGAACAAATGCCGAGTGCATCAACAAATATTATAAACAGCGAGGAGCTGTTAAATAAATTTCAAAACATGGAGAAACTAATCGCGCAGCTGAGCAATGAAGTTGCTGAACTTAAGAGAGAAAACTCTACACTAAAAGAAAAGGTTAAAAATAGCATAGCTAAGGATTCAGCACGAGTTAACAATCTTTCTTCAAACCATATTCAGCCATCATCCAGTCAACATGAACATTCAAATAATTCCAACTGGTTGCTGCGGCAATTTCCAGTTTTTCAACAGAATAATAGATTCAGTGCTCTGAGTCAAGAGGATTATTGCACAGATGAGGAAGAACTGGAAAAAGAAGTTGCCGGTGCTAATAACAGAAATGCTAGGAAACGCAGGCGCACAAAAACGAAAACTCCTCCAAAAAATACTACACAAATTGTGATCAATAACACTGAACAGAAAAACCCAAAAATACCACTGCCTCTATCCATTAACGTGAGCAATATCAAAAATTTCGAACTTTTTCGACAAAAAGTAATAAAAACCACTAGTGAATCAACTAATTTTAAGGCGCTATCAAATAGTGACATTAAAATTATATTTCAAAATGAAAATGATTACAAAAATGTCAAAAAATTACTGGAAGAATTAAAAAAAGAACCCAGCAACCAATCAGAAAATATAGAATATCACACCTATCAGCTGAAGAGCGAAAAGGCTTATAGAGTAGTTATCAGAGGCTTACCATCTTCCATTAGTTACGATGTAATTAAAGCAGACTTAGAAAAAATGGGACATGAAGTCGCAGGTATTACTAACATATACAAAATGGTCACAAGTAATGGTGTAAAAGACAGGAAACATTTTCCACTGTTTTACATCGACTTAAAACAAAAAGACAACAATAAAGAAGTTTACAACATCAAAAAACTTGCGTACTGTATAGTTAAAATTAAGCCACCTAACAAGACAAGGGACATTCCACAATGTACGAGTTGCCAACAACTTGGACATACCAAGAGTTTTGCTATCGTCAAACCAAATGCGTTAAGTGTGCTGGAGATCATCACACGACAAAATGCAAAAAACAACCAGATATCGCGCCTTCATGTGCTCTTTGTCAACAACAAGGACATACTGCAAACTATAAAGGATGCTGCGTATGTCAGAACAAAATTAAAAGTCAACAGAATAATAGAACAAGAATAGTACAACGATTACAAACCAAAGCTGCTAAACCACAAACAACAATCACACCATCTACAGTTGGATTATCCTACGCGCAAATCACCAAATTATCTGCTGATGAATCAAACCAAAACAACAAACACATAGAAGTTAATAACGAGTCTAATAACTTTGAAATTATTAAAAAGCTTAGTCAAATTCAACAGACACTTGGTCACTTAACAGAAAGGGTGGCAAAACTAGAAATTAATTTCTATCCGCCTAGCAAAAAAAGTCAGCATACACACAAATGATTAACTCGTTCCTACGCATTGTAACTTGGAACGCTAATGGGCTCAACCAACGAGCCCAAGAACTGGAAATATTTCTCCATGCAAACAACATAGATATTGCACTTATTTCAGAAACGCACTTCTCAAACAAAAGCTTTTTCAGAATAAAGGGATTTAATTCCTACTGCACAACCCATCCTAGTGAAAGAGCCAGAGGTGGTTCAGCCGTACTAATTAAAAATAATATCAAACATAATCAACAAGAGGATATTCGAGAATGCTACATCTAAGCAACTGTTATCTCAATCCAATATAATGGCGCAGATCTAAATATTGCGGCAGCATACTCTCCTCCACGGCATACACCAACGAAGTTACAATTTAAAAACGTCTTTAATAAGCTCGGTCCAAGATTTATTATTAGAGGGGACTATAATATAAAACATACAGCTTGGGGTTCCAGGCTAATTTCTCCTGGGAAAGGAAATGCTTTGTTCAATGCCATTCATGAAAACAAATGTGAATATCTGTCTCCAAGGAGGCCAACGTATTGGCCAACGGATGCAGGAAAAATACCAGATCTGCTTGATTTCTTCATCATAAAAGGTATTTCATCCAGTTAAACTAGAGTCGAAGGAATTAACGACTTAACATCTAATCACATTCCTGTACTGTTGTCAGTAAGCGCTATAGTCATCAAGAAAAATAAAAAGCAAAACCTTACAAATAGATTCACGGATTGGGATCTCTTCAGAGAATAACTGGAAGAGCTAGTTGAATTAAAAGTTATTATTAAAAGTAATGAATAATTGGAACAACAAACAAACCATTTCATTAAATACACTCGTATGGCCGCCAGTCTAGCTACTCCAGAATTAAAGGACAAAGCGGAGATTGAAGTCAAATACCCGGCTGAAATCAGGGAACAAATCAAGGAAAGGAGAAAGGCAAGGAGAATATGGCATTTCACCAGAAATCCCGCTGACAAAACCACCTTCAATCGAATAAGTAACAAAGTCAATAGGCTAATCAAAAGCTTCAAACAGGATTGCTTCGACAAGCGGGCTAGGTCCAGAAATGGATAAGGACTACTCGTTATGGAAAGCAACCAGAAAATTTAAACGACTTGTAGTTCGAGTACCACCTACAAGAAATGCTCAAGGCAATTGGGTTCGACATGACAAAGAAAATGCGGAACTCTTTGCTCAACACCTAGCAACAGTGTTTCAACCCCATGACATTCAATCCAACATTGACGTAACACCTGTCTATCAACCAAATCAGGATTTTAAAAGGGTCACGCCAATGGAAATTGCTGAAGAAATCGACAAAAGTCTTAGTCAAAAAAAGGCACCAGGAATTGATGAAATATCACCGGGTCTATTCAAGGAACTTCCACGCAAAGCAATCATCATGATCACATACTTATTTAATGCCTGTATGAGATTGAAGTATGTACCCAAATGCTTCAAAACGGCTCAAATAAGTATGTTGAAGAAACCAGGTAAACCAGATGAAGAAGTAACATCATACAGACCAATTTCATTGCTTCCGACCTTATCAAAGCTGTTTGAAAAACTACTACTAAAACGTCTAAAGCCAATGGTAAACGTTCCTGATTTTCAATTTGGATTCAGGAATAACCACTCCACAATAGATCAAGTTCATCGAATAACTACGGTAATAGGGCAAGCGTTAGAAGAAAAAAAATATTGCCCCACCATATTTCTGGATGTATCTCAGGCCTTTGATAGGGTTTGGCACAAGGGATTGACATTCAAGATGAGCAAAATGCTACCACAAAACTATTGCCAGCTGCTTCAATCATACCTCTCTGATCGTAAATTCAGAGTCATCCATGAAGAAACATGTACTGACTTTTATCAAACGCTAGCGGGAGTTCCGCAGGGAAGCGTATTAGGACCCCTCCTCTACCTTATCTACACTGCGGGCATACCTACAACAAATAAAACATTCATCGGCACGTTCGCTGACGACACTGTAATTGTGTCAATAGACGAATCACAACCAAGGGCAGTGGAAAATCTTCAACGAGCAATGAACAACCCATGTGACATTTACGCTCCGACACAAAAATAACAGTCTACACATATACCTCAATGGGGTGCAAGTGCCGCAGGCTGAATCGGCTAAATACCTTGGTCTGAATTTAGATTCAAGGCTCAACTGGAAACATCATGTTAGACAAAAAGCTGAACAAATACGATTAAAACAACGTGAAATGTACTGGTTAATTGGGCATCATTCCAAAATGAACCTGTATTGCAAAAGACTAGTCTACCAGACTATCTTCAAACCAATATGGATGTATGGTGCGCAGCTATGGGGTTGTACTCATAAATCCAATAGAGACATTATACAACGTAGCCAAAATAAATTTCTTCGAATGGTCACCAACGCTTACCGATTTGTGACTAACAGGGAAATACACAATGATCTAAAAATACAATTGATAAACGACGTCATCCGCGAATGTGCCATTAAACATGAAAAGAGGCTTCTTAACCACACCAACGTCGAGGCCGTACAACTACTGGACAGTACAAACGAAGTAGGGCGGCTCAAACGAATCAAACCACATGAGCTAACCGTTTGAATATTATATCTTAAGGGAACTGGATACTGGTCCAGCAGACCCACACAAGTTTATGCTTATCTCATAAGTACTAATGTCAACCTTACTAATGAAATAATAATGTTTAAGATTGTAGTAGCCATATCAATAAAGATGTTTAAAAACAAAAAAACAAAAAAAATATTGAATTCCGTGCTGCTGCTCTCACAAAGATATAGCACTGAGAATAATAAAACAAAGAAATTACGGAAATACACAATCAAACAAGCAGAGGAGGCATTTGTAATGCATGTCAAAACAATCAACAACCTTAAACTTCAAATTGATGAACTTCGTCAAAAATGCAATGAAAATGGGTCGACACTTCAGGCATTAATTATAGTGGTAGGTTCTAACAATGGTAATTTCAACTGTTGATAAAGAACTAAAAAAACATTTATTTAATGCCCATCAAATACCAATTTAGAAAATTTTTTGAAATGCCTGAAATATTAGAAAAAACATTAGAGAATATCTTTAAATGAAAAAAGCAAGTATTTGTAATTTTATTAATGGTACAGTTTTCAAGGATAAACTTAAATATTTTAAAGGCACTGATATTGTAATACCTTATTTTATACATCTTGATGAATTTGAAATAAACAACCCCCTTAGTGGTCATAGTGGTGTACATTCAATATGTGACGTATACCACACTTTCCCTACATTACCACAACATATTCTATCTAAATTAAACAGTATTTTCGTAGCAGGTTTCTATAAAAAAGAAGACATTAAACAATATAGATATAATCGGTGCTTATATCCATTAGTACAGGTGGTTTGGCGTCTATTGGAGTGGGGGATCAAAGTTGAGTAGATTAATCTACCAGCTCCGAAACCTTCCAGTAGGGTGCGCATCACGTGAGCGGTTCTGGTCTTGTCATTAGGCAGCTGCGTGATGGGTACAATTGTGTAAGGGGTAACCTGTTCACAATTCGCAAGTGTACGTACTGCCTCCTCGTGGCAACCACTGGTAAGTAAGGCCACTTGGCACATTTTTGGCCATTTGACACAGGCTAAAGTACGGCGCTAAAGGAAAAAACCTTGACAAAAAACCCTAATCTAAGGTGGAACAGCATATGCCGAAAGATGAATGGCTGATAGGTTAATCAGCCCAAAATATGCGGACTCTGGATACCAGGCACCCTCCAGTTTTATTTAGCCTTCCTGTGGTAATGCTGGGTGACCTACAGGTGGGGCAGGAATACGGGGCAGGAGTAGGAATATACGGGAGTGGAACAACCCTCTCGAGGTCCTTGAGCTCCAATGCTACCGTCTTTCTAGCAGAACTACATGCTATAGTAAACATGTAGGAGGGAGAGCAATAAGCCCAGATAGTATGTATCACGTACCGGGAGGCAGTATTGTCAGGTTCATTAAGAACCTGAATATTGACTGGACGAATAATTAAGCAGGGGCCAGCACAATAGATCTTTTAAGTCGCAGTGCGAAGTGGCTGCTCGCCCGCATGGCCCCCCCAATAATAATAATAATAAAATCCATTAGTACAAGAAATAAAATGGGTTAGAAATTAGAACCGATGAAAAATTATACAATGTTAGATTTGTCTTTGGCCAAATTCTAGGTGAAAGCGCAGGTTTTAATAGTGTCTTGGGTTATACACAATCATTTAACGGTAATAGATACTGTAGATTTTGCAGAAGGCTAAAGAGAGAGATGTAGTTTGATCTAGTTGAAAAGAACGAGACATCAAGAAATAAGCTAAATTACCCAAACGATTTTGAAGCAAAAACCTGATATTATTAAAAGAAAAGTGTACCAAATCAACATTTTCGGTTGTTGGCACGTTTTTGAAAGTAATTTTTTGGAAATAATATGCAATTTCATTGATTTTTTTTCCAGTGTAAGCAAGAGAAAAGGCAAGTCGTAGAAAGAAGCTCAAAGAGGTGACAATCAGTGTCAGAATTTAATAAAATAAAAATTATAACGTTGTGGAATTTGTGTTTTATTTCTATTTTCTGTAATTAAATTACATAAGTCAATAGCAGAAATCAATCTAGTAAAATCTATGGCTCTTCGAGCCGGATTTGGTTATTGTAGCCTGACGCCCAACCATATTCTATATATATATATATTATTTGAATCTAAATAAATTAGAAACTCATATTCAATTTCTTTATTATGAGCTTCCAAAATTCAATTTCTTTATTGTGTGCAAAAGCTTCTTAAAAATACCCAGATACACCGTATATGACACAAATCATCCTGATGGAACAGCTCGTGGTAGCACTGCAGTTATAAAAAAAAAACGTAATTAAACCAAAAATTGCAATAACACCAAATTACCAAAAATGCAATAAAAACGGAACAATTTGATCATTTTTATAATTCTTTGGGTCATCGCTTCCTAGCAGGGCTTGATTATAATGGAAAATGTTGGTGACAATGAGAGGATGAGAATTACTAAAATCAAATTAAAAACGCAATCTTCATCATGTGCCAACCAGTGAACCTACTTATTGGCCAAGTGATATGAGAAAGATCCCAGATGTCATAGATTTCTGCGTCAAGAAAGGAATAGTATGTAATTACATTAAAGCGGCGCACTCGTCCGTCTTAAACACTTTAGGAACAAAGATAGTGAATACACAGAAACAACCAATCGCGACCTTAGATTAATAAGGTTTTAACTAACAAAATTTAAAAAAATGAGATTTGTATAAATTTTACTAAACAAAAGTTTTCGTTAGCGAACGTTTAAATTATCGTATCTCTTTCGGTTTACGAAATATCAGTATACCAAAGGTGTATGTTAACGTAATTTTTGTTTCTAATTGTAAAACTATCTACTCAAAAAATATCACTTAGAACCTCGTTCATCAATTTATAACAAAACTTGTGTCTGATACAAATTCGTTCATGTAAAATACACACATACAACCATTTTATCGGGAACGTACAATACAGTTTTAGAAAACGTCAAATATTTTGGCGGTAAAATCCACAATATTTATTTCATTCCTGATATTGGTCTTGCAAGTTGGATTTTCAGTTACGTGTAAGTATTTTATTAAATTAAAATTATTTATAATTAAGAATTTAGTCAAGTAAACTCGATTTATTTAGTCTTCTTGTTCTGTTCTACTAGATCATAGGACACCAACCCGAATTTTAATAATTAGAAGACTATCGCCTAGTATGTCGGAACATAATCTACTAAGTGAGGCATTAAATCAGCCGATTATAATAGAATATTTGGATCGTGAGCTGATGGAAAATAATATAATTGATAGTAACGATAACGCACTATTAGACGAAGTGATACAAGAAAAAGATTATTTAGACGTTAATTGTTTAGATAATTACATAGTGTTAGATAATAAAGAAGTCTTATATGATGAAAATGGATTAAATCAGCTAGACCTTCAAAATTTTGTTGTTTGTAAAACTGTTAAGCAGAAAAAGTTAAAAGGGACGAAACAAATTGGATTGTAAATCAAAGGAAACGAAAATACCAAGCTGGGGAAGAATTTATAAATTATAGAGGGAAAACAAGACCATCAAAGGCGCTAATAAATTTTAAAAATTGCCTAGTTGCCTGCAAATATAAATGTGCGATGTTTGTGAGTGAGAGTGAGCGCGGAACTATTTTTAAGGAATACTATAAAATGAATTTGGAAAAAAATTTAAAAAAACGAGCAACGACAAAAGGTTCACAATCAAGGCGTTAATTTACACTCCGCTATTTTTTTAATATCGGTAGTGATCGCATAACTGTATGCAAAAAGTTTTATTTGACCACTTTGTCCATTTTGCAAAAGCCAGCGTATACAGTACATAATAAAAAAAAATCATGTTATTGGAAGTGTATCGGAAAGCGTTAGAGGCAAGAAAAAAAAAACCAAAAAGGTGTCAGATAATTTGCGAAGTAAGGTACTGGATCATATAGCATCATTTCCTGCCGTAGAATCACACTATTGCCGATTGAAGACTAACAAACGATATTTAGAAAGTAACCTAAATATTACTAAAATGTACGATCTTTACGTTCCACTTTGTAATGAAGCCAACATATCACACGTGAAGCAAAGCTTTTACCGGTATATATTCAACACAGAATTCAACATAGATTTCCATAAACCCTAATCGGACCATTGCGGAGTTTGTAAACTGTATAAAACTAATAAGGATCAGTTGAAAGAGGGCCAATATGAAGAACATATTTCGTTAAAGCAGGTAATGAGGACAATAAAAGAGAACGACAAGAAAAGTAATATTCCGATACTGTGTTTCGACCTTGAAAACGTAATCAGCTGCCCCAAATCGGAAATAGGCGAGATATTTTATCATTCAAAGTTAAAATTTGACGGCTCATCTTTCAACCTCAAAAAGTGTGTATTGTACGGTTGCATCTGCCTTAATAAAAATTTTAGAAAGAATTTTTGCAAATAACGACTTTAACAAACTCATTACGTGGAGCGATTCGTGTGTTCCACAGAACAAAAATACCCTTATGGCCTATGCTATTAAATGGTTTTTAGCTCAACATCCAAATATTGAATCAATCGAAATGCGTTACTCTCTTCCCGGGCATTCAGCAATACAAGAAGTAGACCACGCTCACAGTGAAATTGAGAAAACGCTATCAAGAAATGAGTTTTATTCTCCAATTGGCTTCTTGACTCTTAAAAAACATAAATCGTCGCCGTCCCTACACAATTCTGCAGATGCAGCCAGAAGATTTTAAAGCTTATGACTCCAGTTCAAAGATGTTTAATTTCAAGGCGGTGCCATTTGCTTCGGTACGAATGATTAAGTATTCCCAAAAATTACCTACCATTCAATTCAACCTTACTTATCTTATTGAACACCAGGCGAAAACAAACACCAATGAAGAACAGTTTTGCTGTAGTAGATCCAAGGACTGTAAACTTCAATCAAGACAATTTTAAAAATTATGCGTCTTTAACATCCGTCCAAAGGATTCCCAATCCGGACTAAGATGGAAACTGCTGAAAAGAAAAACTAAACCAACTGTTTTACACTGGGTTTTCCAATAAGAGGTTTCATATTGAATAGCCTGCATTTTGGGCAGCTGTCAATTTTGAAGCTGTCATCTTTGGACATTTGATAAGTAAAAACTACGCTACTACGCTACATTGAAATTATTAAAATTCACTAAATGAAAAATCTGAAAAATCATCTTCAGTGATGAGGCCCATTTTCACCTCGGAGGCTAAACAAATCGCAATTTTTTGGAAAACCCTTTAATTCATAATTTTTATGTGATATTCCTGAATTTTTATATAATAAATGAACTTGTGATATTTAATTTTAATTCGTAAAGAAAAATGAATTAAGAATTTACGAACATATACAACCGTAAAAAGTTATTCTTCCTTCGAAAACTATAAAACGGGGTCATATGTGGCTGGTTAGAACTCTGCTAAATTATTTTAAATGGTTTCAAATGACATAAAAGTTGTATCTGAAATTTATTATCATAAATTATGAAAAAACAAACATTTAATTACAATAGTGTTAATCGTATTTCATAGTTTTTGTATCAAGTAATCATCTCAGTCAATACGCTACATAAAAACATGAATAACACTCACAAAATGTGTTCTCAAAACTTTGGCCGTTAATATCTCATAACAACAAGTAGTGTATATACAACCCTATTAATCTAAGGTCGCGCAATGTTGAGATATAAAGTAACAGAGAATTTAAACACATACATCATGTTAAAGATGAAAAGTGGTTTAAATCGAGCAGTGGAACGTTTCGATAAATGTATTCAGTCGGCTGCTTAGAAGTCCACAGCACTACAAAATGAGAAAACAGGGGAATGTTCGAATGTTGTAAAGATTATGACTAAGGCGAAAAGTAAATTAAGACAGTATATCAATTAAGTAAATTAAGAGAGTATATATTGATCTGCTAGGAATTCTCTGAATTAATTTGCCATAGATGGCCAAAAGTAAAACCGTCTGAGTTTTTTGAGAGTTTTTGCTATTCCACCATGGGCCGACATTAGCGCGTCATGGTGCTGTTTAATCAGGTTTAGACGTATTCCGACCGGGACCCACATTTTAGACACTGACAAATCCGACAAGTCATCCGTTTTCTTAGGATCTAACCGAATAAATATTCTATCTTCTTGAACTGTAAAAGCTGGAAAACTATTGTGTACTCATAGTCATATAATTCTACGGAACATTCTTTCGATTCATGTAAAACCTTTGGAATACTATTGGTAATTCTTCAATACTATCACAGTAAATTTGTGATAGAGTGTGTGTCACGACATTGTCCTTGCCTCATTGATGCTGGATTATAAATGTATATCCTTGGAGCTTAAGACTCCATCTGGCCAGTCTCCCACTTAAGTCATGCTGATCCATCAACCACTTAAGACTTGCATGGTCCGTAATAAGTATAGACTCGTAGCCCTCCTGGTTGTAGCCTAACCTGGTTCGCAAAAAATGGTTTGCCATAAGATGGATTAATTAATTCCGGGGCCGACGCAAGACTTTGCTTCAGATTTTCAAATGCCGCCTGTGCCTCGGCCGTCTACAGGAATTTGCCCTTCTTGAGACAATCGCTAATAGGAGAAGTAACTGCAGAGTAATTGTTGATGAAACGGCGATACCATCCCGCCATTCCAAGCAGTCGTCTTGTCTGACTTATGTTCGTCAGTACCGGAAAGTCAACTATTGCATCGATTTTAGCAGGATCAGTTTATAGACCGTTTTCTTCGACAATATATCCATGATATTTGATCTCGTCATCATAAATCTACTCCTCCCGATGTTTAACGTCAGTCCCGCCGTCCATAATAAGTCCGCAATCAACTCCAATAGTTCAAAGTGCTTTTCCAATGTACCGCTGATGATCAACAAATCGTCCAAGTATATACAAAGATGTTGTCATGTAGTTCGTGTGGTATTACTTTGTCCATCAAGTCTAGTCCCGTAATGTAGTTTGTTTCGTGTAATTATCCTAAAAGTCCGTCAATATTTGGGAGGGGGTAGGCATCCTTCACTGTGACAAAGTTTAGCTTTCTGCCATCAAGACATAGACGATTTTTACCAGTTGCTTTCTTAACCAGTGTAACAGGCGAACTCCAGGAGCTTTTGCTAATCTCGATCACATCCAACTTTAGCATTTAAATCAATTCCAAATTCAGTGTAGGAACAATACAAAATTTAATATTCTTAGTTTCTTATCTAAAAGTTACAGGTAAAGTCACGTACCCTTCAATTTTATTTAGAGTACCATCGGCGGTTGATATACTTGAAATTAATTTATTAAACTTGATGTTAGAAGAACGTAAAAATTCTAACGAACCTTCCCCCAAAGCTCTCAAGACGATATATTTACAATGCTATTTCGTTTCCGTACATTTCCTATTGCACTGGTATCAGATATTGCTAAAATGTATCGCCAGGTACTTATCCCCGAATCAGATCGAGCTCTACACCAAATCATTTGGCGGCGTAATTCCAGTGAAGAGTTATCCATTTACCAATTGAATACTGTGACTTATGGCACAGCGAGCGCGCCTTTTATGGCTACTCGCACATTGAAGCAATTAGCGTTTGATGAATGTCATAATTATCCTGACGCTTCCACAAGATTAATGAATCATTTTTACGTCGACGATCTCGTTTCTGGCGCCGATACTATTCACGAAGCTTCTGTCTTAAAGAAGGAATTAATTAAATTGTTGTCAAAGGGTGGTTTCGACTTACGAAAATGGTCGTCAAATGTATTAGAGCTGCGATCTAACGCCGAAAATGAGACGTCTTCATCTACCATACTGTATTGGGTATAAACTGGAATTTTGTCGATGATGAGTTTAGTCTGTCTCCAATTAACAATATTTCAAAGTCGAATTTTGTCACAAAGCGATGTGTGTTGTCTAATTTAACGCAAATGTTCGACCCTAGGGGATTGTGTGCACCCGTAATTTTTACAGGCAAACTGATTATGCAAGAAGCATGAAAGAGAAATCGGTTAAATTGGGACACTGAATTGCCCCAACCTCTTTTAGCCAACGCGAGCGCAAGTTTTCAGCTGCATCAGAGGATTCCGAGCTAGCCACGATCAAATCGTTAGTTGAATTAAATGAGTTTACTAATGACCTTATAGATCAATACTCAGAATATAGTCGTCTTTTGAGAATTTCAGCATTATGTCTTAGATTTATAAAAAATTGCAGACGGCCTCAATCTGAACAAATTAAATCATGTCAAATTTCTGTTGAGGAGATAAACAACGCCTTGAAAGGTTTGGTTAAACATATGCAGTCACAAGTTTATTGTGTCGAGTTGAAAGAGTTAAAGAAACAGGGGATTCTCAATAATAAAAACCCGATAAGAAAATTAGACCCGTTTTTTGATGGTGATGGTATAATACGTGTAGGTGGTCGGCTGGCTAACTCGTCTTTACCTTATGATAATATTCATGCGATTTTACTCCGTGCAGGCCTCAATTTTAGTAAAATGTTTGTCAGAAACGAACATTCTCGAAATTTGCATGCAGGTCCCAATGCTTTATTAAGTTACGTTCGTCAAAAGTTCTGTGATTTGTGTCGACGTGTAGTATCAGAGCCTTCTAGAGTATAGAGCCATAATCTTAATGACGTATTTTTTAGAAGCTTGTTTAGTGGTATAACTTTTCACTGATTTCCATAGGAATCCATAGTATAAATGGTGTTTTTTAGCTTCAAGTTTTTCAATGAAAAAAGCAAAAATATTATAAAATGTTTGTGTAAAAGTGTTCTACATATCTTTAAGAACAATATACAAGAAGGCCATATTGGTATTAAGTAAATATTAATAGCAGAAATATTAAAATTAAATTATTTCTAAAATATATTTTTTCTGACTTTCATTTTGAAAAACACATCAAAGTTGGCTCTGACAAATTAAAATAATACTTGCTAAATTAATATTTAGTTTTACTCCTGTACGTAAGATGTCTAAAATGGTTACAGAAAAGTACGAAAAAAAATAATTTAATCGTTAAATTATCACACGTTCCTAAATTTTGAGAATTTGTTTTGCCTTTCCTACAATTTTTGAACTTGAAATTTCCCCAGGTGGTAATTTTTTGTACGATTTTCCAATTTTTTACGGCCATTACTGCCATCTATGTAATGTATATTGACTTAACGACCAAACGAATCGTAGCAAGCTTTTATTTCAATTTGACCAGCATTCTGTTGTTATGAATTTTTTTTTTATATTTTGGTTTAAATAAATCAATTTTTACAAGAAAATGAAAACGATTTACTTAAACGATATTCATGTATGTTGAAATTCAAACATTTATGAAAGTATTTCAGAAATCATAGTTAAGAATTTGTAACGTTTTCATTTAAAAATTGGTCTTAGGAAAAAAAGTGATTTCCCATATGTTTTGTGTGTTTTACTATGAAAAGTTTCGTTTTTTCCTCGTTTCTAATTCCCTTATAAAAGCTCAGATTTTTTGATTATGGCTCTATAAAATACAGGGTGCTCTGGTAGTATTCGAATGTATTCGTTGTTTTAGAACAAAGCCAGCTTCGATCGAACAAGTCATGGGTCAATGGCCAAGTCAACGAGTATAACCCTCCCGACCGTTTTCTAATGTCAGAATTGATTTTTGTGATCCATTTTCCACTCGTTCTAAAGTTAGATCAAATGTCACTACTAAATCATATGTTGCGCTGTATATGTGTTTTGCAACTAAGGCAACCCATTTAGAGGTTGTGTCCGATCTTTCTTCGAACGCTTTCTTGGCGTCGCTTCGACGTTTGATTGAACGTAGAGGTTGTTGTGTAAATATATTCAGCGACAATGCTACCAATTTCATTGGGGCACAAAGTAAACTGGGTGATCTGCAACGATTATTTACGTCTGAAGTTCATCGTAATGAACTTTTGATATTCTGTACCGATCATAATATATCATGGAAAACAATTCCACCTCGATCACCGCATTTCGGTGGTTTGTGGGGGGCGGCCATAAAAAGCGATAAGCACCACTTAAAACGAGTACTAGGAAATTATATATGTACAATAGAAAAATTAAGTACACTGATCGTTAAGGTTGAATCGCGTCTGAATTCCACCCACTTACACTTTGTCTGAAGATCCTTCAGATTTTCGTTCATTAACACCTGGACATTCTTTAATTGGAGAACCAATTAATTTACTACCGGAGCCATCGTTATTTCACTTAGATGAAAACCGATTAAACCGGTTTCAGCGAATTCAATTTTACTAACAACATTTTTGGAAACGGTAGTCGACTGAGTACCTGTCGGAATTGCAGAGTAGAAATAAATGGTTAAAATAGTTTGACAACATTGAGGTGGGAACATTGGTCTTTTTTAAGGAAGATAATATTCCTCCCATAAAATGGATTATGGGTCGCATAATCGAGACTCATCCTGGGAAGGATGAGATCGTAAGGGTTGTTTCGGTTAAAACTCAATCGGGAATTTTTAAACGAGCTATTGCTCGAATCTGTATACTTCCAATTAATCTCGAGAGATCATTGTCGAACAAAGGAGAGAAGTGACCGCTATAATACAGCAATAATAAAATAATCATAATAAACCGTGTTCAAACCTGTTGTGGATATTTGTAAAAAAAAAAAAAAAAAAAAAGGGGGGAGATAGAAGCTTTTTTTTATTTAAGATATCTTTAACAATTTTGAGTATCAACTATGTGTTGGGTAAGTTCAATATTCTAGTTAAAGTTAAATTTTTGTATTTTTTTTTGTAAATATAGTTAGTATTTTTGAAATCCTTCATTAATGTAAGTTTGATTACTAATCACGCTATTGTTTGAAAACGTACAGTTATTGAATATTTTTATATGAAATATAATAGTATAATGTTTATTTTGAAATAAATCTTTCAAGGCGGCCGGTATGTTTCCAATCAATTCAGTTCCGAACAACATTATAGTAAGTTTTTAAAGTAACAGTGTAAAAGAAATGAAATGTGACAACACTTAACCATAATTTTTTAAACCTTTTGTAGAACTGGCAACATGTTCTTTTACGCACCTTGTTTGTATTTTGTTATAATGAACATCTGGTTTTCTTCTGGTAACGAACACGGCCGCAATAAAATAAAGTGTAAAAGTATTTTTGTAAAAAATTTATTTTATAACAAATAAAGGAAAAAGAAAAAGGAAAGCATTGTCTAGTAATTTTTAAAACTAACAATTAAAGATGAAGGTGAATACAGTCCACTTAACATCGTTTCAAAGTAATAAATTTGATTAACAAACTTAAATAAACAAATCTAAGAGATTTTATAGGAATGAATAAATTTAAATCACTATAAAACTCGCTAAAGTGAAATAAACGAACCTAATAAATTCTTAAAAGTAAATAAATATATGATACAACAACTTTAGCTACCAAAACTTGGTTTACTGTTAATTTTGTTGTATAATTCAAAATATATAATACAATATAATATAATATATAATATATAATAAGTGATGACGTAGAGACTCAGAAACCTTGACCATAATATGAACGTGAACAATTAAATTATATTAAAAAAATGAAGGGGAAAAGTGGCCCTGTACAGAAATCAAATATCGGACATGTGAGATGGAACTCATGACCTCGTCATGTATCAACAGCCACATATTCGAAATGGTGTCCATATACAACCACAGGCTTATCAAACAAAAAAAAATATTACTGTAAAAACTAATTTTAAGAAAATTTGAATTAACGTTATCTGATGTGAACTATCTATGAGAAATCACTGTCAAGTGATGCTGGGATAAAATCAAAAAATCACTATGCAGTCAACCAATTTTGACTCACCAGCAATTATATCACTGCCGTTCACACCCAAACACCCTTTTTTATGTAGTAATTTAATAAAGCAAATCGGAAAGAGCATCCCTGTGCGGAATCCGAGTGTCGAACATCAGATGGAGCTCACGACCTCGCTATGTATCAACATCAACAGCTGATTATTCGAAACTCTATTGTCAACACATAAGCTCCTTACAAATTTAAAGAAATTTAAAGAAATGTAATTAAAAAAATTAATTGGAGATTGTTTGATATAAAACGTACGCCATTATAATTTCCCAGGAGCGCTCTTCGAATGAGATATGGTAAGCGTATATTTTTTTTATAAATCTTAATCAATATTGCTCTTTTACAAATGCTACACCAAATACAGTTGATTTAAATTAAATACCTACCAAGAAGAAACAAGTTACTAATTTTCTTTTTAAATACTACATTAATGCAATTTTATGATGAAATAATATAGTGTCTAAAATGAACTAAGAGTATTTTTTAGGTGATGGTTCTGTCTTGTTTTTTTTGTAATATGCTCGAATAATATATTTGATCACGTATTCGGGAATAAAAACCCCCCTAGCCCGCAAAGCTATCCAGTTAACCTGCACGGTTACCACCAGCAATAGTTGCTTCACTTTACCATCCCTGCTTTTCCACATTCGTTTTAAGGAAGAAGAGTTAAGGGAGTTTTGTCTGTGATCTCACTGCAAGTAGGCTTACTTGATATCATCAAATATATAACCGGTTGTTTAAATTGTCAAATTCCCACACTGAGAATAACCGCTATTTACTGATCTAATGTGGAACATATTTGAGCACCCGATAATGTCGGATAGCTATGATTTTCGTCACGGCATACAGTTTTCGATACACAACACAGAACATCATGCTACAATCCTTCTTCTCTACCAACACTACCAGTAAGATCCATGAACTGTTAGATAATTCGACAACTGAAACTTCATATTTAAGCATTTTTCATAAAACTAGGAGGTCCCAGTGAATTTTAGTTTTAGTAGTAAAATAATTTTGTAAATATCTCAAAAAATACAAGATTTAGATAAAACTATAAGAAAAATCAAGAAACTTCCAAAAAAATTCGTCCTCAATTTATTTCTAATTTAGTTGAAATTTTGAGGGAGAAAAACGTCCATCGAACAGATACAGTTTTACCGAGCGGTTTTTCGTTCACAGCTAAATTTTTTCTTAACTGCACCAGTATTACGTAACATTCCGAAAATCAATTTCTTATTCACAACAAAAAAGGCAAACAAAAAAAAAAAAAATCCGCGAAAAGCATTACGTTTTATATTAGTCAAAACACATCAGAAACACAAAAAAGTAACCAAAACTTTTCTTATCTCAACTTTTCTTCATGTTGTTAGTTACCAAACTTTTTTTTTTTTTTTTTTGTTCTTCTTGTATTTTTAACTCGTAAGTTTTGTTTCTGTTTTGTTTAAAAATTAAATTAAAATCATCAAAATGTAAAAAAATATACAGAAACAATAATAATAATAAAATATAAAAAAAATTTGTGATACGTTTATCTCCACAGCAAAAAAAAAAAGAAAAGCTTCGAGTAATAAAAAAAACTCGAAAAATTCAATGTATACGTAAGAGGCAAGAAAATTATGAATTTTTAATTTCTTGGAGGAACAATAAAGTTTTCCAGTTTTTCCATTTCATCACTGGAAAAATAGAAAATTTGTGGAAAATTTAAAAGTCACACAAAAAAGAAAAATGTAAGAGAATAATTTTTGAATGTCATTCTGGTAAGCCTTAAGTATAAACGCGATTACAAGCAGCTTTCTGTTTGGTTCACACGAAAGGATTACTCATTTTGAAGTTACCCTATATACAAGCAAACGCAACCGGTTCTGTATTAATAATTTCCTTTTCTGAGAATGAACAAAAAACTACTTTTCATTTTCTAATCTAATAATTGATGTCTATCGAGGAAAAAAGTCGGATGTCGTTGAATTTTTTTTTTTTTTTTACAATCGGTGTGTGAGATAAGATTAAAATAGAGTTTGAAAGAAAATTGAATCGATATATTCTACGTTTTTTTTGTTGAGTACACAAAAGAAAAATGATTTTCAATTAAATTTGTGAAATGAAATTCTTATCTATGTATATGTAAAGTGTTTTGCTTTCGCGCACTTAAAAATGTCGCGGAATTACCTAGTCTCTCACACGAACATTATATATTGTAGTGAATAGTGATGTGGTTACGCCCATAAATAATTTTCACACAAACAAAAATGTTCTATATATTAAGGATGATAAATTATTTTCATCTCACTTGAAGTCAAATTGAAATTTATTTTTAATTTAACGTCAATCATTAATTCAACTAATCTACAATAATTCTGTTCAATTGTTGTTGTTGTTATATTTTCCATTTTCCATGTTGTTCAATATATTTTCCTAGTCTCACAATTTTAATGGTTTCTTATGATTATGCTGTTTAAAGTGGGCTGAAAATGACATAAAAATAAAAATAAAATTGGAACAAACATGAATGAAATGACAGTTTAAGATATGTACCAACATACTAAACAATGTTTAAAATTAATGAGAAAAACGTTTTTCTTTTCTTTTTTTCTTTTTTTTAATAGTTGTTTTGGTGGTCGATGCGGATGACGATAGTATTCGACTGACGATTAAAGCTGAATAAATTACTTTAAACTTTTAATACAAAACGATTTTCTTAATTTTATACCAAAATCCCCACAAAATGTCAATCAAAGTGTAGAATTTGTGATAGATAATAAGATTAGTGTGTTCATCTTCATCTTATTTAACTTTTTAGTTTTTATGTACGTAAATGTGTTTGTGCGTATCGGTATATATGTATATACATACATATTTTGCTTAAGATATTTAGTGTTTGCTTGGTTTTTTTGGTTTTATAGAAAATTAAAAATTAATAGAATTAGTGTAGAGACGAGAAGTTAAAAATTTCTATTGTTTTGATATTATCAATATTGAATACAAATTAAAATGAATATCTTGAGGCAGAATTAGAAGGAGACGGAGAAAACAATTCCAAAAATTTAGAAAATTTTTAAAAGTTACTTTTATTTATTTATGATGATTAGAACAACTTTTTGTGTTTTTGGGTGTTTTGTTATATAAATTCAAAATGTTTGTTGTGGCTTTTTTATCTCAACATAATATTCTAACTTACTTCTAATTGATAAACAAAGGAAATTGTTTATTTTTAATTATTGAAAATATGTACCATATACATAAAAGGAAATCAGATATTAATAGAACTTTATAAAAATTTATTTAACCCTTCTGTCAATGAATAGGTCTAGCCAGACCTTTTTGAAATTGAAATTATTATTTTCATGGAAATAGTGCAGACACCTATATGAAGTTTCATGAATTTCTCAATTGACATGTTTCCTAAAATTTACGAATACAAAAAATAAAAAAATATGCAAGGGAATATGAAAAATAACGGTTTTTCAATTTCTACACCGCTTTTACATGAATAGGTCTGGCCAGACCTAGTTTTTTTCATACATTTTATATGGTTTTATATGAATAAATAAATAGATTTTGGGTAGAATATACTTGATAGAAAATGTTTTTTACGCAGGAAAAAAGATTCTTGTTTCTTTTTGTGCGTAAATAAAATCCGTTATTTTGTAAATATAGTGGAACTACTGAAAATTTTTAGTGTATACATTGTGAAATAATATATATTTTAATTGTTGTTTTGCTAAATAAAAATATTATTGGAAATGGCTGATGAAATAAGTGCTTATGGATGGAGACGGTAAGAATAATTTTTGCTTGGCCTGGTAAACTGTTTACTAAAACTTATATTTTATAGAATGTCCGCAGCACAAAGGGAGCAAGAACTGATAAGACTTGTTGAAGAAATAAGTGATGATATTGATAGCGATATTGGTGATTTTAGTGGCGATGAAGACGAGGATTATGTCCCAAAAGGAGGAGTTTCTGATATTGAATCAGATCTAGTAATCAGGGGTTTCAGTGACATTACCGATTCCGATGATGAAGAGATTTTGGAAGAACTTCACGAGGAGAATGATTTCGCTTATCAACAGCAAGATTTACAACCATCAATAGAATATTTCGTTGCACGTGATGAAACGAAATGGCAGCAAGATCGACCGTCTTTGGGACGAATGAGAAACCACAACATTATTAGAGAAATCGGCGGACATGCAAGACGAGGAATGAGCATAAATCTAGTTGATATTTTTAAAACTCTAGTAACCGAAGAAATGGTGGATATTATACAAAGATATACAAATAGAAAGGCAAACAAGGAGACATCGAACTATATTGCTAACAATGGCTCAAATAGGCCCGCACAGTGGATTCCTGTAACGTCCCAAGAATTATACGCATATTTTGGAATTTTATTGGCCGCCGGATTAAATCATTCAAATATACAACACACAAAGGAATTGTGGTCAACCAAAAATAATCCAGTATTTCGGGCAACAATGTCTATCAATCGCTTTTGGGCAATAAGCCGTTTTATAAGATTTGACGTGCCGAGCGACAAGAAAATGATAAAGCGGCACCAGTACGAGGCATATGGGTAATGCTAAACCAAAATCTCGAGGCATCATACATTCCGGCGGAAACAATAAATGTTGATGAACAGTTATTTCCTTATCGAGGAAACATAAAATTCACGCAGTACATACCATCTAAACCCGCCAAATATGGTATTAAAGTATGGTGGGCCTGCAAATCATCCAGCGGTTATCCCTGTAAAGGAATATTGTATACCGGTAAGGAGTCAGGACGGGAAAGAGAACGCAACCAGGGAGAAAGGGTGTTGCTCGAACTCACGAGTAAATATCAAAGGAGTGGAAGAACGATTGTTGCGGATATTTTTTTCACGACTTTGGAAGGTGTTGAAAAACTTAGAGCGGCAGGAATGGCTTTTGGTGGCACCCTTCGTAAAAACAAAACGTATATTCCAAAAGAAATGTTAGCAGATCGCAGCCGATTAGTTCATTCAAGTGCATTTGGCTTTTCAGATCACATTTCTTTGGTGTCATATGTGCCAAAAAAGAATAAGGTAGTTTTGTTGTTGTCACCTGTTTACTATGATACAGAAATCGTTGGAGAAGCGAGAAAACCAGAGGCAATAATATTTTATAATAAAAATAAAGTAGGCGTAGATAAAATGGACCAAATGTTAGGGGAATACAGTTGTAAAAGTCAGACAAAACGATGGCCATTGGCTTTTTTTTTACAATATGTTAGATGTGGCCACTTTAGCATCATTCATCATTTATAAAGTGTAAAATAAAAATACTGATGCTCGTCGAAAATTTATTCATTCTTTGGTAGAACAATTAGTGACACCTGAGATAGAGAAAAGAATGAATAATCCGAGAGTAATTGGCCGGTTTTCCGTCAAAAACGCAGCGGAATCATTTTTCGGAGTACCTTTAGAGCAGAAAAAAACCCAGCCAAACACCAGCGGATTGTCAAACCAAAAGAAATCCTGTCAGATTTGTAGAATCAACGACAAGTTTCAGAGAAAAACTCGTTTCACAAGTACTGTCTGTGCCGATCCAGTATGCCTCCAACATAGCGTGCAATATTTAAAGTGCCATAAATGCTCAAACTAAATAAAAAAAACAATTAAAAGCTCTTAATGTTAAAAAAAAAGAACTTATTATAAAAAGTAAAATAAAATGAATTCTATAAAAATATCAAATAATTGTGTTTTTATTATTTTCCATACAAATTTCGGGTTTTTTCATAGAAAATATATGAGGGTCCAGCCAGACCTATTCATAGACGGAAAGGTGTAAAACATTTCATTGACAGAAGGGTTAAAGTAAGAAAAGCGCTCATACACAACTAACTTGTTAGTGTTGTACCGCGTATACATGAAATAATTACTCAATTGTCTACTAGCTAGTATAGACAATAGTGTCGGTAAAAGTTTGATAAGAAGAAAAATTCTAGTTTCGATCATCATTCAAGAAATTAACGAAACTTTAAAAAATATTGTTTGGATCTGTTTAAAATTAAGATCATAAATATAATAATAAATTGCTGACACCATAATAATTATAATTAGGTTAAATAGCGTAAGCAGTAAATTATAAACATATAAAGATCTGTGGCAATAAGTTGAAGTAGCTTATGTCGACCTAAGATATGAAAACATTATTTTAGCCTAATTACAGAAATTTTCATATTTGCTTAAATTAAAGGAACTTATCTACAAATAAGATATTCTACAAAATATGCTTATATGCAAATCAAATATTTAGAGCAGCTTATGTACATTTAAGGATGGGAGAAATACTGATTTATAATTTTTTATAGTACATATAGGCTACTACATAAAGCGCAAACTGTTCGTTTTGTTAAACTTACATCGAATTAGTCTTCTATACCAAATATTTATTTTTAAGTTCTCAAATAATTTCAATATTTTATAGCAGCTTTTGTCTATTTAAGCTACTATCACATAATGTATATAAAATTACTGCTATTTTTACGTAGAAATAAGCGACTCCAATGTGTGTTGCGTAGAACGATGCAAGTAAATAGGCTAGTTTATTTTTAGCATTTAGTGTTGCTGATACTTTTGTATTGTGAGCATTGTCCTATTAAGCAAAAAATAAAACAAAATCAAGACATTGCTGTCAATCAATTGTAAGTATTTTGTATGTTTTTAGTAGAATTTTGTAGTAATGGTATTATATAAATTATGTAGATGACAATTCTAAGAAAATAAATCATATTCGAGAAAACGTTGTCAGTCCGAAAACTGAACAAGAAGAAGGTAACGTAACCGTACCGTTTCAGTTTAAAATAATGCTTATAACAAGTTGTTTGTATTTTAATGAGTGCTGGGCCCTATTGCACCAACTACTTATCACTTATTACTTATCAACTTTTCATAAGTTAGTTTTTTTGATAATGATAAGTGATAAGCGTTGCACATCAGAATGTCTATAACTTATCAATTAACAAATTTTCAAATTTTTATGATATGTTGTAATGATCTATACAAAATTACTATAAATGTGATAGTGTTTGCAAAATAATGTGCTTGCTCACATTATACATATGTATATTTTAAACAATGGTTTTGTACCTGTATAGCAAAACAATTAAAAAATTGTTATTCTATAATTTAATAACAACAACAATTTTGCTTGTAGAAGGTGGGCCATCTGTTAGTCCTTTCTCTATTTGTAAATAAAACACACATTTTGGGATGAAAAATCACAAGCTTTTATTGATAACGAAAGGTGGTTCTAGGCCATTTATGTGTAAAAAACAATATCTTTCATCAAGGATCAATGACCTCAATTTCAGCTTGAATGTTGTTTTTAAGTTGTTGAATTGTTTGTGGATGATTAGCATAAACCTTACCTCTCAAATAACCCCACAAAAAATGATCAAGTGGTGTTAAATCTGGGCTTCCTGGTGGCCAATGAACTTCACAATTTCTTGAAATTATGCGCGATCAGCAAATTTTGGTGACAATAAATGGATTGTTAAACCAAAGGTCGTTGACACACAATTCATTTAATTTGGGCCACAAAAAACCAGTTAAAATGCCGCGATAACGTTCATCATTCACTGCGCATTTTCCTGTTCAATTTTAAATGAAAATGGCCCAGTGATGCCACCAGACCATAAACCACACCAAACAGTGACTGTATAAGATCGACCACCCCGAATGCGAACGAAGAAGTAAAAGATGTTTACTGAACGCACCGACTAATTGCGATAGAACGCACCCGTATACATCTGGTCATACCACGTCGTATTTGAGTTTTACCCTTTCTTTTTTTTTTTGTATAACGTTTTTTCCTTTCCTTTGTCATTACTCTGTATTCTGTTCTTGCGATATAACCTCAATAAATATTATACGTAATAATACATAATTCTGAGTATTTTATTCGTGCGACAAGCATAATATTATACATTTTGGTGCCTCCTGTGAGGAAGTGAGTTCAATTTAAGTGTATTCAGTGTGAATCTAGTGAATTAATTATCATCTCGCGAATTTCAAAGGAAATCTCGGAGAAATAAAATCACGTGGAACGAGAGAATTTCATTTTTTGCGCATACCGTTATATCGAGCAACGCTCAAATTGAGAATGGCTGCATTAAATTTGCGCGCATCTGCCCGCTCATCGATTTCGCGCATGCTGCTTGCGGTAGAGGCGAATTGTTATGCTCCCGATCGAGTGGAGATTGAACAAACATTGCGGAACATCGAAGCTCATTTTAACCGATTCGTAGAAAATCATTTGAGTTTGGTTGGTGAAGCGCAGCCAGATGCAATCGCTGCCCACGAGGAACTATTTGCCCAAACTGAATCATCATACGACAAGGTTTGCATCAAATTACTCCGATTACTTGCGAGTTACAAACCTGAGCCGGTGTGTGAGACCGGACGCATTCATGCCGTAGACATGCGCATGGATCCATTATCTATTCCTGCCTTTGATGGAAGGCCAGAGAACTGGCTCGTATTCAAGGATTTGTTCGAGGCTCTTGTCCATAATCGGGCCGATCTGGAACCAACATACAAATTAGCCAAACTTCGACAATGTGTTAAAAGTGAGAATGTTCCTATGGTCGCTGGTGTTTACACTGGTGGTTACGAACAAGTGTGGACCGAACTCAAGCAACGTTATGATAATCCACGCCGTTTAGTTGAGACCCACGTTAATCGTCTGCTTGATCTGCCTGATCACCCGCCTGATCAGCAACGAGCTTTGCAAGACATCATCGACTGCATCCGCAGTACATTGCGCGCATTGTCAGTCATGAAACTACCGACGGATAAATGGGACGCGATAATTTATCCAATTATATTAAGGAAATTGCCAAGAGCCGCGAGTAGCTAATGGGCAATGAGCCTTTAGGATGAAGAATTGCCGAAACTCGACGATATGCTAGTATATTTTGAGCGACGGGCATTGAATATGCCATCATCGACCCCTCGGGTAGATATATCTCAGGCAAGTAACCGAGGTAGGTCTTATCGAATGCTTCGTGCAAATGTGGCTGCAACTAACTTACCACATCAATCTACTTCAAAACGAGCATCGCCATCAGCAGTGATTTGCCCACATTGTTCAGGTCCACATCGCATTTATAGATGCCATAATTTCCAGAATTTGAGTGTACATCAGCGCTGGAATGTAGTGAAGGAACTCATGTTATGTTTTAATTGCTTGAATCCTAATCATACTCATGGAGAATGTCGATCGGGTATGTGTGCACTTTGCAATCAGAAACATAATTCCCTATTGTGTGAGCAGACAAAGGGAATGGGTGCTGTTCAGCGACAACCAGCTCGAGCGCCAATGCCAGCTACAATACAATCATCGCCTGGCACATTGCCGAGCAAGCCACCGGAGATCAATAATCAAGAAGCATGACTGACCGACCACATTCAGTCATTCATACTCCATGCCAACAGTGTCGTTTTTGCTTGCCACCGCAAACGCATTTATTCTGGATCGGCTTGGAAACAGTCACCTTTGTCGATTACTTTGTGACCCGGGATCTCAGGTGAGCTTTATTACTGAATCGGTGTTTAACAATCTGAATCTTCACAGAAAACGATGTGAGATAGCTGTCGAAGGAATTGGCGCATCAACTAATACCTACACCCGCGGCCAGGCGACACTTATCATGCGCTCTAGGGTAAAACCCACCTTCGAATTGCAATTTGAGGCATATACATATATTACGCTCAATCACGTCGGCAATGCCAGCGACGTCGATTGATGCTGATTGTTGGAAACATTTGCGTAACTTACAGCTGGCTGATCCGGGATTTACTAAGCCTGGACGTATCGATATTTTGATCGGTTCCGATATCTGGGGAAGTATAATAAAATACGGAATTATCACTGGCCATCGCAACGAGCCATGTGCGATTCGAACACATCTGGGTTGGGTTGTGTTTGGGCCTGTTATGAATAATACAACCTCTGATCGACCATTACACACATTTAAAGCCAACAAATGTGTCGGTGAGCAACGACTTCATGAATTGCTTCATAAGTTCTGGGAACTCGAAGAACCCGTAACTAATTTCGATCCTGCTCCAGATCCATGTGAGAAGATTTTCGAAACCACTGTCCGCCGCAACGAAGATGGTCGCTACAGTGTTCAAATTCCATTTCGTCCTAACGCCCAAGCGTTTGGGAATTCTCATCAACTGGCACTTCGACAGTATCATCAATTGGAAAGAAGACTTAGCAGCAATTCCGAATTACGAACAAGGTACGTGAAGTTTATGCGGGAATATATAGCACTAAACCATATGGAAGCGGTGGCCGATTCTCGAGGCGATCCTTTGCAATCGTATTATATTCCGCATCAAGCTGTCGTCGAAAATTTTAGAGTGGTATTCAATGCATCGGCCAAAACAAGTAACGGTGTGTCACTGAACGACACACAACTGGTCGGCCCACAACTACAAGACACTCTTGTCAATATAATATTTCGCTTCCGTAGACGGAAAATCGCCATTACAGGCGATATTGAAAAAATGTTCCGCCAAGTCGAAATTGATCCACGTCATCGACGATGGCAGCAGATATTGTGGCGTGAATCATCAACGGAGCCACTACAGACATATCAATTTAAGACAATTACTTACGGTATGCCATGTGGACCATACCTTGCTATTCGGACGCTACGACAATGTGCAATGGACAACCACCAGATAATCACTGATGCCAGCCGGGCAGTAGCAGCCCGCCACAGCATTCTGCATAACTTTTATATGGACGATTTCCTAGACAGCGTGGATTCTTCAAGTGAAGCAGTAGCTCTGGCGTTCGATATTGATTCTAGATTACGACAAGGCAAATTTCATTTAAGAAAATGGAATTCAAATGATGCAGAAACAGTTGCAGCGCTTGTTGGTTCACAACCAACTGCTCCAGAACTTGATCTCAGCGATTCTGATACGACAGTACTGGGTCTTCATTGGAACCCGATCACCGATCAACTGTTCTACAAAATCAACATGTGTCAATCAGACGCCATACCTACTAAACGTCTCGTTCTTGGTGACATAGCTAAACTCTATGATCCAACGGGCATGTTGGCACCAGTAATAGTGGCCGCAAAAATATTCATCCAGGTTTTATGGCGTGAGAAACTTGATTGGGATACACCCCTACAAGGCGAACTACGAACAAACTGGCTAACATTTCGCAACGGTTTACAACAATTGGCACAGATCCGTGTTCCGCGTTGGCTTGGTATAAGACAAGCTGGGACAATAACGCTTCATGGATTCTGTGATGCAAGCAGCAAGGCATACGCAGCCGTAGTTTACATGCGGATAATCGATGATGAGGGTCATATAAATGTGTCTTTGGTAACAGCAAAGACGAAGGTTGCGCCTGTGTCGGAAATCATAATTCCTCGGCTAGAGTTGTGCGCCGCTCATCTCCTTGTAAAGGTTATCAATAATGTACGTATTGCACTTCAACTAACTGGTGCGGATTACACGTTGTGGAGCGACTCGAGCATTGTATTATGTTGGCTACGCAAACCAGCGACGACTTTGAAACAATACGTATCAAATCGAGTGAGCTACATCCAGCAGCATTCCGATGTCCAGCAATAACGACAACAAAAACATATGCAGTGATCTTTATTTGTATGAGCACCAAGGCTGTACACATAGAGGTTGCCGAAGATCTGTCGACTAGATCATTTTTAGATGTATTCGACAGATTCATTAGTCGACGCGGCTACTGTACCACACTCTGCAGCGATAACGGAACCCAGTTTGTTGGCGCAGACCGGCTAATGCAACGTGAACTCCGCGAGTGGAGCAACACGCATGCTCAACAGCATATCGCAGATGCCGGTGTTAGATGGCAATTTATAACGCCTGCCGCACCGCATCATGGTGGCCTATGGGAGGCAGCGGTCCGATCAGCCAAAAAACATTTAGTGCGGATCATTGGCAAACAACCGATGTATTATCATCAATTGAACACGCTTCTCATACAAATCAAAGCGTGTCTCAATTCCAGACCGATCATAGCGCTCCATGATGATCCGGGGGAGGTCTTGCTTTAACCCCTGGCGAATTTCTAATAGGACGACCAATAACAGCACGGCCTGAACCAACTGTTCCAGATGTTGCAGGAAATCGACTGAAATATTGGCAGCAACTACAACGAATGTACCAACAATTCTGGAAGCGTTGGCAACAGGAATATCTCACTTTATTACAAGCACGTAGTAAATGGGCCCGAGCGGAGCCAAATTTGCAAATAAACGACATCGTTGTCATTCAACAAGATAACCTACCACCATCTCGATGGCGCATAGGGCGCATTATCAAAATACATCCGGGCAGTGATGGGCTGGTACGTGTAGTAACGATTGAGTACAATAGCGATCAAAAAACATCTGATGGACAGCTAATCAAACAACAATGTCAGCGACCGATCCAGAAGGTATGCCGGCTAATTTCAGCACATGGGAAAGTTCCAAACCGGACCGGTTTGGCCGGGCAGGCATGTATAAGATCGACCACCCCGAATGCGAACGAAGAAGTAAAAGATGTTTACTGAACGCACCGACTAATTGCGATAGAACGCACCCGTATACATCTGGTCATACCACGTCGTATTTGAGTTTTTCCCTTTCTTTTTTTTTGTATAACGTTTTTTCCTTTCCTTTGTCATTACTCTGTATTCTGTTCTTGCGATATAACCTCAATAAATATTATACGTAATAATACATAATTCTGAGTATTTTATTCGTGCGACAAGCATAATATTATACAGTGACTCTAGGAGGTTGAAGTTCTGCTTCGTGAATAACGTGAGGATTCTCCGCTCCCAAAATTCGACAATTTTTCTTATTGACGTACCCATTAACATTAAAATGAGCTTCATCGCTAAAGATGATTTTTGATGAAAAACCTTAATTTCGTTCAGGCATCCAATTAACAAAAAGACGACGATTTAAATAGCCTGGTGGCCTAAATTTTTGAGTTAGTTGCATTTTGTATGGATGCAAATAAAGATCAACATGCAAAATGCGTTATAATGTAGTTCGTAAAATGTTTAGTTCTTTTGAACGGCGCCTGGTATGTGCTTGGTTCATTACGAACACTTTCACTAACAGCTGCCGCTGCATCAGGAGTATGAACTGGATGAACATATAACGTCACCAGTGTAGGTTCGGTTATGTAAATACAAACGCACACACTTTAATGTTTTATACAAAAATTGAATTTTAATTTTTTTTTTGGTTATTTGGTTCACAAATCACAATATACAATTGAATTTTAAATTAACTTTAATTTTCTTCACCGCGTATCGCGTACCGAATTTTATATGTATTAATCCTATTTTTTAATTCAATAAAAAAAAAATGATTGTCGTTTTTAAACTTGACACTGTCGTATCCCAATTTTTTAATGTACATTTTTTTAAATTTTTGTTTTGTTGGTTTCGCTTTGTATATTTTTAATTTTTCTTATGTTTTAATGCCCGTGGCGTACTGCAGCTATCGGGGGGGTCACAGGTGGTGGATAGTGGACGGCCTATTGATAGGTAGGTTAGCGGTGAATTAAATAAGTCGCTCCCAACCGCAGTCCAGCTGGTGGGAGAGTCTCAAGGAACTGGGGAGTGGTTAACCTCTGTTCATTAAATTCTGAGTACCTATGATGCCCAGCATGGAAAGGCGAACAGATGGCGCCAGAAAAACATCGACCAATAACCACGGCGGACTAAGCGTCACGTCCTCTCTGCACCTCCGGAGTCTCCGCGGGTGATGAGTGGGGGTACTCTATAAACGGGTGACCCGAGGAATGGAATGGATGCCATTGGATTGGGCTCTCGAACGAGGTGGAAGTCATCAACAGCAAGCGGGCCAAGTTAGTGACTGACAAGAAGCCAAGCTCCAACTCAGGGACAAAGCTGTTCAGCAATGTCCTGAGGGAGCTTGTGTTGATGCTAGCCGTAATTGACGAAAGTCAAGAAGATGGGAGCATCACGGCGGAAAAATGGAGGTTGGTGCATAATGCACTCAACCTCGTCTTTTAAAGGTCCTGGGTGAAAATCCGGGACGACCATCATTCTGCGGAGATGCGGGATGGTATCAATGGCGTGTGAAGATGACTGCATGCTCGGACTCTAGATCTGTGGATCTATATAAAAAGGCTATAGCCAAAGTAGGGAAGGTGTGGCCAGGCGCAAAGCTTGCGGCAGTAAGCCGGGAGGAAATTCCCAGCAGGCCGAGGGCACGTGTCTGGCTGCCATCCGAACCGGCTAGCCCTAACGAGGCTTTGAAAATCATTCAAGTCAGTAACCCGAGACTTCCGACCGGAAATTGGAAGATCGTCAAGCAGGAGGAGGCGAAGGGGGGCTCGAAATTATCAATTATGGTAATAAATAAGGAGCCCATGCCCTCCTTTACAAAACAAAGGGAGTAATTGACTTCGGTTTCGGGTCAATTACTCTCAACTTTTATAAAAAGGATGGGGCGGAAGCGCGTACGGGAGGCCAACCGGAGGATGGTGGCAACCCGCCCAGGCCTGAAGGGGACACCAGCAGCATAGGGGGAGAATCTGAGGGGAGGGGGGGACAGTGAATCCGGCGACCTCGGTAGGGCAAGGACTCCTTTGAAGGATGAGGAGGGGCACATAAGCGAAGGAGCTGGTGTACCGATGGAAGAGGATGTCGGTAGACGGGCGAATCTGGCGCAGCCCAAAATACCGAGCAATAATATTCCTGCGGTAACAGGAATATAACATATAGGTAGGTAGAGGTTAAATGGTTATGATTAAGATAACACAAATTAACCTTCACCATTCTAAGGCGGCTTTGGCAGCTCTACTCCTCAGGCTGACTAGTTCGGGTGAGGATTTAATACTAATCCAAGAACCTTGGATTAACAACAACAGGATCTGTGGCCTCAGAACCAAGGGGTATAAAATTATATCCTCTAGTAAGTCTGGGAAGATCAGATCTTGTATTCTTGGGAAAAATAATATTAATCTTTTCCTTCTCTCTCAATACAGCAATGGTGACACTACTGCAGTTAGCCTGGAAGTAGGCACTTATAGATTCTGGCTAGTTTCAGCCTACATGGACCGGGAGAAGGAGGTTCCTCCGGATAACCTGGAGGAGCTGATCCGTAAAGCTGAACAATCAAAGGTAGGTGTGGTATTGGGAGTTGATGCTAATGCGCATCACACTATCTGGGGAAGCACAGACATTAATGAAAGAGGTGAGTCGCTTTTTGATTATTTGATGAGTACTAACCTTTCAGTGTGTAATATTGGGCGGGAACCCACATTTATTACTAGTAACAGGCAGGAGGTTCTAGACGTGACCCTTGCCTCAAATAATATTCTTCATATAGTTAAAAATTGGAGGGTGGATAAGGAACACTCCTTTTCTGATCATCGATATTTAACCTATAGCCTCGATATTCACCCTGCTACCCGGGAAGCCTTCAGGAACCCTAGAAGGACCAACTGGAGCAAATATGGGGAATTATTGGAGGAAATGTTACCGACGAGGGCTATGGAGCCCCCGACGACCGTTGGGGAGCTGGAGGACATGGTGGCTAGCGTTACTAGCGCATGCAACCGATCCTTTCGCGCTGCCTGCCCACTGGCTAAGCCTAGGGGTAGGCAAAAACCGGTATGGTGGTCCAGGGAACTGGGAACCTATCGTAAGGCTTGTAGGATAGCCTTTAATAGAGCCAAAAATACAAGGGAGGCTCAGGATTGGGACTCCTATAAGGAGAAACTCGGAATTTATAAGAAAGAATTAAGAAAGGCACAAAGGAGGTCTTGGAGAATCTTCTGTGATAATATGGAAGAGGTATCCGAAACCTCCCGCCTTAGGAAGATTCTTTCCAAAAGTACATCTAGTCCTAGTTTTTTTATAAAACCGGACGGATCTTGGACAGCTTCTAGTGGAGAATCTCTGGAGCTTCTCTTCGAGACACACTTCCCAGGGAGCTTTGAAGACCTGTTGGTGCGTAGCAATCATCAGGAATCACTGTCAGTAACCACAAAGGATATCGTAACCAGAAAACGGATCCTATGGGCACTGAGGGGTTTTAAACCATTTAAATCGGCTGGTCCGGATCAAATTATACCAGCGGAACTTCAAAACAACTCAGTAATTATTCTTCCCTACCTGGAAGCTATATTCAAAGGGTGTTTGAAGCTGGGCTATATTCCAAGGTACTGGACGGAGGTCAATGTGGTGTTCATACCGAAAGCGGGGAAAAGCTCACATGTCTATCCTAAGGACCTAAGACCAATAACTCTATCATCATTTCTTTTGAAAACATTGGAAAGGCTGCTGGATGTATACATCAGAGATAAAATAGGTGCCAGGAAGTGGGCATCGTCTCAGCACGCGTACACAAAGGGTAGATCTGTGGACACTGTTCTGCACGCCTTGGTGTGTACGATTGAGAAATCGATTAATTCGAAGGAATTCTGTTTGGTGGCCTTCCTGGATATAGAAGGCGCCTTTAATAATGTGAAAGCGGAGGCAATCAAGGAGGGATTGTCATTTTTGGAGGTGGACGTTCCTCTGATAGGGTTAATAAATTATATGCTGGGAAGCTGGATTGTTAGCTCGAAGTTGGGGGACTCCACCTTAAAGAGGCGAGTAACTAGGGGAACTCCGCAGGGGGGGGGGGTTCTGTCCCCTTTTCTCTGGAACATAGTGGTAAACGGGTTACTACTTGAATTGGAGAGAGAGGGTATTGAAGTTATTGCGTACGCAGATGACGTAGCTTTAGCTGTTACCGGGAAATTCCTGGGCACGATTGTAGACGTAATGCAGAATGCGCTTACCATCGTTACGAAATGGGCTGGCAAATGTGGACTTGGTATTAACCCGTCCAAGACAGAGCTGGTACTCTTTACTAAGAAATACAAAATCCCGGTAGTTGTCCCTCCTACCTTAAATGGCACGAGACTTGCTTTTACTGATAGAGCTAGATATCTGGACATTATCTTGGAAAGTAAGCTTAGTTGGAAGCCCAACATGTCGGAGAGAATAAACAAAGCTACTATTGCTTTGTACTCCTGTAGAAATGCCATTGGTCATTGATGAGGTCTAAAGCCGGAGCTGGTACTCTGGCTCTACACCGCTGTAGTGAGACCTGTACTCATGTACGGGGTGGGTGTTTGGTGGCCAGCTCTGGACAAGGTAACTTATAAAAGTAAGATTGAGAGAGTGCAAAGAACCGCCTGTATGCTTGTTAGCGGGGCACTGAGGTCGACAACGACAAGTGCCTTAGAGGTTATGTTGCACAATCTTCCGGTCGACATTTTTGGTGAACAGATGGCGGCAAATACGGCTGTACGACTTGCAGCCGTCTCTCAGTGAAGGTGTCTTAGTATAGGACACTATACTATTGTTAGATCGTTGAAGGATGAGCTGGCGAATCTTGATTTCATTAAACCTACTCTACACTTCGAGAAGCGATTTCGTACCTCCTTCCCTTCAAGGGAATCCTGGAGGGATAGACCGTTATTGGAAACCAAAGCGTTGCAATTCTTCACAGATGGCTCCAAACTAGACGGAAAAGTGGGAGCTGGAGTATTCTGTGACAAATTAAATGTAAACATTTCTATTCGTCTTACTGATAACTGCAGCGTGTACCAAGCCGTCGTAGCAATTAAGGAGGTCATGACGTGGTTGAAGCATAATGTGTTATCCTCAGACGATATCACAATCTATGTGGACAGTCAAGCGGCGATCCGGTCGTTAGAATCAGTGTCTTTGGCGTCACGGGTGGCGTTGAGTTGTCATTCATCTCTAAATGAGATGGGTGAGCATTTCAATATCCAGGTAATCTGGGTCCCAGGGCGTCATGGGGAACTGCATGGCAGATGAACTTGCTAGGCATGGTACGAATCTCCAGCTGCAACCGGAAAAGGCAAGTCTGGGGAGGCCAGTCACAGCGCTGAGGCAAGCACTTGGGAAGCAGGCGCTATCCTAAGAGGGGGAAAGGTGGTCGACGCCCTCATAAGTTTGGCCAAAGCTGGACTTGGGGCGCACTAGAGCATAATTCTCCTTACGCAGACGTGAATTAAGAACGGTCGTAGGAATTCTCACGGGACACTGCCTTTTTGGAGAACATGCAAGAAGGCTGGATCTGGAGGATAGTGACTTCTGCAGAAGCTGCTTGGACGAAGAGGAGGAAGAGACGTTGGTCCACTTCCTTTGCTCGTGTCCAGCATTGGCTCTCAGAAGGCACAAACACTAAGGTAGGTTCAGGATGTACTGCCTCTCGGATCTCGAAAACAGTAAAGTGCGGGACGCTACATAAGTAGCTCGAAATGGTTCCAATAGAGGTAAAAGGGGATACATCCTGTGGTATCACAATGGACCGTCACCGGTCTAAGTTTGCGTAAGCAGCCACTCCAACCTAACCTAACCTAACCTATGTTTTAATGCACTGAGAAAAAGAGTAGCGCATATAGTATTATTTGTTGTTGCGTTGGTACGATTGATATTGAATGGGTGCTTTCCTTTTGTTTCTGACTGAGTTCGCGTGCGAACTAACTGTGGCGATTGAGTACATTTAATATAACGGATAAATGAGTGAATGTGTACATGAATTATGAGCGAATATATGAATAAATGAGCGAGCCGCTACAAACATGTTGATACGGTCTACGACCTTCCACTAAACCAATTTCTTCAAAACGATCATTAATTATGCCAATTGCACGCTCAGTAGGAAGTCCATGTTGACCAAAACTCTCACCTGATTTACGAAATGTTGTTGTTTGTAGCTGCTGTAGAGGACTCAACGCGTAGTTTCGGTGGCTTCCATGGTGCAAATTTGCTCCTATTTTAAATAATACGTGCTCAATTTGTTCATGTGACAAACGGAAATTTTCTACCACTACTGAGTCCAGAGAACCGACGCATTTTTTCATAAAAATTATTTTTTCGTTTAATAAATTTCAGTTTTTGTTCAACAAAGTTGATGTACCTATATTTGATAGTTTTATATTAATTTGAAAATATCGAAAAATAACTGTTTTACCTATATGATAAATCGAACAGAGTGAAATTGTTCTTACTTTGACTTATTATTATAACTTATTCGAATACAATAAAATAGCGGTATCAATTTTGGAATTAAAGTTATTATACACGTGAAAAGACATTGTTACATAAATAATTTTATTGAAAAATGTGTTTGTACTCTTTAAAAATTAAACAAAAGTTCTCATCTTACAATAACAGCAAAACTTTGGTGGCATCTGGGAGGCGGGCATTAAGTCAATCAAGAGACACCTCACACGTACAATAGGAGTGTCTCCGCTGACCTTTGAGGAATATTCCACCGTATTGTGCCAAATTGAATGCCTTGTAAATTCCCAACCAATTGTCCCTATGGACACGACGTTTTCCGAGAATTGTGAGATATTAACTCCAGGACATTTTCTCATAGGTTACACTCCAGTTATGTTATCTGGCGTACCCTTAGATGAGCCCAAGTGTTACACTAATCGCTGGCAACTGCTTCAAAATATGATTAAGGGAATTGTATGAATTAAAATTTTAAAAATAAAATAAATTTCAGTAAGCTTTATAACCTTTAACGAACAAGATCGCCTTTTTATTCTTGCGTTCGTTAATAAAAAATTGTTTGCAAATTACTTTAAAAAGATATTTAATTTAAATAAAATTATAAAAGTACTGTCCATTTTTTATTCGGATAAAACAAATCCATTAGGTCCAAAAATTAAACTGCTAAAAAAAAATTTCGTTTTAATTTCACGCTAAAAATTAATCAATTATTAGAAACCGCGGTTAAATCGTCGAGCCCTGATATTTTCAAACATGCCTGTTAACGGCGCAACCATAAATCTAAATACCAACATAACAAAAAATTGATATGTAAAAAACCAAAAAATCATTTTTGTTTGGTTCAGTCCATTTTGATTCGCAGTAGAGCAAAATTCAATTTTTTCTTAAAATAAAAACTTTTGTAGAAAATGGAGTTTTGTTAAATAAATTAAATATCCTTAATTAAATAATTACAATAAAAAGTTTGTGTGCTTTTGCTTTTTTTTTTAAAAAAACAACAAAGTACGAAGCGGACGGAAAAAGCTCCATTCGCTAATTAACATTGGTGTCAGAAGTGGGATACCCATAGGCAGTATCCAATTTATTTTTCGGCTATACAAGTCGATACAATCTCCAAAAGTCATACGAGAACAACATTTTATAAAATTTCGAGTGTTCCTGTGCAATATACAGCATTTTATTCATTGCTGTTAATAAACAACGCTGATTGCGTTTCATCAAAAGTCATACGAGAGCATTATTTTATTATATTTCGAGTATTCCTGTTCCCAATATACGGCATTTTATTCGTGAATGTTAATATACAACGCTCATTTGCGGTTCTTCAAGGTCAACGAGATCATCATTTCCATTTTTATTTTTTTGCTGGGTCAGAGCCAACTGTAATTCGACGTATCGCTGAGTTTTTGCTTCCACATCTCGCCTGATAGTTTCATACCATTTTGAGTGGATATCGTGTCACAGAATTACACTGTAAGTATTCTGGAAGTGGTTTTCTGAGTAATACCATAATTTGACTAAAGTTAAAAAATTGTATTGTGCGCGATTAATAATTACAGTGATTTAAGCGTCATATCCTAGCGATAATTTAGTTAATTTTTTATTCGTATACGGTTCGCATTGGTTGGTTCAATTTTCGAAACCACGTTGATTTGGTTCTTGTAATATTTATTGCGGTTGTTTTTTCTACATAGCGGTTTCCTCTATCTTAAGTGTTAACTATTAAACGCATTCTTCAAATTGTTCTTAAATTTTATGTCTCCTGCTGACCATGGCTAAGGAAACTCAAATAAAGCGATTAAAACAAAGCAATAAAGCATTCATTGATTCTCTATATGAATTGAACGAGTTTGTTACTGAAAAATTAGACGGTGCTTCTCATCACTCATTACAGTTCATTTCAAAAAACTCAATTGGAAGTCGAATTATTAGATGATGAGCAGAGCACGTCCGATAATCGTTCAATTGTAAGCCGTTATTATTACAACTTGAGACCAGCCCTCGAAGAATGGCTGGAAAAATTAAAACAAAAAAAGGTACGGTCCCTGCCATAAAGCCTGATGTATTAACATTCGTTCCAAAGTTGCCAGAAATCACACCTGATAGCCTCTCTGGGCAAATAACTAAATGGAATAGTTTTATAGAGTCGTTTGATAACCATGTCCACAACAACCTAAAGCTTAACAGTTTGACCAAATTTCAGTATCTCAAACACTCAGTAAAAGGCACCGCTGCCAAATCATTTGAAAACTTAGATTTCGTGTCAGCCAATTACGAAGAAGCCCGACGGTTGCTATTTGAGAGGTTTGATAGACTGACTCAAATAGTCGAAGAACATATCAAATCGTTCTTTGCCATTAAACCTGTAGACAAAGCCAATTCGGCAAAATTGTTAAATCTTATCGATGATTTTAATGCACACATCCGTTCATTGAATACACTTGGTCGTCCAGTTCAATACTGGGATGATTTGATGCCTGTGAAATACTTCCCAAAATAAAATCCCAAATTTTCCGTATACGTATATATTTTATGTATGTAGTGGTAACTTATTCGCCTAAATGTCATTTTCAGCCTAAATGGAGTTTTCAAATAATCTTCTTTTAGGAGAAATCCAATATTCAATTTAATTTAAAAGATCATTTAGGCAGCTTTCATTACTCAAAATGACTAAAGCAAAATCCGTTCATTGGCTTTACATTTCGATTTTATGTAAAATTAAATAAATAACAGGCCCATTCGAACATATTACATACCGTCAGTTGCAATTCAACGTCGAAATCCGTCCAACAAAAAACAAACGATTGACATTCGAATATGTATGGTTTCTGCGATATCTATTGTATAAGCCTTGTATTAAAATTTCATTTGGTCGATCCCTGGGGTCGGCAATATGAATAACAGGCAATATGTATACGGAATGTTGCAGCACGTTTCAATGAAGAAATCTCTTCAACAAAAATCAAAAAACCGACATGCGAATATGGTTGCCAGGATATCTATTATATTGACTTTATATTGGAAATTACAAATGGTCGATCCCTGGGGTCGGCGATATGGATAACAGGCAATATGTATACGGAATGTTGCAGCACGTTTCAATGAAGAAATCGCTTTAACAAAAATCAAAAAACCGACATGCGAATATGGTTTCTAGGATAACTGTTATATTGACTTTGTACTGGAAATTACAAAAGGTCGATCCCTGGGGTCGGCGATATGAATAACAGGCAATATGTATACGGAATGTTGCAGCACGTTTCAATGAAGAAATCTCTTCAACAAAAATCAAAAAACCGATATGCGAATATGGTTTCTAGGATAACTGTTATATTGACTTTGTACTGGAAATTACAAAAGGTCGATCCCTGGGGTCGGCGATATGAATAACAGGCAATATGTATACGGAATGTTGCAGCACGTTTCAATGAAGAAATCTCTTTAACAAAAATCAAAAAACCGACATGCGAATATGGTTTCTAGGATAACTGGTATATTGACTTTTTACTGGAAATTACGAAAGGTCGATCCCTGGGGTCGGCGATATGAATAACTGACAATATGTATACGGAATGTTGCAGCACGTTTCAATGAAGAAATCTCTTCAACAAAAATCAAAAAACCGACATGCGAATATGGTTGCCAGGATATCTATTATATTGACTTTATATTGGAAATTACAAATGGTCGATCCCTGGGGTCGGCGATATGAATAACAGGCAATATGTATACGGAATGTTGCAGCACGTTTCAATGAAGAAATCTCTTCAACAAAAATCAAAAAACCGACATGCGAATATGGTTTCTAGGATAACTGTTATATTGACTTTGTACTGGAAATTACAAAATGTCGATCCCTGGGGTCGGCGATATGAATAACAGGCAATATGTATACGGAATGTTGCAGCACGTTTCAATGAAGAAATCGCTTTAACAAAAATCAAAAAACCGACATGCGAATATGGTTTCTAGGATAACTGTTATATTGACTTTGTATTGGAAATTACAAAAGGTCGATCCCTGGGGTCGGCGATATGAATAACAGGCAATATGTATACGGAATGTTGCAGCACGTTTCAATGAAGAAATCGCTTTAACAAAAATCAAAAAACCGACATGCGAATATGGTTTCTAGGATAACTGGTATATTGACTTTGTACTGGAAATTACAAAAGGTCGATCCCTGGGGTCGGCGATATGAATAACAGGCAATATGTATACGGAATGTTGCAGCACGTTTCAATGAAGAAATCGCTTTAACAAAAATCAAAAAACCGACATGCGAATATGGTTTCTAGGATAACTAGTATATTGACTTTGTACTGGAAATTACAAAAGGTCGATCCCTGGGGTCGGCGATATGAATAACAGGCAATATGTATACGGAGTGTTGCAGCACGTTTCAATGAAGAAATCTCTTCAACAAAAATCAAAAAACCGACATGCGAATATGGTTTCTAGGATAACTGTTATATTGACTTTGTATTGGAAATTACAAAAGGTCGATCCCTAAGGTCGGCGATATGAATAACAGGCAATATGTATACGGAATGTTGCAGCACGTTTCAATGAAGAAATCTCTTCAACAAAAATCATTTAAATTTTTATTGTACATGCACGGTTTACAATTTGCTCTTCATTTGCAGCTTTTGTTAAATAACATGTGCTAATGAGTTAAGTTAGAGATGGGATTACCTTGGCATATCTTGCGTGTTATGACGAACCAAAATTAAATCGGCCGAGTGGCACACTAGTTAGTATTTTTTTGTTGTTGTAATAAATGGCACCCGACGTCCTGTTTTGTGGAAAGGATCCCCCCTAGCCACTGATTGATGTCCTGGATACGCAGTATGCCATGTGACGTCGGAAGAACACAAGCCAACCGTTACACGGTTTAAGTTGCGTTTGATGATTAAATGAAATTCGTTCGTAATTAAAATGAATTTAATATCTTTTATTTATATGGAAAAGGAATGAGGTTAATATTCAGCTTTGTGTTAAACTACATTTTTCGTTTTATTTTCCGGCGCATAAACAAACAAAGATGATGGCTTGCCGACACGTGAAGACGCGATATACAGTCGTCCATGCGCAAAACACGGAAACTCCAAGTTAATCCCGCAAACTTCCAATGACTGGCATTGCGATTTGTTGATGGCGAAGGCGATGGGGACGCACGGGGAATAGCGGCCGTTTGAACTCGAATGGCAAGTCCGTTGGAATCATCGGGATACGTGGAATCAAAACGTCCTCTCCTTTGTACTATCCCTTGATAATCGTCGCCTCGATGATGTTGTTCAAAAGCTTTTTCACAGCTAATCTCGTTCCATTGCATAGTCGAGATTGATTGATGTTACGCAACATGATGATGACTCAGCCTACTTTCAATTGCAAATTGTGATCCGGGCAATTCTAACGAATTCAAGAATTCTGTGGGATAGTTGACTACTTCATTCTAGTTTATAACTGTGTCAACAGATTTGAAGAAAAACAACTGGTTCGGAATGAAATTTTGAATGGTCGTATTGAGATCATGCGCCGCCAATATAACTCGTTCGCTCAGCCAATTATAGTGTTTGAAGTTTTGCAGTATGTTCGGAAAAAAACGTCGAATAAGCTCTGCCTTAGATTGGGTCAGCTGGCAGAAATCAGTGGGCAATGTGATGAATCCGGTCGAGATGTCAACTGCGATTTTCCCATTACCAATGTCCAACAACTGCTTTGAAAACACATCTACAGTTCGATCTTGTTGCAAAAACACTCGAATGTTAGTCGTCGTCGTCAATCGGATTGTCTTCACATGTCGCCATAAATTTGATGATTTCGAGCAATCGTTTAGTTCGTCAGCTGCAGTTGAACGTGGAATAACACGAAGAGTCTGACGAAAATCACTGGACAATAGAAGCATGGATCCACCAAAAATGTTTTGATTGTCACGAAGATCTTTCAACGTTCTGTCCAGCGCCTCCAGTGACGTTCTGTGGACCATCGTACATTCGTCCCAAACGATCAATTAGCATCTCTTTAGAATCTTCGCCATTGCGCTATTTTTGCCTATGTTGCGCAAGTTGGTGTCTCGTTGATTTGCAATTGAAGTGGAAATTTCAGTGCAGAATATGCAGTTCGTCCACCTTCTAACAAAGTCGCTGCTATTCCAGAAGAAGCCAATACTAGGGCAACTTCATGCTGCGATCGAATCGATGCCAAAAGCAATGAAATTGAACGTTTTTCCAGTGCCCCGGGAGCATCCAGGAGGTAAATGCCATCAGTTCCATTATTCACAGCTTCCATAAAAGAGTCTTACTTAGTCTTTTGTTGTTGATTCAATTGCAGAACATTTGTACGAACTGATTCGTCTAATGCTTCGGTGTCGTATTGTTGTTCTCTTTGTAATTCGTGGTTGAATGCATCGTGCATTGCGGGAAATATTTCGGTAAATTACGGTAGAAATTCGGGAAATATTTTGGAAAATAAGCGCGAAAATTAAATTAAGTCTGCATTCACAGTATTGTTTTCGCCCTGCGTTTCGATGTTGATTTGGGCTTATTGTGATACAACAACAAAAATTATTTTATTTTTATTTTTGACCACTGATCGTTTGTTTTCTTTCTACTTTTGGTTAATACATAAAGTTTTGTGCAAATAATATAAAAATTAAAACATGCATTAATATAATCCACAATCAGTTTGAGAATAATTTTACTAAAAAAAACAAATAAAAATAAAAATGTAAAATTAAAAATATCGATGTGTCGATAAATTTGAATTTTTTTTACGAAAACAACCAAAAATTACTATGGCATCTGCAAAAAAAAGCAGATAACGATTTTTGGGTTTGTTTCTCGGGTTTCAATTGACTTTTTTAAGCAGATGATTATTTTTTCTCTTTTTGTCTTTGTAGTTTTTCCTATGTTGTGTTCCAACTTTTTTGCGGACGTCGAATGTCGTTGAATGTAAATCAGCTATAAAACGTGTTTTTTACATACATACATATATAGCAGGTCATGATAAAAAGAAAAAAAAAATTGCGAAAGAGAAAAAACAGTACACATTTTTAGAGCTTGCTGTCCTATTTTATTGCTTCACGCTGGTGTTATATTATAGTAATTAAGAAGATAAATAAAAGGGGAATCCCAGTATCTGAGTAGTTTCTGAGTATAAAAACAATTGGCTAGTGTTTATTCTTCGACCAAATGGATATTGGGAGGTACATGACGATTTACATAAAAGGATTACAAAGACCGCAGAGACCGCAATAGTAAATCCATCGCTACTATTTTACGAAAAAATATAAAAATGTTACCTTTATATCTTACAATTATCATCTTCTATATAAATAAAAATGTAAATATTCGTTAATAATTTTTTTTTTCTACTCCACTCTAACTTGAATTAATTATTTAGTTCGTGTAATATATATTTTCGGATATTAACTTCAAATAAATTAAAAAGTAAATGTTCGTTTGTTCAAACTCTTAAATCTCCGAAAGTTCTCCACCGATTATTTTGAAACAACGTGTCATTTCAATACGCGCGTGTTTTTATATAAATATCATACCTGTGACAGGTAAAACTTGCTTTTTTTGAAACTATATATCTTAAAATTCAAACTCTTAAATCTCCGAAAGTTATTCACCGATTGCTTTGAAGTTTTGACAAAACGTTATATTCGAATACGCGCTAACACGCCTGTGACAGGTAAAACATGTTTTTTTTAAACAACACCATCTATTGAACGTAACAGCAACACACGCAATACTAAACATTGCTCTTGCCATACAGCATGCATTGACAGCTGCTGCCACGTAGAATTTTCAATATTTCCGATTGCATTGATCAGTTTATCAAAATAATGCCTCAAGCATAAGTCGTCGTACTCGCGGAGAGGAAGCACTGCGAGGAGAAATTGCAGATTGCAGAACAGATAAAGAATGGCTCAAATACGTGCAGAGGAACCAGCAGCGTGACGTACAGCCAGACATGAGGATGCACGGTTGCGGGCACTGCGATTACATTCTGCAACTTCAGATCTGCTTCATTCTAAACAGAATGAAAGCGACAGGCTGAGGATCGCTAAAATACGTCAACAAGAAATGGCAGATCAGCGTCAAACAAGCAACAATTTTGTTATTTCCAATACAAAGTCCATACATACAACAGATATCCTAGCAACCAAGAGATTTCTTCATTGAAATGTGCTGCAACATTCCGTATACATATTGTCTGTTATTCATATCGCCGACCCCAGGGATCGACCTTTTGTAATTTCCAGTACAAAGTCAATATAACAGTTATCCTAGAAACCATATTCGCATGTCGGTTTTTTGATTTTTGTTAAAGAGATTTCTTCATTGAAACGTGCTGCAACATTCCGTATACATATTGCCTGTTATTCATATCGCCGACCCCAGGGATCGACTTTTTGTAATTTCCAGTACAAAGTCAATATACCAGTTATCCTACAAACCATATTCGCATGTCGGTTTTTTGATTTTTGTTGAAGCGATTTCTTCATTGAAACGTGCTGCAACATTCCGTATACATATTGCCTGTTATTCATATCGCCGACCCCAGGGATCGACCATTGGAAATTTTTTTTACAAAACTAATACAACAGTAGGTATTTCAGAAGCGCTAATCGTATATGAATCTTTAGACTTTTGTTTAACAAATTTTTCGTTGAAACTTGGTGCATCATACATACAAATGTTGCCTGTTATCGACCATTTGGCATTTTTATTTCAAAGCCTATAGGCTTCTTGGCATTTAACCTACCCTAATATTAATCTTTTCTGATTCTTATTTTATAAGCAACTTTTTTGGGATTTGTATGCAACTTTTGTTGCACAAAATATCGCCTGAATGAATGCAATTTTTATAAACACATACATACATATTTTTTGTTATTTGGGAAGAATTTCACTTCGGTATGATTTGTTGGTGTATTTGATGGTCACAAAATTTGATGCTGAGACAAAGTTAAAATGGAGAGATCAAGCTCCCCGAAATGCGCCTTCCACATATAAAGATGTTTGCGATTTTCTTCAGAATCGTTGTTATAGAATGTATAGCAAGTTTGAATTCAATCCCGAAACTTCTTCTAAGCCACCAAATAGGCAAAATCCATCAGCATCCAGCCAAAAACAGTGAGGTGCTACTGCATCCACCACTTCAAAGTTGTACAACTGCGTGTTGTGCAATAAGTCCGGGCATTCAATTCTGAGGTGCTTCAAATTTCTATCAATGTCAGCTGAAGAACGTAAAAAATCTGTTTAAAGGCTTCAACTACATGGCGCAGTGCAATACTAAAGACCTTTGTCGACTATGCCGATCAAAACATATACGATTTTTCATCTACATCTGCAAGAATCAAAAACATCAAATCAAACAATCTCTGTTTAAAGTAGCCAATCTCAGCTCATGTTGCTACTTCTCAAAATGACACTTCGAACGTTATGCAAATTTCAGATGATTGGAGTCTAAATTTATATTTTTAGCTATGGCGCTAGTGGATATCTCGGATAATCACGATTTAAGAGTGACCGTTAGAATACTTTTGGATTCAAGTTCACAACTGAATTTTATGACCAACTCACTTGCAATACGATTAGGGCTTAACACAACTGTGACTCATACGAAGATTAGTGGAATAGGTGGTACGCCTACCTCCTCTTCACGTAGTGCTACCCTTAATATTCACTCTCGTATAAACAATTTTTCGTCAATAATCGAAGCACATGTATTAAAAAAAAATATCGGCTTATCAACCTACAAAGCAAGTTAATGTTTCTTGTTGGCCAATTCCACACAACATCCACCTAACAGATCCCAAATTGTTCAAATCGCGTGCCATTGATCTCTTGTTAGGAGCTGAAATTTACGCGGAATTACAATCCACAGGACAAATTAAACCGGCAGAAAATTTGCCGTCTCTGCAAAATACAAGGTTAGGGTGGATAGTTCTGGGAGCCGCGACAACGTCAAAATATTGTAACATGGTAGCCACAAACGTGGAATCGGATCGACTAGATGAGCTATTAGAAAGAATGTGGGAAAACGACCAATGTGATGTAATCAGCACAAATCCACTTGATAATAACGAGTGCGAGTTACATTTTCGAAATACATTTTCAAGAAACACTACCGGCCACTTCGTGGTAAATCACTAATCTTCGATTCAGCAGTTCGGGCACAGAGACGATTCCTAAATCTTGAACGTAAGTTAGATCAAAATTCCGAATTCAATGAACGGTTGAGTTACAACAAGTTTATGTCCGAGTATGAAAACTTAAATCACATGGAATTGGTGGCCACTGTCGAACAGCCAAATTTTTATTTACCGCATCATTGCGTCATAAAACCAGATTCTACTTCAACAAAATTGCGGGTCGCCTTTGATGGTTCAGCTAAGTCCTCAAATGGTTAGTCGCTTAATGATATTCTAATGACAGGCGCTGTAATCCAGAATGAACTATTCGCCATACTGCTTCGTTTTAGGGCTCATCTATATGCATTTAGTGCAGATAATTGCAAAATGTATAGGCAGATACTGCTTGATCCTGGCGACCAGCAGTATCATTATATCTACTAGCGCTACAATTCTTTAGACGACTTGTGCACGTATAAGCAAAAGACCGTCACGTATGGAACCACCTCAGCCCCGTTTGGCTACTAAATGTTTGTTGCAACTAACAATTAACAACCAAAACGATGATCCTATCGCTAGTTCAGTTATCCAAGACGATATTTACGTGGAAGATCTGTTGTCTGGGCCTAATTCTATAGAAGAAGCCGTTAGACTAAAGTCATCTATTTCTTCCATCTTACAGTCGGCCGGAATGAATTTAAGGAAATGATGTTCCAATCATGAGGAGCTTCTGTTCGACACTCTTCCGGAAGATCTTGAAATTTTGGTGCCAATTAATAATGATGATTGCGTGAAAACGTTGGGTCTGTACTGGCAGCCTACTCGAGACCATCTCAATATTCAGGTCACTAGGTCCTTAGTACATACCAAGCGAATAAGAAAAAGAATTGTCATTTCACAACTCGCCAGTGTGTTTGATCCAAATGTGGCTCCATTGAAGCAACTCACCTTGCCACGACTTGAGCTTTGCGCCGCACTTCTCTTAGTAAAATTGATGGAAAAGGTAGTCGCTGTTGTTAATTTCACAATTGCTGATTATTTCTACTGGACTGATTCAATGATTACCCTCTGCTGGATTAACTTGTTATCCACTAGGTGGAAAACCTATGTGGCAAATCGAGTATCCGTTATACAATCGCGCTTTAAATAAAAAAACTGGTTACACATCGATTCGAAACTAAATCCCGCTGACTTAGTATCTAGGAGTATGACGCCTAAATCACTGTTGTCATCGGAATTATGGTGGAACGGGCCTCCAATCTTGCTCTCTGCAGACGAAGTGTGGTACGAAAACCATTTCAAATTTGGTCTGGGTATTGTACTTCCAGAGCAACGAGATATGACAGCTGATCCTCTCGGTCGCATCCATTTCAAAAATTCTTTCAGAGCGGTATGCAATTCTATGGCGTATGTGGCGAGATTTATTAACAACTCACGTAATCCTGGTAAAAAAAGAAGCGAAAAACTAACTACAGAAGAAATAGACCAAGGCTTATTGATGAGTCTAATGTCAATTCAATCCTCAACATTTCCAGACATTTACCATGGGCTGCAAAAAAAAGATTACATTATTCGCGATCCATCTTTAAAGTCATTATCCATATTCTTAGATGACAACAAGTTACTACGAGTAGGCGGCCGTTTGAATTTTTCATCGTTGTCATACGCATTACGACACGCAATTTTATTGCCAAAAGATCATTTTTTTTCATATACAATAATGAAATATATCCATATTAAGCACTTACACGTTGGCCAATAAAGACTTCTAGAAGCGATGCGCCAAACCTATTGGCCAGTCAACGGGAAACAATTATCAAAAACGGTGTGCCGAGAATGTGTATTGTGTACTCGAGCGAGACTAAGATTGTTGCTTCAGAAGATGGCGGATCTACCTGCAGATCGGGTAAATGTTTTACCACCAATTTACAACGTCGGAGTTGATTACGCAGGTCCCCTATTTGTTCATCACCACGTACGTGGCAAGGCGCCAACGAAAACTTATTTGGCAGTTTTTGTATGCTTGGCAACTAAGGCAGTTCATCTAGAACTTGTCTCAGACTTGTCCTCTGTTGCATTTTTGGGAACGATTCGACGATTTATTGCCACCAGAGGATTATGCAAAACTATTTACTCCGATAACGGAACTAACTTTGTCGGTGCCAATTCCAAACTGCACAAACTTTACAATCTATTGCAAACCAGTAAGACAAAATCCCAAATAATTTGGAAATTCGCACCACCACACTCACCTTATTTCAGTGGGTTAAATGAAGCAGGCGTTAAATCTGCGAAATACTACATTAGACGGATGATGGAGAACGTAAACCTGTGCTACGAAGAACTTAACACCCTCATAAAGCAAGTCGAAAGCTGTACTTAACTCCCGACCTATCACTTCAATTCCTACGGACGATGAGATCGAGATCCTAACTCCGGGGCATTTCCTCATCGGTCGACCACTGACGGCAATACCAGAAATGGCCATATCAACTACCGATACGCTCAGCTATGCAAAAAGATGGCAACTGGTAAATCAACTATACAAACAATTTTGGGACAGATGGTCGAAGGAATATTTGCAGCAATTACAACATCGTTACCGCTGGCAAAAGAAAACTATAAATCTACCTGTCAGTACCATCGTTATCATCAAGGATTAAAATCTAACGCGTTTGAAATGGAAGCTCGGCAGAATAGTCGAACAACACCTGGGAATTGATGGGCTTGTTCGAGTCGTATCAATCAAAACGGAATCCGGAGTTTTAAAGAGGGCAATCAGTAGGTTTTGCCCATTACCAGTAAACATTGGCCATTCGAATGCTCAAGTAGGAGGAAGTATGTTAACGACGCTACTATAAATCTAAATACCAACATGTAAAAAACAAAAAATCATTTTTGTTTGGTTCAGTTCATTTTGATTCGCAGTAGAGCGAAATTCTATTTTTTCTTAAAATAAAAACTTTTATAGAAACAAATTATTGTTAAATAAATTAAATATCATTAATTAAATAATAACAATAAAAAGTTTGTGTTCTTATGCTTTTTAAAACAAAAAAAACAACAAAGTATGAAGCGGACGGAAAAAGCTCCATTCGCCAATTAACAACGCCCATATTAAAATCTCAAATATTAATTGGTTAAGTATTAATTTGCATTAGTACCAAAAAGCGTTAAGCCTGCATATTCTTCTAACACCATTCAAATTTCATAAACACAATTCATATATTCACCCGAGTAACGTATATAATTTATCATATTCCTCCCGATTTTATTTGACAACAATTATAACGATAAATTTAGAGCTTTTTGTTCGCTTTAAATGAACTCAATTTTCTTTAAAAACAAACAAACAAAAATAATAATAAATTTTATATTCACTGAATAATAAATCTCATAAATAATAGGAATGCATTTTCATATTTTTCCAATTTTATTCAAGGGAAAAAATTCTAATTTTTGTTTTTTTTTCCTCATCCCAACAAAGCAAAACTATAGTTTGAAAGCTCGTGCTTAATATATTTTTTTAACTTCAGAAACAAGTGGAAATCCATTGGTATAGTTTTTTCTTTTTTTTGGGTAAACTGAGTCAGATGGAAATTAATAAGAAAAACAATTTTATTGTTTTTCTACTTTTTTTTTGTTTTTTTTTTTTTTTTTTGGAAAACTATGAACACATTCAGAATTGGAAATTGTTTAGACGGGGAAAATATGTCTGAAGAATATGAAATAAAAATAACAGAATGCATACACAATAAAAAAAGCTTTGGTCTCAGGGAATATGTTTTGTATATGTATACTTGATTATAATTTTCTCGTTTTTCCAGAAACAAAAAACCTCTTTTTCATGCACTTTTTTATTTCTTTTGTCTTTCCGCACGATATAATTTGATTCTAATTGCATAGACGATTGTTTTTTTATTGTTACGCTGATTTTGGGTTCATAAAAAAAATCGTACATCTCATCCCCCACAAATTTTCTCGAAATTTTATTTTCTCATTAGAAAAATTTTTGTTTTTGTTTTAATTTCAATTTTGATACTAGCGTTTCAGTGTGTAATACATTTTTTTTCTGGCTGTCTCAAAAGGATGAAAAATTAATGGTGAACTTAAAGCACAAACGTAATATATCCAGATGAATTATTGGGAGGGAAGGTTTGGTCGAATACAGTGGCTCCATTTTTCATATTAGTTTATTTTTGGTGAACCCAATATATTCCCAATATGAACCCAATATATTTTAAAAACATTTTCAACAGAAATAAAATACATAGGTACACATAACCAAATTACAAAAAAAAACAAATTAAAGTATAGTATGGGTTTGTACGTAGTAGCATTCCATGTTTATTCTTTTCAAATTTCAATAAATTTCAGTAAAGGAAAATTTTTACTAGCGAATGGTTTTCACATTTGTTTGTGTTGCCAATTTCATAAGTATATGTGTTTTCCATTTTATTGATCGTCAGTTTAAATATTCGTTCCACAATGAATCGCATTAAAAGTGGTATAAAATGTGCAGTTGGAAACTGCTGTTTATCTAGACGGCAAAATGTTCGTTTGTTCAAATTGCAGGCCCACCACAAGAAATGTAATGATTGGGTACTAAATCGTAGGTTAAAAGATTACACAATTAAAAATATTGTGATTTGTGAAAAACATTTCGAACAAAAGTATTTCACTAAAAGAGGTTTATCAAAATGTGCTGTTGCTACACTAAATGTATTTCAAAATGAAAAAAATGATTCCGAAGTGATATTTCGATGGTGACCATTTTGTCAATGGAAGGTTTGTCGGAAATTGAAGACAATTCAATTGCAACTGAAGTTATAACAAGTACAGATAATTAACGTCAGTTCCAAGCAACCTCAGAAAATATGAGTGAAACCTCTTTGGTAGAATCGCAAGATAACATTTGTAGTATGACTTTAGAAGACTGTAACGATCCTTTGGCAAGCTTGCCAGGAGAGCGAGGGGCCACCAAAAACGTGAAGTTCTTGATTGCGTGATTTACTCTAGATCGTCATCAGAAATTAGTAAAGTATCCAGAGGCTTCCACGGCGGACTGTATAAGCTCGGCTAATGCTCAGTGGATGGGGGGGTTTTGAAGGAAGCTTGGATAAATCTGGAATTTCCGCCGAGCAAAAAAAAAAAAAAAAAAAAAAAACTAATTGATACAGCACAGTAACTCATACTCACCAAGCACTCAACTACCTACCATGGTCACATCTTCAGCTTACAAACGTCCTAATTCATTATCACGATAGTCACATAGCAGAACAATTAATAATTAAATTCATAAAAGAATTGAACTTTTTTAACATCAACGTTTAATGTAAAGGAAATGATTGGGTATAATGTTTCTTCATATACATTAATAAATTGCTTAAAACTATTTATGGCCCTACAGTGCACTAAGAAAATATTCTTAACTACCCACCACCAAACTAGTCTAATATAAATGTAAAAAAAAAAAAATAAAAAAAATAATAATAATAAATTTAGAAAAATTATAAATAAATGAAATTATTAAGAATTTAGAAAATTAATAAAAACAAATATTCTTAGCTTAATTATTTGGTGTGTCTGTAGCATTAGCGTTGTATACGAAATTTATGATGAATGAAAATGATGAAATGTTGATGATGATGGTATTATAATATCTCAGCTGATATTTTATGAATGGATACATCCAGTTCGTATTTCAGTATGACTTGATTATAATAAAAACAGTTCCACACAAAAACACGGTCATTGGTATATTACGGACTCTAAATTTTGTACCACTATATGATTCGGCTTTAATTATTTTTTTTTTTTTTTTTTTTTTATGAGTCACTTTTGATTAAAACTTGAACTTTTAATTAATAATTTTATGTCTATTTATTATTCTAGTTAATATTTAATTTATGTTAATTTATTTTCGGTATCAGAACTAACAATTAATCACCCAGTAATTTTTCATCGGTTTCTTATGAATCACACTATAATTGCACAATTTGTCCATATATCGTTCATAGCATATTGATTTATTTCTTTTAACTCCCGTAACTTTATTATTAATTCAATTAGATTTATTATTTAAATAGATTCAATGCTCAATGAATCATTTCGCAAGATCGTGGTACACTTTTTATTTATCTCATTTATTTATTATTATTATTACATTTTTCTTTTTTTTTTTTTTTTTTTTAATCCAACTGTTTCATCATAATGTTATCACAGAGTCTTCTACCACGCTGATTTTGACCTTAACGTCAGTTTACCACGTAGTTGGGTTTTTTTCGGTATAGCTACGCACAGTAGCATTAAACGTTTTTACCATATATTTTTTTTTTTTTCTTATTTATTTATTTATTGCATAATATATGAATTTGATTTTAAATTTTAACAAAACTTTCAAGGAAACTTTTAAATATATATTTTTTTTTTTTTCAAAACTTAATCTAAAATATTTTTATTTGAAGACACATTATTTATCATTTATTTATTGAACCGTCCTCTTCAAAATCAGTTAACCAAAAAAAAAAACTCCCGATCAATTTTTTTTTTACCAATTTGATTTGTTATCATCTAGTACCGAATTTTTTTTGTTTTAATTATTGGTATTGTCGTGTCGAGCCAAACTCAGGGGTGGCCACCTTGAACTTCATTGTAGCGAGCTAATCGTTACAAGACATACATATGTATCTACAATAACCGGCGATGCATATTGAAAGCGACATTGAACCGTCACCATGTAAAACGTGCCTACGAAATATTCAAAATGAGAACGATTATCGATTTAACTATAATAACTTATTAAAAAAGGTTCAATCAAAAGATCGTGAAATTCAAGAGCTAAAAAGAAAATTTAGACCAACCCAAGTGTCTGTCCAAAAATCCAAACCAAACATTAACGACGACATAAATAAATTATTAATTGACGAAAATGCAAAGAATTTTTGTAAGATGTTGACAAGTAGTCGATTCAAAAATCAAAAATGGCTGAAAGAGCAAAAAATAATTGCACAGAACATATTGTATCGATCGTCAAGCTCATACAAATACTCAAGAGGCAACCTGTTAAATATTTCAGTCCCGGCTTCAACAACAATGCACTTACTCGTATGAAAATAAAAGAAAAGCTTAGCGTTATGAGTAGCGGTTCAAAACAAGCTGTATTAACAAACAATCTTATTTATAATATTTATTCAGATCAACTTGTTGGTAAATTAATATGCTGTTTTATGATAAGAGGCTTATCAACGAATTGGAAATATGTATTAAGTTATTATGTTTCCCAAAATAGTATTTCCGCTGAGAGGTTATTTTTTACTTCTTACAGAAAATTTGAGCATATGTTGTGAATTGGGAGTAAAAATAAAAGGCGTGGTCCTGTGATCAAGAGTCAAATAACAGAAAATGTTTGAATTTGTTTGGTATGTCTATTGAAAGACCTCATTTTTTGTATAATGATGGTGAAGTAGCATGTATATATGACCTACCCCATTTAATAAAGTCAGTCAGGAACACATTAATGAAATCTGATATAAAAACCCCTGACGGTTTGGTAAGTTGGAATAAAATACTAAAACTCTAAACACATTTATCCAAACAATTTTGAGAAAATGAGAGTGAAACTAGCCACACAGATTTTTAGTAGAAGTGTTGTGGCAGGTATTAAAACAGCGGTTCAATAGAATAAAATATCTCCTCATAACAAAAATGGTGCATGTTCGACATATCAGTTTATTGAAAAAATTGATAAACTCTTTGATTGCCTCAACTCGAAAACAAAATATGAAAAAAATCCACTTAGATGTGCCCGAATTCATGGTAAATTATATTTCAAATACTGCGTTAGTAAACAAAACAACAGTTTATTGTTTTAAGGGTTTAATTCGGAGCATACGAGCCATTCAAACAGTTTCTAAAAATATATTGTCGAAAATATTAGAATTGAGTACATTTTAACGTCAAGATACAATCAAGATCCAGTCGAAAATTTATTTGCCCAAATCAGAGCCGCTAACGGAAATAATCGCAACCCGTCCGTTCATGAATTTAATCATAATATTGCAAAAATTACAACAGATAAAATTTTATTACCAATTTCAAATATATCAAATTGCGAAAATGACACAGACGAACTGCTCTTGAAACGATGGAAAATCTACCATCTGAATCAAATGAAGAAGACAATATAAATTCTATTGAAATTATCAGATATATCCGAAAAGTTTTTTAATCCTGATGTACCTTTACAATTAATTTGTGGGCTACGTAGCAAGCAAAATTTTGAGAAAAATTAAATGTTCTTGTTGCGAAAACATCTTTATCAAAACTGATGAAATTTTGGAGGCTCCATCGGAATATTTGATCAGTAACAAAAAATTATGGTGATGAAAATAACTTCTGCAAACTTAAGGGACCGGCTGATTATTACTTCAAAATTTCCAAAGAACAAATTTATTTATTTTCCAGAATGTTTTCAGAACGCGCAAAAATTAAAAATTTGAAGAAGAATATTGTCCAACTTTGTATGCGGTTAATACCAGCATTACCTGCAAAGATATGTATGTCGAACAAAATCGATGTCGTTAGCATATAATAAGGCAGCTTTAAATTTTCATGGTTAGCTGAAAAACACAAACAAAAAAATTATAAAAACGTGCGAAATCCGAATTGGTGGATACTACTGCAAGGCAAATAAGTGTAATAAAATTAGTTCTCGAACTTCAGTTTCTTGGAATAAGTATACACTGTATAGAAAAATTGTTCGTACAGCCCTCGGTTAGAGAAACATTGATAAAAAAACAATTACAAACCAAACAAAAAATTCAGTTTTTATTTTTTTAAGACTCAAATTACATTTAAGAACCTGAAAATAATAATAATCATGATATAAATTAATTCACTTTCACGTTTGAAATGATTTACAATTTAAAACGTATAAAACGATGTCAAATAATTGTCCGTACACACAAAGAAGTTGAGGGAATTTGATAAAAAAGGTTAGGTGTAATATGTGGTGTTGTAACCTATTCAAGCAATGACACTTCCGAGTTATTTCTTGGGGTATTTTTGGCCCATTCCTCCACAATGATCCATTTTAATTGTTGCTTACCGCTAGAGCTGCTGGCTCGAGCTAGCTCGAGCCGAAAAGATCGACCTTTTGGGGAAAATTGCAGAGTTAAAAGCTCGATATTTTTGCTTAAAATACTCGATCTTTTTATTTTCGACGAACTTTGAAAAAGTACGTCTTTGAATTCGAAAAGTGTGACCGTGTGTAGCATGTCTTTTTTTCGAATTTCGGAAATTTGATTTTAGATTCGGATTTCTTGTACCCAAGTTACTATTAGAAAGAAGGGTTGGGTACAGTTGCCCGTATCACATAATACCCTTTATAAAATCCCAAAAACATAATCCCGTATTACAAAATCCTTTATTTCAATATCCCGTATTTCAAAATACTGTATTACAAAATCTCATATTACAAAATCCCGTATTTCAAAATCCCGTATTTCACAATCCCGTTTTATATCATCTTACAAAGGCTTAGGTTAGATTCAAAATCGCGCAATTTTTAATCTAACCTAAGCCTTTGTATGATGATATAAAACGGAATTGTGAATCCCCACAAAGATTGAAAATACATAAGTACTGTATCAAACAATCAAACATAATGAATGTGAGTAATCCATCGTAGTTAGCCTTGTATCACAAATTGTATAATTGTAACTGCAATATAATATATGCACTTGTTTCGTACATTTGTTAATTAATGCACATGCATTATCATTATTAGTATTATCTAACATTCTAAAGGAATATTTTAAAATAAAATAATTTAAAATATGTACAAGGCACCTAGCAAACTTTCATATCAAGGTAAGTACTAGTTTAATAACTTAAAAAGCTCGTTGTTTATTTATGTTTATACATTCAGTATTATGTTTCAATTTTAATTAGTGTTTCTGAGGATATTCCGACTAAACAATTGAATATTTCAATTGTTAAGTCCAATAAAGAGAAAGATAAATTGATCATCGATGGATATTCGTATTTATTGGACCGAAAAACATAAGACACATACAATTGGCTTGTTCTCAACGCAAAGATTTGCTCTGCAAAGGTAGGGTAATTACTAAAATAGAAGACACACTACATATTGTCGTTAAAGGTCCTTGTACTCACAATCATTCACTATCAGCCCAAGAAAAATCAATAATTACAGCGAATAATATTGTTAAAAAAATGGCACAAAACGACCTACAAATTCCACCTTCGCAAATAATTACTAACAGCATTGTACATACAAATACCGATTGCAGAGTTTTTCTTCCGAGCAAAGCAGCACAAAAAGTAAAAATAACGAGAGTGAGGGCTTCTCATCAAAAAGAACCAAAAAGTCTTCAAGAAATCAAGATTCCAGATCATTTAATTTATTTATAGAAGGCAAATGGTTTAGATTAAGCGAAAAAGAATTTGAAAACGAACAAATAATTTTAATGGAAACACGTTCCAATCTAAAACTATTAGAGGAATCGAAATGCTTGTTGATGGATGGGACATTCTATGTGGTTCCATTCATTTTCAAGCAATTGCTCACGATTCACGGAGCTGTAAAGGGTGAAATTATACCACTTTTGTTTTGTCTAATGACGAAAAAATCAAAAAAAGTTTACAATCAACTGTTTTTGGAGCTGTGTCGTGTTGCTTGTGATTGGGGAATAAATCTAAATCCTTTTCACATAATAACAGATTTTCAAAAAACAATCACAATAATGGCAAAAGAATATTTAGTTCGGCTTTGTTCAGCGGATGTTTGTTTCATTTTGGACAAATTATCTGGCGACAAGTGCAAGCAAATGGATTTGTAAAGAAATAAGGTAATTCGTGCAGTTCTAGTCATGAAATTAAAATGTTAAAAAGTTTGGCATTTGTGCCAGCAGCCCAAATTGAAGACTACTTCAACGCACTGCATAGAAGTTTTAATGATCCCGATTTAAAAATTATTAGTAATTGGTTTAAAAAAAATTATGTCGTTGGCCCTAATAGCACAAACCCTCAATACTCCCCTCGCTTTTGAACAGTTGCTAATGCCATTGAAAATAATTTACCGAAAACTCAAAATAATGTGGAGGCTTAGCATCGCCGTAAAGGAATTAGAAACGAGGAAAAACCCAAACTTTTCGTAGTAAAATACACAAAACATATAGGAAATTACTGTTTTTCCTAAGACAAATTTTTAAATGAAAAGGTTACAAATTCTTAATTATGATTTCTGAAATACTTTCATAAATATTTGAGTTTCAATATATATGAATATCGCTTAAGTAAATCGTTTTCATTTTCTTGTAATAATTGATTTATTTAAACCAAAATATTAAAAAAAATTCATAACACCAGCATTCTGGTCAAATTGAAATAAAAGCTTACTACGATTCGTTTGGTCATTTAAGTCAATACACATTACATAGATGGCAGTGATGGTCGTAATAATTTGGAAAAATCGTAGCAAAAATTACCATCTGGGGAAATTTCCAGCTCAAAAATTGTAGGAAAAGCAAAACAAATTCACAAAATATAGGGCGTGTCATAATTTGGCGATTAAATAATTTTTTTTTCGTATTTTTCTGTGACCATTTTAGACATCTTACGTACACTAGTAAAACTAAAGATAAATTTAGCAAGTATTATTTTAATTTGTCAGAGCCAACTTTAATGTCTTTTTCAAAATGAAAGTTCGAACAAATATATTTTAGAAATAATTTAATTTTAATATTTCTGCAATTAATATTTACTTAATACCAATATGGCCTTCTTGTATATTGTTCTTAAAGATATGTAGAACACTTTTATACAAACATTTTATTTTATTTTTGCTTTTTTCATTGAAAAACTTGAAGCTAAAAAATACCATTTTTACTATGGATTCCTATGGAAATCAGTGAAAAGTTATACCACTAAAAAAGCTTCTAAAAATACGTCATTAAGATTATGGCTCTATACTCTAGAAGGCTCTGATATATTACGTCTGTGCTTAAAGTGTTCAACATCATACAATATAGACTCTGGCAAATCCAAATATTTAAAATTACGATACCAGTATTTTTGTACTCAAAGTTCATATTTGGCATTGTCTGCTGCATTATTGGCTCAGATCATTAAAAATGCCCGTCTTAAACCATATACCACTAAAAAAAAAATTGAAAGTAACCACAAACTTTTATTTCATCGCACACAACATTTTGTGCAATCAACTCTGTTGCAACAGCCAAAGCACACAAAACTAACTTTAGACTTTAAATTTAATTAAAATACAAAAAAAGTGTATATAAATATTCTGCAGCATCTTTTCTGATGAATAAAAAAATTTTGTAATATGCATTTAAATTCATTCAATTAAATTGTATATCTAAGAGGATGTATATACTTGTAAGATGAAAGAAAAATATTCAAGTCGCAATATCAACGAACACAACAAAAAGTGCTTCGTATATTTTCTTTTATTTTTTAATTAAAAAGTCCTAAAATTCTGTTAGCAGTAAAATTTTACTTTTTTTTTTTTTTTCATAAAAATCATCGTTTTTATTCCATTTACCAACCAACACAAAAATTATTTAGTTGAACCATAAATACATCCTAGAGTGGAGTTACGAACAATGTTACATAAATTAGCTTTATTTAACTATCATCAAACTTATGAAATGAAGTTACATAGTATAAAGCCAGTATATAATGTATAAAGGATACGTAAAAAGTGTTAAAGAGGAACAAATTTTTTGAAAGCTTTTTACCACAATTTAATGTTTTTGTTGTTAAATATATTATATAAAAATTGTATTATAGGACAGAGCTTTCCTTGTTGCTAGACAACACACCCAGAACATGCAACAGAAAATATTTTATTTAGTTTTTTACTTTGTAACATTATTTCAAGTACATATATATAGAGAGAAACTGGAGATAGTCAGAGTATAGTAATAATATTTAATTTAGTTTTTTTTATGTGTACAAAATCATTCTTTAACAACATAATATATAATGTTGCTGGCGAGAAGTTAATTTAATTTTTTTTTTTCATATTTCATAAAAAAAAATAAAATAATGTTTTTCACTTACCGACCACTATCATATCGCCATGATCTGAAACAGTTTGGAATGATGGTGCTTCTGCCGATACCTCACAGCGATATCGACCAGATGATGATATATTTACTGATTGTAGAATAACTGTTTTGTCTGTTGAATTATAGATCTGAAATGAAGATAGAAAAATAGGGATATATTCAAAACATTTAATTGATCCCAAATGGTGCACCATTTATAAAAAAAAAAAAATTGCTAAATATTTATTTTTTCTTGTTTGTACACAACATAAAAATTCCAATAGTAAATTGCAAATCCTTTAAATAGCCACTTATTCAAAGCAGATTACACTAATTCTCCCTATTTTCCTATGTTCAAATTTGAATATAGCTATTTGAACACACAACCAAAAAAAAAAAAAAAAACTTGAAAATCGTAAAAAAATTCCACCAAAATAAATACCAGTACATACAACATATAATTTTCCGTTATATAGTTTTATCCAATACTTGGGTGTGTGTAGTATATTCCTTTAAATCTACAGTATGTGGTGTCGTTTTTTTTTTATTGGTATATGTAGAAGGGCAAATTTTCTTAAGACAAAATAATAAATATTTTATGTTTTTTTTTCATGCGGGGGAGCACAGAACAAAATAACAACAACAACAACATAAAAAAGGATAAGAAAATAAAAAAATAAACAAGCGAAGGAAAATTCCAATTCTATACAGTATGAAAATAAAAATTTCCGACTTCAACATCGGATAATTGAAATAGAAAATCATTTCCGTTTTGTAAATCGCATTTTTTGTGGAAAACATACAGAGGGCCACGCATATTATAGTAAAAAAAAAAAAAAAAAAATATTTGTAGGGAAATTTATTCTGTGAAAAATGACAATTTTTTATTTTTTTTTTTCTGGAAGTATTTTTGTTTTCAAACTAATTAAAGCTGTTAAAAAAGTTTAAGATCCGGAAAATCCTTTTTTCTTTTCTATGCAAAAATATATAATTTAAATTTTTTTTTTTTTTTTTTTGGGTGATTAAAATGTAATCTGAAAATTGTATTTCTTGGAATACGACGTATGCGAGACAAGGGGGGGTATACACAAAGTATAAATTCTTTAATTTCGTTTGGTATACCATATATGAATTAGCATAATTGAGTTTAGAGAATGTGTTACGTTTTCTATTTAAAGGAATTTTGATTTTGTGATTTGGATTAGTAGTTAGGTGTTATCCAATTATATGAAACTAAAGGCGATGTGTTAATTTTACCTTAATCTAAATCTAAGAAGGAGGATGATTTAAGGTACTTTGTCTAATTGACCTACAATTTTTAGTTTCTTGATTTTATACGACTACTAATTAAGAAGGCAAAGAAACCGGTACAAATAATTGTTTATTGTTCAAGAAAAGAAACCGAAAGAAACAATTCAATTTATTAGCAACGAATTTATTTATGTCACACAAAAATTATTACAACACAATTAACTAACAATAATTCACAAAAAAATTCATTCATTTTTATATACACAAACCAAACTTCTAGAAGTTTTACGACTTTTCCAGTAAGAATAGTCTAGAAACATTTAGAACAGTTTTGTTATGGAAAATGCAATTTCAGTACAGTAAAGATTGAGCTATTAATTTAACTTATTCTATCACACCCTAGGTGTCACCGTAACAATGTTGTTGCGTTTTTGTCTTTTCAATTAAGGTTCATATCACTGGATTGTGAATAATACAAAATCAATTGAATTTATCAGCAACGAATTTATTAATTTAACACAAGAATTATTACAACACAATTTTTTAACAATAATTCACAAAACGACTTTATATAAATTATTCTCAAATTTTACTGATCAGTTTTATTTTTTTTATCGCACTACAACACCTTTTAAATAACTTTTTAATTCACAATTAATATTAATTTCTACAATACAAAACACCAATAGTTTTCACTTACTTAAAAATAAAAAAATAAAAAATTTTTATTTTTGAATTTATTTATTTTTATTCATTTAAAATTACGACTAGTTTCGATCTTGTAAAGATCAAAAAAAAAAAAAGTAAAAAAAAAAGAAGAAAAAAGGCGCCTCCTCCAGGACAAACCCACAAATTCAATTAAAATAAAAAGTGTTGCGCTTGTTATCGTTATTTTTAAAAGGTTATTTTAAATAAGAGGGAGTTAATTTTTGCATCATCTGTGTTCATGAGATTGGCGGTGTTAGCGATGTGGTATGACACGTAAGCATCTAGTTTCCATTTTTGATGTGCTGTTTTTATTATTTTTAAAATAGTGGTATCTATTTTGTGGTTATGATGGAACATATGATATGCAACACTAGATTTATTACAGTTGGCTTTTTCATGTTCTTAAAGCCTGGTGCTTTGATCTCTCGATGTCTGGCCGATGTAGGTGTCCTGGCAATTAGAACATTGTATTTGGTAAATTCCAGACCGTAAATCTTGTGTTACCTTATGTTTAAAGTTGTTTAAATCCTTTTTGATGGTTGTTGATGGAATTGTGACAAGTTCTGTGTTGTGTTTGTGGAAGACGCGCTGCAGTTTATTGGTAATTTCAGGAAATTATGGAACGCTGACTCTAGTAGTATTCACCTTTTCCATGGCTGGTTGTAATGTGGTGAGTGATGATTTAATGTGCTAACCTCCTCATCAAATTCCTACTGCTCCATAGGTATATTAAATAATCTATGCGCCACAGAATGATATCATATGTTCCACCATAATTACAAAATAGATACCACTATTTCAAAAATAATAAAAACAGCACATCAAAAATGGAAACTAGATGTATACTTGTCATACTACATCGCTAACACCGCAAATCTCATGAACACAGATAATGCAAAAATTACCTCCCCTTTATTTAAAATAACCTTTTAAAAATAACGATAACAAGCGAAACACTTTTTTTTCATTAAATTTGTGGGTTTATCCGTCTCCTTTTTCTTCTTTTTTTTTCGATTTTTACAAGATCGAAACTAGTCGTAATTTTAAATGAATAAAAATAAATAAATTCAGAAATAAATTTTTTTTTTATTTTTTTTATTTTTAAGTAAGTGAAAACTATTAGTGTTTTGTAATTGTACAAAATAATATTAATTGTAAAAAGCGAGCAAACGGCGCAGTGGTTAAAGCTGCGGCGTTTGGATCGGGAGGTACCGGGTTCGCATCCCGATAGGGGAGGGATGCAAAAGGGATTTTGCATCATCTGATTACGATCGGTGATGACGATGAACACAACTATGATCCCCTGTTGAGAGTGCAGAATCCATGGGCCGACCCACCTTTCATGTCAGCACTATAGGTTGGCATGCAATGTGCAGGTGGTTTATACAAAGCGGGTCTATAGCCGTACGTCCTCGATTTGGCTAATACTGCGTAAAGTAGGACGGTAAAATAAACTGCGAAAGAGTTGGGAGTGCCTTGAGCCCCAGAAAAGATTGCATAGTTTAAAAAAAAAATAAAAAAAAAAATAAAAATAAAAAAAATTGTAAAAAGATCATTTACGTCACTCCGTATGAAAAAAAATATTTTTTTTTTAAATTTTGAACACTTTTCAATTTCTTTCTAATCTTCAAACTGTCGCTTACCAAATACAACAAATTCACATCTTTACACTATCGCGTTCCAAATTCTAATAATCTGATTTGATTTCGTTCGCCTTTTTATATACACAAACCAACTTCTAGAAAGTTCATAACTTTTCCAGTACTAATAGTGTAGAAACATTTAGAAATGTTTTATAATGGAAAATTCCGTTTTAGTACAGTAAAACATTAAGCTATTCATTTAACTTATTCTATCACACCCTAGGTGTCACCGTCACATTACGTTTTTGCCTTGTCAATCAATGTTCGTATCACTGGATTGTGAATAAAACAAAATCAATTCAATTTATCACCAACGAATTTATTTATTGAAAAATAACAATTTATTCAACACAGTTAATTAACGATAATTCACAAAATAACTTTAAATAAATAATTCTCAAATTTTACTGTACACTTATAATTTTTATTTCCACTAAAACACTTTTTAAATCACTTTTAATTCCTTTTTAATCTTCACACTGTCGCTTACCAAATACTACTAATAATCTTACAAGTTTACACTATCGCGTTCCAAATTCTAATAATCCAATTTGATCTTGTTCGCCTTTTTATATATACAAACCAAACTTCTAGAATGTTCATGACTTTTCCAGTTAGAATAGCGTAGAAACATTTAGAACAATTTTATCATGGAAAATTCCATTTAGGAACAGTAAAACATTGAGCTATTATTTTAACTTATTCTATCTCACCCTATATGTCACCGTCACAATATTGTTACGGTGACACCTAGTGTAAAATAGAATAAGTTAATCGTGAATTTTCCGTGATAAAATTGTTATACACTATTCTAACTAGAAAAATCATGAGCTTTCTACAAGTTTGGTTTGTGTATATAAAAAGGCGAACGAAGTCGAATTGGATTAGTAGTATTTGGTAAGCGATATTGTGAAGATTAAAAAGGAATTAAAAAGGAATTAAAAAGTGATTTAAAAAGTGTTTTAGTGGAAATAAAAATTATAAGTGTACAGTTAAATTTAACAATAATTTATTTAAAGTTATTTTGTGAATTATCGTTAATTAACTAAATATGTTCTGTGATGTTTAAATCTGGTGAATATGGTGGCCACAACAATAAATCAACATTCTGGCTAGCAATCAAGGCTGTGGTGGTCCTGGCACTATGTATTGGAGCACTATCCTGTTGGAAACTCCAACGCATTTCACCAAATAACTATTGGATTTCAGGAAAAACCCCTTTTAAAATATTTTAATAGGAAATTGCATTTATTTTGGTACTTGGAAAAGCTAAATCAAATGCTCCGTAGTACGGAATAGCTCCCCAGACCATTACCCACCCACCTTTTCTGCTGTGGCGCTTACTGAGAAAAACTTCTTTTCTTACATCATGAAAATAGTAGCGAGTATTATAGAGACTTTGGTCCCATAATTTAAAAATCAATCCATTAAAATGTAATTTTCTAAAAAAAGAAGTTACATATTTATGCCGTCGCATTACTGATGAAGGTGTAAAACCGGATCCTGAGAAATATGAAGTAATGAAAAGATATACTCGCCCAACCGATGCAGATGATATACGTAAATTTGTTGCATTTAGCAATTACTACAGAAAATTCATTCGTGATTTTACATTAATAGCAAAACCTTTAAATCCATTGTTATAAAAAAAGTACAAAATTCATTTGGACACATGCGTGAGAACAATCCTTCGATCTTCTGAAAACAATACTAATGAATCCACTAATTCTCCAATATCCTAATTTTGACAAGGAATTTGTCTTGACAACTAAAACATCAAATTTTACACAAGGAGCGATTTTATCTGAAGGAGATGTTGAAAAAGATCTACCGATTCCATTTGCAAGTAGATCAATGGACAAACTCTAATTAAATAAATCGATAATAGAGAAGGAAATCATGGCAATTCAATGGGGCATAAATTATTTCAGGCCTTATCTGTATCGTAACAGTTTTATTGTAATTACTGACCATAAACCGCTAGTAAGCCATTTTACAGATAAAAACCCATCATCAAAAATGAGTAGAATTAGGTTAGGTTTAATGGATTATAATTTTAAAACTTTTTTTAAGCAAAGGAAGACACATCAGCTCTGAAATCGTTAATCCCAACAGAAACAGTAAATGTAGTTACAAGAAATATGAAGAAGAAATTAGAAGAAAATAATATTAGTGTTAAGCAATGGCAATTTAGAATTGAAAGTTTAGATGTCCATTATGAGAATTAAATAAAAATAAATAGGTAAAAAGAAATACAACATAGGCGATATATAACGGTTAAAAAAGTAACTGTATTTGTGAGAAATAATCTAGCTTTGGAAATGGATTCAAAGCTGCAGAAACTAATAAAACACATGCATCAATTAAGAATAAATAAATTAGCGCTCAAAGGTAATGATATTATTTTCAGTTACATTACTATAAATAAAATTAAAGAAAAATTTAATAATCTGCAAATAAATAAGGAAGGGACGAATAGTGAAAATGACTTAAGAATATTAATTTTCAAAGCTCCTAAAATAATAGTTAATCTAGAAGAAATGTTACAAATAATTGAAGAAAATCACACGACCCCAATCGGAGGGCAAACTGGCATAAAAAAAACCACTTGTACAAATTAAACGAAGGTTTGTATGGAAGAAAATGAGCAAAATGGTTAAGAAACTAATAAACAAGTGTGAATTTTCTAAGAAAACTGAAATACCAGGAAGTAGTTTTGAAGTTACATCAGTAGATATAGTAGGAACCCTTAAAATCTCGAATGGATGTAGATGTATCCTTATAATGTGAATTAACGAAATACATTGAAGCAATCCCTATGAGAAATAAAAAAGAAATTACAATTGCAAGAGCAAAAGTAGAAAAATTAATGTAAAAATTTTGTTTTTTCAAAGTTTTGAAATCAAATATAACAACTGAATTTCTCAATGAAATAATGAAAAATATTTGCGATTTATTAAAAATTAATCAAATTAATTCTACTTCGTATTATCATGAGCTATTAGATGTAATAGAGCGAAACCACAGAGTGCTGAATGAATATTTAAATAATTTCACAACAGATTTTAACTGGGAAGAGTGGCTTCCTTATTTTGTATACAGCATACAAAAACACAATATACAGCATTAGAATAAATTTTTGGTAAATTAGCCAACTTATCTCCATTCACAACAGCTGAAATATCAAAACCAATCTAAAACTTTGATAATTATGCAGAGGAATTAAGATTCCTCCCATTGCGAGAAGCACATGAAAAAGCAAAAAATTGACTACATTATTCAAAAATTAATAGAAAAATAGTGTTACGTTTTTGCCTTGTCTAAGGTCGTATCACTGGATTGTGAATGAAACAAAATCAATTTAATTTATCACGAACGGATAAGATTACCACACAATTTTACTGTACACTTTTTAAATACTAATAATCCAATTCGACTCCTTTCTTCTTTTTATATACAGAAACCAAATTTCTAGAAATGTCATGACTTTTCCAGTAAGAATAGTCCAGAAACATTTAGAACAGTTTTGTCATGCAAACTTCCATTTTAGTACAGTAAAACATTGAGCTATTAATTTAACTTATTCTATTACACTCTAGGTGTCACCGTCACACTACCCCTCACCTAAGCCTGTTCGTCCCGAACAGGACCCAAATCGCCTCCTCTGTATAGGGCCAAGCCTGTTTAAAAGCATCACCTTCGATTTACCTCCTTGTCCTTTCCTAGTCCTGTAGGGTGCCGTCCATACAGGTTGCAGTTTCGTCGATAAATCCTCCTTCTTTTGTTGCGAGTTGTGAAGCCACACCAATTGCCTTTCGTGTAATCCTTGGTTATTTGCCCGTATGGTATATCGAGTTTTCATCAAGTAGCCCGATACTCGCACTCCACTTCGCACAACTCGGCCCTTTTTATCCAATATCTGCTTAACCTGGTGTTCATTCGTTTCCTCAACAATTGTTTCAGATTTCGATGGCATCTCCTCGCAATATCTGATTGTTACTCGCCTTACTCTCGCATCCATACCGTTAAATTTAAGTTTCAGTTTGATGTTATTGCTGCTCAATATTCTTCGTCCAAAATCCAACACAAAGCCATTCATCCTCATAAAGTCCGTTACCAAAATGACTTAGTCCACGATATCTGTGACCAGAACTTCGTGTTCGAATAGAGTTCTCCCGATCTTTATTTTCACGAACTTTTTGCCTTTTATCATTGCACTCTTTTCATTTGCCATTCTTAATTTGAACCCATCAGCCAGCTGCACAGCTCCTGCGATTAAGTGTTTCCGGACAATTGTGTGGGTTGCTCCAGTATCCAGCGCAATGATACTGATTGATTGTTACGCTGCTTCCGCCTCGTGCTACACTCGTAACAGGGATGAATCTTATGGGGCAACCAGACGGTAAAACCTGCTTCGGTTCCTTCAAACTGACTTCTAACCTTCCCACTTTACCGACTCTTGCCATCCTTCATCCGATAAATGCTCTCCTCTTAATGCTTTTTCCACATAAGTTGGTGATCTGTGCCGTTTTTCTCTTGCTTCCAAACAATCTCGCGAGATGTGACCAATCCTGCCACATACCCAACATCTTAGCTCGCTGTTTCTAGACTTTTGTCCCGACCGTTCAGCGTTTGCCCGCATAAAAGGTTGCGATCTTCTCTCTCTCTCTGTATTACACTACGACAGTCTATTGAGATGTGACAAAACTTGTCACATTTCCAAAACCTAAGCCTGCCACATCTAAATTTTGGTACTGTCCGCTCGATGTACCCTTTAGCGTCTAAATTCATTTGGCGCCTAAATAATGACCGTCTGGTGAAGTTCCTCACAGCCTCGATCGTTAACGCAAACGCAACGGTTTCCGCGAAGGTCGCTTTAGGTGACAACATCACCGCCTTGCGTGTCTCTGGATCTCGAATGCTCCGTCAATGAATGCGTCAATTTTTAGCCTTTCCATATAATCGGCCGACGTATTGGTATTTGCTAGATGTACTAATCGCTCGATTGCCGATGAAAATTCCAGTTACGATTCTCTTTCCTTTTGGTAGCAGCTTTGAAGTTTCATGCGATAGATTTCTCGCTTGAGGTCACTGCCGTACTATGTTCGTCATTCCATTGATTTTGATTGGCTGCCGTCTCAAGTTTAAATTTGAAAATGACGAAAGATGTTGTTCCGTCGAATGTTGGTGGCTTTAACTTGATTGATTGGACGGTTTGTACCACTTCTGTTGTTGTTCCACTTGCCTTGATATCAGTTAGCTCTTTCTTGAGACGTTGAACCTCTGATTGTAATTTATGTTGCACCTGTTGAATCTCCGTTTGTTTTAGCATAAAACCAATAGCTAAAAATTTACCCCAGTGCTGTCACTAGACAAATGTAATTGGCATTGGAAGATGGTTGATGAACAATGCCTGGTACAAACTGGTATTTTTATGTTTTATCAATCCAGTTAAACAAAGCACATTCATAGTTGGAAAATAAAAAATTAAATTAAATTCTGAAATATTTTTTCCTTGCTTCTGATTTTTATCCTAATCTGCGCTTCAATAAAGTAATTTCAAGCTCTCCCTGCTTGGGAGAGATTTTATTCGGATATTGTCTGAGGTAATTTTAAATCAAAATATTGAATGCGGACGAGAGCTGCTATACTTCTTGTCACGAAAAATAGAAATCAATCAACAATATAAGCCGAAATAATGTGATGATCAGTGTTATAGGGAATTATGCTATATAGTACTTCGTCAACTGACAAATACTTACAATCTATCCCCTGGACTGGTGTCTAGAAAGTTTTCTACCAGTTTACTATATTTAGTAAATGCGAAGCATAAATAAAGGCGTTATTTGTTAAATTATGTATCCTAAGTTTTCTCCCAATGTGTCGATTTCACAACTAATTAGTGAACAATTACAACTATAAAACAATTCATGCAATTGGTTAAGCTTGGCACTACCAATTTCCGAGGTGATAGCTTTAATGGTATTTCTGATAAATATTCTAGGTTTCCCTGTGTAAATTCTAAAATTTTTTGAAAGGTACGAAAGAACTTAGGTATAGAGGAGTTATATGACGTACGCTACAAATCTAAATTAATAGGAATCTCTGAAAAGTTCTCAAAACTTAAAAATTATCGTAGTCTCAAACCCATAAGAATTGAATTTAGCTTCCACAATCCTAATTTGTTAAATTAATTTGAACGAATACTACTAATTACAAAATTAACACTCCTTTGAAAATCATAGAGATTCTGCTACAATATAAACTCGCCTATCGCAATTAATTAAAGTTAAGCCGGAGTTGTAAATTGCGAAATTGGTGCAATAATCAGTTATAAATTTTAACTATAAAATAAATCAAAATTTGCTTAACACACCTACTTAATGGTCGCATCCAGCCCAATGAGAGCTCACTGCGAATCCCACACATTTTAAGTGGTAAAAACTAAATTTAATGTGAAATCCTCCGCTGGATGTACATATTCATGCACTGTATGTACATATGTATATATTGGGTGGCGCAAAAAATTGCGAATGTAAGTTTCAGTAGAAATCACGTCGACAATTCCATTGCTATTTAGATTCATTAAACATTTAAGCTTAGTTTTATTTAGTCATATCCGTATGAACAGATCGGGCACCTTCTTAGCCGCCATCAAAAGATTCTGTGCCGTTCGTTGGTTGGAGCAAAAAAAGAACTTCGCGAATTTAACTCCCATTATTTGAATCAAGCAGCAGAAGACAACATATTAAACTGGTGCACAGGCCAAGCAATACAATGCCATTTCTTACCACCTCCAGCACCTACGTTCGGTGTGTTATGATAGGCAACAGTAGAATGCAAAAAATACCTTCTCCATCTCGTGATAAAAAACTTTATTCTTACTTACGAAGAATCCCTTACCATAACTAAATATGTAGAGGCTCGCCTCAATCTTCGGCTTCTTGGAGATTTTCATGATGATGATTGTTATCTCCTGGCATCCAAATTAAGATTAACCGTTTAATCAGATGGCAGTTGAACCAGTGAAACTTCAAAATGGAAACCTGCATGTCCAAAATATATCTGCTTACAATTATTGATTCTAATGAATAAACGGTGCCAGTATGTTCACACCAGCATTAAAACCAACAATCACCACCAATAATTTGTTATTTTCTTTTTCTTTAATTTTATTAAATTGACAAAGAGGATTTCAGAGTCGATAGTGGGTGGCATCATGGAAAGGGATTGTGTGATCGAATACGAGGTACTATCAAGATAGTGGCATTCAAAACCAGTTTCATGGACGAATACGTTGGTATCATAACCAAGAGGAATAAGAATCATAAAAATGTTCAGAAACTGAATATAAATCCAACTAACTAGTAGGTTCGAGAAATTTGACACAATAAAGGAAACTTACGATTTTCTCAATATAAATTGAAGCTGTCAATATTTTTAAATTTTTCTCCTTATTTTGTAATAAAATACTGTTTATTAATAATTTTTATTTTAAATTTTAACTTAAACATGTTTTGCAAGAAAACGAAACAAGGGGATAGGATAATTTTTTGGTATGATAGTATGTAAATGAGAAAAAGATAAAAAAGAAACATACACATTGGAGAAAATTTAAAAAGAACATTTCGGTGGCCATTTTGAAAAGGAAGAAATAAAACATGGTAATTAGTTACAACCAGCGATGGTGAGGTCGACAATGACATGTCAATTATTCAATTGTCGACGTGTCGACAATTGTCATTGTCGACGTCTCGATTTAAAACAACAAAATGTCATCAATGTCGAATATGTCAACAATGTCAACAATAAATAATTTTTCGATATTCAAATGTTTTCGATATTCAAACGGTTACGACATCAGTCAGACAGTTAGGATTGTTATCTTGTTAAGATTGTTTTCTCATCATATTTGCCGTGTTTTCTCATCATATTTGCCGTGATACAGCGGCATAAATATAAGTTTTGTCCACGACTAACGTATAATACTCATTATACGTTTTTTTCTTCAATTATAATGATATCCATTATTCACTGCTAGTTTATCTAGTAGTCCCTTCTTCCATTATTCACTACTACCAAATAAAAATTTCATTTTTCAAATTTTATCTACTAGTCTCTGGCAGTGACGGAATTTTAGGTACAATTGTACTTTTTTCGATACAATTCATTTGGAAAAGTACAATAGTACATTACAGTGAAATTCAGTACAATCTGAAAAATTTGAATTATTCCTTTTTTATACATCATTTAAACATTAAACAATTTTCCTTAAGCTTGTCTTATTAAATTAAAAAAAAAATTAAAAATTTTATTAACTGAGAATTATAAAAATTACTTACGATACAAAAATTAAACATTAATTTTGAACCAACCAAAGTTTCGACCGCCATTCTCAAGGGTATAATTTAAATAAAAATTTAAATGAAATTTAAATTTTTATTTGATATAGAATGTGAATAAATCAACCAATAAATCAACCAATAGATTTGTGAATGTGTTAACAAGTTTTAGATTAAATAATTATTTAGGAAAACAATTTTTAAAAATTGAAGAAATCCAACAAATTCGAGATGCTCAAAAGGCAAAACGTTTTTTGAATAACCATCCCGATTTGTATGTATTGAAAATTGACAAGAGTATATTTGACAAATAAATTTGGAAAGTTGGTATTTCTTCAATTCAGTCAAAATTAAATGTAATCATTGGGTCTTGGGAACGATAGGGAAAAATTTATAAAAATTTAACTAAATCCATCAAAAATTACCATTTTACGAACGAAAACAAATCAATTGAGTTAAAAAAATTATTGTGAGTGTCTTGTAGTTTAATTAATGAAGAGTTATTTCTAAAGATTAGTGCGATAAGTGGGAACGGTAAAAGGTAGAGGATTGCGGATATTATATCGGTTTTGAGATCCCAAATTTACTTTATCTGCAACATTGGAATCAATCATTCTGTTAATAAGTTTAAACAGTGTTAGCTCGTCCGCTATAATCTTTCTATTATGAAGTGAGGTAATATTAAACCGTGACAGACGCAGCTCATATTCCTCATGTAGATTATTGGTTTTACAATATAGAAACCGTGTAAAATTTGTCTGTACTCTTTCAATATTGTATGAATAAATGTTGTAACAAGGATTCCAAATGGATGTTAAATACTCCAAATTACTACGAACAAGACCATAGTAAATGCTTATAAAAGTTTTTGGAGTACTAAAACTAGAGCCAGCTCTCATTACAAATCTAAGCATCCTGTAAGCATTGTTGATTACTTGATTTATATGAATATTAAATTTAAGTCCATTATAATTCCTAAGTCCCTGACAAATAAACAATATGTGAGGGTATAATCCTGAATTTTGTAACCATTGAATTCCTCTCTACATTTAATTCGTAGTAGACAACATTTCGTAATATTTAGTTCCAAATTATTGAGATGGCCCCAATTTACAATGGTGTTTACGTCAGATTGGAGAGCCACACAATCAAGCATCGTCTGTGAATAACCAAACCTCACTGTTGAAGCCAACAACAATATCATTAATGAAGTACAAAACGAGTAATGACCCAAGAATAGAACACTGTGGTACACCAGATGATGGAATGAATATTTCTGAACAAGATGCTGTTATTAACTTTATCAAAATCTTTCGCAAAATCCGTATAAATTACGTCGACACAATTCAGTAAAATTCAACAAATTCGTTAAAGTTGACCTAGATTTGGAAAAACCGTGCTGCTCAATTGAAATCAAATATTTAGTTTTATCAAATAGAATATTAGAATACAATCTTTTCGAATACTTTGGCGACAATATTCAGCAGGGCAATAGGTCGATAATTAGGTACCAAAGATTTGTCGCCAGATTTAAAAATCGGAGCGACCGTGGCCATTTTCCAAATATCGGGAATTATATATTTACGTATATTAGCATTATTCGCAATACTTGAAAGATGTCGTCCTTAGATGTTGTCTCGTTGTTTCCGAGCGTTGACTCATCTTTGGTAATATTTTTGGTTAAAAAATTTTAGAACAACAATAAAACAAGTAGTAATACAAATTTAGAGTTAAATAATTTTGTAGAAGCGTTAAAATTTGTGATTGATCATACGTAATTTAGTTTTTCGAAAGATGTTTTAGGCAAGTGTTTAGTTTGCCGATGGGTTCGCCGGTTAGTTCGACTGTGCCAATCCTATTGATTCAATACGTGGAAACTGAAGTGTTGAAAGCATTTTCTGTTTGTTCTTTTATGGCTATGTTGATGATATCATTACGGCCTTTCCAAATTCAGAAATTGATACTTTTTTGGCTCGTTACTGCGCGAATTAAAGTTATATGTGAAACTGAAAACCAAGGCATTTAGCCTTTCTAGACACTACAGTATTATACGTAATGATGATGGAAGTTTAACTCTATAGGTTGTATCACAAAAAAAAAATACGGTCGTTTCGGTACCCAGATTATAAAGCTTGGCTTCTATCATCTTTCAAAAATAACACGTTACTCTTGTTAGTTGAAAAAAATTTCATATTAACAGCAGTGACTTTTCATTCTGAAAATTTCAAAATATTAACCGATGTTTTAGTTCAAAACGGTTATCCGAGATGTAATTAATATGTAGTTATTAGAAAGGCTATCGATATAAAAATAGCAATTCAGGAAATCTGTTGGAGAAAATAATCGCAAATTGTTCATTTTGGCTACTTTATATTCTTTTCGAAAAAACAAAAATTGGGATATAGAACTTGTTGGTAGAACATTTCAAAGTTTGGATATAGTTTCATTCACTAAATTAAAAGACAAAATTCCTATTTTTACAATCAAATTTAATATATCATTTTAAATGTTCTTCTGGCAGAATACGTTGCCCAAACGAAACAAAATTAAAAAAAAAGAGTTTGCCAACATTGCATCCACACACAAAATCGAATCTGAAATACATGATAAAGAGCAAAATCAAAGTAAATTAAGTTTTAAGTAAATTAATTTTGGAAAGCTTTCTAATCAAGAAACATAAAAGTTCATCTCAAAGTTTATTAAATGCCAGGAAATTTCCAAATTTTTATTATATGGATTAAATAATTACGGTAATAAATTATAAATGGCTTTTAAATTTTTTGATTTTACATTTTAAATAAATCTCACTTTATGTATAATTGTAGATTACATATTTCAGTTAAACTGAATGTTTATCAATTTTCAAATTCTACCCTAGTTTACGTCAGGGAAACAAACATTCGATATCAAAAAAATTCATTTAAATTGTGTGTATAAATCGTACTCTTGAAAATGGCGGAATTTACCGTCGAGAGCTTATACTATAGCTTATTTATAATCCAGTAACTAATTTAGAAAATATTATGATAAATTATACCGCACGGCAAAATAAATCAAAACAAGAAGCGTTGCGCGATAACCTTATTGAACTAAATCTTCAAATACTCATTTCTTAACGCTATTTGACACCACTTTTGTTAAGCGCTGCTTGTTAGAAATTAATTCTAACAGTTTCTCTAAAAATTGTAAATTTTGAGTTTGAATTAATTATATTTAAACAATCTCTTTTACTAAAACTGGTACTAGCTTATGGTATTACTAAAGTTCACTTAGGCGTTACCTATAATATGCTAGCGTTCCTTGCACAGTGACATTATGATTGGGATAAGAAATATAGAAATTATTTTCAATCATTTAGGGTTCTAGTGTTTCCTTTTTTTAAAAGGTTTTAATGATGGAAATGTGCTTTAATCAATAGTCCATCCTACAATCTGGTGGTTCGTGATAAAACTGTTGATCTAAATTTAGTAGTTTTTTCAAAACCTGCTTTTAGGGTGTGAACGTGAGAATATTGAGCAAGGTTGGTGGCATTAATTCTTTCAATTTATTAAATCTATGGGCCCAGTAATATTCGTAAAAAAGGCAATCAACAATAAGCACATGATTTGCTTACGAAAACCATAATGACGATCAAAATTAAAGTTGTATTTTTCAAGATAGTTTGTCGAGTTAAAGTTTATTATTGTCTCTATAATTTTAGAAAACATTGACACTTAAGCTTTGATTTTATTCCCTTTTTGTGGTACTGGATGAATATTTAAAATATTCCATAGAGAGGGGAAAACTCCTATTAATATCGAAAGATCAAATAGCTTGCTACGAGGTTTTGCTAAGGAAGTAAGGGAGTTCTTGAGGGAAATTGCGGAGACCATCCCAATTTATTAACGTTTATTCCTTTGAGCAGCTTTGAGACAAATGAATCTAGCAGATAAAAATTGATTTAAGAGCAATTCAAAAAAGATTATTTTGCTGGTTAACGGTAGTATCAAAGACTTAGATATACCAAGAAAGTTGTTTTGAACCTGACTAGCAAAAGTTCTCTAAAAGCTGAATTCTTAACATAGCTACAATTTTTGGGTCCTACTTTTATATAAAAAAAAACAATAAACAAATTAAGTACAACTAATATCAATTTAGTACAACATCATTTCAATTTTCAGTACAATTCAAAAAAATCAATTTTCCATCACTGGTCTCTGGCCATTTTCATTATTATTAAACTGAGACATCAAAATGTCAACGGAAATTATTTTAAGTTTATTTAAAGGATTTGATAATAAAACACAATTTTTTATCGGTCGTGGACAAAGTATCGTATTCTACTCGCATATAATGGCTGTTATTCACTCAGATGATTTATGACACTCGCCTATCGGCTCGTGTCGGTAAACTTCATCTTCGTGAATAACAGCTATCATTATATGCTCGTTGAATAATATACTATTATACATTTCAAGAGCTAGTTCAGTTGATTCCAATACAACGTCGGCTAACGCTTCTCCTGTTTCAGACTCTGAATTGTGAAATCTCACGCATTTAAGAAAGCCTTTTCACCGGTTGTGTTATGGATCATCGTTACAATGGTTTTTGAATTATTAGCCGTATTTTACCATCCGTCAATAACCAGAACCGAATCTCTACTACAATTTGCGGATATATTAGGTACATATTTCTCATATAATTAATTTAGAATTTTTGATGAAAGTGATTGTCGGCCAGGTATTTTATCGGCATAGGTGGACCGTAATGCTCTGATAAAATTTTTGAAGTGCTCTGAATCTACCACGCTAAATTGAATATTACATCCGAAAAATTTAGCCAGTAATTCATTTATCTTTTCTTCCTCGTCTTTAGTAAAGCATTCAACAAATCCGCTCATCTGTTTTCGAGAATTTATAGTTTTCCGTGATTTCGGCATTGTTTGGCTTGTTCATTTATTTAGCGTAGCATTGGCAAATAAGTGATTATTTCTCGATGAAATTTTTGGTTTACTAGATGCCGAAAAAAAATTGAGATTCTGAGGTTGTGCCACTGGATACCTCAATAATTTGTTTCCGAACATTGAGAAACGATCGGATTTACGTCTGAGTCTGACTCAAGATATACGCCACTTGTTCAATTGTGTTGTATTACTAGTTGTATTAGAAAGTGGAAAAGAAATCACTGAAGACTGAGAAACTGAGAAATTTGTAATATGTTATATATGATAGTTATGTATGATTATGATGAAAATGAGAGAGATAATAAAAAATTTCAAAATAAAATAAAAATCCTAACGATTTTTGTTTTGTTTTTTATTGTCGACGAATTGTTGACGTTGTCGACGAATTGATGACTTTGTCGACATAGATGACGCTGAAATCTTATTGTCGACGCATTGTCGACTCGTCAACGTCGACAATAATAGATGACGCGTCATCAAACATCCCTGGTTACAACGTAATGAAATATTGAAAAATTTAACATACATAAAAAACAGCAATAACAGCAAAAAATTATGTTAATCAAAAAAATCTTAAAACCCATACAAAATATAAAAATTTAAAAATCATAAAATTAAAACATGACTTAACTTATTTGTTGTGTAATATTTCATTAAACACTTATTTTGCGTTGAGCATAAATAATAAAACCTTAAAACGCAATAAGTTTAATCACCTGTCAGTTCAGTCATAACCCATAAGGGCTAGTGCTTTTTCATTATGTAAAATGCCTTTATATTCTCGAAATCATTTAATAAAAACACAAAACAAATAAATCATTTCGCATCCAATAAAGTAATTAAAAGTTATTACAATTCACCTTTCACCTGCGATAATAACAACAAACGAAATCGAAAAAATTTATTATCCCTTCAAAATTATATTCTGTTTTCAATAATCATTTCAAGGGATATAAAATAAAATCTCCAATAATTACCTTGAAATAAAAAAAGCCCAAATTGATATTAAAAAAAAAAGAAAAAAGAAAAACAAAATAATAATAATTTATATATTTTTTTCAATTTTCCAATTTATAGGGATACCTATACCTACAACATTACATACATTTTTCACTTGCTTCTTTACGATATTTCCAGTGAGTGAATAAATTTTCTAATATTTAATGAATAATAAATCATATTTTAAATTAAAAATAAGGATGAATAACAAAATGCTTTCAATGTTTGAAAACCTGTTCAATACACTCGTCGTAAATCGTAATATTGAAATAATAAAAAAAAAAAATATGAAAAAATACCTTCTGTCTGTATAAACAATAAGAGCGCAAAATAGAAAGCTCTTTACAAACTTTTATTTTATTATGTTTGTAGACAATATTTGTTGCAAACTCATTCCGACATACCCCATCTATGGTTAATACAAAATCGGTTATCATTTGCTGAAAAATTGAAAACCGAATATTTTGACCTTTAGTAGTCTAGAAACAGGTATTCATTGTTTCCTAATCCACAACCGCGATATATTTTGTATCTGTTCGATAAATCAATAATTTTTTTTTTTAACAAAAGTTCATTCATTTTGACTGCTTTTTGTTCACGCAAACGAGGATGGTGTATTCGTTATGAAGATAGATTTTAAGATTTTTTATTTTTTTTTGTTCATATCTTTAGAATACGCGAATATATATTGCGGTTTGTTTTAATTTTTTTTTTTTCAGTTCTGAATAAACGGTGAATAATTTATGAATTCATAAAAAGCTTAATGGTTTTCGTATTTTTTTTTGTATTCTTTATATACATAAATATTTTGATAAGAATAAGTCAAAATATTTTGTGACAATATTTATTGGGGTGGCCTCTTTAGCTCGGCAACTTGGTTTTCATGCGCCTATATATTAAAACTCAAATGAAGAGAAATTGTTAATAAATTCTTTATGGTTTGTACATTTTTTTTGTTTTTTATTTTTTTTAATTCATGATATATTGGGGAGACATTATCGTGTCGCTTTTGTGACCTGTAACTGGGTGTTAAAAACTCTTGGCCCGAATTTATTTGGCCTTCATAATAGCATTATTACCTGTCGATGCGTATTTCCTTAATTAAATAGATTGTCATATACCAACCTCGGAAGCTTTCAAATATTATGAGTAATTTAAGTCATATTTTGATGTAGCGGTAATTAAAACAAATCGAGTACTTCAAATTGAAATATATTAAAGTTGACGTTTTTACATTTACCAATTACCATAAGACGTTTTTTATCCTGTTATAGGCAACTTCAGAAATCAATTAGAAGCTATTGATGCTAAGCTAAATTGCTTCTTGTGTGATGCAAAGGTCAAACTTTAGTTATATAACAAGTTAATATCTCTTGAGATAAATAATCAGATTGAAACCAATATTTCTTCCCTACTATCGTCAAATATTTCAACATGAAATGAAAATATTAAGAAAATTCAAGACCTTAATAAAACTATTCTTACAATTTCTTTAAGTTAACATGGCCTTCCCAATATAAATCGGAAAAACATTTCAGACATCCAAATGTTAATCATAAATATAATCATTTACATTAATGTAATTCTTAAAAAGATTAATTCGTATAGTTCCAACTGCGTTAATTTGCTTTTGCTCCAAAATTTCAAATAGTTGGTTTGTACTAAAAAAATTGTTAAAGTTTAATTGATGTCCTGTAACGGCTAGCCTTTTCACTAAATACAATACCACAGCAGCCCCATTCGGCTACTTTCATAAGCTAATGATTCGGTGTTGGCTCCTTGGTAAAGGAAAAAATCATACCAGAGGCCGCTTTTCCCACATAAAAAATAGGCTTAAACGGTATTATTTGCTCGTCTACGGATAAGGTCACTTCGACAAGCACTTCTCTACAGTATTTCAATATACTATTTATAATAGGATGTATTTTAAAAATTTATCCTTGCAGTCTTTTGGTACATCCATGTTGTTGACTAGGTATATGTATATTTGTTCGAAGCTGGTAAAATCTTTCCAAAGACATTACGCTTGATATTGACTGTATGTATATTTAAATATTTGCTTCAGTACATTTTTAGTTGAGGAAATTTCATTGTCCCAATAAGAAGATGTAAGCCTATGAACTGTCTCATTTCATCTGAACTGGTACGCTTCAAAGATCTGGTACTACGATTACTTTGTTCTGCGTAGAGGTTTGTGTAAACTGCCATTCTGTGTCGAAAGTTGAGCGTTGCTTTATGTGTTCTTGAAATTCGAATTTACAGGTGATATAGTCAAACGTCTGTCTTCTATATTCAATTTTTTTTCCCCTGTCACATTATATTTCGAATATTCATCAAGAAATTCATTAACAACATTTTCGTCGAGAATACCTGGTTGATACTGCAATTTTTCGTTTTCGTTTGGCACAAAGACGTCGTCGTTCATTACTTCATCAAATAAAGTTGCTTTCTTTGGCAAATTTTGTATTGTTTGGGGAGGCGCATAATTGCAATCAACTTCAATTTCTTGATCTGATAATTCCAATTCAGAATCACTAGCGTTTAATAATTCCTCGATCTCGGCATAGTTTAATGGTCTCTGATTTCTAGACGACATAATCTACCGTAATAAATTATAACATATATGTACTATACATTTGGCTACGTTTGTACTTAATTAAGTCTAAGGAGTGCATCCGACATAATTAAGTCTTTCGGGGGCGTCCGAAATAGAAAATGCGCATTTAGCGAAGACACGAAATAAGCGCTTACACTGGATATCAATCAAGAAATGAAATGAGCATTTTCCAAAAAAATTACAAATAAGCGCTTGGAAAAACATGAAATAAAAGAAGATTCTACTTCTTTCTTTATATTTTCTATTCAAAAGCACAAAATCTAACGTCAAAATTTCCAAAATTAGTTCACATATTATAAAATAGATGGCACTGATTAGCAAAGATACAATATTTACTAAACCAATGAAACACACCAGATAAACCAAATTTTAGTACACAATATTTCTATAATTAGCAAAGACTCAACCCTTTTAGGATAGTTTCCAATTATTTCCGCTGTGTGCAATTTGGCGCCACCTTCGTTTGGTTAACGTCTCGTCGAATATGTAAAGTATTTCCAAATGTTACGTACATTTCTCACTATATTTTTTTTATTAATATACTATAAAAACTTATTTCATCAAAAAGAAACATTTACACATTCAAAATATATCGTTAATTTGACCCAAAAAAATTGAAATTCGCTAGTACTTACCGCTGTTGATTTTTTGACATCTACTGCGCAACAATTTTTGTTCAATACTGACGTTTTATATGTTTTTGGCGCTAAAACTGCAATGTATCTAACGCAGACACGAAAATTATTTATTTATTAGTGCATTGCTTCCCACCAATGTGGTTTAATGTATGTGTACGCAATTACGTACACTATTGATCAAGGAGTTAAAAAATACTTTGAATCGAAAAATATGCTTAAAGTTAAGTTGAAAAATATTCAAAATTTAGTGCCTATGAATAAATTGTAAAAAATCGAAACTTAACATTTTATCACATTTTATCAATCAAGAAACTCTTTTTTACTAACTGCAAACTTCATAAGATACAGTGATAGTTTTAGCAGATGCTAATATACACGTACAGTACTTGATGAAAATGATATATCGCTCTCAACTAAGAATTTTCCTAAATTGTTCAAAAAGCAAACTTTTAAATTTGGAAATTTATCTTTATTTTAGTAAAAGAACCAAACTTCGCATATATAAAATACAGATTACTAGTAAATAGTTCACCGTGTACATTGATAATTGTGTATACCTTTTTGGTGGCAAAATCAGTACAACTCTGATAAGAAGAGATCTCTTGATATTTCCATAATTTTTGTTCGAATCGTGATGTGGGTTTTTCATGCTGCACGCACACAAGATCATTTAAGTAGCCCCATAATAAATAAAGCACTTTCAAACAGCTGGTCGAAGTTAAATTTTTTTATATAACGTCTACAACCCGTTTCACTGGTAAAGCAAACACCAATTGGTTACTTTTTTAGGGTGTAAAAGAGGTTCGTGGAGTTTTCTATCTTTTTCTCTCATCCAGCATCTCACGAAAGTGAAGTTTTTTTTTAAAAATGTTTACTAAATTTTTAAACTGTCTATGTATTAGTAAAAACCAACTTCTGCGTTAAACGGAAAATGAACTTTATAAATGTGTATTAATTTAAAAAGTTTACTAAGCATAATCAATTATTTTAGCTCAACAAAAATTTTAATTAACTTAATCAACAAATAGGAAACAGATTTATTTGTAAGTGAATACATTAATTACAAAAATAAAGTTAATAAATGAAGTAACAAACATACAAGTGAAGTTACAAGCTTAAATTTTATTATGAGCAATTAAAAAACCCAAAAAAAAAAATATTTGTCATAATTCATTGCCAACAAACATCTATAGATTAACCAAAAATATTCTACAGACTGACAGACTGACCAATTGACAGACTGACAGACTGACAACTGACAGACTGACAGACTGACAGACTGACACACTGACAGACTGACAGACTGACAGATTGACAGACTGACAGACTGACAGACTGACAGACTGACAGACTGACAGACTGACAGACTGACAGACTGACAGACTGACAGACTGACAGACTGACAGACTGACAGACTGACAGACTGACAGACTGACAGACTGACAGACTGACAGACTGACAGACTGACAGACTGACAGAGTGACAGACTGACAGACTGACATACTGACATACTGACAGACTGACAGACTGACAGACTGACAGACTGACAGACTGACAGACTGACAGACTGACAGACTGACAGACTGACAGACTGACAGACTGACAGACTGACAGACTGACAGACTGACAGACTGACAGACTGACAGACTCACAGACTAACAGACTCACAGACTGACAGACTGACAGACTGACAGACTGACAGACTGACAGACTGACAGACTGACAGACTGACAGACTGACAGACTGACAGACTGACAGACTGACAGACTGACAGACTGACAGACTGACAGACTGACAGACTGACAGACTGACAGACTGACAGACTGACAGACTGACAGACTGACAGACTGACAGACTGACAGACTGACAGACTGACAGACTGACAGACTGACAGACTGACAGACTGACAGACTGACAGACTGACAGACTGACAGACTGACAGACTGACAGACTGACAGACTGACAGACTGACAGACTGACAGACTGACAGACTGACAGACTGACAGACTGACAGACTGACAGACTGACAGACTGACAGACTGACAGACTGACAGACTGACAGACTGACAGACTGACACACTGACAGACTGACAGACAGACACCATTTCGAAACCCACTTTTTCGGACTCAAACAGATAAATCTCTAAAAATCTCAAGTTCCAAAATTTTCATGATTACTATACTTTATTTCACTAGAGTAAAAGAAAGTTAAACAGTTACTTTAAACTTCAAGTCAACCGAGAATCAGGAAAACACTTAAATTTTACATACGGCAAAAAACCGAAGTAAAAGCACTCATTTGTTTTTATTTACTCTCTACCCATCTTATTTCTTAAAGAATTAAGATTAATTAAATAATTGATATTTATTTAACATAATAGACATTAAAACTAGTTTCGCAAATACTTTAGAATGTAGTCCAGTTGCCATGTTTTGTATTTGTAAACTAATATCGCTTCTAGTGCAACGTTCACTTAATTTGGCCACCTGTTCTGGACTAAGGTATTTTTAAATATTTTTGAAAACGGGAACAATCTGCTTTATAGTCATTATTATATTTCCTCTAAGGCTTACCTTCAAAAGGCATCAGTTTCGTTTGGCCAAATTAGCTTTTTTCCGATGTGCCACTTTTTCAACAAAGGTTTATAGTACGTGTACCTATTTTTAATGTAGAATTCTCCAAGCTTGACCTGCTTAGTGAAATCTAATTGTTTTGAATAGATAATTTGCCACCAATACTACAATAAACGAGTGTACGAACCAAAAGAATGTCTGACTGGTCATACATTTTTGTTGGTTTTGTTTCAACGTAAAATTTAGTAACTCCTTTAAATTATCCTTTGAATTTTTGCTTGCAGAAAATACGAAGTATAAGAAGAGGCATTTCGCACAGCTCATACATAATAGATTCATTCTGCTAAGCGTTGCTTTGTTAACATTAGAACGTGCGTTCAGAAAGCCCGAAACCATATACCAAACAAAAATTCATAAATTATAATATTATTAAGTTCCAGTTAAAATTAAATTTACGTTGAGAATAATTTGCCTATCTTTGAGAACACCTTTAACCGTTCTTGGAAAAGTCAATTTAACAAATTATTATAATCCCTCAACCTTAAGACAAATTCAAATCTTAATACTACCTACCCACAAACCCAATTCTCTGAATAAAATCAAAGCTTTTGTGCTGAACTTTAAGGTGTTTAGAGAATGGTAATTTACTCACCAAAAAATTAACTCAAAAACTTTAAAAGCTTTGAAGCTCCTTTTTATCCCAATTAATTTTTTTTTTTTTTTTGAAAAACTTTCTACTTAAACTTTATCAACAAATAAACTTCCGCCGTCGAATATGAACTACAAATACACGAGTGAGGTATACAGAAAAATAACCAGAATGAGAGCGTACATATAACCTCTACCTACATATATGTAAAACTTTTATTTTATGCCATGAAAAGCTTTTTTTTTTTTCGTTCCCACTTTTTAGTGATTTTAAAAATGAAATAAAAACACTGAATATGGAACATACACACACACATACAAGTACCCGTATTATTATATGTACATATAGAAATTCATTCGAAAATTAAACATTTTTTTACTACAAGAAGATAAAGTTTTTTATTTTTTTTATTTTATTTTATTTTGGGATGATGAAAATAAGAAAACGAAAACGAAAATTTTTCCATAATAACCTATAAAAAAAGGGGTTGAATGAATATAAAAACGAGTACAAAATCCAGTTTTTCCATGTTTCGCCGTATTCATCTTAGCTTAGAGGCAACGTTAAATTTATACAACCCAATACACACAACAGCGGCAGAAACAACACCATCAAAACCCAAATACTCGTATATAAAAAATTATGATTATTATTATGATTATTGTTGTTGTTGTTGTAAGAAAATTTATTATATGCAAGAGCTAAACTACAATATTATATGTATATAAAATATGTATTATGAATACATAAACAAGCATATATATGTATGTACTTACATCAACTGATACGCCGGGTAATAAAAATGTTTGGCCGGGCGGTGTATCACGCGGTACATAACGATAAAATTCATTACCATCCTTATACCATTTTACTGAATATAATACTTCGTTGCCTAAATCATAGTGACATTCTAATTGTGCTGTTGAATCCTTAACTATATGTGCTGGTATACGAATTTCCGTTAATCGCAAACTTAATACTAAATCTGAAATGAAACAAGAAAATTTTTTGTTTTTATTTTAATGAATATTTTAACCAATTATATCCGGCAAATTTAATTTATAAACATGATATTGTATAATATGTGCATAAAATATAAAAGCATAGTTGTTTAAAAGAAATTGATTTATTTAAATTAAAATTTTATTTTTTGTATTAATTGAAAAAAATAAATAAAAAATAAAAAATTAAAAAATCATATTATGGATGGATGTATCTGCAAGCCAAACGCATCATCATCATTATATTCTGTGTTGTGTACTACTTGTATGCATGTACATCCTTATTATTATTATTTTCCAACAAATATAATTGTGCATAAAAATACATATTTTTTTAATTTATAATAAACAGTTTTTTATTTTTTTTATTTCGAAAGCTTTTGTTTTAAGTTCATCAATATAATGGAATCAATTTTATGGGCTATATACATACAGTTTGATTTTTTTGTTTTTTTTTGTTTTATTAAATAATAATAAATATAAATTTTGTAGTTAAAATATAAAATAAAATAAAAATATATTTTGGTAAGGCAAAAAATAATATAATATTATATTATATATTATTATACAACATAATATATAAATAACAGTAATAAAATTAATTGACCTCGTGGCCAATGATGTGTTTTACTATTAAAATTTATGCTGTTTAATGTAAAACATAACCAATTTAAAAAATAACAAAAATAAAATAAATAAAATGAAAATAACATAATATGTATACATGTACATATATTATATGCATATTTATGTATATCGGAAACGCTTTATTTGGTGCTTTTTAAATGTCAATAAAGCACAAGAAAAATCAATTTAAACATGGTTAATATTAAAGTATTTTTCGCAGTGCAAACCAAAAATGATATTTTGAAAGTGGTAAAATATTTTGTTGGCAAATTTATTATTAATAAACCCTATAGTGTTATAATTATAAAATAATTAAAAATCTAACCAACCAATAGGCTAATCAAAAAAATGGTTGTAAATATAAAAGATACAACAACCGTCGTGATGGGCGCAAGTCTTTTATTTCTTTACATAATTTCGATAAAATTGGATCCAAATTAAATTGTACTTCATTGTTTGGCAAAACCAACAAATATAATTTAAAAATAATTAATGCAATGCTTATTTAGGTTACCATCAAGTATAGATTAAAATTTTGGGAGCTTTTATGGTTATAAACAAATGCCAATATAGAATCAAGCTTATTATATTTTGCGTTTCTAAAATTAAAATCTTTATAATATGAGCTTTTTATCCGAATAATGAATAAAGCCAATTTTTTTTTGGTTGTTGCAAAGTTAGGAAAGATTTGAGTTTTTATTTTCTAATTATAATTAGATTTTCTTTAATTAATTCATTTATTTTATGAATTTCAAATTCATTAAGCAACTTAAGTTTTCCTATTAATACTTAAATCCTATATAAAACTCAAAGCTTTTTTAAGTACAGAAATGTTGTAAATGCCCAATATGCAGCTAGAAACGTATTTAACAGTTTGATTAATCCTCGAATTTATAAAAATACCCTACCCCCCCCCCCCCAAGTCTTATTTCTTCCATCCACCGTTTGATTACATAATTTTCAATTTATGTTTCTTATGGTTTTTGGTAATAAATTATTAACCCGACAAACAAACTGTGTCCGAAAGACAGTATGGATGCTCCCAGAAAGTCGGAGAACATTGGTTTTTGATTGTTTATTCTCTCTGAAATGAAATAGTTGTATGTTGTATTTCAATATGAATTTTGTCCAATACATATGTAACAGACACAGGTTAGAGAATATTTGAATTTGATTGCTACACACATAATGAAGTAACTAACATTTATCCATAAAAAAAAACTTCCTTTTTTTACTTTTAAAACTTTTTTGACTGCATTAAGGCAAGTGATCTTGTCAAATTTGGTGTGCCGTACAGCACAAATTACGTCGAATTGAAACAAGGCAAGTGATCTTGTCAAATTGGGTACGTACTGCATACATTACGTCGAATTGCATCAAGGCAAGTGATTTTGTAAAATTGGGTGTGCCATACAGTACAAATATCCTCGAATTGAATCAAGGCAAGTGACTTTGTCAAATTGGGTGTCACGTACATCACAAATTATGTCGAATTGCTTCAAAGCAAGTGTTCTTGTCAAATTTGTGATTCATAGCAATGATTTATATTGGGATTTTTTTTTTTAGAATGTGTATTGCATTTTTATTGTTATGGACAATAAAAATGGTCAAATTGTCACAGAATTATAAATACATAAACGTATCAGCTGATATACTTATTTTTTTTTGTATATACAGTGGAACTTCTTTTATCCGGAACCTTCGGGGAATCAAATTTCCGAATTATCGAATTTTCCGGACATTCGAGGTCTCTTCTGATTCGAGGTTTTTTCTGATTTTTTTTGTTCTTTTGTTTCGTCTGGATAATAGAAGTTCCGAATAACAGAAGTCCGGACAAACGAAGTTTCACTGTACTATATTTTGTATGTATACATTACAAGTATATAAGTGAAAATTGTTAAGCGGTAGAGAAAAAAAAAATATGAAATTACTTCCGTGGTTTCATTTCACTTGAGGCAACCGACAAGTTACTATGTGGTTAACCATGTAAAAACGAATATACCAGTGAATTAGGTATATAGTGACAAAACAAAATAATTTGTTTTAAATTCTTAGTTAAGACTATTTAACACCGAAAATAAAAATAATTGTTTTTACGTGGATTCGATTGAAAAAAATTCATCAAAATCTACGCATATTTGATGCCTAAATTTTAAGGCAAAATTCCTTTTGGTAAGCTATGTGGCACTTCTAATAGATTTAAAGATAGTGAGCTAACATCCACACTTTGTCTTTGGTGAATAGGTGAATTATTAACGGTCTACGCTACCAGGAAAAAAAATTGTTTTTTATCTTTACTTGCACTAGCGGCAAAGTCCCGGTTAGCTATATAAGCATAGGGTGGTGCCCCATTTTTGGATATATATTGTTGGTCGAAAATATTCCAGTAAAGCAGCCCACTTCCAGCTGTTTTACCGATATAGTATAGTACTTATAAAAGATAGTGCTTGAGTGTGAAAAAAAAAACATTTATTTAAATAGATTTTAATATAAGAAATAAGTTAAAAAAAGATAAATGTTATAGTGAACACCAACCACTAGATTTAAGAAAAAAAAATTTTAAAGAAAAAAATTAATAATCATAGTTAAGAAAAATTTAAAAGGAAAAAAAAAGAATTTGTGTGGTTGGAGTGATTTTTTTTAAAAAATTTCAGCTATCTTGTAGCACAAGCGGAGAGTACTCTTGGCCGGAGCTGTTGATAGTGGTGAGTTTGGTTTATACAAATATATTGATTTTTTTTTGTGGTTATATGCACCACTTACTCCAACAACCATAATTTTTTTTTTTTTGTATATGGTATATTACATAAATTTTGTATTATAAGTTAATATATAATAGTTTTGTGTACTTAGAAAGTACATACTTATGTGAGATTATACGATCGGATGTGTTACGTTTGTAGTAAAATTTTGGTTTTCATTTAATAATTATTAACAAAAAACAATATGGAATAATTTTTTTTATTGGGTGATGATGGAGGGAGGCAAGAACATGTTTGAGTATCAAAAGTGAGGGTCAATTTTTTTTTTTTTAGCAACACGAATGGTTTGTGCGGTCTAAAAGATTCCGACAACAAAGAACCCACCAATTTCCACTGAAGCTATACCAATGTTATTAAAACGTGTTGGTCGCCGGGAGGATCTGTAACAACGTTTAATTAATTTTTACCGTAGACAGTTGTAAGTCCGGTAAAATTACCTTCATTTTACAGTCAACTGGGCTGTAAAATGTACCAACAAGCTGCGCAACATACTTCATGGATTTGAGACCGTAAAAAGCCGTTTGAAAAACTAAATCTAAACAAGTATCTACCCGAAAGGTTTCCGATTGTAAAATAAACAAAAGCATAAAATAACGAACACGACTAGACTAACAAAACGTTCACGTAATAAATGATTTGATGGCATGAAATGGCACAAAATTGATAAACTATTTCATAATATGAATTAACACGTTTATTAGTTCATAATTGACTATGTGATCATTTATTTAAAAGTTGATATTTCCTTAGCTTAGCTATATGTTTTTTTCATCATGATTTAAATTAAAACTTTACCAATTCACATTATTCTTTTGTGTATTGTTCTTTATACTTTTTTTACAGTAAGCATCATCAAAATCGATCCTTTAACCTATGTTTTTGTCAACGAAAATAGTGCGTTACTACAATTTAATCGGATCACTAATGTACAATCAATAGCATAAGAACAAACTAAAACAAATGAAAAAACTAAAATACATAATATTAATGTATAATTTCGTATATGTTTTTTTTTTGCTCTTTTCTTGTTTGCCTTTGTTTTGGAAATGAGAACAAAATCAAATGTAATAAATAATTTATCTATGTATTTCAATATGTCAACTGAGTTTGGTTTAATCGTTCGCCTATGTCAAGTGATACAGTTTCATTTCAGTGATAACAATAAAGTGTTTTGTGCATAGAAACAAGTGAACCCATCATACATAATTCGTATACAGTAAATCTTTATATTATTATATTAATAATTGTTAATTAATAATAATATTTTATTAAACAATAATAAATATTTATTTAAAATTTAATGTTATAAGTATTAAATTTGGGAATATTTTATTATAGAGTTACAATAAATAAAAACGAAGATGAAAGTGGCAACACCACCAACATATATATTGTATATGGTATATATTTTTAACTTAACAGCTTAACTAGATCGGAACCGCATTTCCAAAGGCCAATCGCCATTTTCTTTATTCTAAGTCTATTGCAAGTAATTATGAACGTACTAACGAAAAAAAATCAAACTCCAATTGTTAAAAATAATAATTTTCTTCACCCAATTTTACCCACACCTTATAGTTCAAAACATAAAATTAAAGGCATAACCATATATGGATCAAATTGTATAAATGTCATGTTTTTACTTTCTTCCAGACGCTTTATATGCACAAATTTTCCGCTGAAAAATCCAACAAAACGGTAAAAAATTGTACTAGAAGACTTTTGAATTGCTTATCAAATATTCCTGGTCGGGACAAAATTCGCTCTCGAAAGGTAAGCTTTTAATGTTTGGCTATTCAAAACACTAAGCTAAAATTTCGTTCCCGTTTGATTTTTAATTTCAATTATCAATAAGCTTGTATTTGCAGACCATGTTCATATTATGGAACTTTTGAGAAACGCGCACAATTATTAAAAACAAATAATGTCATAGCCACCGAGAATATTAATTTAAGTTTAAAATACTTTTTAAAAAGAGCGAATTTAGCCATAAAAATAAATAATACGTAGTTATAGTAGTATGTGATTATATGTAGTTTGTAAGATAAATAGAATTAAATCACTTCCGTTATTTATTCTTAATTTGAATTAAATTATTTTTATGATATGTAAAATCTTATAGTAAAATATTAAGATATTTAATAATTTAATAAACGAATTACACAATGAATTAATAGTTCGAATAAATAAATATATAATTTTTTTAAATCTGAGATCATTGTATACAATTAGAAATTTATGAGCCTGGTGCTGAACTTTATGATTTTAGCCCTTATGGCTAGATCTAGGAAATTTTTTGATGTGCAACGCCTAACAGAGTATGGAAAATTAAATGCAATAATCTACAATTTTTCTTCTTATAATACCAATGGTTCAAATTCAGAAAATGTACTTACAAATTTTCGAAAATTGCACGGTGGTTTAATCAACAATTTCAGTTATATATAAAAGGCCAGAGGGCTGCAGAATATTGGACCCGATTCAATGTACATATATTTTCTAAATTTATTTTTGTCCATTGTTTCATTCTTTTTGAAAAATCGAGGTGAATTATAAAACTACCGCAGGAACTTCTGAATTATTTGATAATTGATTAAGTTTTCTTAATTAGCAATCAATGCAGAATAGAAGAAAAGAAAACATTTACGTTGAATCGAACCAATTATCTAATACAGACACAAGGACGGTTTATGTACCGAAAATTGTACATACAAATTCCCGACAGTTGGATGGTGTTTTATACAAAAATTTTACATACATATAAATGGCGAGAGGACTGCAGAATTTTATCTGGTACACACACAAAAAGACAGTTTATTTACGAGGTATTTTACTTGCGAATGTTCGTCAATTGGACGGTGTTTTATCCGAAAACTTCACTTATATATTAACGGTGAGAGGACTGCAGAATATTGGTTGGAAAGGATGGTTTCTTTACGGCAAATTTCACAAATAAATGTCCTACTATCGGACGGTTTTTTATCCGACAATTTCACTTATATATTAACGGCAAGTCAACTGCAGAATGTCACCTGATTCACACAAAGGGATGGTTGATTTACGGCAAATTTTACATGTAAATGTTCGACTATTGAACGGTTTTATGTCCAACAATTTCACTTACCTATTAAGGGTGAGGGGATAACCCATAACGGTATCTGATACCCACACTCTGATATTTGCCAAAGTACAGTTCGGTCCTCCAGTCCCTCATCACATCATCAGTTATTTTTCAGTACTAAATATTGAGATTGTTTGTCGAGATAGCACAAATAACGTCGAATTGAATCAAGGCAAGTAATTTTGTCAAATTGGGTGTGCCGTATAGCACAAGTAACGTCGAACTGAATCAAGGCAAGTAATTTTGACAAATTGGGTGTACCATACAGAACAATTTACCTTGAATTGCAGTAAGACAAAAGCGATATGTTTGAATTAGGTGCGCCATGCTGCACGATTTTAGTCGGCTTGCGTTTTTGTTGTTAAATGCCGCGTTTCTGTTGATCGAGTGAATAGTCGAAAAATATTAAACCATACAGTGAGGGAATAAACTCTAGTGAAAGAGTATTTTTATTATAAGCAAGTATCATCAAAGACACCAATCAAGCACGTACCATCAGTCCATCAAGTTATGAATTCCAGTGAGGAATGAATAGTTAATACATATTGAACCGAGTTTTAACTCCGGGTGGACTCTCGGAGGTTGAGGTTCATCGTGGGAGTGACTGTGTGGGCGTTACAAAGAGTTTGAACTTTAGGTTAATTCTTGGTGGTTGAATTCGAGCGAGGGAGTGTCAATCAACAATACTGCTAGTAGCACGTAAGTAAAACTAGTGAATTAAACGTACATAAAATAGGTATAGTGTCTCCATAGTGTAGCAACCATCGCGCCTTATTAATATTAAATTTTAATCAAAGTTGCTAGTTAACCAATTTTATGCCTATTTCTTTGTGTTGCATTCAAGCCTAAGGGGCATTCCTGATTTCGTTGTGTTGCACTCCAAGCATAAAAGGGATATTCTTTATATTCGTATGATGCATTTCCAGGCTAGAAAGGGGCATTCTCTATATTCGTGATCGTTGCAATTTATGTACACAAGCCAGTACGACATAGTGGTCGAGAAGGAAATAAAGGAATGGACTACGAAGCGAGAGGCCTAGCGAAAGATAGCACCACCCGTTTACTAATGTTTGTAGATAGAGCTACCGAAAAGATCCAGCGGAGGGGAATTGTTACTCGGTTACAGTACCGCGAGCAAAACACGAGGTTGCTTCTGAGTTAGATGAATACGAAAAGAATTACTTCAACGTGAAAAAAAAATTTGAATTTATTGCAAACAGGACAGTGACAACAAGTACATAATTAAGTGGAAGGAATGATGTCTAAACTTTTACGCGAGCGAAGTGAATTGTTGACAAAGTTATCAGCATCCTTCACCAGCTCGATGAACCAAACAATTCAAAATACAACGATCATCGATACGGTTGCCAACGTTACGTTTACTAAGTTTTTCAGGAAACCATGAAGAGTTTCCAAGTTTTAAAGATGCACTTATGGCTTGGGTATATAGGAAATTTGAATTTAGCGAAGTCCAGAAATATTAAATGGTCAGCTAGATGGTGAGGCGGAAAAATTGAATAAAACCATAACCATTAAAAATGGGATAAAATTTGTGAACGATACGATAAAAAAACCTTGCAAAGAATTTATTAATAACATTCATGGAAAAACCTGTTATGCAACAACCATTAGCAAAAAAGCTTCAACATTTATATATGGGTCAGACGAAGTGAAAAAATTCATAGGCGATAGATGTTATGCAATGGAAGCCCCACATCTTATTTCGATTTTACTACACTATCGCTTTGTAAACTAAAGCCATTATGTCAGATTATGAAAGCGATCATTGCGCAGGTTTTTGACGAATTCTCTCAAAAACTTAATTTTTTCAGTTGTATCACTTTACCATCTTTCCATGATTTATTAGTCTCCATTCCGTCATTTTTGTTGGGATTAACTAGCTTTCTAGCTTAACGTCTATTATTTTTGACGGGATATTACTAGTACTTTTAGTTAAAGTCGTGAGTACTTTTTTAAAATTAAGGTGGTAGCTTTCATAACGCATGGCTCTTACTCATACATCAATTAGAAGATCCATTCTTAACACTTACAGATGGATAATGTATCATAAAAAGATGTTCAGGTAATAAATTTGAAGTCAACGATTTTAGTGGATGGAGGTGAGGTGACAACTAATATAATTTGATAATTGTTGATGATCAGTTTTCGAAATTATTGGAGAAAATATTATTTTCATGATTTTCAAAAGCGAATTTACTTTCGGCCAAATATCATTTAATTGTTCCAAATGGTCGGCGAATATGAACGGTAAATAAATAATTAGGAATCAATTCTGATATGCTGAAAGACCGAGAGATATTGATTTCTTCTTGATTCTAATTGAGGTTGGTTTGTTCCTTTTATCTAACGATCCATTGTTATTCTATTATTAATTTGATCAAAAGTACATTTTTATTAATCAATTGCTCAAAAAAAAAATAAATAAAAATAAAACAAAAGGTATTACTTCCTAGGGAACATCATGCATGATATCAACTGCTCCATTGTCTATAATATTGTAAGAAGAAAGTGTGTTTAACCCTAAACAGCATGGGTCATTTTACTTGCGTAAACGCATGCGATGAGTCTCTCGAACTCATATCTAATATTAAAGAAAACTGAAAATATTTACTACATTTGAAAATGTTTTATTTACAAATTATAATAATCAAAATAAAATTAAATTTATCAGTTACTTAGCTAGCGAACTTCCTTAAGTGCTGGAGGAAAAATTTACCACTTAAGCTTTTTATATTGTTACGTTTTTGCCTTTGTCAATCAAGACTCGTATTACTGGATTGTGAATAAAACAAAATCATTTCAATTTATCAGCAACAAATTTATTTATTTCACCCACAAATTATTACAACACAGTTTATTAATAAAAATTCACAAAATCACTTTATATAAATTATTTTCAAATTTTACTGTACACTTATAATTTTTATTTCCACTTAAATACTTTTTAAATCACTTTTTAATTCCTTTTTAATCTTCACACTGTCGCTTACTAAATACTACTCATAATCTTACAAGTTTACTCTATCGCGTCCCAAATTCTAACAATCAAATTCGATCTTGTTCGCCTTTTTATTTACACAAACCAAACTTCTCGAAAGTTCATGACTTTTCCAGTACTAATAGTGTAGAAACATTTAGAACTGATTTATCATGGAAAATTCCATTTAGTACAGTTTAACTTATTCTATCACATGCTAGGTGTCACCGTCACATATATGACTTTACTATAAAGGCCAAATAATCGTCGTGTAACATTTCTATAAAATTTAGCACAGAAGTTGGTTGTTCGTATATCGTATTATAATTAGACCAACTAAGTGCCTTCTGTAAGTAGTTGCATTAATACCTTTGTAAGTAAGGTAGACTTGAAGAACTGAGAGAGCTGCGTTTATTTCTTCTTGGTTCAACGAATTCGTGTTCTAAATTTACAAGAAATATTTTGATAATCATCATTTATTGTTTACTAATTCGCTTACTGTTACATTACTATTGCTGCTATACTCTTATCTATTCTTTATAAAGTAAGGCCATGGGTCCTTGATAAGGATTATTTTTTGAGGAAATTGTGTGTCATCGAAAAAATCGAAGAAATAAAATGTTGGCTCGATTTTGTTGTTGAGCAAGACTAAAATATTTCATTCATTAGGCTTTCACGCTTGAAAAGTAAATCCTATAGACCTTCCGAAATCCTATATTCAGCACCCTCTGTACCGTTTCAAAACTACTAAGCCTATATTTATTAAATTTTGTGCAAAAAGTAAATTCTCAAAAGAATTAGAGTCAATGGGCAAATTGTCAGTTATTGTAATCCATCCACATAAATTTCACCTTCTCAGGTAACCTCTGAGTGCCGATTATTTATCACTAGTTTTAACAGGTATGAGTTTTTAGAACTCAATTTATAAAGACGCAGTTGTAGGAAAATTCAATGACGTATGTACGCTTTACGAGAACTGGAAATATTTTATATAAACCAGTTCTGTCGCAATTTTGAGAAAATTCTGTAAGCTCGTTTAATACTTACATAATAATAAATACACCATCAGGCGTCCAATGTTCGGATTTGGTGGTTTAACATTTTTTTCAATAAAGTTTAATTTACCTACATTGAAATTGTCTTAATAGGCACTATTCGAGATGTTGCGGACTTACAGGTGATTCTTCGAAGTTCACAACCTTATTCGAGATTTGTTTGGAGTCTTATATTTATGTGTAGTATATGAGTTATTAAACGAAATTTTATACATTTCGATATTGTTTGAATTTGGCTTGAATTGAATTAAGCTTGGCGTTGATTGTTGAAATTCGATATTTTCCGAATTTTGAATTAAGTTACAGATTTCCGAGTTTGATTAACTTTTAGTTGCTTACCATCGACATTATTTGACTTCCTCTAGCTATTATTTTGAGAAAGATGTTAGTATTGTGACGGTGACACCTAGTGTGTAATAGAATAAGTTAAATTAACAGCTCAATGTTTAACTGTACTAAAATGGAATTTTCCATGATAAAATTGTTTTAAATGTTTCTACGATATTTTAACTGGAAAAGTCATGAGCTTTATAGAAGTTTGGTATGTGTATATCAAAAGGCGAACGAAGTCGAATTGGATGATTAGAATTTGGAACGCAATAGTGTAAAGTTGTGAATTATTAGTATTTGGTTAGCGATAGCGTGATTAAAAAGGAACTAAAAAGTGATTTAAAAAGTGTTTTTGTGCGAAATAAAAGTTATGTGTACAGTAAAATTGTGTAAAAATTAAATAAAGTGATTTTGTGAATTATTATTAAAAAAATATTGTTGCAATAATTCTTGTGTTAAATTCGTTGGTGATAAATTGAATTGAATTTATTCACAATCCAGTGATACGAACCTTGATTGACAAGGCAAAAACGTATAAGTATTTATTATAGATCGTTAAGTTGTTACTGATAGTTTGATTTTTTAAGGTTATTCTAGAATTCTAATTCTATTCGAGATTTTTGGAATATTAGAAATTTCTTGAGAATATTGCGATTATTCTAGCTTATTCGAGTTTGTTCGATTTACGTAGATATGTCGAGATTTTTGATATTATATAGGATTTATAGGAGGTATTTAGCTTATTCAAGGTTTTTTGGCACGGAATGTGATGAAGTATGTATATATGTATATTATTTAGTATTTTAAAGATTTTTCGATTATTAGAGTTTTGTTAAGGATTCGATTCAGCGAAATATTCGGTTTTGTGATCTTATACAGAGATGAGATTTAAAATTCAGATTTTTGGATTTATCTAGATTTTCAAATTGTTATTATTGAATATTCAAAATTTTTTGTGAATATCTGAGCTAGAGTATTCTTTGTTTGCACTGCGTCTTGCTACAGAATTAGTGATTCTTCCAAAATTTTCATATAGCATTGCCTAGCTATATACTGATAAACTTGGAAAATGTTGAGTTACATAGATGACATTTTTTGGGAATATTTTAAATTTTCGAGGTTTATCGAGATTATTGTTGACAGCAGCGATTATCACGACGGTGCATTATACAATTTCTTTGCATTGAAATTCAAATTTTTCAATCGACCGACGGACGAGTTAACCAGTATTGTGATGTGTAATTTAAAAAAGAAATCGTATTTAAATGGTTATTGATATTTCAAGTAATTCAGAATTTCTTTCCCAATGTGAATTTATATTTTCTTTGAATTTTATTCAGAGAAAAATCATTGTTACTCACGAAATTTAAAGTCTTTACCGCTCCGCCTTAAATATTGGTAAACTTAAAGTAAGTGATGATTTCCACAGCAGCTTTAGCAACTGATAACTTTTCTTTTCCTTTGATGGCTTATCTCCGTAATATAAAATTAGATAGCGTCCAAGAATTCGGGTTAATAATTTTTTATATTTATTCTCTTTGATGTGCTATCTAATTGACTAAAAAAGTAAAAGGTATTGCTCATACTGAATTTTATTATACGTACGTCTTTGTGGTTATGGCGTCTGTTGGAGGGGGGACCAAAGTTGAGTAGATTAATCTACCAGCTCCGTAACCTTACAGTAGGGTGCGCATCACCTAAGCTGTTCTAGTCTTGTCATTAGGCAGCTGCGCGAAGGGTACAATTGTGTAAGGGGTAACCTGTTTACAATTCGCAAGTGTACGTGCTGCCTCCTCGTGGCAACCACTGGTAGCTAAGGCCGCACAGGCTAAAGTACGTCGCAAACCTTGACAAAAAACACTAATCTTAGGTGGAACAGCATATGCCGATGGATGAATGGCTGATAGGTTAATCAGTTCAAAATATGCAGACTCTGGAAACCAGGCACCCTCCAGTTTTATTTAGCCTTCCTGTAGTAAGGCTGGGTGACCTACAAGCGATTTGCAATTCCCAGCAACACGTAAGAGTAAAATCAAACGGAATACGGGGCAGGAGTAGGAATATACGGGAGTGGGACAGCCCTCTCGAAGTCCTTGGGCTCCAATGCTACCGTATTTCTAGTGGAACTACATGCTGTAGTAAACATCTAGGATGGAGAGCAATAAGCCCAGATAGTTTGTATCACGTACCGGGAGGCAGTATTGTCAGGTTCATTAAGAATCTGAATATTGGCTGAATGGAAATTAAGCAGGGTCCAGCACAATCGATCTGTTAGGTCGCAGTGCGAGGTGGCTGATCGCCCGCGTGGCCCTCCAATAATAATAATGATAATTATAGCTGAGCCAACTAAATTGAAATTGCTAGCACAAGAATACGACAAAAAGACAGAAGCACTTAGATCTCAAGTGAAAGACATAATTTTTGAAAAATATTGAGACGAAGAGTATTTTCAAGTTCCATCAAAGGAAGTGAAAAAATCAATAAAGGACAAGAGACACAAATCATTCGAAACCTATATGAAAAAGATGTATATTTTAATAATCACAAAACTTATCCAACTATGTATTTATGCTTCTAAAAGCTATAAATATTGTATGGCAATCTGAGCAACAATCTTCGCCTATTTTCCTTTCACAAACTCTAGCCTTTTTTATATTTTTTATGGCATTTAATACTAATTATAATGGTAGCTCGCGTTCACCAAGGGATAGGTTTTTAGGTCTCTTGAATCTAATTAAATTTGACTCTCTCAATTTTTAGTACTGTTTTAAACCAATTTAATTTATTACAAATTCCGGTACAGAATGGAAATATCTAGGATCGGATAACGCCACAGTTATGCCTGGCCAATTTAACGGGGTTCATTCCTGATCCTTTTCGCTACACTTATTTGCGCATACCTACGGTCTTCCACCGTAAAAACGCATTTGACGAACATTTTGAAAATTAAGGGAAAAAGTCTAATAAAACGCCTATTCAAATAAAACTCCTAAGCGTTGAATTTGGAAATTCGCGAATACCACTAAGAAAATGAAAATAAATTTTCAACATAAATATCATGTTATTTTTGTAAAACAAGGAGGAATATAAGGTATCCTTTAAGCAACTCGACAAAACACGAAATTGACGATTAGAAAATTTAGAAATGCGATACCTACCGCCCGAAAGCAAAGATTCGTACCCATTAAAAGCCCTAGATTGCTTTGATATAGTAATCAATATCATATAATTGGCATTTTCAGAAATAGACCTTGGGTATGTTGACATTAAATTATACCATTAAATTAGACCATTATAGTGTAATTTAATGGTCGAAATTTATTGTGAAATTACCCAAAATGTGTTTCCAAAAACGCTGAATATTTGAGTGAATTATAAAAGCTAACCCAATTAATAAATTTAAACCCAATATATAAATAATAAAAGCATTCTAAGGCTGTATTTCAAACAAATAAAAATTCGCATAAAAAGTTAAAAAGTTAAATTTTTGACATTTTATTCACCGCAAAAATTTTAACTGGTCACGGACCAGTTAAAAATTTGCAGCTTGGATTTTACTTTTCCCTACGCGTCGTAAACGTCACAATTTTAACCATTTTCATTTGAAAAACCAAAACCATTCAAAAGTCAGAAAAATTTAACATTTTTTATCACAGTTAAAAGATTTAACTTTTTACCCGATTAAAACAAAGCCTGATTATTATTTGTGTATTTGGGGACAGAAAATATATATAATGGATAATACATTGCACAAAATATAAATCAAAATTGCTAATTTTTGTCATTGCCATTCATAGCTGCTTCCGTTATCAACTTGTATAGGTTAGGAAAGGGATCAATTCTCTAATTCATTACGTGAAAAATTAAATGAGTGTTCTGGAGGTCGACTCTTGATCCCTCGATTCCATTGACCATAGAATTATTTTGAAACTCAAAAAATTTAATGAATTAATAAATCGAATTTAGGATTTTGTCAACCGAACTTGCCTTGGAAAAATTAAGAATTCTACTAATTAAATTTCATTAAGAGCCAAGTAAAAACGTTTTACTTACAGTTAAGAATATCTAATGTAAAATTTAACATTTTTCCCTAGTTTTTAAACTTTAAGTTTTAAAATTTAAGAGAAAATGAATTACTTTTGAAACAGTTATTAACGTTTAAGGTTTATTTAAGGTTTTAAAAACGGTTTTTATATTAGTTTCGATTTTTTACCGTGTTACCGTACAACTTTGTTTGATGGCACATCGTCCCAACTGAAAATAGGTTTTAATTTAAAATTCTGTATATGTTTCGTTATATGTTACCAATTGGCAAAATCTTTCGGATCAGTTCCACAGAATTTTATATTTAACTTATTGTTGTTTGGAAAGGTATGGTACCAAGTAATATTGTTAGCCCTGACTATCCGCAAAAATAAGGGAGAAATCATTTTATACTTGAATAGCGTCTGGTTACTTCATTATGTTAGTGGCCAATTGGTAAAATCTCTAGGATCAGATTGATAGAATTTTTTTGTTTAACCTATAGTTATTTTGTAAGCAACGAATAATGACAAATGATTTTCTTTTCTGAATAGACGTAGAGAGACAAATAAATCAGTTTGCTATTTATTGATTAAATTATTTTAAATTTTTGTAAAGTTAAATTATTGAATAGGCGTAGTAAACTTTTTAAATGAATAAACATTTATAAAGTTATTTTCCGTTTAACGCAGGTGTTGATTTTTACTAATACATAGACATAGTTTTGAAAAAACTTCACGCTCATCATATGTGACCATAAATCGTTGATGAAATATTATCGTTTACTGCTGGAATCTACTATTAATATCTTAGTTAACCATATTCCACCAGTGGTAATCGGTTTAATTAAACAATATTTAAAGTAACAGATGTAAGCGCCGGACTTACAACCTTGTACGCGGTTTTAGAGTTATTTGCAATATTACCACGAAATGGTCTAAAAATGTTGGGTATCTTTGCATTGTGAAATTGAATTCTAAATAGAAACAAAATAATGCCCCAAAAATAAGTGAAGTTAAGTCCCAATATTTCCATTCTAATTCCATCTTTCAGAATATTTTAAAATTAAATCTTCCAGAATTGCTTTTCCTCTTTTAACAGAAGTTGGACAATTTTTGTTTCAAATTTATTGGGATATTTTCCTATTTTCGCTTATTAAATTAAAATTTAATTTAAATCCTGTTTCAAACATACCTCCAAAAAGGAAGCAGGTACCTTAAGTTTTCATGTTGGTAAAATATTCAAATACAACAATGGCCTGTAAGTGTTTCCCCCATAAATGTATATCCATGTATTTAGGTGCAAATTATACTATACTTTGTTGTTGTTGTTGTTTATTTTACGTAGCTCTTTATAATTTAATTACATTAATTTCTCCTTTTATTCCTGAAAATTATCACAACGTAAATAATTTTATAACTATGTTTTCTTCTTATTCTTTCGATTCATCTTAAAAAGTCTAATTAAGTAATAAAATTTATTTTACCATTTTATTAATTACTAAATTTTTTTTAATTACAAAGTTGTTAAGAGAATTGTAAACTCAAAATTGTTTAATCCATGAGAAAAATGTTCAAAATTTTTCTTTATCTTTAATATTCTTGGTTAAAACGTAGACTTATGGCGTACAGTACTGACGAAACGATGAGTCGGGGCACGAATTCTGCACCCATAAAGGAGGTCATAAAGTTGTTTTTATCGCCTTCACCGATCATAATCATAGGTGCATCACAGTATTCTAACATTATAGCTTTGTGTTCTGACATTGTCGAAAAGTTTGTACTAAATGAATTTGTACCGTCAAATTGACTTTCAAGATTAATAGCAATAATCTAAATCTAGTTATTTGAATATAATCCGATTATTAGAAGATATTTCATTTTAACTATTGATTGAAACATACATCTATCAAAGCAAACCAAACAAAAATTAAAATATTATATTATCGAATTTATCACTCTGAACTGTTTTATTACACAGACCAGAGAATTTAACACCGATTTGTTATTTAACAACAGCATTAAATCCATATCCCATCCGCCAAAAGTTAACGACCAACTTTTCAAGAGGAATTTGTCTGTGCACGTCAAAATCATTCATTGATTAAAATTTTTATATTTTCTCGGAAAAGCGACAAAAAAAAATATTCTTCCGCTTTATTTTACGAGTATACCAACTTTACCACTTAGTTTTTTTTTCTGTATGTGTGTGTGTCTCTTGCCGATTTTAAGGATCATGAAAAAGTTTTTTTTTTTTTTTTCAATGAAAATTTATTTAAAATGAGCATAATTCTCAATTTAAATTTAATTTTTTTGGCATTTTTGTTGTTGGTTTACATTTAATAAAATCATATAATGGCATAAAACTAAATACGCGAAGAACAAGAAGAGTTTGATAAGAAATATTCGGATTTTTTTTTTATGAGCTTTTAGAACTTTTTGTTATCTATATATCGATTTATGGGTGTGATATTGAAAGTAATGAGTTTGATTTGATTTTTATGATAAGAAATTTATCTGGTGCGGCTGATGGGACATTTTCTTGTATAAATCGATTTGATTTATTTGAAAAATTAGCAAACAATATTTATTCAAAGTCTTCGCTTGAGTACAACCGTACCGAAGAAGATGGAAAAATTGTTTATACTAAAATAATAAAAATAGACACGCACATACCGGAAAACCCAATCAATAATAATTTCCAAACCGCATCTCGCAATAATAAACATCATTCCATCATCATCTTTGATAATCATCGAATCAAATGATGAATTAGACAAATTTTGTTTTCTGTCTAAAAATAAATCGTGGGATGTTTACTCGACATGACGCGCTAGATTAAACACTTAGCAATGACACATAGATTGACATCATCCATGTTCACATGAAATATGAGAATATGTATATCTGCGGGTCTTAAACATATTCATAATTTTTAATTAAATTTTTTAAGGTCAAAATCATAAAACTATTAATTAATTTGAATATTTGATTTTTGAACAGTTTTATTCAAATTAATTGGTATATTAATTGATTGGCTGAAATTTAATCGGTTCGAAATGAAAACAAAAAATCGTTCAGACATCTCTTTGTGTATGACATGTGTTTGTAAAATGTTTGTCAAGAAATTGAGAAGAAAAAAAAACATATTGTGCGCTCAAACAAACATTTCTATGAATCACAATTAATCTTTTTGTTGTCTCTTGTTTAGCTAAATAAATATTTATGCTACATGTATGTACATTGTCTGGCTCTAATTATTTTTAATGATCTTTTACGTATATATGACTTGAAGGTACATATTTAAAATGTATATGTGTACAATTTAGGGAGTCATTGCATTGTGATACAAAATAATCAAAATATTTTAATCTCTTTGCAGAATCAAGAACTATATATAGTTCTATATATATAAAATGGTACATGTTATCAAGATATTTTACTCAACAACAAAACTACCTTGTGTTATGTAGTTATTTTCACGGTAGAATAATTTACAAAATAGCAGCAGTGAATGCAAGTTAATAATGCATTCCATTCTATGGCAAAATAATCGCTTTTTAAAACTGTAACATAAATCAGATGTGGAACCCAACAACAATATTTATCCTAGAGAAAAACTAAATCTAACTTTTTTTTTTTTTTTCTATAAACATACTCGTATGTTCATACGTATTTACAACAAAAAGTTGAAAATTGAATATATGTTATGTGAAAGAATGAATAAATGCATTCCAATGAAAATAGAAAATGTAGCACACACACACACACTCCACTCACACAAAATACTCAATTTAAAATGAAAAAGAACAATAAAAAAAAAAAACTTTGGTTTTCGATATGCCAAAAAACTTTTGAAAAAGCTAACTTTTATTATATATCCAATCCAATCTACATATGTATACACAAACTAAACACTTTTTTAGTCACCGTATTCAAAATGTTTTTCTTGTTGGTCCATATATTTTATTGTACAGTCAGTTGGAAGAAAGAAACAATGTTGAACATAATGTATAGAATATTCTTTCGGTAGGAAGATTTTTGATTTTGCAAAATAAATATGTAAATTTCCCCCTTTCTTCAGTCTCAATTAATGACAAATAAAAATAAATAACCGTTCTTGTACAAGCCACAATATTATATGAATGAGTTAAACCTCAAATTCTATGTTATTCCAATTTTTCTTTGCTTGTCACTGAAAAACAAAAAGAAAAATCGCATTTTCGATAAAATACCAAAATGATTGCTTTGTTTTTATTAAAATCTTCTGATTCGTGCTCGAATGTACCATAAAATAGTATTTTCAATTTAAAAAATCCAAGAAGATACTCCTTAGTCTTAAATAATTGTACATTCGGTCAAGAACCAGAGGGCTATTTGTGAATTCGATTCGAACGTATTCGAGTCTTCGAAGTATTAGTGTCTTAATTGAATTAACTTAGATTCATTCGTTTCTTATTTAGATCAAATACGAATCATAGACTTTGAAGAGTTGAATATGTTCGAATCGAATTCACAAATATCCCCCCCCCCCCCAGAAGATTTTAACGAAAACAAACCAACAATTTTCTTGTTTCAGTAGGTAAAGCGCTTTATATGGAGGTGAATTGTAAATAAAGCAAATTTTTTAACCCTTATGTCTATTTTGGGTTACCCAGGTAACCGTTTCGACTTTAATCGATACAATTTCTATTTTATCAGTGGAATTTTGACTCTAGGGCGTAAGAATGCCAAAATCATTTAATTGTGATAGTTATATTTTTAAGTGATATTCGAATAAATCTGATAAGGTTACTAGGTAACCCTAAATTGATTAAAGTAAGAAAAAAGCATAGACATAAGGGTTAAACAGTATTCGAAATGTTTAAGTTTATTTGAGAATATTTCAAATTTTACTTCATCAATTTAACAACCTACTTTAGCGGTGGTTCAAAATAAACCGATTAGTCCTCTTATAGATAAAATTAGAAAAATTGTTGTAATGTTCCATAGATATCCTATGAAAATAGTTTTATTTGTAAATACAATTGGCACATTTGCAGCCAGTAAAAGTCACTGTAGAGGAACCATGTCGTAAAGACGAACATTTTTTCTGGGGGACCTCATCTTAAAGTTTATGCTAGATGATATTAGTGCAAAAAAATCAAAATTAAGCGGAGAGCTTAAAGAAGCTTTTATTATTAATATTAAGGAAAGAAGGAATATTTATTCTGATATTTTACAATATCTCCATGATCCTTTCAAACATTCAACAGAAAAACGGAACCATACCTTTACTTAAACAGAACTAGAAACTAAATTAACACAAGCTATTTCGTCTTCAAATGATCATAATCAACTTCAACGTCTATATACCCTTTTAATACGATTATTGGTTGGATTCTTTATGGCCTTTTTATTGATTCACCAGGTGGTGAATGATATTGAAATTCTTTTAGTCTAGATTATGGCCTTTCCAACGACACCTCTGTTATGTAACCAAAAAAAAAAAAAAAAGAAATCAAAATATACGATTGGGAAAGGCCCTAAAAATTATTCGATGAGTGCACTACTGGAATCAGCCAACCATTGCCGGATTGACCACCATTGTGACTTAGGCGCTGTGATTAACCGGGCAATAGCTATAAAGCCAACGAAAAGCCTATTGAGTGGTCAATACTGTGTAAACTCTAAGTCGAGTCTGAGGTAATCCTGAAGTGGATATAGAAAGAGTGCGAGTCATTATATTGCGTAAACATTAGTTGTATTTAAAAAACTTACTCTTAAATAAAAATTGAAATTAAATATAAATAAACTTAAAATTTATAGTGTCATTGAAAATATCAGTTAAGTGTTTTTAATTTCCTACACAGTTTTATGGAAATCATGGCGTCTAACTAATTCCACCAGTAATACACAACAAAATTTTTGTGCAGCTGGTAGGATACCGAAAGAAAAAAAACAATAAAATGGTTAAAAAAAAGTCAATAGGCGGATTCATGCTAACATAAAAATTGTGCAAAATTAAACAAGTGAAAAAAACTATTTAATCAAATTTTATGCAATTTATAAAAACTTCTGCAAAATTCAAAATAATCACGGGAAAATACCAGTTTTGAAATGAGAAATGAAAAAAATATACGATGAAAAATACGTCAAATCACAAATTTTTGGAAGTAATGTTTTAATTTTATGATTTTTATGTTTTGAATTTGTAGTCTTTATTAAAAAAAAAAAAAAAATTTATAGAACGTGATTTTGTTGTTGTTGTTGTTGTTTAAAATACAGGGTGTCAAATTTTGAGAAAAATGATAAACATGATGTTGTGTTTATGGCTATTAAAGGAAAAATAAATATCCGATATTTAAGATATAGGGTTCGTTTTAAAGGTAAGTTAATACGAATTAATAAAATAATTTGAAAATGGTAAGTTCTTTAATTTCTTCATTTTCAAATTTCCCGCCAAAGTTTTATTTTTGAATTTTACGTCCTTTAATTCTATTGAACATACTAAAAACTTGCGCTAGTAAAATTTTTCGTTTTCGTGCAAAATACGTTTAAGTATGACTCTACCTATTTTGAAAATTTCAAAAATCGAATGGTAGATTTTTGGTCCTCTTACAAAAACTCGATTTTATTTAATTTTCCCGGGTTAATTTTTTCACTCGTTTTTGTGATTCAACATTAAATTTAAAACCAAAAATATTGACAGTAAAAAAATTTTGTTGCAAAATATGGATAGAAATTTAAAGATATTTATACGGTTAAAATTTAAATGTTATATCATCTATTATTAACTAACTATTTGAATATTTTTTACATTTTAAGTAGCCTTCTGTAGAAGGTGTAACTGCATGAAAATCGCGAGTCCTTTTTATTGTTTTCAAGTTCTGTAATCTACTGTCTAGTTCGATTTTTTCAAATTATATTTAGCATCTGAAAAAAATTCAAAAACCATATCAGTTTTCAACGTTTTAGTCCATTTGAAAAGTTCCTCCGCATTGGTTATGTCACCATCATATTCTTTGGTGAGACTGTCTCTGGATGCCATTCTCTTAACAGTACCTCCTAATCCAACGAATGGTCTATTTCCGTGAGCTGTTGCGTGAAAAATCCACTCACAATCAACTCCAAAATCCTCTTTGTGTTTAGTGATATTCGTAAAATTTTTTTTTAATTTTTATAATGTGTTACTACACCATCTGTGACGTAATAAATTTTAGATAAATTCAGAATTTTTGTTTTCAAAAACTGCAATAATTTTTCTATGAACAAGTGAACTGCTACAGCGTCATGATGAAAACAATCTGATATTATAATGAAGCTGTAGTGCTGCAATATCCCTCCCTCAGTTTTGTAAATTACAAATGGATGAATAGTCGCTTTTTTGTTGCAAAATCACAAGAAACAAGTACCTCCGTTGGCTCCAGAGTTAACTTAATATTTTTTATGAAATCATATTGTGTTAGTGATATAAAGCAATGAGGAATCAAATTTTTCAGCTTAATTATGAAGTAATCGAGAAATTCGTCTAATGGTTTTGAATATTTTTCCAAGTTGCATCGTTCAGTTGAAACCCACTAACTAAAAGATAATTCAGCATCCAGATAATCATTGTCCAAAAATGCTTTTTTCAAATATTCGCGAAAATTATCCAATCCTGGGAAGTTCTCGCATTGCAGAAGATAACATGTTGATCCTGGATCTTTACATAATAATAATGAAATGCAGTCCTGCTATCGCGAAATTTTTCCATTGGTGACAGTTTCCATCCTAGTTCCATGAATAATTAATTTGACATTTTGATGTATTATACAAACGCAAACTGTATGCGTTCCGCCGCTTCCTGGTTGAACACAGTTTTTAGGACATAGCAGAGAAAATTTAGAAAAAACAATTTTTTTTTATTCATCATCCTTAAATTTCAACTTGTAGCCCTCATAGCACTGCTTTAATGTGCACATCATTAGACGTTTCTGAACTTTAACGTTATCAATAGTTAAACAATCGTTTTTTCCAGGCATTATACGACTAACATCATCATCGTTATAATATTGTAGCACTGACTGCCTGAGTTCATCACTGATCCGTTTTCTAACTTTGGGTGCTGGAAGGCTCAGTGATCCATTCTTATTTTGAATATTTTTAGCTGTCCGTACCATATATTGGGTTGTGTTGAATTCTTCCTGGATTTGTTGTACAGTTAGAGATTTTGGCAGGGTAGACAGCAGCTGTATTTTATCCCATTTTTTCTCCAAATGACGGAATTTGATTTTTAGTTGATCCATGATTTCATCATAAATACGTGCCTTATAATGATTTTCCTCTGAGTAAGTCAAAAGAGGTTCTATTCCAGATACCAAAAGATAATTTTTTCAGTTATTGCCTGGATTCCAACTTACTTGGATATATAGGGGACATGACTATGTCAGGTAATATCTTATTAAGTTTTTCACGAACGAGAGCACTTATTATTTGGCATTCCTCACTTTCACTCATACTCGAAGTATTCTCGTCATTGACTGTTGATGATGTTTTCGGAGTAACAGGTGAATTTAATGAATTATTAACCGGTGATACCTCGTTTACAACTTTTTGACGTTTATTAGTCACCCGGTAATAACATGATATACAAATCGATGATTTTTCAGTTATATGAATCGAGCGCGGCAAACGAATTTTAATATACTCATTAACATTTCTTAAACTTTTAGAACATTTCAACTCAGGAAACGGCTTACAACACTTTTTGGATCCAACCATTATTACACTTATTATTTGAAATACTTTTGATGTTATTTAAATAAGCAAATGATTTAAATAGAGCTTCACAAGTTAAACTAACTGAAATATTAATTTAAACACTAATTTATACCAACAAATGTTAACAAAAACCACTGCTTATATTTTACAGGTATACCTACCCCTTCTTTTATAAATACATTTTTAAATATACGTCATTTTGTTCCAAAAGATTACGTTACGGTTTATGTACCTGAACGTAATACTTTGGGACGCATTTTTAGGGTTGGAACTAACAAAATAAATGAGTCATACCAAATTTTTTTTTGTTTTAGTAATAGCTTTATGGGCTATCCCTAAACTACGTTACGCCTTTGTTTGGGGAAGGAGTATTGATTGTCGTAACGTTTAGGCTGGGGCAGGAAGAATTTCATAAAAGATGACGTCATGTAATTATAAGAAGTTACTGTTATGGGATATTACATATGACATAATACAATAATTTGCAGGTATATCATTAGAAGCGTATTTCTTTAATATACCACTTACTTCATGTTCTTAAATGAATACATCATTGCTCACATATTCAGTTTTCAGTTTTATTCTTAATTTAAGATAATGTTTCTTAAAATTATTAATTGTTTTGCTTATTACAAGTATACTAATAGAGATTTCGAAGCACAAATGTTCTTTTATAAAAATTAGATGTTCTTAAGCACAGAATTTCATTCAAGAAAGTTGTACTTATTTAAAGTGTTATAATTCCACATACTAAGATTTCTTATTCTTGAAATTTTGATATTCTTGAATTAAACATAATTATTCTTATTTTAAGGAACTAATTTTCATTTTTATTCTTAATTTGAGATAATATTTCTTAAAATTATTATTTGTTTTGCTTATTGCAAGCATTCAACCGGAATTTCTAAGAATAAATATTTTATAAAAATGGATTGTTCTTATTCAGAGAATTACATTCTTTATAGTTCATTATTGAAATGCTTGGGGTATAGACAGCTGTGCCTATTTAAAGAATTAAAATTTCTAATGGTATGATTTCTTTTTCTTTATTACAGAATTTGATTTTTATAAAAAAATGAAGGCTGAGTTATATTTTAATGCTTGACTTATACTGAAAGTAAGAATGATCAATTAAAACCCGCCCGTATGGATAACAATACTTAGGGTAAGCCTGTTATGCTATATGACAGCGAGGATATCTCTGTGTGTAGTGCGCGCCAAGTGAATGTTAGTACCAGAACAATTAGACGAAGATTAAAATAAGCGAACCTAACTCCAAAACGGCCCGAAAAAGTTCCCCGGCTTTTTCTCCGCCACAAATCTAGCCGTTTAGAATTTGCTCATTCTCACGCAAATTCAGGAACTGATTAATGGGGCACTGTTCTCTTTTCAGATGGGACCAGAATCCAATTATGGAAACCAGATGAACGTAGTCTTGTATACAGAAGATCTGGAGAACGCTACCCACCGTTTTACGTTAGAAACTTGTAACGATTAGCTCGCTACAATGAAGTTTAAGGTGGCCACCCCTGAGTTTGGCTCGACACGACAGTAATAATAATTAAAAAAAAAATCGGTAATAGATGATAACAAATCAAATTGGTAAATTGGAAGGGATATAGAGGAAAAAAACGACGAGGATAAGACAATTTATTTTGGGGAGAGTGTTAACTGATTTTGAAGAGTACGGTTCAATAAATAAATCACAAATAATGTTTCTTCAAATAAAAATATTTTAGATTAAAGTTTTATAGAAATTTAAAAGTTTCTTTGAAAGTTTTGTTAAATTTAAAATCAAATTAATATATTATTGAATAAATAAATAAATAAGTAATAAATAATTTAGTAATATAAAACTTAATAAATATTTAAATGAACAATTACATAAATAATAATAGTAGTAATTAAATCTACGCTAGTAATTAGACGTGGTTAAATCTAAAAATAAATTGTGCTATTTGATAGTGGTAAAAACGTTTAATGCTACTGTGCGTAGCTATAACGAAAAAAAAACAAATATGTGGTAAACTGACGCTAAGGTCAAAATCAGCGTGGTAGAAGAATCTGTGATAAAATGATTATGAAACAGTTGGATTGAAAAAAAATAAAATAAATAAAAAGTGTACCACGATCTTGCTAAATGATTCATTGAGCGTTTAATCTATTTAAATAATAAATCTAATTGAATTAATAATAAAGTTATGGCAGTTAAAAGAAATAAATAAATATGCTATGAACGATATATTGACAAATTGTGCAATTATAGTGTGATTCATAAGAAATCAATGAAAAATGACTGGGTTATTAATTGTTAGTTCTGATACCTAAAATAAATAAACATAAATTAAATATTAAATAGAATAATACATATACAAAATATTATTAATTAAAAATTCAATTTTCAGTCAAAAGTCACTCATAAAAAAATTAAAGCCGAATCATACAGTGGTACAAAATTTAGAGTCCGTAATATACAAATGACCGTGTTTTTGTGCTGAACTGTATTTATAATAATCACGTCATAATAAAATATACGAACTGGATGTATCCATTCATAGAATATCAGCTAAGATATTATGTTACCATCATCATCAACATTTCATCATTTTCATTCATCATAATCTTCGTTTTTTACTGGATATTAATACAACGCTAATGCTACAGACACACCAAATAATTAAGCTAAGAATATTTTTTTATTAATTTTTCTAAATTCTTAATAATTCCATTTATTTATAATTTTTCTAAATTTCTATTCTTTCTAAATTTATTATTATTATTATTTTTTTTTTTCACATTTATATTAGACTAGTTTTGGTGGTGGGTAGTTAAAAACATTTTCTGAGTGCACTGTAGGGCCATAAATAGCTTTAAGCAATTTATTTAATAAACCATTTTTATGCTTAAGAATGTATATGAAGAAACATTATACCCAATCATTTACTTTACATTAAACGTTGATGTTTAAAAATTCAATTCTGCTATGAATTTAATTATTCATTGTTCTGCTATGTGACTACCGTGATAATGAATTAGACCGTTTGAAGGCTGAAGATGTGACCCTGGTAAATAATTGAGTACTTGGTGAGTTTGAGTATTGTGCTGTATCTATTAGTGTTTTTTTCGCTCGGCGGCATTTCCAGATTTATCCAAGCTTTCTTCAATACCCCCACCCCCAACCACTGATCATTAGCCGAGCTTATACAGTCCGCCGTGGAACCCTCTGAATACTTTACTAATTTCTGATGACGATCTAGAGTAAATCACGTAATCCAGAACTTCACGTTTTTGTTGGCCCCTAGCTCTACTGGCAAGCTTGCCAAAGGATCGTTACAAACTGTAAGCTTTGGTGGAGGTTCAATAATGTTTTGGGGTGGAATCAGTTGGGAGGGCCGTACGGAGCTGGTGGAGATTGGTTTAAGGATGAATGCAGACTGGTATGTTCGGAACATTCTTGACGATCACGTTTTGCCATATGTGGGCTTCATAGGTTATGAGAGTTTTATGTTAATCCATGATAACGCTCCAGTCCACGTAGCTGCAACGGTACGACAATATCTTTAAGATATCGGCACTCGTGCACTTAAGTGGCCACCAATGAGTCCCGATCTAAATACGATCGAACAAGTATGGAACATTCGAAAACGCCGCATTAGAGCTAGAAATCCCGCACCAGATCCGTTAGCAGGGCTGAAAGTTGCAACGGAAGAAGAGTGGAAAGAAGGATGGAAGCTGTAATAAGAGCACGGGGGGAGGGGGGTTTAATACCCATTACTAAATTAATCAAACTAAATTGTATTAAAGCTAATTTTAATGTTTATAAACCGCTTTTAAAAATTAAAAATAAAAAAATAGGTCGACACATTTTAACATTTTGCAATGAAAAGTAGCCGCTATAATTCAATAACGCCACATTTGTGCATCTTCTGAGAAAAATATAAATTTTGGATCTTTTGATACCAATTCCAATGAAATTGGCTAGCGGGATTTTTTTTTATTAAAAAAAAAAACTATGCATTAATTTTGTCCAGGGGTGTATATCGCTGAAACTAAAACCATATAAAAAAACACGAACTGCTTTAAGTGATAAACAATATATGGTGATCATATTTAGTTATTTGTGCTTGTGTGATGTGGTGGGTTTCCATCTGTACTCGTCTAAATTAAACGAAATGCTTCTCTTCACTTACAATGCGCGAAGTTTCGATAACTTCTCTTAAATCCGAAGAATTATTTGAGTTACAAAATAATTTAGGTAAAATGGAATTCGACTACAATCTTGCAGTCAAGCTTATACCCGAGTTTGGTTCAGATCATAGAACTCCCTTACATAAATTTATTAACTATTGCGATTGAATAAATTTCTTAAAATTTATTCCGCACAAAATAAATGATTAGGCATATTCCGTTTATCGGTTGGTATTATTTAAGACCTGGAACGAATTAAAAATTGCTTTAAACAGTAATTTTAAAACACTTCGTTCGATAGAATGTATTCAAATCGATCTAATCAAAGCTATTGGATTAATGAGTCATACAGATGCTTGCGATCAAAATTGAATTATTACTCGCAGAGCTTAACGAAGCATGTTTTGAATCGCAAAATAAATTAACTGATGAAGTACAGCAACTGAATTCGAAAACAGCCTTGCGTGCGAGGTGCTTACCATTCACCTAAGAAAGCAATTGAAAGGGCTTTAGTAGAAGAAATATAGATAAAATCGAAAAATTTCACTCAACTTGAAACCACAAGTCGCAAAGTGTCTAATTTGTCAAAATAATGGACACATTGCCTGCTTTTCTTGATACTCAAATCCAAATAATATTCTTACTCGTCCACAATAAGCTTCTTCATCCCTCAGTCGATCTTCAATCAGAATTATTTCTTGCTCGTATTGTAAGAAGAAAGAACATCATATAAACGAATGCTTTAAAAAGAAAAACACGGATTAACATAACTAGCAATCCCGTTCAGAAATTACAATTAATGTTGAAGTTACTAACACAAATTACAAAATTAAATCGAAGTCACAGGAAAACATTCAGGGTTTCGCAAGACAAAAGGGTATTACCTTTCGAGCCGCAACCAAAGATTATCAACTCAAATATAAGATAATATTTATGTTCGCTTATGTCTTGACATTGGTTCTTCAAATCTTTTAAATTTCTTAGTTGACACTGGTGCCGATATCAGCGTTATTAAACAATCGTGTGTGATTGAATCTTCTATTCATTATCCAACTCTAAAATGTCAAATTAAAGGCGTTACTAGTGGAATCAACGAATATTTAGGGTTGTTATCTTCGGAAATAATTTTTACTGATACATTTACCATTTCTAATAGCTTCCAAATTGTAAAAGACGATTTTCCAATTCGTTGTAGTGGAATTCTTGGAAATGATTTCTTTGCACGCTATCAATGCAAAATTGATTTTGAAAATCTTACATTAGAAATACCATTAAATCCTCCACCGATTTTACTTGATCTAGTAACATCTATGATTAACATAATTATTCCTCCAAGAAGTGAAAAAATGGCCACTATGATGTGTAATAACATTAAAAACAACGCGGAATACCTGTGTCTATCTAAAGAGATAGTAACTGGAGTGTTTGTTGGTAATACAATAGTTGAACCCCACGAAAAATCAAATTCACTTAACTTAATAAACACCAAAGAAGAATCAGTTTCAATATCATGCAACGATTTAGTCTTTGATAAATTGTCACATTATGTCATTAGTTAGCTTGATGCATCTAAACACCAAAGAACTGCAATTTATTTTATAGATATTCTATAGATGGTGACATATTATCTGCGACACACAATAGTAAACATAAAATACCCACTACTTGCGATTGTGCACCTATCTATCAAAAATCGTATCGTATACCTGAAATCAACAAGTAGACGAAATGCTAAAATAAGGGATAATTGAACCAAGTGATAGTCCTTGGAATTTTCCACTGTTAGCCGTACCTAAAAAATCTCAATGGTTTGCGTAAATTTCGTTCGCTTGAACGACATACATATGTAACATTAAATCGCATGTTTTCTTTGCCAAATATCGTGGACATTAATTGATTAACTGGGAGAGGCATCATACTTTAGCAGCTCTGATATGACGAATCGATATCACCAAGTGCTACTTGATGATGAAGCAAAACCAAAAATAGCCTTCATTACAACTGCTGGTTATTTCAACACCGACCTTTCCGGTCTCAATGGTCTCAAATGCTTAGTATATCTGGACGAAATAGTTGTACACGGTCAAAATTTATATCAACATAACCAAAGACTTAAAGAAGTTCTCGAGTGTCTACGAACATTCAACTTAAAATTGAACCACAAAAAGTGCAAATTTGTCCGTCAAGAGTTGAAGTACTTAGGACATATAGTTGGACTCGATGGTGTGAAACCTGATCCAGGTAAGATAAACGCCATAGGGAACTATCCTGAACCCAAGGTGGTTTGGCGTCTATTGGTAGGGGGAGGGGGGAACCAAAGTGGAGTTGATTAATTTACCAGCTCCGTAACCTTACAGTAGGGTGTGCATCATGTGAGCTGTTCTGGTCATTAGGCAGATGCGTGATGGGTACAATTGTGTAAGGGGTAACTTGTTCACAATTCGCAAGTGTACGTGCTGCCTCCTCGTGGCAACCACTAATAAATAAGGCCCTTTGGCACATTTTTGGTCATTTGGCACAGGCTAAAGTACGGCGCTAAAGGAGAAAACCTTGACAAAAAACCCTAATCTAAGGTGGAACAGCATACATATGCCGATGGATGAATGGCTGATAGGTTAATCAGTTAAAAATATGCGGACTCTGGATACCAGGCACCCTCCAGTTGTATTTAGCCTTCCTGTAGTTAAGCTGGGTGACCTACAGGCGATTTGCAATTCAGAGCAACTGGTAAAAGTAAAATCAAACGGAATGGCAGGAGTAGGAATACGGGAGTGGACAACCCTCTCGAGGTCCTTGAGCTCCAATGATACCATCTTTCTAGCGGAACTACATGATGTATTAAACATCTAGGAGGGAGAGCAATAAGCCCAGATAGCACGTATCACGTACCAGGAGGCAGTATTGTCAGGTTCGTTAAGAACCTGAATATTGACTGGACGGATAATTAAGCAGGGTCTAGCACAATAGATGTTTTAGGTCGTATTGCAAGGTGGCTGATGGCCCGCATGGCCCTCCAATAATAATAATAATAATAATCCTGAGCCCAATAGCCTGCATGACATCAGAGCATTCCTTGGGTTCGTAGGACATTACAGACGATTTGTGAAGAATTTCATGTCACCGTTTTGCGATGAGGCATTCAAAATTCTTAAATCAATAATTACCAAGCCACCAAACTTACAATTTCCAAACTTTGATAAACAACGTACATTAACGGCCGATGCAAGCAATATAGCTATTGGGGCAGTGTTATCTCAAAATTTTGAAGCAGGAGAACTTCCCGTTGCTTTTTCCAGTTGCCCTTCTACGAAAAGTGTACAAAATTATTCAGTACTTGAGAAGGAACTTTTGGCAGTTGTTTGGTCTATTAAACATTTTCGAGCGTATGTTTTTCGAAAAAAAATTTTAATCAGTGATCATAAACCATTGGTATTGTTATTTCTTTTAAAACTGGTGCGTTCAATAAAAACGCTGATGCACTTAGCCATCCAGACTCTTTAAATGGTGAATCATCGTCTTCAAATATTTTAATTAATCATATTTCCATAATCTTTTATAAATATTAACGTAATAACATGTGCACAAAGTAAACTAAATACTTCACGTTCTTCAGATAGTCAAAATAAATTGCTATAGTTATGGTAATAAATCAAAATGTAATTCAAATTAAGGACAACCCAAAACTTAACGAAATCCAATCAAATTTACTAGAAGTCATTGATCTTCAGGAACAACTAAAACTCATTAAGGAATTCCATGACACACCCCTAGGTTGTCATCAAGGCATCCAACAAACATACAAACGGATGCAAAAATATTACTACTTCCCGAAAATGCTGGGGATGATTGAAAGATTCATCAAGTTGTGAATCATGTCAAAAAAACAAAGCTAGTCATATAACAAAAATGCCTATGACGCTAAACTCCTTTCCAAATATGCTCTTCGGTAAACTTTTTCTTGATATCGTGGATCCTTTACTGTCAAGTTACCAGCAGAATAAATACTTATTTACAATTATGGATGATCTTACAAAATATGCTATTGCCTTTCCGATACCAAATCAGGAAGTCAAAGCCATTGCTTGCACATGGTTTTCTAAAAATGCAAAAATCATTTGCAGCTCTACATAATGCAATACAATCCAAAACGAATTCAAAAATATATTATGATCGTTATTCAACTAATTCTACTTTCCGTGTTAGTGACCAGCTATAGTTTGGCTAAACAAAATGAAAATAAGAAAACTGGTTGTGACCTTATAAAATGTAAGAAATCGTAAGTCCTGTGAATTCTAAGCTTGAAATAGGAAGAAAATCCAGAATCGTACGTAATAATCTTATTAAATTGAAGATATAATGATCATTTCAATTTTATATTATTAACCAATTAACTAATTTTTCTTTTTTCTAATTATAGATTAACAATAAAATATTTTTAATAACTAATCAATTTATTCCTTTATCAGTATTGTTATTAAGTTAAACTTTGAATCATATAAATATATAGAATTAATTTGGGAATATGAAATAAACAAAACATTTAAGATGCACAACATCTTTCTTAAGGGGGAAGAGGTTATGTAACCAAAAAAAAAAAAAAAAAAATAATCAAAATATACGATTGGGAAAGGCCCTAAAAATTATTCGATGAGTGCAGTACTAGAATCATCCAACAATTGCTGGATTGACCACAATAGCTATAAAAACCAACGAATAGCCGTGAATATAACAAGAATGCGAGTTATTGCCTAAAAATTATTTAAGTATTTAAAAATACCCACACTTAAATAAAAATTGTATAAATATAAATAAACTTAAAATTTATAGTATCATTGAAAATATCAGTTAAGTGTTTTAAATTTTCTACACATTTTTATGGAATTCATTGGGTCTAACTAATTCCATCAGTAATACACAACACCTCCTTCAAGACACCGCCGCGGTTACTCCAACCTTAAGGTAAGTCATTCCAATGGTACCTCTCACAACACCAAACATTAATCTCTGTAAAAGATCGGCAGTTCACGTTTTTTCTGTAGGTTTCTACAGGGTATTCCAAATTTAAGGGGAAATATTTTGGGAGGTGATCGGTCATCTAAAATGTAAGCCCGCATGTAATATAAATAAAATAAACAATTACACGAATTTTACCGACACCCCGAGGTTACAGGAAATTTGAAGACTAACAAAAATTATAATGCCGACTTTTTTTTATTTTTGCTCGTTTTCAATTAAACAGCAAAAACCCAACTGCCAATCGTTTGTTGGTAATTTGTACAATAATGTATCGTAACTTTTGTTCGAAATGTTAACTATCGTCTCGCAAACAGATTTGGCACATGTTAATAATTCGTTCACATAGATAATTAACAATATTTAATGGAATGATGTATATTTTTTCCTAAAGATGGCTCCAAACAAATAAATTCAAATAGGTTCACCTCTGCCAATCCATTAATCAGCTCCATTTCTAATTAGACACAGTCGTTGTAGTCTTTTAAAACGGGCTACACATAAACAACTCTTTGATTCGCTTATTTAGGATTTTAGATTCTACAATTAATTTTCAGAATGTGCGGAGAAAATTGAACGATTTCCGTTGTCTCAAGAGGTAAATTCATTGCAGATTTCGAGATATTCAAAGTAATACTGTCTGTCCAAAAAAAAAATTTTGAATTATTTTCTCATTTCTTCTGTACACCGGAACACTTGTATTTCTCCTGTACCTCTTATCTTAATGAATTAATTATCAAATAATCTAATTTTCATTTTATTTTATCTACTTAATTTATGTACAAAGCAACTAAACTTATCTTTGATTTTAATTTTAACAAAAGAGAATACAATCGTATATGGTATTGTTTGCAAAATCCCATATACGAGCTGCAAATCTTTAACAAATTTCAATAAAGAGCTACCTCGAAGCAATAATTCCTTTGAAAATATTGTTTAATTGTATGAAAACAAAGAATAATAATAATTGAATATTAATTTTTGTTCCATTTTAATTAAATTATAAAGTATAAATTTTATAAAAAAAAAAGTCAAAATCCACTTGGAGATAAAAATCTATTTTGTATTGAACCGACAACATAAATAATAAGATTAAGAAAAAAAAAAAATTCAACTTTTTTTTATTCTGAAATGAACGAACCAAAGAATTAAAAAAAATAAAAGTTAAATTAATAAATACAATAAACAAAAAAAATAAATAAATAATGAACTAATTTATCACAATATAATTAATTTGAAACCATTTTCTTTAATTTTTCTGCTGACATTTTTGTTGGTGTGGTTGTTGTATTTTGAAATTTTTTTTTCTTTTTAAATAAATTTCAATTACTTGCGGTTTTGTCATTTTAATTGAATTGGAATTTAATGTTTTGAGAGTTTCAACAAAATTATTGGTTGGGGATTTGGTCTCATTGTTATTATGTGAATTCAATGAAAATATTATTATTCTGGCTCCTCTTACGTATAATGTATATACATAGTATATGTATAAGGAAGTAGTTAATGCATTTCTTTTATTCGTCTTATTTACAACAAGAAATGTGTATTTACATAGAATAGCGCGCAGAAAGTTAATTGCATTTGAGTGGGCGTCTCAAGTGTTTTGATACATATTATTGTATATACCATATTTTACTCATACTATGTATGTATATCGGCCTGCGTCTGACACAAATTGAATCAATAAATTTTTGTTTTTTTTTGCATTTTGCTTAGCAAATAAATTAATTAATAATTATGTTGTTCATAAAAGATATTTATTTAGTATTTATGTAGTTATCTTATATCTTTTGTGTATACTTTCTAAAGAAATTAATAGAATATCACGTTTACTTATTTATTATGTTAATAATTGAAATTAATATTTATGCTCTTTAGGAAAAGGTTATTTCAATTGTCTTTGTTAAATTGATTGGCATAATATAATGAATTTGCATCTAAATTAATTAAACTGTTTTGAACTCGTAAAATAAGAAATTTAAGCATTTTTACAATTTTATGTGATTTAATGTTAATGCTGACCTTACATCATACTACTAATCTCAAGTTTCACAGTGTCAGAATTGCAAAATTTTGATTCCATAATAGGTTTAGTCTGAGAATACTTTAAACAAATTTCTTATAATGGAACCACAATTGCTAAATTTAAAAGTTTTAAAATAGTTTTTCACAGCCGAAGGCTCCTTTTTCGAAAATAAGCTTTAGGTAAGTACAAGTATACACGTACCAAATATTGCTGAAAACATGGCAAATATTGTTTTTTGTTGCTACGTGTGAACGCCTTATAATTGCCGTCGCCTCCAGGTCCACCTCATTGAGCGGGTATTAATAAGTGACCTAGGTATGAGGCGGGTCACGCTAAATGATGGCAAATGGGCCGGATTAAGGTGTTGAGTCACCCGTGCTGACGATCTGCCAGGCTAAGGGCCCATTTAACAAAGCCCAGTCGTGAACAAAGCCCTCTGGATACCTGACGACCTCCAGTTGTAATTAGCCTTACCTGCGTATACGGATCTCTGCGCAGGCAAACCATCATTCCTCCGATACTCGTGGGAATCTAATGGAAGGATCAAAGAAAAATAAATCAAAAGGCACCGGCTCTCCTCAAAAGCCGGTATCAGCCAAGGAAGGTACCTCGAACCAGATGGGTGGGGCCTCGAAGGGTGCAAAGGTAGTTGACTCTAGGGCACTAGTCCCGAGGGTTAGCGGTACCAACGCAGCGCAGGGGGAGGGGCGAGGAAATTCCTCCGGCGAAAAGGCGGGACAGAAATCGCCGCTCGGCATTTAGAATTCTCGAGAAGTGGGCCGCAACCCCCGAGGGGCAGCTGACGGAAGAACAGAGAATATCGGTAGCTTGGGAAAGGATCACTGTGGGTTGCGGAAGCTCGGAAAGAGACCATGTGTCGAAAAGATAGCGGTACCAGGACGAGGTGGAAGTAGTCAACAGCAAGCGGGCCAAGTTGCTGACTGACAAGAAGCCAAGCTCCAACTCAGGGACAAAGCTGTTCAACGATGTTCTGAGGGAGCATGTGTTGATGCTAGCCGTAATTGACGAAAGTCAAGAAGATAGGAGCATCACGGCGGAAAAATGAACGTTGGTGTATATTGCACGCAACCTCGTCTTTTAAAGGTCCTGGGAGAAAGTCCAGGACCACCCCCATCCTGCAGATTAGCGGGATGGTATCTAGGGCGTGTGAAGATAAATACATGCTCAGACTCTAGATCTGTGGATTTTTATAAAAAGGATATAGCCAAAGTAGGGGAGTTGTGGCCAGGCGCAAAGCTTGTGACAGTTAGCCGGGAGGAAATTCCCAGCGGCTCGAGGACACGTGTCTGGCTGCCATCCGAACCGGCTAGTCCTGACGAGGCTTTGAAAATTATTCAGGCCATTAAGCCGAATCTTCCGGCCGGAAATTGGAAGATCGTCAAGCAGGAGGAGGCGAAGGGGGCTCCAAATTATCAATTATGGTAATAAATAAGGAGTTCCTTGCCCTCCTGCACAGAACGAAGGGAGTAACTGACTTCGGATTCGGGTCAATTACTCTCAACGTTTATAAAAAGGACTGGGGGGAAGCGCGTACGGGCGGCCAACCAGAGAAAGTGGCAACCCGCCCAGGCCTGAAGGGGATACCAGCAGCATGGGGGAGAAGCTGAGGGAAGGATGAGAGTGAATCCGGCGACCTCGGTCTGGCAAGGATTCACTTGGAAGATGAGGAGGGGCATATAAGCGAAGGAATTGGTGTACCGATGGAGGAGGATGTATGCAGCACGGGCACTAACAAGTCCTCTACTGAGAGTACGAGGGGTAGTAAAACGGACGAATCCGGCGCATCCCAAAATACCGGTAAATAATATTCCTGCGGCAGCGCTTCAAACAGAGAACTCCTGCAACGAACCCAAGCGAAAATACTTCGCAGTATCACCAATGCTCCTTGGTACATTCGAAATAGTAATATACATCACGACCTTGGGATTAATGGGAACAACACTTTTGGGAACAATTAAAGAAATATGTTCGAAATATTATTCAAAACTAGAAGCACATCCCAACCAATTGGCCAGGGAGATACTAAAACAGCCGCGATTTAGACGTCTGAGAAGAACAGATCCACTCGAACTGATGAACCTGTGAACCGGTAAATTTAATTCGATATATACATATAAGTGTAGTCTAAATTAATTAAATTGTGAGCCCTAACAATAAGTATTAACATTGGTTAAGACTTAAAATATGTAATAATTTTTAGCTTAAGATTTGATTACTTCTTGTTAGTTTCTTATGTAGAAAGATTCAAGAATAAAGCCATTGGCAACATTTAACAAAAAAAAAAAAAGGCCGAGTTTTTTTGATAAAACCGGACGGATCTTGGGCAGCTTCTAGTAGAGAATCTCTGGAGCTTCTCTTCGAGACACACTTCCCAGGGAGCTTTAAAGACTGTTGATGCGTAGCAATCATCAGGAATCACTGCCAGTGTTCTCAGAGGATATCCTAACCAGGAAACCGATCCTATGGGCACTGAGTGGTTTTAAACCATTTAAATCGGCTGGTCCGGATCAAATTATACCAGCGGAACTTCAAAACAACCCAGTAATTATTCTTCCCTACCTGGAAGCTATATTCAAAAGGTGTTTGAAGTTGGGCTATATTCCTAGGTACTGGACGGAGGTCAATGTAGTGTTCATACCGAAAGCGGGGAAAAGCTCACATGTCCTTAAGGACCTAAGACCAATCACTCTATCATCCTTTCTTTTGAGAATTTTGGAAAAGCTGCTGGATGTATACATCAGAGATAAAATAGGCGCCAGGAAATGGGCACCCTCTCGGCATGCGTACACAAAGGGTAGATCTGTGGACACTGCTCTGCACGCCTTGGTGTGTACGATTGAGAAATCGATTAATCCGAAGAAATTCTGTTTGGTGGCCTTCCTGGATATAGAAGGCAGTTCTAATAATGTAAAAGCGGAGGAAATCAAGGAGGGATTGTCATTTTTGGAGGTGGACGTTCCTCTGGGGGAGGTTAATCAATTATATGCTGGAAAGCAGGATTGTTAGCTCGAAGTTGGGGGACTCCACCATCAAGAGGCGAGTAACTAGAAGAACCCTGCAGGGGGGGTTTTGTCTACTCTTCTCTGGAATATAGTAATAAAAGGGTTACTACTAGAATTGGAGAGAGAGGGTATTGAAGTTATCGTTTACGCAGATGACGTAGCTTTAGCTGTTACCGGGAAATTCCTGGGCACGATTGTAGACGTAATGCAGAACGCGTTTACCATCGTTACGAAATGGGCTGGCAAATGTGGACTTAATATTAACCCGTCCAAGATAGAGCTGGTGCTCTTTACTAAGAAATGCAAAATCCCGGTAGTTGTCCCTCCTACCTGAAATGGCACGAGACGTGCTTTTACTGATAGAGCTAGATATCTGGCTATTATCTTGGATAGTAAGCTTAGTTGGAGGCCCAATATGTTGGAGAGAATAAATAAAGCTACTATAGCTTTGTACTCTTGAAGGAACGCCATTGGTCATAGATGGGGTCTGAAGCCGGAGCTGGTACACTGGCTCTACACCGCTATAGTGAGACTTGAACTCATGTACGAGGTGGGTGTTTGGTGGCCAGTTTTGGGCCAGGTAACTTAAAAAAGTAAGATTGAGATAGTGCAAAGAACGGATTGTATGCTTGTTAGCGGGGCATTGAGGTTCACACCGACAAGTGCCTTAGAGGTTATGTTCTATTTTCTTCCGGTCGACTTTTTTGGCAAACAGATGGCGGCAAATACGGCTGTACGACTTGCAACCGTCTCTCAGTGGAAGTGTCTTAGTAAAGGACACTCTACTATCGTTAGATCGATGAAAGATGAGCTGGCGAATCTTGACTACATTAAACCTACTTTACGCTTCGAGAAGCGATTTCGGACCTCCTTCCCTTTCAGGGAATCCTGGAGGGATAGACCGTTATCGGAAACCGAAGCGCTGCAATTCTTCACAGATGGCTCCAAGCTAGACGGCAAAGTGGGAGCTGGAGTATTCTGTGACAAATTAAATATAAACATTTCTATTCGTCTCCCTGATTACTGCAGCGTATACCAAGCTGAAGTCGTAGCAATTGAGGAGGTCGTGACGTGGTTGAAGCATAAGGTGTTATCCCCACACGATATCACAATCTATGTAGACAGTCAAGCGGCGATCCGGTGGTTAGAATCGGTGTCTTTGGCGTCACGGGTAGCGTTGAGTTGTCACTCATCTCTAAATGAGATGGGTGAGCATTTCAATATCCAGGTAATCTAGGTCCCAGGTCACTCGGGCATTACGGCGAACTGCAAGGCGAATGAACTAGCTAGGCATGGCACGACTCTCCAGCTGCAACCGGAAAGGGCAAGTCTGGGGAGGCCTATTACAGCGCTGAGATAATCACTTGGGAAGCAGGCGCTATTCTCAGCGGGGGAAAGGTGGTCTAACACCCTCACCTTTAGAGTTTCAAGACAAGTTTGGCCAAAGCTGGACTTGGGGCGCACTAGGGCATTAATATTCCTACGCAGACCTGAACTAAGAACGGTCGTAGGAATTCTCACGGGGCACTGCCTTTTTGGAGAACATGCAAGAAGGCTGGGTCTGGGGGCAAATGACTTCTGCAGAAGCTGCTTGGACGAAGAGGAGGAAGAGACGTTGGTCCACTTCCTTTGCTCGTATCCAGCATTGGTTCTCAGAAGGCACAAACACTTGGGTAAGTTCAGGATGGACTGCCACTCGGATCTCGAAAACATTAAAGTGCGGGACGTCTTACGCTACATAAGTAGCTCGAAATGGTTTCAATAGGGGTAAAAGGGGAGATATTATGTGGTATCACATTGGGCCGTCACCGGTCTAATTGTGCATAAGCAGCCACTCCAACCTAAACTACCCTAACCTATGTGTGAACGGCGAATTAGTAACTGCTTTAAAAGCAAAGTGGTTCTGTTTGTTTGCTCGTATTTGCTCGAACGAGCTAAAAAAAATCACCTGAGAGCAAAACGGCAAATATTTTGTGTTATTTTGTAGGATTTGAAACGCTGGTTCTTTCTATTGTTCTTCAAATATGACAGTTTTTCCTAAATTATTACCAGAATACAATTTTGGAAAACAGGATATTAAAATTTGGGAATTTTTATAATTTGGAATTATCGCGATATTTTTCCCCAATTCCTAATTCGCCGGGAAAGACAGTATTTTTAAGGGATAAAACGCCAAACCATGAAATGGTAGAGTTCCGGTAGTAAAATTAAAAGAAAGTTTTCTTTATATAAAAACTAATCATCAAGTATTTATTTTATTTTATGGTAAATCGATTCGGACAACTTATTATGACTGACTATGTGTTGTGCAATCTAAATTAATTATACCGGTATGCGAAATTGAGCAATAAAACAATTTGGAGAGTAATTTAAATAATATCATACACTTTATTAATTTTTTGTTGAATATTAATTAATTCATGTAATATCTAATATGCTACCGGTGGTTAGACCATTTTAATTGTGTTTCGATTAACACGAGAAGTATATTAGTATTTGCGAACAGTAATTCAACGAAACCGACTAATAGACGTAATTCTATTTATTTAGTTATATGATTTTAATACGAGTATGTTCCAAAGATTGTAAGAGAATTCAATCCAGTTTCGAACTGATGAGCTTATGATTATGAAAACGGATTCGGAACATACTAGTATTAAAATCATATAATTAAATAAACAGAATTACGTCTATTAGTCGGTTTCGTTGTGTTACTGTTCGTAAATACTTATATACTTCTTGTGTTAATCGAAACACAATTAAAATGGTCTAACCACCTGTAGCATATTAGATATTACATGAATCAATTACTATTCAACAAAAAATTAATAAAAGTAAAAATTAGCGTACACAGAAATAGAGCTGTGTGAATATTGAGAAGAAGAAAAATTGTAAGAGAGTTCATCTGTATTAGTTATGATTCGCTAAAACTTAAATGCACAGCACATTCTGTATTTATAGAATGTAAATTGTGGTATAATCAGTCCAGTCGCCGCGGCCTGATGAGAAGATTGATTTTTTCATAATCATAAGCTCATCAGTTCGAAACTGGATTAAATTCTCTTACAATCTTCGGAACATACTCGTATTAAAATCAAATAATCAAATTACATGTTTTTAGTTATTTTAGTGATTGTTTGGCGCGAAAATAAATGCATACAGTGTAAAAACCCGACCTGACTTTGTGAATCTACTAAGAATTTTTTAGATTTGAATTTTTGTTTGAGGCACGTCAAAAGATGAAAATTATGCAAGATGTTTTAAAAAGTTTATTAGTCCATTCATCAGCCATCCACACATTGCATAAATTAAGTCACGTGACGACGTTACATTTTGACCTTGTTGATTCTTACTCGTTATTTTTGAAAAGCCATAATTTTAACCAAATTTTATTTTATCCTGCTCCTGATGAAGAACCGTACCAAATAATAATACGGGTTTGAGGAGCTATTGGTGGCAAGAACTAATTAACCAGTTTCTCTTATTATTCTAAACAATCGAAATATGCAAGAGCGTTCTCTAACATGAGGAGCCATCATCGCCGATAGAGAACTGAGTGACCGGCCCAAGGTATTCGATGTCCGTTAATTTCATATCCTGCTTCGTTCGAACCAAATTCCTGATTTTTCGATTTTAAAGAAATCGTTAATACCATCCCAATGTCAAATATCAAATTCATGACTGTATCCTCTAATATCGCTATTCAGCTATAATTTAAGTATTTTTCAGACTTGATGGTTGCAAGGGAATCCATCACTTTCCCCCCATTTGTGTTTAGAAATTTTAAGAAACGGAAACGGTTTTGGGGTTGTTTTTCGAAAAGGAAGAAAAAGTTTTTCATCCGAGAAGATAACATCCACGTTCCATAAAAGCAGCTTTTAAGTCACCCCTAGGATTCGCTAGATTGCTTTTTTTGCCGGTATCACAATTCGTACCCTCGAACAATACTTTTCCGACGACTTCATTTGATCTCGTGTCACAGAAACGTTTCACGACAAAAATCTTAACGCCACAACCCGTTTTTGAATTTATTCAAAATTAGAGGTCGTAAGTTTTACATGATTCAATAATGCTATTACGCATCTAAACTAAATGATTATACGTAAAAATGTAACGGTACTTCACAATATAAAATTATTTATCTTTCTTTGTTTTCCACTGCTACTCAATCTTTTGTAACCGAAAATAGCTTTGGTTACAAACAACCAATTTACCCACAAAACGAGCCTGAACGAAAATAATTTTGTCCATTTTCAGTTCTCAGGGTTCCGTTTCAGTCTACATTTTGCAACAATGATATTAATTAGGATGGAAAAATTACCAGCCGACACGAATCTACGAATTCAATGACAATACATATCGTTGCCGATAAACGAGCGCAAATTCAACTTTAACAATTTTTGTACTGCATTTGCTGCTGTTATAATTTTGCGGTTCAAATTGTGCCGAAAGTTTCCAGCCAAAAGTATAAAAAGTCGATAATGCTGATTACGTTATTTATTCCAGCCAAAAATAAAAAATATAGTGGCCGAAAGTTAACAGGATACATGGAATGCTTCAAAAACGTTTCTCAATTGTCGGGAAAAACTTTGTTCCTTTGGGGTAAATCGGAAAAACAGAAGAACCCAACAAATTTTTAAAATTGGAATAAAATTATCTTCTGTTGTATAGAGTGTACCTTGGCAGATGGATTATCTTTATGTGACTTGTAAATATAGCTATCGCTAGAAAAAAAAAATCGGTTGGAGTTTCTATAGTGGGAAATTTTTCTCTACTAAATTATTTAATGATTTCAAAAAAATCGAATTTTCTCGAATTTCCTGCGACACCCTATAATATACCAAATTATTATGCTTTCCATTCACCAATCTATTATAAATTAACACATATCTTCAGTTTTAGAAACCAATAAGAACAAAATATTTTGATCGGTTTTCCAATAAACAAGTCCACTCCTCATCTCAAAGAAGGGTAAATCTCCCTTCTGTAACTTCAACTTAAGGTCTCTAATAATTGGATCCCGTAACTGAGCGATTGGCAAAGTATGTTCGAAAGTTTTAGGAGCATCCACATAAGCCATTCTAGTTCCTTTCTAATGTTCCACTGAATAATCGTATTATTCGAGGATTAATTTCCATTCTATTAAGCGTCAAATTCATACATTACAGGCTGTTACAACTTCAAACTTCAACCCTTATTATTATTATTGGAGAGCCATGCGGGCGATCAGCCACCTAGCACTGCGACCTAAAAGATCTATTGTGCTGGACCCTGCTTAATTATCAGTCCAGTCAATATTCAGGTTCTTTATGAACTTGACAATACTGCCTCCTGGTAAGTGATAAATACTATCTGGGCTTATTGCTCTCCCTCCTAGATGTTTACTACAGCTTTAAGTTCCGCTAGAAAAACGGTAGCATTGGAGCCCAAGGACATTGAGAGGGTTGTTCCACTCCCGTATATTTCTACTCCTGCCCCGTATTCCGTTTGCTTTTACTCTTACGAGTTGCTGGGAATTGCAAATCGCCTGTAGGTCACCCAGCCTTACTACAGGAAGGCTAAATAAAACTGGAGGGTGCCTGGTATCCAGAGTCCGCATGTTTTGAACCGATTAACCTATCAGCCATTCATCCATCGGCATATGCTGTTCCACCTTAGATTAGGGTTTTTTGTCAAGGTTTTCTCAACTTTGCCCCCCCCCCCTCCCTCCAATAGACGCCATACCACCTGATCTGATACTTAATAACCCAAATAACCTATGGACTTGGATTTGGCTATGAAATCGACACTTACTAAAATTTAATTCTAGTTGATGTTTTGAAAAGATATTCATAATCAGTGTCATAAAATCGGGAAATGGTCAGATACAATGATTTTATTAAGACTCCTGTGTCCACACACATTCGTAAGTGACAATTTTTTCTTGACTAAGAGAATAGCTGAATAATTTGGAGATTTACTAGGTTGAATAATTTAATTTTTACCCTTAAAGCTCAACCTCCCATCATTTAAAATTTCTCTTAACTTATCATTTTCATAAAAAGATGACCTTCAGGGAGTAACTCGGAATGTCTGAGCTGCATTTTACTAATTTAATATGTTTATTCATATGTAACTGGATCTAATAAATTAATCATTTTTAAACCACTATCTTCATTTTCTATTAATCAATTATCATAAGTTGTCCAATTTCTATTTCTATATTCGGCTTGTCAATTACTTTAACCTGGTTCAAGTGATGCAATTCTCAGTAGTAAATCACACTTCATAGCATCATCTGGCACTACTAAGAATTGATTTAAACAACCATACCATCGTATTCAATGAATAAATCTACTGAGCCGAACTTGTCAACTTTGAATGATTGATAACTACGTAATCCCAATTACTAATTATATTTGAAATAAATTTATCGGATACAATAAATGATTTTTTTAATTAAACTTATTGGGCTGCCATTCTCGTTCATATCGTTCATTCCTTGAATAATGCTAAGTTCTAGCTCCTCTTCGCATAAGTTATGATCCCGGTAAGTGTTATTTTGTCTTGGAAGTCAAACTACTTTCTGGCTACGGCCAGATTTTGTTTTGTTAAGAATAATAATTCAATTTTGTCCAACATCTCCTTAAGGCTGACCTAAACATGTTCGGTTTTTGACTGAAACTACCTAATATGTATTTTCCCTCGTACAGCGATGGTGTTACAATAAATCGCCCGGCGATTACCCTTTTCAATTCTAAGGAAACATTTTCTCTTTTCGGTAGATCTTTTGCCCTCCGTAGAGTACATGGTGGAACACTCGACGCATTGCTTTCCCAATTTTCATGATCATAACGCACTAGCCTGTTAATTAAATCATCTCGGCTACCCTGGCATTCCACACCTTTATTCTTGTACTCCGTCTCGAACGCAATTTTAAACCATCACCGGACTGTTTTTTCCACTGCTTGATAAATAATTTTCACTGATTAACACTTATTTTAGTATAATTAACAGTAACTACATCCCACTTCTGAAAGTTTGTAGAGAATAATTTTACGGTGGCGTCACTTTTGTTGAATAAAATACTTTGTTTTAAATTAAAACGTCAAATTTAAAACAGAACCAATCGAAATAACCATACTATAACGAAGATGGAATCCAATGAGAGTATTCGTTTCATAATATTCCTTATATTCATACAACTATGTAGTACTTAAAAGGGGCTAAATGGGCTATGCCATAAATAATCATATGCGGGAACCGACACAATAATCTACTATGGTACATAGAAAAAATTTTGAATTTCTGAATTGCGAAACAACCTCAACGAAATATGTTGTAAACGTTAGCACTGAAAAAACAAAAACGTCAAAAGCCGCTGGTAGGATTAGTAATTCCGAAATTTATGAAATAAAATGTTTGAATTATTGTACATAGAGCCATATTGATCATCCCTGCCCTCTCTACTGAAAGTGTTTGGTATGAAAGGTTATTTTGAATCTATCGAAATCATCATTGCACGAAGATAAGTTAACCGTTATGGTGCAATATTCATGGTAATGGTATGGTAATATGGTATATTAATCCGTATATTTACCATTTGTCATATTCATCAATGAATTGAAATGCTTATAGCAATCTTCACAGATGATAAATTTGAATTATGCCAAACTCAATTTTTAAGATGTTCGCTTGTTCCAAATATGAAATTTTTTCATTGCTCTCAGCAAGATAATCATCACTTTTATTCTACACTAATAAATTAAGAATTATTCTCTAAATAATTTAAAATTATACTCGTAATGAATATTCTTATAAAATGAATCGATATTTGACATTCCAATCAACTTTAATTAAAAAATTAACTATTTATAATGTAAACGAAACCTATTTGAAAGACGATAAAATTATAACAAGACAAGACTAATTACTTCAATTAATTTATAACAACTTCTTTTTAATGAAAAAAAAAAAAACATAGCAAACACTTTTATAATTAATTTAAAGACCTTCAAGTTTTTTTTTTGTACATCTTTGTCTGTATACCAAAATTGACACAATGTTGATGAATCAAGAGCATTTATGTACGATGAGTATGTACCTCTATTTTGTACAAGAATAATAATTATATTAAGAGCAAATTCTTTCAATATGCCATTCACATGCATATATACCGTACATATAAACAGCCACATACCATTTTGTTTTTGTATCCCAATCAATTAAGATGAAAACAAGTATTATAAGAAGAAAATTGTTTTCTCTAAAAATATAATTTTCTTAGAAAATTTATCGTTTACACTGTGCTGGAGTGTGAATTATTTCAAATGGTGATGATGATGATGATGTTGATGATAGTGTTTGTGAAGTTTTTTCAGATGAATTGAGCGAAAGAAAATAATAAAAATATGGTGATGAAAATATATGTATATATTGGTAAGTGTGTTTTCATGTCGATAAGAAGATTATTCTTGACCAACCGCATTTTTAAAACCTTCCTAATAAGTCATAATGGCATTTTGTTTTCCAACAGATAGCTAGACAAATTTAAAATTGTTACACTTTTGTAATATTTGGTATAATAAACAAGCTCAACCCTTAAAGTGTCATCGTCTCATCGCTTAATGAAAAGATTTTTGAATCAAATCTTTTTTCCAATCGATTTAATTTCGTTTCATTGGAGGGGCATATATGTTTACGTTTCAATTGAATCAAATATCTATTTTCATATTTTCATAAATCTAATATGTACCATCAAAACATCAATAATGATAACTTAAGGCGAAACATTTTTTATATGTATATACATACATATAACAACATCTCAATAAAAATCAAACATTCAGCTACTTACTCGTTCGTACCTACCCCCATATATACAGTACAAAAGCAGCAGCAATACGAAAAACTTATTCATCTGAAACAAAATATATTTGTACTAGTGTGGGTGTGTGTGTGTATATGTTTTTCCCAAATTTTCAAATATTTTCCGAAATAATAAAAATGGAAAATTATATCTAAATAAGAGAAAATACATTATCTGTTGAATTTAAATCGATTAAATATTTTCATGAGCAATTGATTTTTCTCGTTTTTCGTGCGTTCTATTTCCACCTCGGCACCGCACTCCTCTAATATAAATGTACGACGCTATGATCTAATCAAATATAATTTTCACAAAAAATAAAAAAATAAAATGTTTTGAAAAACAAGTTTCATGATTTAGTTTTTTTCTGATTGTATATCGTTTACGTTCTCGAAGGGTGGTTCAATCATGCTTAAATAATTTTATTAACCCAGATGGTTAAACGTCATATAAAATTAAATTATAAAGTATATAAGCGTGTATATGAACCTATATCCACACTCTTATACCATAATTTCATCACTTTCATTGTACCAAACAAAAGATCAAAATCATAATCGTCGCATAAACAAATCCTATTACAAAATCACAAACATAGATAGATATCATTCACATATTATGTATAAAGTTTAAATTATAAACAAATTATATTAACAAACAAAAAAAATAAAAATAAAAATTTCCATTTTCATAACAAGATTTTCTTTTCAAAAAAATAAAAAATTATAACAATAAAGCAAACGAACGTACGTTTAAATAAAGAAGCATAATAAGAATAAGAAGTTTAGAAAAGATCTATAAATTTTAAAGTGAAATGTTTATGTGTGTCACGTTTTTAAATAATTTGTAATTCATTTCCTTGTAATTTCGTAGAATGTAATTTTTTAACATTTTCTCCATCTTAAGTACACGAGTATATTATAATAACGTACCATCATCACCAATCCCAATACAACCAACCACCAACGTCTCTTGTACCTCTTATATTATACATTTCTCAATTATTTTTATTTTTTTTTTCGCCTTTTAAATCATTTTTTCGATTGGAACAACAAAATAATTCGTGTGAAATGAATAGAGATTAGCTAGCTAGCAGGTAGAATTTTACAGACGAATAATATGAAGCGCAGATATTTTTGGAGCTTTATAGCTATTATTAAATATACAACTCTTTAATAATTTTTTCAATCCTTGATATACATCAAAATTGGTTTTAAAATTTAATTATTCCGAGTTTGTATTTGAATCGGTCTTCGTTTTAAGGCTGGTACGCAGTGCTGAATATTTTAAACGGAGGACGTTTTCAGGGCCGTGTTTCTAGTCAGAAGGAAGTACATACGAAATACAATAGTTAGACCTTAGACATAAATAATTGTTGGTATTTTGGTTAAAAAAAATTACGATCCAGCAAATTTCAGTTCTAAAATTGTTTTTAGTTTTAGAGCCAAATTGAATATTAAAAGGTAATTATTATATTTAATTGTTTAGAGCTCTTTATTTTATTATTAAAGCATTAAGCTTCTGTATGCTGCTCGAGCTAAAGCTTTTTTACCATGGCCACACAACTCTCCACGAAATCACAGATATTGTTAGGTTTTTCTCGTAGAGAAGAGTACCAATCAGCGAAACCGTAAGCGAAATTTTTAATTATTAGCCATTTTTACTTAAAATTTACGTGGTAAATGGTAAATTTGTCTTAAATTAACTTTAGCTTCGAAATTTTTTCATTTTCAAAAGCGTAATTTTGACAGATATGCAAATTCAGACATGTCAGAAATGTCATTGTCAGATACCTTACTCAATACCTAGAGGGTGACCAGGTCAAGCCATAAAAAAACAGGACAGTTATTAAGTCTCGAAATATGTTGTGTATTTGATTTAAAAAGTTGCTAATTGCTTTGGTAGCGACGACTGATCACAAAACATGAATGTGGTGAAATCTCTTCTAAAAAAGTATAAAACTTGCTAACCTGATTCTTAATTTGATGGTGCTATAACTAATTCATTGATCATTAAATATATTTGGTCAGTTAATAAATTTCAATGGAGTTTCTTAAATAAAACAAGGCCAGAATTCCACAAATATTGCAAGACACTATAATGTCACTTTGGTTATTTAAAAAAAAAAAATGGAGGTGTGGCCAACACACGACTTTCTTTTACGAACAGATAATTTTGAGAAATTTTATTTTTTTCTTATTTTTTTTTTAATTTTTAAATTTTATTTTTTTTGTTTTTTTATTTTTTATTTTTATTTGTTTTTAATTTTTGGAAACATTTTGTTTTAGTAGTTTTTTGTAAATCTTATACTTTTTAAGATATTTGCAAAATAAATTTTTTGGACGAAGGGAGTAGCCACTTCCGGTTAGCCGATTTGGAGTCAAATTCACTGGGACCTCCCAATTTATCAAAAAAGCTTAAATCTGAAGTTTCAGTTCGATTGGTTAAACCATCTGGGCTGTAGAGAGGACACTGACAGACTGACAGACTGACAGACTGACAGACTGACAGACTGACAGACTGACAGACTGACAGACTGACAGACTGACAGACTGACAGACTGACAGACTGACAGACTGACAGACTGACAGACTGACAGACTGACAGACTGACAGACTGACAGACTGACAGACTGACAGACTGACAGACTGACAGACTGACAGACTGACAGACTGACAGACTGACAGACTGACAGACTGACAGACTGACAGACTGACAGACTGACAGACTGACAGACTGACAGACTGACAGACTGACAGACTGACAGACTGACAGACTGACAGACTGACAGACTGACAGACTGACAGACTGACATACTGACAGACTGACAGACTGACAGACTGACAGACTGACAGACTGACAGACTGACAGACTGACAGACTGACAGACTGACAGACTGACAGACTGACAGACTGACAGACTGACAGACTGACAGACTGACAGACTGACAGACTGACAGACTTACAGACTGACAGACTGACAGACTGACAGACTGACAGACTGACAGACTGACAGACTGACAGACTGACAGACTGACAGACTGACAGACTGACAGACTGACAGACTGACAGACTGACAGACTGACAGACTGACAGACTGACAGACTGACAGACTGACAGACTGACAGACTGACAGACTGACAGACTGACAGACTGACAGACTGACAGACTGACAGACTGACAGACTGACAGACTGACAGACTGACAGACTGACAGACTGACAGACTGACAGACTGACAGACTGACAGACTGACAGACTGACAGACTGACAGACTGACAGACTGACAGACTGACAGACTGACAGACTGACAGACTGACAGACAGACACCATTTCAAAACCCACTTTTTCGGACTCAGGGGACCTCCAAACAAATAAATCTCTAAAAATCTCAAGGTCCAAAATTTTCATGTTTACTATAATTTATTTTACTAGAGTAAAAGAAAGTAATTAAGGAAATTAGATTTGCCAAAGAAAAATTTTTTTTTTACTTTCATAAACACTCCAGGCCTTTACTAAATTTCATAACACAAAACAGAATTATTCATACTCTCAAATATCCTTGGGTCACTTCATTTGGGGTCGGATTTGATAAATAAAATAAGAGCCAAATTCAAGAAATATTGCGGAACACCACTAATAATATTTTGGTTGGTGCCATTTATTAGAAACATTGTTTCACCAATTTTTGTTTGCTTTTACATAGGCATATACTTAGCTAATACAGACTAGCTTCTCAGTCTGTAGTATCAAACGAATGAAACGGATAGATTTTAGTGATATTTATTATCTACAATATTTTGTAAATTTTATAAATAGTTCCAATTATACAACCTATTATTTCATGCCCTGAACAAATTTTCTGCCATAAGGCAGGGCTGGAATCAGAGTTTCTAAAATAAAACAAGGACCAACGACTGGAACTATTTTGGAACAATATTCGTGCTAATGGTATTATTAAAAAAAAAATCAAATTTTTTTTCTATGCAGGCTTCCAGCACCGAAAGGAACACACATGTTTGTTCCTATATATACAAAGAGTAGACATTGGACCAGTCATTTGATTGGAGTTCAAATTAAATTTTGTTGCGATTATTATTTTTCTGGTTCCTCCTATATTTTGCAGGAGGTATGGTCACCCTATTCCTATCTATATCCAACCTAGGCGAGAAGGAGAATGTCAACATAAATCTGAAAGACAATTACTGTTCTCAGCATTTAACCTTGCTAGACTTGAAAGTTGCAAGGAAGACTTTATTTAATTAAAATGTTTTCAAAGGATTTGAGAATATTAATGTAAAAACGTATTGGATGAATGAATCTTCCCATATCACACTGCATAAATCCAGACTTTCATACAACTTTCTAGTCTGAATAGGTTAAATGACTGTAGAAATTATATCACAGTATTAGTTTTATATCCCTATAAAAAAGAGTCCAAGTTTAAGGTTTTTGGAAGGTTTCGAGAGAGTATTGTAATTACAGACTTCTATAAATCGTTTTTGTGCGGAAATTATGAATGGCCGTATAATCTATCTTGCAGCATAATTTTTATGAGATCCTAATTTAAATATTTAGCCAAAGCAGATAAAAGTATTTTGTTAAAAGCAGTTAACCTCTGTAATGTTTGAGTTTATCTGGTGCCGCATACAGAGTATGTTTTATAAGTTTTACCAACAAATCTTCATATTCTGAAAAAAATCATTGTGAAGTTGAGGTAATTTAGTTCGCAAATTTGACATGTTTTAATTAATATTGTCTGCTCTGATTAGAAAATTACAGCAAGTAAACCGTTTTATGGGTTTTTGTCTGAGAATGACGGAAACCATTATAAATTAGCTTAGAAAAAATGCTTTATGAAAAAGCCAGCTATCTCCCAGAATATTATAGTTATTGCAAACAAAAGCCGATAAGTTTAAATATTTTGTAAATATATTATTACTATTGCAGTTATTAAAACAGGGAAGCACAGAACTAAATAGCGTAGTACAGGGGTAATCACTAGGCGAAAGTGGTACAAATATTCTGATCGTACTCACTTCGACAGCACTGCTGGTATTTAATTTATCTATATCAATATTCAGGGTGAGCCATTTGAATAGACGCCAGCTATAAAAAAATTGACTAGAAAAAAATTGTCAAGGCCAATGGAAGTCATTTATCAGTATTAATGTCCTTGACCTTCAGGTCAAACATCAAGGTTATTTGAAGGTTATGGTTATTTTTTAAATGTAAACCCCTATTTTTACACCGGATTCGAAAAGAGTTGGAATTTTACGTCTGGAATGAAAGTAATATATTTTAGTTGGTCTTAAAAATTGAGCTGAATGTCAAGGACATTAGTACAGATAGATGACCCCCACTGACCTCAACAATTTTTGTCTAATCCATTTTTTGTAGCTGGTGTTCGATAATTTAATAATTTTTTTCAAATTTATCGATTTATCAATAAGTTATCGATAGAATTAACAACTTAACACCAAATCCAACCGGAACAACTCCGAAACAAAACACACTTACTGATAGTGCCACTGCAATAAATAATTCACCAACGTTACCAACGAATTCATCACCAAAGCCAATTATCGAGGTGGATGGTTTTAAACGTCTCGAAGAGCTGATGATTGACATGAAAACATCCCTTCTCAATCAACTATCTGAACTGCAGAATAAAATTACGGGCTTGGTTTAATAAAACGCAAATTTGAAGTTTGAATTGCAATCTACACAAGAGGTTAACGCAAAGCTGCATGACAGGGTATCTAGGCTTGAGGAAAGGAAGTTGTATATCTACAAGAAAAGGAAAATGATAACAATTTAGTCATTTCTGGAATACCAAATAGAACACAGAATCTACTTACCGTCACACTAAATGTTTTAAAAGTATTAAAATCAAACGTCACCGCTGAAGACATTAACAGTGCCCAATATATTAAGAAAGTATTTCTGCAACCGTAACTCAACAACAAAACATTAAATCTGCCGCAAAATTTTATTCTTGTAAAGATCATACCCAATAGAGCCAAACAAGAAATACTGGGAAGCAAGAAAACCTTCAAAAACCTATTCTCGGACCAAATTGGATATAGCACTGATAAGGCATGTGAAGTTAGCCCAGGATTTTATCCCAGAAATTAAAAAAATTTAATCAGGCAATACTAATAAAATTATGCACCATATGCTCATGTGTGAAGTTATCCCAGCCCAGGATTTTATTGTATTTAATAAAAATAAATATAATTTCATTAAAATAAAATCAATGAAAAACAAAGAAAATTGATTATAAAATATTTTAGTTATGTACTTCTATAAACCAAATTGGTTTAAAAAAAAATTCATAATTACCAGTATTAAAAATAAACGACAGTATTTTCATTTTTTATTATGCTGTGCCAAAACTAAAAATCTCTCGGATTGGGGCTATATAGTTTTAAAATGGGCATACAAGGGGCTAAATATTGTATTATTTTCACGATGATCGGTATGTTGCAAGTGGCCGAAATATTTCCTTTGTCTTACAACTCAATAGCATTTACCCAGTTTTAATGAGTTTTTATTATGCTGGGCCAAAACTAAAAATCTCTCGGATTGGGGCTATATAGTTTTACAATGGGCATACAAGGGGCTAAATATTGTATAATTTTCACGATGATCGGTATGTTGCAAGTGGCCGAAATATTGCCTTTGTCTTACAACTCAATAGCATTTACCTAGTTTTAATGAGTTTTTATTATGCTGTGCCAAAACTAAAAATCTTTCGGATTGGGGCTATATAGTTTTACAATGGGCATACAAGGAGCTAAATATTATATTATTTTCACGATGATCGGTATGTTGCAAGTGGCCGAAATATTGCCTTTGTCTTACAAATCAATAGCATTTACCCAGTTTTAATGAGTTTTTATTATGCTGTGCCAAAACTAAAAATCTCTCGGATTGGGGCTATATAGTTTTACAATGGGCATACAAGGAGCTAAATATTGTATGCCCATTTTAAAATGCCCTTGTATGCCTATTTTAAAACTATATAGCTTCAATCCGAGAGATTTTTAGTTTTGGCTCAGCATAATAAAAACTCATTAAAACTGGGTAAATGCTATTGAGTTGTAAGACAAAGGCAATATTTCGGCCACTTGCAACATACCGATCATCGTGAAAATAATATAATATTTAGCCCCTTGTATGCCCATTGTAAAACTATATAGCCCCAATCCGAGAGATTTTTAGTTGTGGCACAGCATAATAAAAAATGAAAATACTGTCGTTTATTTTTAATACTGGTAATTTTGAATTTTTTTTTAAACCAATTTGGTTTATAGAAGTACATAACTAAAATATTTTATAATCAATTTTCTTTGTTTTTCATTGATTTTATTTTAATGAAATTATATATATTTTTATTAAATACAATAAAATCCTGGGCTGGGATAACTTCACACATGAGCATATGGTGCATAATTTTATTAGTATTGCCTGATTAAATTTTTTTATTTTCTGGGATAAAATCCTGGGCTAACTTCACATGCCTGCACTGATACAGTAAATCCAATTTTTCTACGGGATCATCTCACCGTAAGACAACTACAATTATTTCGTGCTGTGCGACAGTTCAAAGCTGCGAACGAATTTCAGTTCTTGTGGACCACAAACAACATGATTTTACTTCGCAAAACACCACAATCAGGAATAATTCGTATACAATTTTTTACTGATTTAGAAAAACTAAAACATTGAAACAACTTACAGTCTTGTGCCGGTTTCCTTGTTGGTGTGAACTATTTATTTATTTTAGGTTTTTATTTTTTTTTTTATTAATTTTCAATTTAAAATTTGTCACTTTTAACTTATCTACACTTAAAATTTATTACTCTTATACAGAACACAACAATACGCAAAACAACAATACATAACACAACACAGCGCAACTCTGCACAGCTCAACACAATACAAGAACATACATAACACTTAACATTTTTTCTTTATAAGTAACATTTATTGTAACATTCCTTGTATTATACTAGGCAAATAACTGGAACATATGACAGATGATCACGTACACAATGATAACTCACAAAGAGAAGGATTAATAGATAATGTGAAATAAGAGGTTGGATTTCAATACCGTGATGATCGTTTGGAAACGGGACAATTGCATATTTTATATTTTAATATTAGGGGTTTAAGGTAAACGCGCTGATGGATCTTTATGCCTTATTTGATTATGAAGTTGACATAATTGTACTGGTTGAGTCTTGGGTGCTTTCCAATGAGGTATGTTTAATTAACTTTCCGAACTATGAGACATTTCATAGTTGTCGTGTTGGGCGTGGTGGTGGCATATGTGTTTTAGTTAAAAGAAAATATACAATGCACACTTATGTGTGACAAAGATATAGGCAAAAATAATTATTTAGTTTTAAAACTTATCCGTCAAAATATTAATCGAATATGTATATATAAAAGTCCTAGCTCGCACATAGATAGCTTTCTTGATGTGTTTGATAGTATTATGGAACAGTATAAGAGAGCGATAGTGGTGGGGGATTTTAATCTTAATTTATTTAACCCAAATAATGCTGCAGTTAGTAAATTTTTAGATTTAATTTCAACAAATGGTTTCATGGTGGTTAACGAAATAGAATTAAAGTATGCTACACGCATCTCATCAACTACTTCAACTCTTATTGATTATGTGCTAACTGACCAAATTGGATTAATCAACAGTGTCAGGTTGGAAGATGTATCTTTTTCGGACCACAGAGGAATTCAAATAAAACTGGGGCTGCATGTGGAGAATTGTACGCAATATCAAAACATAAGGATTTTTAATTGATTGGCTGTGAAAAGTTCGTTTTGAAATGAGTTACATAACTGCACAAGCTTGGATGATTACGTTGCTGGTATTGAAAAGCTGGTCATTGTTCACACTGAAGAAAAAACTTTGAATAGGCGATCATGGTTTAAGCAACCATGGATGACTACTGAGTTGTACTCTGCCATTCGCACAAGAGAATTTTTTTTTAAATTAATCGTAAGATATCCGGATTGTGATTACTTGAAAAATAAATATAGATACATGAAAGATGATTTAAAATCAAAAATCAAAAAAGCAAAGAGGGAATTTTACCATTTGATATTAAGTGCATCAATTAATAAATCAAAGGAGTTCTGGAACTTAGTAAAAATGGCAATATCGATTAAGAGAGCTTTCAACATTAAACAGGAAATTGTGCTTAATATTAATGGTTTAATTATTGATGAACCTGTCGCAGTTGCTAATGCGATGAATTTGTACTTCGTCCATGCTTGTGATTATCTTTGGCCAGAGATCAATGTGGATATTGCAGAACATGATGTGAATATTAAACTGAACCTAAATAATGTTCCTGAAGAAGAAATTTTACAGAGTACTCGGAATCTTAAAACAGCAGCAGCTACGGAGCGAGACGGAATATCAAGTAAGTTCGTTTAGTTTTTCGAAGAATAATTGAAGAGAGCTCTTACTCGCTTGATTAATAAATCCATCTTGGAAGGAAGATTTCCGGAAAGACTAAAAACCTCTAGAATTGTTCCAGTATACAAGAATGGCGATGTACTTGAGCCGACGAATTGCAGACCAATCTCAGTACTATATGCTATCTCAAAGGTATACGAAAGGAATATAAATAATCGGCTGATCGACTTTCTAGAAAAAAATAATGTAATAGCGCCAGAGCAATATGGTTTCACAAAAGCATCAAATACTCAAGCAGCATGCCTTGCGCTAACAGACTTCATTTCTGAGAAAGTTGACAAAAAATTAGTCGTTGCTAGTCTTTTTCTGGATCTAAGAAAGGCATTCGAGTCAGTAGACCACGATGTTTTGCTAATCAAACTTCAGCAAAGATTGAAGCTTGATCCTATGCAAATTTTGTGGTTCCAATTGTATCTCAACTTTCGTCCTCAAGTTGTTACTCTCAACCACAACGAGAGTGAACCTCTGTACTTTTTAAAGGGAATCCCGCAAGGATCCATACTTGGCCCTGTTCTTTTCAATATTTACATTAACGATATTTGTGGCTTAGATTTGAAAAGAAAAATTCAATTATATGCTGACGATGCAGTTATCAAATACAGCAACACAAACTTAAAAGACCTTTATGACTGTATGCTACACGATTTATATCTATTGAATGTATGGCTCACAAAAAATAGACTCCAATTGAACACTAGTAAAATTCATGATATTCACTAATAAAAAGATACCGGAATCTGTGATTAATGAATACGTCATAACTTATTGTGGAGTAGAATTTGAAAGAGTTAGCTCATTCAAGTATCTTGGATTAATAATACATAAAAATTTAAAATAGAACCTTCATATTGACATGATTAAATCGAAAATTCGCCCATATATTTTTTCTATTAGACGAATGAAACAAATTTTACCTCGAAATTCTCTTATACTTATCTATAATGCTTTCATTTTAACACATTTGACATATCTCAACACAATTTGGGGAGGTTGTGCTGGTTTTTGACGGGAAGAACTAGAAGTGGTACAAGATCGCACGCTAAAACATATATACCATCTACCTCCACGTTACCCAACATTAGAATTGTTCTGCGATATTCCTCAACTACGACTAACTAGTACTATATAATACAGTGCGAACTTCTGGTTTTGCTTTCTAAAATTCTAAAAGGATTTATAAAGTTTAATCGATCCCTCCCACAAACCTATGGAAGAAATTTATATGAAATACGACGTCGTTCTCATTTCCAAATCGAGTTCTTTAATACTAATTTACGAAATAATAATGTGATTTACAAAGGCCTTCAGGCGTACAACGCATTACCTATAGATCTAAAACATATTGATAGTTGTAATGAATTTAAAAAATTTGTTAAAATTCATCTGCAGAATTAATAAGGTTCATACTGATACAAGACTTAGTTAAGTGTTTATTGATTTATAACAATTAAAAAAAAAATTCATTTTTAGTGTTGAAATGTTTCTTAATTCATTTCTTTATCTATGTTTAAATTATCCATCAACAGTAGTTGCCCACAAGCTAAGTATTTTCTGATTGTTTAAATGTATAATGATTCAGATACTTAAATACAGCATAGAAAATTAGTCTTCCATAATCTGTTCCTTGGCAGTTGAGGCTTTTTTCTGTCACTTTTAATTGGTTCATAGATAGAGGCTATTGATGAAACTTGGAAAGTTTGAACGACGAATTGTTCCAATTTGTTTGGGAGTAATTCAATTGGGTTTCTTTACCAAAGAGGCTTTTACTATATTACGAGTACATATCGGTTTGCTACAAGTTTTTAGGCCATAATCATCTGCAAATATATCCTCTTCCGACATTAGAACTAAATGATTTAACCGTTCTGTAAATTTATTTTAGGGTTACTTTCTTAGTAGAGTGCTTTGATCATGGGAAGTTGTCATGTGTCTAGACCGTAGCATCCGAAACATTGGGTCGTCAAAATATTTTACAGGATCGCGCAAATTCATAACAACATATTTGTGGAAGCGCGGATTTGTTAACTAAATTTAAAGAAATTTGTTGGATCGGCTCGAATATTTGTCGATTTGAAAATGAGGCCCCAGATGAAAATGTATGAAGTACTAATCTAGGCAGTGCCTACTATATAGGCCACGATAGTGAATTATTTCCTAAAATATTCCTAAATTTTAAAAACATTTTAGTAAATAAGTAAATCAATCAATTAATGGTAATCAATAATGGTTTATTGAAACACACAAATGGAAAATTGAATATAAATCCGAAATAATAATCCACTGTTAAAATAAAAATACAATTAACTTCAAAACCATGTCTGGAAATAAAACTATGAACAAAATGTAAACCATGATCCATTCTTGATTTTGCAATTAGTGGAGACATCCTCTTGGAGCTAAGAGGATTAGATATGACGAAAATCATGTTCAAAGGATAACGTTCAATATTGAATTTACTAAACCATCTTCGCTAGTTTGTCCAGAAATGAAACTAATAACAAAATGTAGGTCATTGATTATTCTTAACTTATGCAAATATTGGGGACATTCTCTTGAAGCTATGAGTGTTAGATATGAAAAAAATCACCCAAACTTGAAATTGAACGGCTAATGTTCAATATTTAAATTTACTAAACCATCTTCGGTAAATTGTCCGGAAATAAAACCAATAACAAAATGTAGACCATGGTCCATTCTTGACTTATGGAAATATTTGGGACATTCTCTTGGAGCTGGGAGGGTTAGATACGACGAAAATCACCCAAAGTTTAAATGGAGCAGCTAACGTTCAATATTTAAACTAACTAAACCTTCTTCGGCACCTTGTCTGGAAATGAAATTAAGAACAAAATGTAGGTCATGGTAAATTCTTAACTTATGCAAATAATGGGGACATTATCTTGGACCTAAGAAGGTTACATATGACGACAATCACCCCAAGTATAAATTGAACGGTTAAAGTTACTAAACCATCATCGTCGTCAACTTTGGGTGATTTTTGTGATATCTAACCCTCATAGTTTTAAGAGGATGTCCCCAATATTTGCATATTTGCATTTCTACATTTTGTTATTAGTTTCATTTCCTGACAAGGTACCGAAGATGGTTTAGTAAATTCAACTACATATTGAATTGTTGCCGTTCAGTTTAAACTTTGAATGATTTTCGTCATATCTAAGCCTCTCAGCTCCAAGAGAATGTCCCCAATATTTGCATAAGTTAAGAATGGACCACGACCTACATTTTGTTCTTGAGTTTTATTTCCGAACAAACCACCGAAGATGGTTTAGTAAATGTAAATAAGGTACGTTAGCCGTTCAATTTGTACTTGGGGTGATTATCGTAAGATCTGATACTCTTAGCTCTAAGAGAATGTCCGCCATAATTGCGTAAATCTAGACTGGACCATGGTCAATATTTTGTTCTTAGTTTCATTTCCGGACAAACTAGCGACGATGGTTTAGTAAATTTAAATATTGAACGTTAGCCGTTCAATATAAACTTTGGTTGATTTTTTTCGTATCTAACCCTCATAACCCCAAGAGAATGTCCCCAATATTTGCATTAGTTAAGAATGGACCACGACATACATTTTGTTCTTAGTTTCATTTCCGAAAAAACTACCAAAGATGGTTTAGTAAATTTAACCGTGGAACGTTAGCCGTTCAGTTTAAATTTTAGGTTTCTCTCAGTTCCAAGAGAATGACCCGAATATTTGCATAGGTTAAGAATGGAGCAAGGCCTAAATTTTCTACTTAGTTTCATTTCTGGATAAGGGACCCAAGATGGTTTAGTAATTTCAAACATTTAAGGTTAGCCGTTCAATTTAATCTTGGGCTGATTTTCGTCATGACCCTTTTATTTCCAAGAAAATGTCTCCAGTATTTACATAACTGAACTACCGACCATGGTCTACGTTTAGTAATTAGTCTTATTTCCGGACAATTTACTAGATATGGTTTAGTAATTGAACATTAACCTTTGATTACAAACCTTTTACATTCAAAATTGAATGGTATCTTTTCAATTTGAATTTGATTGGCTTTTGTGAAACAACATACGTTACTAATCCATATTTACCATTTTAGATTTTGCAAAAATTTCACGTTTTAAAAAAGGGCTCGTGAATTATTTGCTAAAAGTTTCCTAAGTATTTGTTTTTGCTTTTTGGGAAAGGTTTAGCAAAAATTCTCACGCATCTATAGGCCTGCTTTTCCAATTTTTATTTTGTCCAAATTTGTGAGGTAAGGTCAACTGAAAACATTTGTTTTTGTCGAATTTTACGGTACCAGATTTTTGCCGCCATTTATCGGTTAACCGATTGATCAGTCCCTAGCTAGCGTATTTTAGGAAATATATAAATCCGTCCGGGGGGTACTTATTTTACCACCTAATAAACACAATTTCTTTAGTTCTTCATTCTTCGTTCGTATGGCATCAGTTTATGGAATGGTTTGCCTGCATATGTTACGAATTCTTCTTCGATTAGGGCTTTCAGGAAAAACTACTTTAATATTTTTGGTTTTGTAGTTTAAATCGGTATAAATTATCATTATTAGTATCAATTATTGAGTATTAATTTGAGTTTTATTTTTTAATTATTTGTTGTTTTTGGAGGTTTAATTTCAATTTATTAATTATAAAGCGCATACGTGACCAAATTCTTCTACAAAGAATGTCCCAAACATGTTCTATAGGATTAAAATCGAAACTGCTTGCCAGGATTCACATCTCCCAAGTATTCATTCGCGACTCTGGCAACCGGAGGTCTTGCATTATCGGGCATTAGCATGAAACGATCGCCTATAAATGGTGCGTAGGGAACAACATATTCTTCCAATATTTCATCAATATAGTGAACGGCCGTTATAGATCCGGGTGGAAAGAGGTAAAGCTTGGTGGTTGCTTCCATCGGAATTCTCGCCCATATACCATGACTAATCTGCATCGAACACTTTCGTTGAAGGAGCATAGAGTCTAACACTTCCCTTACCTTCACCATACTTGTTGTCGCTCATCAGGAGACCGCAAATAAAATGTCGATTCCTCAAATTTCTATCTTCGTGCATGAAGATCTGCTACTCCCAACTCTCGTCGTATTGTTCTTTTGCTTACGGTCACATTACCTACGTGTAACAATTCTTTGCTGGTCCCAACAGTGGTTGCAACTCCCCGAGTTGATGAAACTACAAAATGGTCGTCTTGAATGTTTATTATTCTCTGTCTTGCCGTACCTTGTCGTCTGATAAACAACCCTGTCTCGAAAATTCGCGGCGAAACACGTTGTACGGAACTACGAGAACTTCCATATTTTATTAGAATTTATCGGAGCTATAATTAATAGGAGCATAAAACAAACTATGGTCATAATTAAGAATTTTATTATGAATTAAAAAATTAGGATAGACAATTACTACAGACATATAATAAATTGGCCTAAATTTTTAATGTTAACGTCAAAGAAGAAAATTCGGTTTATGATCATAATTTGAATTTTAGTATTACAATTAATTATATAGCGTCAAGACATAACTTTAATCTAATGCTGTATGCCTCAGGTCGATTTTTTTTGGCTAAATTTTTGGCTTTTCTAAATAGTTGGTGCAACAGGTTCAATTAGACGTGTTACGCCTCACTTTTCATGTTTCTATAGTGCAACTTTTCGAACATCAATCGAATGCTGTTGACGAATGGAAAAGTTTAAAAAGCACTTTAAGCGAACAAAAGTAAAATATGTGGTAACAAAAATTTGCTATATGAAGTTATATGGAAATAGTGTCTTCAAAAAGTTTGAATTGTTACTTTTGTATATCTGATTTATTTGGGGCATGTTAGCTCGTGAATTGCCACCAAATCTATTTGGTTGAGGTAGGCGAAGACAGCGATTGTATGGTTGCGTCTCGACTCTTGTTCTATCCGTTTTAAACTTTCTTTGTTTTTCGGAACAGAGCATAATTCCGAATTATACAAATCAAATTATTTGCGAGTCAAATTACCGATCAAATAATAGAAGAACAGAGAAGTTATTGAATTCTTCCACATGTAACTTACTGCGTAAGTAAAACATCAGAATGAGACGTGGTGATTGAAATAAAAAGTTATTGATGACGTTGCGATATGATGTTGCGATATGAACATCTGATATACAATATGTCGCGAAAATGAAAAACACTCATAATTGTTCCTGGTAAATTCAATTAAACAGTTTGATACTGAAATGGAATATCGTGTGGTATATACTCGTATATTGGTACTTTTTTTTTTAATAATTAACACTTTCCATTTAAAATAGGCTTCGCACTATATTTATAAACAACCACAACCACTTTGGTATGATTCCAAAATCGTTTCTATTTATTCATATTCATATATGCATAAACCCACGTACACACAAAATGACACAAAAAATTTCCATATGAAAAACGATAGTTATTTATTATTATTTTCCAGTGAATAAAATATATTTTATTTATTTATTTTACATTTTTTTTTTATAATAATTATAAAAAATTGCGAATCATTAATCATTTTATATTTTATTTATTTAATTAATTAAAATTTTTTTTTTTGCTCAGCATAGAGGAGAACGCGAAATTATGACAGAGGGAAAATAGCGCAACAAAAAAAAAATATTTTGTGTTGTATTTAACCCATGTTTGGTGGCGGTAATAATTTACAAACATAACACTACGAAGATTACACTTTGAGTTAATCAACAAAACAGAACAATGGTTATTGTTTTTAACTTCATGTTTTTATTTTGTTTTTTTTTTTTAACTAACTGATGAGTCGATATGTTTTTTATCATGTCGACAACGGAAGTTCGAAATTTGCTTTCGCGGTTTCTCACATCATTAATCACATATCATGCCGAGCGCTCACATCAAACATAATATACATATATTTACAAAAAAATGTATCAAAATAGGGTTCGTTGCAAAATCAAAATGCACGCGATTATAAAAACTCCTTAATAATTAATTTTTGGCAAAAGTAAGGCCGTTGTGTAATATAGAGCTGGACTAATCTTCATATTTCTATACCGGAGAAGTTTTTAAAAATTTGACGCAGTTAAATAATTAAACTGCCATACTTCTAGTTATGTATAGAGAAAAAATATCAAATTCACGTTAATTCCAAGAAACTAAATTGTCTACAAGTCGAACAAAACCACTTAGGGATTTAGATTTGGGGCGCAAATGAAAAATTCATAAACCACGAGAAAAATTTTGAAAGCAACCTTATTGTACCATATTTAATTGAAACCAAATCTTGTGGATGCCGCCTTCCCCGGATTGATGTTTAGTGTAAAACCGCGATATTAAGTTTTAATTAGGCTACTCGGTGTATAGTTATTTTTACAGCATATGTATTAATTTAATAAATCAATAAAATCTTGAAGAAAACAAAAGGTAGTGAAAGTTAACCATTCGGTACAACTATAATTGACGACAATGGAGGGATGCATTTTAGGTAAAAAAATGTGCTTCACAGCAACTCCAATTAATTGAGCATGAAATAATTATTTTAAAACTACAAATAAAAGCGTTATCACATTATATTTTTGTAACGGTTCTTAAAATAATTACGAATATGAATCGAAAGCCAAAAGACTTAAAAAGTTTTAAAACAAAAATAACACTTTTGAGCACGATTCGGCATAGGAATCCAAAGAATAGTTTTTAAATAAAAATATCGTTTTTCAGAATGATTCCGAATATGAATCGAAAGCAAAACCATTAAATAAATCCGAATAGGAATAGCTATGAAAAGTTTTTAAATAAATATGACTCTTTTGAGAGTGAATAGGAATCGAAAGCTACTGCTTTGAAAGGTTTATAAATACAATAAAAATAAAGCTTTTGAGAGCTAATTCGAAAAGGAATCGAAAGCTAAAGCTTTAAATAGTTTTTAAATAAAAATAACCCTTTTGTGAATGATTCCGAAAAAGAATCTAAAGGTAAAGCTCTAAATTGTTTTTAAATAAAATAACGCTTTATAGATTGAAGCCGAGTACGAGTAGGAATCGAAAGCTAGAGCTGTGAAATGTTTTTAAATAAATATAACGCTTTTGAGAATAAATCCGAATAGAAATCGAAAGCTTAAGCTTTGAGAATAAGGATAAGAATCGAAAGAAACGCTTTAAAATAACATCATTAAAAATAACAAAAAGGAATCAAAAGCTAAAGCTGTCAATATCTTTTGAATAAAAATAACACTTTTGAGAATAAATCCCAATAGGAATCAAAAGCTAAAGCTGTAAATAGTTTATGAATAAAATTAACGCTTTTAAGAATGATTCCGAATAAGAATCGAAAGGTGTAGCTTTAAAAAGTTTTTAAATCAAAATAACGCTTTTGAGAAAGCTAAAGCTTTAAATAGTTTTTGAATAAAAATAACGCTTTTGTGAATGATTCCGAATTGGAATCTAAAGGTAACGCTTTTTAGTTTGAAGCCGAGTACGAGTAGGAATCAAAAACTAATGCTTTGACAGGTTTATAAATAAAAATAACGCTTTTGGGATTAAATCCGAATAGCAATCGAAAGCCTTAGTTTTGACAATAAGGATAAGAATCGAAAGGTAAAGCTTTAAAATGATTTATACAAAAATAACGCTTTAATAAACCCTGATAGGAATCAAAAGCTAACGCTGTAATTAGCTTTTGAATAAAAATAACGCTTTTAAGGATGATTCCAGATAAGAATCGAAACGTAAAGATTTGTCAAGTTTTAGAATAAAAAAAACGATTTTGAGAATAAATCCCAATAGGAATCGAAAGTTAAAGGAGGCTGGCTTTGGAGTTGGCTTTGACTTTCGTGTCAGCTACACGTTTTTATTTTTATTTTAAATTATTATGAAAATTTAAGATTATTAAAATTTTTTAAAATATATTTGTATGTTACGAGCAAGCAGCAATTATTGATCTATGGCAGACCCACACCCTACTAAGGCGGTTAGCAAAATAGTACTTCAGTAGCGAGAAACCAAGATACCAAAGTGATTGATGGGCTTTGCTGAGTGATGTAGTATGATACGCATAGATTTGCCGTAACTTCCGTAACTTCAACAATATGCAGTTATATAGTAAATTTATTATTTATTACATCAAAAATATTGATAATGAGCCTAAAGGCTCAAAATATAATGTAATAAATGATTAAATAAATAAATAAATAAATACATAAATAAATAAATAAATAAATAAATAAAGCTCTAAATAGTTTTTGAATAAAAATAACGTTTTTGAGAGTAAATCCTAATAGTAATCGAAAGGTAAAGTTTTAAAAATTTTTTAAATAAAAATAACGCTTTAATAAACCCCAATAGGAATCAAAAGCTAAATCTGTGAATAGCTTTTGAATATTCTGGATAAGAATCGAAAGGCAAAGCTTTGACAAGTTTTTAAATAAAAATAAAGCTTTTGAGAAATAATCCCAATAGGGATCAAAAGCTAAAGCTTTAAATAGTTTTCAAATAAAAATAACGCTTTTGAGAATAAATTCCAATAGGAATCGAAAGCTTAAGCTGTAAATGGTTTTGAATAAAAGTACTGCTTTCAAGAATGTTTCCAAGTAAGAATCCGGATACGATTCCGGTTAAGCTTTAAAAGTTTTTCAATAAAAATAACCCTTATGAGAATAAATCCGAATAGGAATCTAAAGTTAAAGCTTTAAATAGTTTTTAAACCGAGTACGAGTAGGAATCGAAATCTAAAGCTTTGACAAGTTTTTATATAAAAATAACCATTTTTAGAATGATTTGGAATAAGAATCGAAAGGTAAAGGTGTAAGTAGTTTTTGAACAAAAAAACGCTTCTGAGAATAAATATGAGTATGCACCGAAAGCTAAAGTTTTAAATCATATCGATTACCTCAATGATAGTGACAATCATGACTGTTAGTGATTGAAATTCAACATATGAGAGCGAAAACGAAATTCAGGAATCGTCATCTAATTCTGACAACGAATTATTGCTTTATAAAATGAGTGCGCAAACGGAACAAAATTTGTAAGAATCTGAATTGGAAAATTCGATAAACACCGAAAAACAAAACCAAACATTTAGGATGCTTAAACGACTATTGCTGGAAAATTGGACGCAACTTCAAAATAAATTTCAAAAGAAGGTAGAGAATGTAAACTGCTTAAAAATTGTAGCAAAAAATGTGCTTCCAAAATAAATTTTATACATCAAAAGATAATATTTAAAAAGTACTGGGAGTCAATTCTTGTTCTTTGGAAAATTCTAACGAAAAAAATGTTTCCATTTTGTTTAAATCAAGCTTTTTTCATTTTTAAAATTTCACACAACGACAATAAGCGATTCTCGATGTCCAAATGAAATAGAATCGTGAAAACTGAAAAAGTTGTTTTCACAGTACGGTACATTGTAAACAGACGAAATGTATGACAAAGTAGATTTATGTCGAATTCTTTTCGTTTTTTTTAAATCAATGTATATTTTGTGGTGTGAAAAGTAAATGAAACCAAAATTGATGCAGTTTTGTGTTTGTATTGGTAATATTAAACATTTGACGTTTAAAAAATTTCGAATCGATTTTTGAACTTTTTAGTCGAGTACTTTATTCAACAATTGAAATTAAACACAACAATTAAAATGATTAAAAATCGAGACAAGAAAACTGTATACATTGCCAACTTTGACAAAGTCTGCTGGTAGCCAAGGTGAAATTTATCAAAAAATATACATTTCGTAAAATTGATGTCCATCGAAAAACATTGATGTTTTTGTCGAAACGAATATGGTTTCCGATGTACATCAATTTTTTTTGATGTTTTTGGGTGAAACGAATTCAACATTAGTTAATCTATTTTCGTCATTGTCTGTCAAAATATAAAATAAATTATAAAAATGACCAAAATATTTTTAAAACTTTACTAAATTAGTTTTTAATAGATTTACTTATTAGTTAAGTTTAAAGTGAATAATATTAAAGTTTTAGTGCACATTTAATGCTAAAAATACAAATTTAGGTTTTATAGAATTTTATATCATATTTATGATGTTCTCACCGCCAAAATGGTCGGTAAGAATGTTTTATTCATATAAAAAGATTCTGACGTCATTTTTCCCTTCCGAAGGAACATGAATCGGAAATGTGTATTTCTCACTCAAAGTACTTTTCATTATACCTTTCGCGGAACGAGAATTGACCCCATGAGGCAATGAGTACAACTACTCGGATTTTTTATAACAGAAATCGGTGTTTACGTTGGGTGAAATTATTGTGTTTTCAAGAAGTTATGTTGAAACCTTTTGACTTTGCAAATTATATATAAGATATATCTGTCAATTACCATAAATTACACCCAATTTTGTAGCTTGGGATGCAACATATTTTAAAACTGATATGATTTTTTTAATTTGCATAATAAAATTCTGAATATATAATACCGGATAAGTACACAGCAAAACTTTGATACAACAATATGACTGGCTGTAAATTAAAAATAAAAAACGGAAAAGTAAATAAAACTTAATTAATTGATTTAAATTTTTAATTAATTTCCATCAAACATTTTTATTTAATTAAAAAAAAAACTAAAATCAAATAAATAAATAAAATTAAAAAAAAAAGTTGGAATTTTCTTCATTTTGAATTTTATTTTGTTTTATTGATTTGCTGTTGTGTTTGAAATAAATAAAAAAAAAAAAAATTAATTTATTTTTATTGATTGTGTGTGATGACAGGACGAGATAATTAATATTATTCAAATGAATTAAAACTTTTTTTTTTTATACATATTTTGTATGTACATTTATATACTTTCAACATTAAATATTTATTACATTTCTTGGTAATGGAAACTCAAATAATTAGAAAAAATTGATTTCAGCTCTTAAACAAGTTTATAAGGTAATAAAAATGAGAAACGGTGGAGAATAATGGTAAAAATTTATTTAGAACATCAGAGTTTATTTATTGGAAATTGAGCTTAAAATGTTGGTCCTTCATTTTTTTTATTTACAAATGAAGCTCCCGCTTATATCAATGAACCAAAAATTGTTTGCACTAACTTTTAACGTAGTTGTTCTAAGCCGTAGTCATCTCTGTAACATATGCCCGTTCAGGTATACTATTTTTAGTAGGTAGGTTTGTAACGGGAAGTTTAAGTTATATGGTGTGCAATATCGGAAAAATGACGAAGACGAAGACAACTACACAATTACCGTTAATGAGAACTTTACATGGATATGTTGGAGCAATTTTTTGTTCATCAGTTACGCCAACGAAGAATACCATTGGGCAGTAACAAGTTACATTTATTTGAGTTACGTAATGAAAATACAAATTACAATAATTTGTAACTTGTATTTTAATTACCTCATTTTTTGTAATTTTCCTTTAAAATTTGTGTAAGACTGTCAAAACCTGGTTCAACAAACGAATTTTGTCAAGCCAAATTTGTCATTTCAAATGGAAAATAATTGTAATTTGTATTTTAATTCCTGGGTTTATTGTAATTGGTCAAAGGATTTTAATTACTGAATGCAGTGTACCAAACCAGTAAAAAGTTTCGATAAAAAGCCAAAAACCAGCGCCAGGAAATCAAATACTCAAATAATTATTAGTATTACAAAGAACTTCTTAATTTTCCCAATAATCTATTTTTTCATTACCTTCTTTGAAACTCTATATTTTCCATACAGATCCCTTTCACGGTGTATTTAAAATAAAGCGCCAATTAGTTCTTTTTTGCTTTCTTTAAAGTTATGAATTCGTTGGAGCATTGAACCACGGAGAAAGCACTATCTCTAAAACGTCTTACAGAATGTCCTCATGGAACATAAAAAAATATAATTTTTAAAAATGAATAATTTTTAAATCTTCCTTTCCCATGGTTTTCTGGGAAAAAAAACAATTGTAAAATATTCTGGAGATGGAAGATTTTGTTTTAAAATACTCTGGAAAATGGGGACTTATATTCGGCCATCATATCGTCCTTTTTCTGCCAGTCCTTTTCGTTACAGGCATAAGAGTCACAAATAAGTCGAAACTGACTTAACGACTTTTCCCTATATCGATCCGTTGTTGATATAATCTTGCTTTGTACAACTTAATTCGTCAGTTTAAGAAGAGTAGAAATATTATTAAAATTAAAAAAGAATCGACGGGTTTCCTCCAATCAACTACATACATACTTTTCTTTGTATTCTGGTTAATTGACGAGTGTCTTTTTTTGATACTACTTTAAACTGTATTCTACATTACAGTTTGAAAATTGGCTCAACATGTTTTCCGACCATCTTTTTATTTGATATTTTGCTCAAACACCACATTTTGAAAGATTTGCATTCTTTGTAAAATTTCACTTGCCGATTGTGCACTTTCGGGAAAATATCGTTTTCTTCTATAGATTATTGCCATCTAACATAACACTAAAATAATTGTTACAATTTTTTGTCTTAAAACAGTTTACATCATCCGTCTTGCGCTGAACGTGAAGAAACAATTTGCCCACCAGACAGACCTTAGTAGGATACATTTTGAAGTGTTCATTAAATATCATGTTTTATTAACAATCGCAACGAAACACGACGTACAGTACTACGGGAAATTCGGAACTTATTAGCAATGTAGCGTTAGCTCCTCCCATCTTCAAACAATACCAAGATGGCCACTACACTTTCTGATTTTAGTGACATACCTTGCTAGATAACTAACGAGGCCCTGGCGACCGAGACACGGCGGTATAACCGACTATCGAGAATTTAGTAAATAATCTTCTCAAAGCAGACTAGATGCTTTATGACCAGTAAAATAAACAATAAGTACAATGGATTCAGGAAATTGTACCCCAGGTGGTAACCCAGGTAATCAGCTGGCAAATTCACCCTCTAACGAGGCTGGCTCAAAGGATTCTGCGGTGAGCCAATCATTGTTTAACAGCCCTTTTGGGCAACCAAATCCATTTAAACAACAATCCAGGGTGGGTTAATCACCAATACCAATAGCGAACACATTAGAAAGGCATAACGCAAACCTGCGCAATAAGATTTACGAAATAGAAAAGTTAACATTAAATCAAAACAAAGACCTTAAAAACTTACAGCGAGAAAACAAGGAGTTAAAAGATGCTCTAAATGCAGTAATGTCTAAAAAAGAAGCCACTAAGATAAGCGATACCAATGATCATATAGAAATTACGTATGAAACAGACGAGGAAGAACTCAATAGAGAAACGGGATGGATTCTGAACCGTAACAAAAAAATAAGAAACGTAAGATGAGTAAATCACCACAGATTTCACCCGAATCGAAACAATCAGTTGAGCAGCTTCCAACCGGAAGTAGGCACGTGCAACAGGAGGATAAAGCTCAGGTTCCGTCGGAACAGAAACGATCAAGTAATGAACTCCCAACCGGAAGTAAGAATGTACAACTGGAGAAAAAAGTGCCACGGCCACCTTTAGTAATAATATCTAATTCCAATCATTATCAGAGTATTAGGAACATCATGGACAACAATCATATAAAATTTCAAGCTACAGCGTTAAATAGTGGTGATATCAAAATAAATGTCACAGACGGTGATAGCTATAAAAAGTTAACAGGAGCTCTTAACGAAGAAAAGACAGCGTGGTATTCCTACGAAGATAAGCAGACAAGGCAAACCAAAGTCATTGCTAGGAAGCTACACGCTTCATGCAAACCAGAAGAGATAAAAGAGTATCTTTTGGAGAAAAAATACAAAATTAAAGAAGTTACACAGCTGCTAAAAAGAGGTGACAAAACATCTCTTCCATTATATATGTTGTCTTTTGAAAGAACAGAAGACATTAAAAATATTTATGCAATCAGCGAAATACTCCATATGAAAGTGTAAATAGAAGCAGTTAAAAAATCTAAACCGATACCCCAGTGCAAAAAGTGCCAAGTCTACGGACACACGCCAAACTTTTGTAATAAGGAGCCCAGATGCGTGAAATGTGTAGGAAAACACCGTACGGCTGAATGTACGAAACCAAAAGACACCCCACCAAAATGTGTCAACTGTGGAGAGACACACCCAGCCAACTACAGAGGTTGCATTGTTATAAAATAGCTGCAAAAAATTCGCAACAAAACAAGGGAAACTTCAATAATTACCAGGCCAGAAATTAACTCAGCCTCAACAAGAATACCTACAAATTTAAGGCCACACCAAACATTAATCCAGCCATCAAGAACTAATCCAAATGTAACATTTGCTGATGTACTATCTACTGGAAGTTCGAGCAGACAACATAGTTCTCTTTTAATAAATGATTCAAATATTAACCAAACTAATAAAATACTACAAGATATTCTTGATAGACTTAGTTCACAAGAAGAAAAGCAAGAAAAAGCCCTTATATCAATCCTACAAAGGCTCACTCTACTCGAAAAACATGGCAAATAATTTAAAAATTCTTGCATGGAACTGCAATGGTGCAACGACAAAATGAAATACAACTATTTCTTGATTTAGAAAAAATAGATATATGTTTATTATCTGAAACACACCTTACTACTCAAAGTCATATAAAAATCCGCAGCTAAGAAGTTCACTCAGCAGTTCATCCTAATAATAATTTAACGTTAAATTAAATTAAATTAAATTTTAAGTTAGATGTAACATCAACGAGAATGCTTATACTCAGTTCTTCAAGCAGCTCAGTGAAAAATTTGTAATCGGGGGTGACTTCAACGCTAAACATACTGACTGGGGATCAAGACCAACTACGAGTACAACTAAAGGGAAAGAGCTTCGTCAAGCAATAATTAAATACAACTGCAACTGGCATTCTACTGGAAAACCAACTTACTGGTCCAGTGATCAAAATAAAACACCGGACCTAATTGACTTCTTTATAACAAGAAAAATCCCGGTTGATTATATACAAGTGCAGGAAGGATTGGACTCCATATCTGACCACTCCTCTATTTTAATGATAATAAGTGATACAATAATTACTAATGATAAACAGCCATTGTTAGCAAATAAATATACTGATTGGAAAAAGTTCAGGAATGAACTAAACAATAGCATCATTTTAAACACACAACTTTCATCAGAAGAAACATTAGAACAGGAGGTGGAGAAGATCTACTACTACTCTACTAACACAACAAACAAAAAATAGCTGGAAAATGCTATCCTATGGAAATTAAATCACTAGTTATAGAGAAGAGAAGTACCCGTAGGGAATGGAAACGTACACGAGACCCAACCGTCAAAAATAGGTTAAATAATTTACTACAACGAATACGTAGCGAAATACGGGAATTTAAAAATAAATCGATAAATTCATACCTACAATCTCTCACCTATGATAAAGGTAGTGATTATTCACTGTGGAAAGCAACCAAATATTTGAAAAGGCCAGTTATGCATATACCACCAATAAGAACAAATAATGGTCACCTGGCTAAAAGCAAAGAAGAAAAAGCAGAAAAATTCGCGGATCATCTCGAGCGTACATTTCAGCCAAATTTAACAACACTTAACCAATAGGATATACTGTTCGAAAACCAAACAACTATCCTGATACAGGAAATTCCATTAACTAATGCTAAAGAAGTTAAACAAGTAATAAAGAACCATGTAATACTTAAAAAATCACCAGGATATGATCTGATAACTAAAGAGATTCTAAAACAGCTACCTAATAAAGCTATTAAAACAATATCGGACATAATTAATGCTTCCTTCAGACTCCGTTATGTCCCTCTATCTTGGAAATTTGCGGAAGTGATAATGATACCTAAGCCAGGTAAGTCACCAAGTGAACTGGCCTCGTACAGGCCAATATCACTTCTTCCAACTATGTCAAAGCTATTTGAGAGATTGTTATTAAAACGAATTAAACCAGAAGTTGTAAAATCAGGAGCTGTTCCGTCCCATCAGTTTGGATATAGAGAGGAAAACTCCACAATCGACCAAGTCCATAGAATAACAGATATAATAGAAAAATCCTTAGAGGAAAAAAAGATTTGTTTAGCCATATATCTTGACATAGCGCAGGCATTTGACAAAGTCTGACTAGATGGTTTAATATTTAAATTGGAGAAAACTCTGCCATTTTAGTATTGCGAACTGCTAAAGTCATACTTGAAAAGGAGATATTTTAGAGTTCAACAGGAAGGAGTTTACTCCAGTATTAAAGAAGCTAAAGCAGGAGTCCCGCAGTGGAGTGTCTTAGAGCCTTTCCTTTTCGTACTGTTTACTAGCGACATACCGCAGACGAGCAATACAACTATCGCCACGTTTGCAGATGACACTGCAATTCTAGCTGTTGGTGACACAATCGGTGAAGTCACATTCAAACTACAAATAGCCGTAAATAATATACAAGATTGGCTAGCTAAGTGGAGAATTAAAGTGAATGAATCGAAGTCTACTCACATTAACTTCACTAATAGATCAATAGAACCACTACCTGTGACTCTCAATAATATCTCTGTACCACATGCCAATCAAGCAAAATACCTTGGTATGAACCTTGATGCAAAGTTAAAGTGGAAAGTACACGTGAAAAAGAAAGCAGAAGAGCTTCAGTAAAAATATAGAAAAATGTACTGGTTAATTGGAAGCAACTCTCACTTATCCATTCATAATAAACTTATGCTTTATAAACAAGTACTCAAGCCGGTCTGGACATATGGTATTCAACTATGGTGATGCACCAAAATCAGCAATCAACAGATAGTTCAACGATTTCAAAATAAAGTCCTCAGAGGAATTGTAAATGCCCCTTGGTACACTCGTAATAGTAACCTTCATAGAGATCTCGGAATATACACAGTCGCAAGTGAAATAAAGAAATGTGCTCAAAAACACCAGGAGAGGTCTCCATCATCACCCTAACATCAAAGCTGCAAGACTAATTCATCAAGAGGGTATAATAAGAAGACTCAAAAGACTAAAACCTTTTGAGTTACCTGAATAGTCCGCACAATGCAACATCAACCAAAACAACACTTTATGTAAAGAACACATATGAGTGCTTTATTATTATATTGTCAGAGTCCAACGATGTTAGTCAAAAATTACTAGTTACTTTGTAAAAAAATTTTATTGTTATCATAAATAAAATTATTAAAAAAAAAAAATATATTGTTAAACTGGACTTCTGGATCGTCTGGATTTTGTAAATAAAAACACTGTGTACTTTTTATGTCACTTGACTTTATTTCACTGTACTTTTATACACTTTAATATTTGCTTTTACTTTATATTATTTAAATCTGTCCGCTTGTCACTGGTGGGGCTAAGACACAAGATTTATTTAACTTGTTACACGATCTTAAAGTAAACCAAAAACTGTTCTCTGTTTGTCATTCGTCTGTTTATGTTTATAAACCAGTTTAATACTGCTCTGGAAATTTCCTTTATTATGTGTCATAAATCAACTTCATTCTTGGTTATTCTGTTTATAACACATACTCATCTGGAAATATCGTCATAATCATCATCATTCATAATCGTCGACGGGCGGTGTGTATGTGTTTGTGTTGTTGTTTACTTATTCTTAAATCACTAAACCATGCCTTCCTTTGTACGCTAGATCTCAGCCGTTCTTGTTTTTACTAGATGCGGGGCGTGGCATGTAAACATGTTTCGATGTCCATAATAAAAGGTTGCTATGCTACGCCGAGCATCGAACCATCGGCCTTTCTCTTCAAAACACGCGCCAACCGCCCGTGGACTTGTTGTATGATGGCCGTAATAGTCACAATATGTTAACGATTTATTCGAAGTAAACTTCAATGGAGCTTTCCAAATTTTATTTAGATCAAAATAAGCTTCAACTGTATGCGCAGCAAACCAATTTAATTATTTTTCAAAAGAAACAAATTGATAGTACCAAAGCCAACTTAATAAATAAAGCCTCCATGTTGACGATATTTTTTTGAAAGCTTTTTTTAAGGTATCAAAAAATCCAAAAAAAAAATGTTTATTCCATAGTTTTTATATGGAGAGATATGACCTCAGTTTATTCAAAATATATTAATGAAAATTGACTCGAAATTAATTTTATTTTGATTCAATTGAAACTATAAACTTTATTTTCCACCTGACTTGGACGATTTTTTCGTGAGCTTTTCCAATTTACGGTAATATTGATAACAAAATAAGATATTTTATATCTGAAAAAGCTTAAAAATAGAGTACATGCATGTTAAAAAGAGATATAAATATAAAGGAAAAGGCGCGACGTTTACAATAATAAACATGACAAACAATATAGAAACAAGGTAAACATAAGAGAAATGAAGCAAAAACATAATATGAAGCATATTATCAGATGACAGCTAATAAAAAGCAAAGCCTACTTAATAAATAATTTTTTTTTAAGAATTTAATTTGTCTGTCTGTAATCAGTTGATTTTCCGCATTTTTTATAGACAAATATATTAATTGTTCATGGCAATCCCAATATTTTCGATTTGGTAAATCAGAAAAATACAGAGGCCAATCGCTCATAATATATCTACTGAAAAAAAGTAGAAATATCTTCCCCCCTCCCCGTAATTTTGGCTGAAGACCCAAAGAGTTATACCAATGTACCACTCTGCAAAAATGAGAACCCTCCCAGTAGATATATTATGTGCGATTGGCCTCTGTATTTTTCTGATTTACCAAATCGAAAATATTGGGATTGCCATGAAAAATTAATATATTTGTCTATAAAAAATGCGGAAAAATCAACTGATTACAGACAGACAAATTAAATTCTTAAAAAAAAATTATTTATTAAGTAGGCTTTGCTTTTTATTAGCTGTCATCTGATAATATGCTTCATATTATGTTTTTGCTTCATTTCTCTTATGTTTACCTTATTTCTATATTGTTTGTCATGTTTATTATTGTAAACGTCGCTCCTTTTCTTTTATATTTATATCTCTTTTTAACATGCATGTACTCTATTTTTAAGCTTTTTCAGATATAAAATATCTTATTTTGTTATCAATATTACCGTAAATTGGAAAAGCTCACGAAAAAATCGTCCAAGTCAGGTGGAAAATAAAGTTTATAGTTTCAATTGAATCAAAATAAAATTAATTTCGAGTCAATTTTCATTAATATATTTTGAATAAACTGAGGTCGTATCTCTCCATATAAAAACTATGGAAAAAATATTTTCTTTTTGATTTTTTGATACCTTAAAAAAAGCTTGTTTTCATCATGGAGGCTTTATTTATTAAGTAGGCTTTGATAGTACATTAAGAGAAATATCATATAACGATCAAATTATAAAATTGGTAGGATGTGTTAATTATTTATTCATATCAGTGCCATTCAACATAAAGTAACGCCTTACATAGCAGACTTTAAAAAAATCGGCAAAGATTTAAATGAAGAAGCTATACATTCTATATATTTTAGTCATATTTTGTCGCATATTATTTATTTAAATGTCGTTTGGGGTTCAGCTCCTGAATCATATATCATATCATTGCAGTTTTTACAAACAAATGCAATTAAAAGTATTAAACATTTAAATAGATTCACGCCGTCATATTTACTTTACAACAAACATATTTTACCAATAAATATCACATTTGATAAAAACGAATTAGACTACATTACAAAACATTAATGTCGCGCTATTCGAAATACTAGAAATGTCTCAACTATAGATTACCTAATTAAAAATTAAAGAATTCACAAAAACGTATGAGAAGTTAGTATCTCGGCTAAAATTTAAGGAAATTTTCATTCTATCCAAAAAAAAAAATATTCAAAACTCTTAATTTAACGGTATTCATCCTGAAAAATAATTGTAAAGAAATAGATTAATGTTTAAGAACATTATAATAAAATAAATATTGTTACGTTTTTGCCTTGTCAATCAAGGTTCGTATCACTGGATTGTGAATAAAACAAAATCAATTCAATTTATCACCACCGAATTTATTTATTTAGCACAAGAATTATTACAACACAATTTCAATATAATTTATTAATAAAAATTGACAAAATCAATTTATATAAATTATTCTCAAATTTTACTGTACACTTATAATTTTTATTTCCACTGAAACACTTTTTAAATCACTTTTTAATTCCTTTTTAATCTTCACACTGTCGCTTTCCAAATTCTAATAATTCTTACAAGTTTACACTATCGCATTCCAAATTCGAATAATAATTTGATATCGTTCGCCTTTATATATACAAAAACCAAACTTCTAGAAAGCTCATGACTTTTCCAGTACTAATAGGGAAGAAACATTTAGAACTGTTTTATCATGGAAAATTCCATTTTAGTACAGTAAAACATTGAGCTATTAATTTAACTTGTTCTATTACAATCTAGATGTCACCGTCACAATATTTAGAATTCAAATGTTTGATAATACCTTTGAATACTAAATATTGTGGCGGTGACACCTAGTATGTAATAGAATAAGTTAAAACTAAAATGGAATTGTCCATGATTAAATTGTTCTAAATATTTCGACGCTATTCTAACTGGAAAATGAGCTGGTCATGAGCTTTCTTGATGTTTGGTTTGTGTAGATAAAAAGGCAAACAAGATCGAATTGGGTTATTCGAATTTGGAAATCGATAGTGTAAAGATTAAAAACGAATTAAAAAGTGATTTAAAAAGTGTTTTGTGCGAAATAGTTATAAGTTATAAGTGTACAGTGAAAGTGTGTGAATAATTTGTTTTAATAAATTTTGTGAATTATTGTTAAAAAAACATTGTGTTGTATTAATTCTTGTGCCAAATAAATAAATTCGTTGGTGATAAATTTAATTGATTATGTTTGACTCACAATGCAGTGATACGAACCTTAATTTACAAGGCAAGAACGTAACAATATGTACATTTGTAGTGAATAAACGCGTATTTAGGCAGTCAAATTTCAATTCAGAACCACCGTTAGAAAAAACCACCATCATTCGAAAATTACATGGATTAATATTGAAAATGAACCGCAACTTAAATGTATTTCGGAACATAATACTTGCAATGAAACACGGCCAATTTCGAAATTTCTTGTGCCTATTTCGGAGTTGTCCGCGTGGTTCATTTTCGCCTATTAACCCCAGTGATATCTTAATGAGAGTAGTTTTTTTTCTAATTGCATAAGTGTTGAGAAGTCGGATATCATATATCATTTCATGGGGACAGCTCTGAGATCGGCGCAAGTAATTTAAAAATTGAAGTTTGACCGCGTATTTAGCGTTTATTCACTATAAATGTATATATTTTGGGTCCAATGGAATTATCAAACATTTGAATTTTAAATATTTATTTTATTATAATGTTCTTAAACCTTAATCTATTCCTTTACAATTATTTTTCGGGATGAATACCGTTTAATTAAAAGTTTTGAATATTTTTTTTCTCGATGGAATGAAAATTTCCTTAAATTTTAGCCGAGACACACATATAAAAAAGGCCTTTTCGGGAACATTTCTTGCTAACTTCTCATACTTTTCACAAAATAGGTTTTCTATAGATAGCCAAAATTATTTAATGACCTACCCAATATAATTAAAAAGGGGTTAGTAGGTTAATTTAAAGTGTACTTGTATGTATTTAAAGTAGTTAGCTAATTAGGAAATTTTGAAATTTTATTAAAATCAAACTAATCTTCTTCTGAATTTAGAGAACTATCACATAAAGTTGAATTTATAAGGCGAGTAAAATGCTTTTCTTGTTTAGGTTTCGATTTGGACCCAAAATTAAATTTCATTATTCACATCAATGCCATTGAACACAAATGGGTGGAGTTGACTTTTTTGGATTGAAAATTTCCTTCAGTGCCTGAATGTAGTCAGTATAAATTGTAAAATTATGTCCATACAAATATTTATGAAATTTCCTAAAAGAAAAATGTGAATAATTTTTTTCCGCTGGGGATAGCTCTCGATCACGAAGCAAATAATACTGGCTCCTCTATTACATTGACAATATGGGAGAGAATTGCTCCTACACCGTAAGGACTAGCATCAGTAGCTAAAATAAGAGGCTTCTTTGGGTCGTACAATTAGAGAATATTATGCTTTAGTAATAACGATTAAGACTTCTCGAACGATGTTCCAACCAATTAAATGTTTCCTCTTTTTTCAGTAACTTGTACAATTCTTTTAAATCTGTTGACAAATTGGGAATAAACCGACTGTAATAATTAAATAACCCTAAATAAGACTAAAGTTCAGACAAATCCGTAGGAACGGTTGCTTCACCAATTTGTTTAAATTTTTTCAGCATTGGGTTCTGCATATACCGCTTGCAGAAATTGTATGGCTCAAATAATTTACTTTTCGTCTAAATAAGAAGAAACCAATATCTAAATTAATTAAAATTTGGTCCAAGACAAACTGAAAAATGGACGAAGCACTTTTTAGTCCCAAAAGTAACCTAGTGTATCGAAACAAACTTTTTTGGGTATTAATGGTCAAATATTCATGTGACTTCTCCCAAACTAATACTTGTTGATATGCGCCCGTTAAATCGAGCACACAAAACACAGTACAATTTCCTGCGAATCCTGCCAAAATATCGTCAAATCTACTTTATTGATTGTCAATTTGCAATCCATGCACAACCGAAGTTCACCAATAGCTTTGGGTATCTCAATCTCTACTTAATCCCTTATTTTATACGGAACGGTATACATTATAGAAAATATAGGAGCTACCTTATCTTTAGTAAGTACCTCCAATATATAACCCTCTATTGTTTGGTTGATTGACTGACTTACAACGGTAGGGTATCCTAATTCTAACTCTTGTAAAATATTACTTGAATGAACGAATATATTATTTACCAGTAAATCCAACCAGTTTCTTCCCAATAATGGCTGAAAATTTCGCTCTGACTGGATAACAATTAGTTCTAATATCAACATTTGACTTGCTACTCGCACCTGAACAACAGGACGCACCTAACAATTTTTAAATGACTAAATTTTTCTTTAAACTTAACTATACTGATGATTGAAGCACAAACGCCTATATCTACTTCCATCGAAATTGGTTGACCTTCAATTTCCACTGTGAATCTGAGTGGAGTATTGACTGCTGTGACTGAGTTGATGGTAATGCAGTCATATTTGTTACGACATACCGTTGATGTATGGCGATATTGTGAGAACGTTAAGCATTGCCAATATTTAGCAGGACATTTGATTTCATTATGACTGTTAATTCCGCATTTTCCACATGATTTCTGTGAACGTTGATTTCGAATAGGGCTATTGTACAATCTATTTGTATGACTTAGGTTGCAACTTTGCTCCTTGGTACGAATTGGACTACGATTTTTTGATAAACCTACTGGTACTTTATTTTGACCATTAAAGTGTTATTTTAATTCTCTGTGGCCTCTAGCCTGGTTTGAATTTTTTCTGCAGAAATTTACGTTATAATTGGTACCGGTCGGACCGAAATAATTGGATGGATTCATGTTCCTTGTTTCCCTTAATGACATTTCCGTGTTCAGTGCAGTATTGCAGAAATTTTCGAATTTTTCTTCTTCCATTTGTAAGAGTTCTTGTTGAATTCGGTCATCTCTCAACGCAACAATAAATCTATTTGACAGGGCATCTTCCAGAAAATGGCCAAAATCACAAGTTTGCGAACTTCAAATTGAAATATTGACGGTAGTAATGTCACTACACATGTTGTACCGCAGTCTGATTTTACGGATGATTGATTAGACAACTACTACATATTTAGTTTTACAACAAATACAAACCTACAAAAACGATCAAGACGTATCAATTTTTTTTTAAATATTGGAAGAGATGATTGGTGTGTTTCCTGAATATCTAAAAAATGTCTTATATTTTAATGGTTTCACGAGTGTAGGAGCTTTTTCTAAGTTGGAAGAATCAGATGTGATGCTAATGGAAAATTTTATTAAAAATATTTTACCAGAAATGGTACCTCTCAAAGTAAACTTTTTTTACATATTTGTTAATAATCCAGTGCTTTTCCATTTTGTTGCTGGGCATAGAAAATTATATTTTTTTGGTAAAGAAATAATAAATTGAAATAAATAATAAAATGAAAACCTTCTCAGCAAAATCTAACTCAGATTTTGATGCGGAAACTGGTATACCCGGCAAATATGTTAAAGATTCAATCTCTAATGAAAATAAAAAAAAAGCTCACGGTAAATTAGGAGTTAAGCCGCGTACAAAACTAAAAACTCTCATATTTGAGTGGTTACGGAACACAACGCCGAATACGTTAGAGTTTACGAGGAAAACTATCCGGAATACGAGCCATACGTGACAATCACCAATATTAACGGTATACTATATACATTGGAATTGTACTGTGCCCGTTATGTAAATCAAACGTAAAGGTTTCCACGAAAAAAATGAAATCAAATTCACGAAAAATGTAGTTTTGGTGAATGTAAGAAAGCATTCCACCCCGTATGTATTGATAACTTCAAAGTTGATCAATGGGGAAAATTCTTTAAAAACAGTTTGAAGGATGTCTTCAACTCAGTTAAAAAGCTATCAGCAAAAGTAAATAGCACATTTAATCAGATAAATAATAACATGATGGGGATTGATCGACAAACTCAGCCTGCTTCAACATCATTGGCAGGTGAACTCGGTAGTGTAAAAACAAACGTTTTGAATTATGCGCAAATAGTTGGATTATGATATTCCTGTTAAGATACCTGTAATAAGCCATACACCACAAGCCATTAATATACCAGCAACTCAACGCAATAGTTTACATGTGTACTACCATAATTGTAGCGGCATTCGAACCAAAGCTAAAACTATTTACTCCTCGATACTTGTAAATGACTACGATTTGATACTTTTTGGTGAAACATGGTTAAAAAATACGTTTAATGCTGCTGAATTTTTTCCATCTCTTTATACTGTTTTTCGTCGTGATCGCTATGTGGATTCCAGTGTATCTAATCATCGAGGTGGTGGCGTTATTATAGTAGCTAGCAATGAATTAACATTACAGCAATTAAATATTAGATGCGAAATTTGCGGATTACTGGATGTTAAGGTAAAGTGCGGTTCCTTTTGGCTTTTTATCATTGGTATTTACATGCCGTTCGGCAGTGCTGGAGATGTCTATATAAACTTTACAGAATTGATCACGAAGGAGATATTGCCGTTGATGCTACAAGACGATCAAATTTTAATAGTTGTTGATTTTAATTTACCTAAAATTGAGTGGATACATATAGATAATGCTTTCGTTGGATCTTTTAATGATTTGATATCAAACAATGTCTTGCATGTATTATCAAGTTTTGGTGTTCAACAAATTAATACTGTTCGGAACAACAAGGGTCGTATTCTCGATCTGGTGTTTACATCAATTCAATCAGTTCAGGTGATAGCTTGTGCGAACTTGGGAGAGAGTTCCAGCATCTTTCATGCATCATTGCTCATCGAAATAATTTTTTTAGAATATAGCATAGCTGAATTTATTGTTAAAGATGTTAAATTTGATTTTTTTAATGTAGACTTTGTGTCCCTTGATGAATATTTTGGTAAAATTGACTGGTGTGAGTTTTTAGTGAATAATAATAATAATAATAATAATATTTCCAAAATTGTTGAACGGTTTTATGGTGCTGTAAATGCAGGATTTGACCAGTTTGTTCCAAAAAAGGCGACACGCTGTGAGTACAGTGAACCGTGGTTTAACCATTCGTTGAAAAATCTTCCTAACCGCAAATCTAAGGCTAGAAGGTTATTTAAGCGTTCTGGTAATGGTAAAGATTATGAAAAAAATTGTATGTTAAGGAAAGAATTGAAATATCTTAATGACTTTCTTTACAATATTTATATTTTACGAAATAAGGATGAAATAAGAAGTAATCCTAAAAGATTTTTTTCATTTATTGATGGTAAAAGAAAATCTGTAGGTTTTCCAACAGTAATGTCTCACAATGGGGACTCAATTTCCGGTCCTGAGGCGATTTGTAGAATGAGAAGAAGAATGATTCTAGTTTCGGTAATGGTCCATCAAGCGATAAGTTGAATTTTTTTTTTCCCCCTTTATTTAATATTACAACTGATTTACAAATCATTTAGTAATTTATCTTTCTTAAATGAAGATTCACATTTGACGGGCAGTAGCCCAATGGTTACTCCCGTTTGAATTTACATAGTAATTATTTTTCTCTATCCGAATTAAATACAACTGCCCAATTCCAAAGGTTTCTGCCTGTGAAGTCTTCTTACTGCATTGGTGGTATCCAACAAACTTCGTATGTCTGCATTTTGGTGCCGAGATATCCGCTGAATGTGTTTCTTCGCATGATTTTGTATTTCTTCACTTACATATTCCATATTTAAGTCCCAATGGAGGTTATCATTTCTAATGTACCATGGTGCGTTTACAATGCCACGCAGCACTTTGTTTTGAAAACATTGAATCATTTGTACATTTGTCTTCTTGATACAACCCCAAAGTTGAATACCGTAGGTCCATACTGGTTTAAGTATTTGCTGATATAATAGCAATTTGTTATGTATTGTAAGCTCAGAGTTTCTACCTATTAGCCAATACATTTTCCTATATTTAATGTTCAATTCTTCTTTTTTCTTTTTAACATGCTCTTTCCATCTAAGCTTGCAATCGAGAATCATGCCGAGGTATTTGGCTGTATTTGCATTTGGAACCGGCCTTGAATTAAGTTTCACTGGAATCCAGTTAACTTTCTGGTTTGTGAAGTTTACGTGAACTGACTTTGCTTCGTTTAGGCTAATGCGCCATTTTTTTGTCCAACTATGCACTGTGTCGGTTGCTTTTTGAAGTTTGGTCGTTGCTTCTGATATACACTTTCCAGTCGCCAGAATAGCTGTATCGTCTGCAAATGTTGCTATGGTGGCACCTTCTGTATTTGGCATATCTCTGGTGTACAGGATGTACAATATAGGACCCAGTACGCTACCCTGTGGTATGCCTGCTGATATTCTCTTTAGTTCAGAGTACTCTTGGTTATATTTTACACGGAAATGTCGGTCTGCGATATAAGATTTAAGAATTTGATAGAATTGCTTAGGTAGATCTCGATGCAATTTAAATTCAAGTCCTTGGTGCCAAACTTTGTCGAAAGCTTGTGCTACATCTAAGAAGATGCTGGAGCATATCTTCTTATTCTCAAGTGAGTCTTCGATTATATCCGTTATTCTGTGAACTTGTTCTATCGTAGAGTGATTTTCTCTAAATCCAAATTAGTGTGGTGGAATCAAATTTCTCTCTTCTATTATTGGCTTGAGTCTCTTGAGCAATAATTTTTCAAATAATTTTGAAATTACAGGAAGTAGCGAAATCGGTCTGTACGACTTTTTATCGTTCGCTGGTTTGCCTGGTTTGGGGATCATAATTACTTCAGCAACCTTCCATTGCCGTGGGACATATTTTAGTCTGAAGACAGCATTGATAATTTGAACCAATTTTCGTAGTCCCTTCTCGGGAATGGCTTTTACGACTTGTCCAGTAATTAAATCACTTTTTTTGCGTTCAAATTACACTTGATCTCATTTTTTAATTCTTGTAATGTTACACATCGAATATTATATTCATCAATTTTGCTAACTGTTATTATGTTTTCATCTGCTGTTTGCCTAGGTAACGGTTGAAAGGTCTCTTCCAAGTGAGCTGCAAATAAAATAGCTTTTTGCTTGTCGCTTTTGGCCCAGGTTCCTTCCCCATTTTTAATAGGCGGCACATGCGTTTTGGTTCTTTTTAATCCCTTTGTTGCTTTCCAAAGAGAGTAATCAGTATCTTTATGTTCGGTGAGACCATTTAAGTACTTGTTAATAGTTTCATTCTTAATTTCTTTTATAAGTTGTTTTAGTTTATTGCATAGAAAATTGACGATTTTTTTGTTTTCCGGGGCGCGTGTCCTTTGCCAGGTTTTTCTTGCCTTCCGTTTCTCTCTAACTAACTCCCTGACCTCAACAAGATAATTTTGATTCCTACGGGATTCGGTGTGACTAGCAGGAGAACTTTCTCATGCTGCTTGTTGAATAGTACTGTTAAATACCTCTAGTTCGTCTTCCAACTGTACCGGTGTTTTAATCGGCACTCGTAGATTTATTTGCATTTCAATTAGATCTTGGAATAGGTTCCAATTTGTTCTATTATTTGTTAATTTAGGCAGGTTATCCTTATTAATTATCATTGTGCTGAGTGTCATGATAACAGGTGAATGATCGGAATATATCCCTTCGCTGTTTTCGATGCACATGTAATCCTCAAAGATCCCTTTCGTTACATAAAAATCAATGAGATCTGGTATTTTATTTATATCAGCAGGCCAGTATGTTGGTTTGCCTCCAGAGTGGAACTCGCAGTTATTTATTCGTCCGGCTTCGAATAGCTCTTTTCCTTTATGGGTTGTAAGTCTTGATCCCCAATAGGTGTTTTTTGCATTAAAGTCACCACCAATAATAAAATTGGATCCTTGTGATCTAAAGAGTCTATTATAATCTTCTTTGTTTAGATTATAGCGTGGAGGGCAGTAGATAGAGGAAATACTGTATTCATTATTATTGTTAGTTTCAACTTTTATGGTTTTAACTTGCATACTTTCCTCTTCTATACTAGGTTCTTCATAGTGTTTGAGATTCTTTTTCACTATTATTGTTGATCCTCCTCTGGGTTTTCCTCCTGGGTAAACAACATGGTAACATTCATAATTACGTATTTTAATAAATGATGTTTTTGTCAAATGGCTCTCCGATATAAGGCAGATATCTATTTTTTCTAAATTTAGAAAAATTTCTAGCTCTGGAACATGTTGCGCTAGTCCGTTCGCGTTCCAGTTGACAATTCTTAATGATCTGCTCATTTTAGTATATGAGGGCTGTTGCCTCGTTCAAGGTTTGATGCATATCTAGACGCTTATATAAAGCTTCTAGACCACGTTCTTGCTTTGCTAGCCTTATATTTATGGCTTCTATGCTTCGACAAATCCTTTCAAGGGGATTATCATTCGTAGCATTAGATGATTGCTGTACAATTTGTGAATAACTTTTCCGCTCTGTACCAATACCTGGTGGTTTTGGCTCCGCTTGGGTTTTAGTTGGTTTCTCTTCTCTGGTAACCCTAGGGTTTTGAGGAAACTGATGCGTTTTGTTTCTTAGTCTTTGAAGTTCTTTGGCTACTTCACAGCCTCTATAATTTGCAGGATGATGCCCTTTACAGTTTATACATTTTGCAGGGGTGTTTCTACTTTCTGTACACTCTTTCGCGTTGTGTTTTCCAGCACATTTTACGCATCTTGGCTCCCGTCTGCAATATTTTTGCGTGTGATTGAAACCTTGGCATTTTTTGCATTGAGGTATTAGCCTCGTGTTTTTCTTAAGCGGTTCTATTTTAACCCTCATATTGAGAATTGCTTTGATGTTGAAGATGTTTTCAACTTTCTCCTTTTTGTTAAACGTAAGCATGAAGAGTGGAAGCCCCTTTTTTTGACTTGATTGTTCTCACCTCTCTCTCGTTTTAGGATGTTTACTGCATCTTCTATTTGCAGATCTCTTGCCTTTAGGTCCTCAATTATGTCCTCCTTCTTACACGTTGGATAAAGGCCTCTGGCCATAACCTTAATTGCGCGTTCGTTTTTATCTTCGTATGTGAACCATTCTTTACCTTCCGCATTGAGCTTTGTTGCTAGAGCTCTATATGTGTCGGAATCTGGTGTATTGATTTACCACACGTTATTGTTTAGTGACACTACACTATATTCCTTAGCTGTCACTGATTTCATTATAGATTGTATACTTGCAAATTCTGTTATGCCGATTACATTAATTGGCGCAGAGCCTTTTCTTTCGGTACAACCTTTTGTTGCTGTTGCTGGTGAGTTGGTTTGGTATTAGTATCACCAGTTACTAATACATTAGCTTGCGAATGATCTCCAACTTCAGGCGATAATTCTGCTTTTCGTTTTTTGGTAGGTCTTTTCTTCCTTTTCAGTACCCAATCTGTTTCTCTCATGAGATCCTCTTCATCAGTATGGAACTCATTGTTATAACTAGTGTGAGTACTTGTTTCATTATAACAAGTTAGCGGGTTTTCAGAAATCTCCATTGGTTTGGGTTTCTTCAATTCTTCATTTTCTTTTTTCAGCTTTTCAATTTCGCTTATTAATTGGGTTAAAAGTACCTCTACTTCACTGAGTTTTCGACAGAGTTCAGCGTTTTCGTCTTTCTGCTGATTTGCAGAGTTAGTATGATTGTTTGGTGATCTTAACAATATTGAACTTCTTTCGAATGGGTTTAGCAATGATTGGCTCACCCCAGAATCCATTGAGCCAGCCTCGTAAGAGGGTGGATTAGCCAACTGGGTAGTTGGTTTACCACCTGGGGTATTGTTTCTTTTTAGCGTTGAACTCATTGCTTTAAAACTGGTTGTGTATCAACTACCAACCTAACCAGTACAAGTTGGTAGTGGGTCATTGAAGAGAACATCATTTGCTATGTTCTCGGTAGTCGGTTATTCCGCCGTATCTCGGTCGCTAGAGCCTCGTTAGTTAATTAGCAGGAAGTACCACGTGCAGGTGAGGTTGGCATTTGGGCTAGTATATTAGGACCATCTAAATCGGCTCCCCTTACCCCCCCCCCCCCTGAATCAATGTCCTTCAACTTACGAAACAGGAAATTTTGGTTAGTTTATTACATCTAGATACATTTAAAGAGGCCGGTCCGGATGGGATTCCATCGATCATTTTAAAAAATTGTGCTCATTCTTTAGCTGAACCGTTATATTATATGTTTAACATTAGTCTTCAAACTGGTATTTTTCCTAATATATGGAAAACCGCATTTGTTCGTCCAGTGTTTAAGTCTGGTTCTAAGTGTGATATTACATGTTATAGACCAATCAATATTTTTTCCATCATTCCTAAATTGTTTGAAATGTTAGTAAAGCAAAGACTTGACTTTATTTTATTGAATTATGTTAGCCCTTTACAGCACGGATTTGTGCAGGGTAGATCTACCGTAACAAATTTTATGGTATTTTCTAAAAAACTTATACGGATTTTTCAAAAGGTTTTGATAAGTTGGATCACGTCTTATTATTAGAAAAACTTGATTGTATGAATAATGAATTTATCCCTATTAGTTGGATTGCTTCATATTTAACGAATCGCATGCCATGTGTTAAAATTATGGATACTGTATCGGATTCATATGTAGCGTCCTCTAGTATCCCTAAGGGCAGTCATCTTGGGCCGTTTTTATTTATACTTTTCATCAATGATATTATTGACTGTTTTAATTTTTGTAAATGTTTGATGTATGCGGATGATATAAAGATATACGCAGAGATAAAATCTGCTTATGACACTATACGTGTTCAAAATGAATTAAATTTATTTTGTGACTGGACTGTCCGTAATAAACTAAGGTTAAACATCTTGATGAAGTTGTGAGTAGAGTATTAATAATGCGTGACTTAGGAGTTTTATTTTCGAACAACTTGAGTTTTAACAAGCATATAGGTTTAATAATAATTAAAGCTAATTCAATGTTGGGGTTTATTAAAAGGTGTGTGGTCAGCTGATGTATAAAATTATACTGCTATTTAATACACAAAATATTATGATGATCAACCTAAAAGAAAAAGAAAACAATTTATCAACAAAGAATCATGGATCAGCTCTAATATATTAAAAATACTTATCTAATTGGCACAATTGAAGGCTGGCGTATCCATAACATAAACGTAACATACAATTCTGAAACAAAAGAAAACGAATTACGAGATAAATGTAATTTTTATATATAGAATAATTTACTTACCTAAATTCAAATTATTATTATCACTATTAAAATTTTTGTAAATATTATTAGAAAGTTGACAGTACTTCTTACTGTCAAAATAATCATAGTAGATTTCATTGTGAAAAATATTTTATACCATTTGAAAGAACGAATTGCAAGATGAAAATTATGAATTAGTGCATACTTCACATTTGTTTTTACGCACATAATAACGCATATGTATTGGTGCGTCTTTTTTGTTTAAAACGATAATTTTCATATTGGAATGCGTCAGTCTGGTTTTTAGTATTCATGCATTAAAAAGCAAAAAATAAATGTCGTAAATTAAATCAATTAATAAAAATTATAAATTTGTTAAAAATAGAACTAGTAGTGAATCGTGTTTAATTGGATTAATGTGAACTCTGTTTGCGAACTTTGGAAATCGAGGCTTTTATATCCTCCCTAATTAGTGCGGCGTTTTGGAAATTAAAATCCAAAAATCAAAATTAATCTCGTGGAAAATAGAGTGTTCAATCCACCATATTGGTCCTTCGAGCCGGATATGTGAGTTTACATCAAAACTCTCACTAATTTTACGGCATTATTTAACATTCGATAGAAGAATACTAAAATAATATACATTTTTCGTGCAATTGCATGTTATCACGTAGAACAGGTGGTTTCGGGTGGCAAAAGACAATATATTGCCTAATCTTGTTGAAAAAATTTATCGAAGTACCGTTATACTTCTCGAACATTTTAACGCGTGGTTTTGTGGTTTAATCTGAAAAAATTATTTGTGACCATTAAGTGTATGTGAATCAATCGTAATAGTAAAATTATAGTTTTACATATATTGTTTACGATTGTTATTAAAAAACATCGAAGTAGCGTTATACTTCTCGAATATTTAAACGCGTGATTTTCTTGGTTGATCTTGAAAGTTTATTTTGTGAACATTAAGTGTATGTGCATCGATCAGTATGAGTGAAATTACGGTTCTAAAACGACAAAGAACTACTGCAAAAAATAAATTAGCGCAATTACTGACATTTGCTAGAGCAATCAATGAAAATGCTACATTAGATCAATTATCTGTTCGTCTTGAGCAAGTTGTAAAGCTGCATGATTCAATTAGAGATACTGAAAGCAGTTTAGTGGCGTTGAGTGAAACCGAAGAAGTCGATCTTTCCATTGATGACATGTATTATGAAGCTGCAGCCGCTTTAAAAACGCACATTCGACAATTAGAACTACAAGAACCGCAGCCTTCTCATTCCTTGACCTCAACATCAATCAATGCGACTCAACTAAATTCTCGCCATGCGGAATTGAAACTACCAAAGTTATACATACCGTCATTTTCTGGAGATTATGCAGAATGGCCGTCATTTTTTGATATGTTTAACACGACGATTCATGAGTCAGCATTAACTGGGGTAGAAAAATTGCAGTATCTTAAAGGATTGCTGAGAGGTGAAGCAGCCTCATTGGTGCGGCATATACAAGTTACTGAGGAAAATTATATTGGTGCTTTCAATAAGCTAAAGGAACGGTACGACAAGAAAAAGTTTATAATAAGTTCATTTATAAAATCGATTGTGGAACAACCGGCAATTCAAAATCAAAATGTTGCCAACCTGAGAAAGTTGAGAGACGTATCCGATGAGGTGTTGCGGGGTTTAGGCGCCCTTGGCGCTCAAGCCGAATCACGCGATCCTTGGATACTCTACATCATCAATCAAAAATTGGATGAATCATCGAAGCTTGCATGGGCTGATTGTTCGGCAAATATTGACCAACCAACCATAAAGGACTTTTTCCAATTTTTGGATAAACGAATCGACACGTTTGAATCATTGGTGGCTGCAACAAAGCAGAATACAGGACACAGGGTGCGCGGGCATGTGGCAGTAAATGAATCCAGTTCATCAAGTAGTCATGACAGAAAAGGTAGCAACAGTGTAACATTCAAATGTGGTGTTTGTTCAGGCCTATCTCACTCGTTTATGCAATGTAGTGAATTTCAAGCAATGCCTGCAACCAAACGGAAAGAATTTATTCAAAATGCTCATCGGTGCTTCAATTGCTTAAGCGCGAATCATTCCGTCGCTAAGTGTCCATCAAATCGCAGATGTCAGAAATGTGGGAGAAAACATCACACTCTACTGCATTTTACAGAATCAAATGAAGGTGATACCATCAAATCCAGCGGACACAATGACCCAGCAGCATCTACTCAGAAGTCCGTCGTAGCCTACGCCAGTGCTGAAAGCCGATCATCATTAATTACCCTATTACCAACTGCGCGAATTAAAGTGTTGAGTCGATACGGAGAATCAGTAAACTGCCGAGCTCTATTAGATTGCGGATCTCAAGTTAGTTTCGTGACCGAGGAATGCGTACAAAAATTGGGCTTAAGGAAAGTCAACTCTCGTGTTATGGTTAGCGGTGTGGGGGAGATGAATCTGGGTCCAACGAAGGGAAAAGTGAGATTATCATTAAAAACGAAGGATTACATTCAATATCAAGTAGAGGCGTTGGTATTATCAAGAATTACTAGTGCTCTACCAACGTTTGATTTACAATCAGAACAAATCAATCTACCAGATGACATCAAATTGGCGGATCCTGAGTTTTGGCAGAGCGATACGATCGATATGTTAATAGGCGCGGATTATTTCTTCAGTTGCATAAAATCGGGACAAATCCACATACACAATTCAAGGATCATACTACAAGACACCATCTTTGGCTGGGTAGCTTCAGGAAAAGCCAATGAAGGCTTTAGTAATCGAGCAATGACTATGCTGGTTACCCAACAAACGCATCTAATTGATATTGACCAAACTCTCAGAAAATTCTGGAAAGTTGAGTCAATAGGAAAAGCAAATTTAAGTCTCACAGAAGAGGAAAATTTATGCGAGTCAAAATTTCTAACCACAACTCAAGTGGATGATAATGGTCGATTCGTAGTCGAACTGCCATTTAAGCAATCTCCCGAAAGAATTAGTCAAACGTTTCAAGCGGCAATCAAACGACTACAGGGTATAGAACGGCGATTCCACCGAGACGCCGAGTACAAACGGCTATATTGCGACTACATGAAGGAGTACGAAATAATGGGACATATGGAAGAGATCCCGAAAGATCAAATAACTATCACGAGCTGCTATTTGCCACATCATGGGGTTTTGCGGCTAGGCAGTAGTACAACTAAGCTAAGGGTCGTATTCGACGGCTCAGCAAAATCCAGTACCGTAATTTCACTGAACGAGTGTTTGGCGGCTGGGCCAGTGGTACAGCGGAGTCTTTACTCTACAATTCTTCGATTCCGTGAATTTCCAATTGTGTTTTCGGCTGATGCAGCAAAAATGTACCGTCAGGTAAAAATATCAAGGTCTAACTCAGACTATCAAAGGATCGTGTGGAGGGCCGACGTAAGCGAACCAATAAAGTACTATAGGTTATTAACCGTAACCTATGGACTGACTTCCGCTTCCTATCTCGCTACTAGGGTGCTGAGTAAAATTGGAGATGATAACGCAGACGCAGAGCCTATGGTAAGCAAAATAATAAAAAATTGTTTTTACGTAGATGATCTCATGGCTGGGGCTCAATCGGTAGAAGAGGCTAACACAATCATAAAAGGTCTGATTACATTGCTGGGCAGGCATGGATTTACTCTTCGAAAATGGAAGGCGAATAACAATGGAGTACTTGATGGAATAGAGAATTTGCCCTCAGACAAAACGGCAAAACTCATCGAAAACTCAGATTGCCGAGATGGAGTTAAAGTACTCGGATTATGTTGGAA